>CM076574.1:1198735303-1199335303 GCA_034641835.2 Pinus albicaulis
AATATTGTCATTGATGGAAAATGAGAAGAAAGGAGCAGCACCTGAACTACAAAGAAGAACCAACAAATAGGCAAAGGAGACAGGAAAGAAGCAGCCCAGGCAGTAGAATATATAGTGAATACAGAGAAACAGTCATGCACTGACATGCAGAGAAATACAGAGAATACAGTGAATATACAATTAATACAGAGAAACATTCATGCACTGACATGCACTTCCTGTGCACTGTCATGCACAGTAAATGAATGCAGAGAAACGTTCATGCACTGTTTATGTGCCGAAGAGGGTTGGAGACTGTAAACCTGGCCTGTGTGGAGTCATTTACCAACATAAGTTAGAAATTGCATTGTGAATAGAAGGCGAGGAATCAAGGTCTAAAGGATTACATTGTTGAGTATAAACAGTGAAGTGAAAGGGGTGCAGAGTGTTTGAAATAATGAATTAAACATGAATAATTAAACCTCATTGAACCTGAAGAAATTGATTTCATGAATGGTTTTTCTGGTGCGTGGGTTAATTTTGCACTTTGTACTGTGTGGTTTATATATATCGTTGAAGAGCTTTCTCATCAATGTGAAGGAAGTGAAATTTAAATGTGGAACACAGAGTGGTGAACGCAGGGCAGCATTGAATAATGATGAAGCACATTCATGTCAAAGATCAGCGTTGAAAATTTGGGATAGAAATCACAAGCTAGTGAAAGCAGAAAATCCTGTGTTAAAGGATTAAAGCAGTCTTGTGAGCAACCAACGAAATTGTGAACAAAGTGTTAATATTAGCGATGGAACAAAATGTTGATGGTGCGTTAATGGAAAGCGGAACCTTGAGGTGTTAAGTGGAATCGTAAAATTAATGAACAGTAAAAGCGGGTTGAGGCGAAGACTGGCGGTTTTCAGAAAATTTTTAAATGGTAAGTGGTATCATAAAAAAATGCGATACGGGTCCGCATGAGACACGTGTCTTGAAGTGGTATTTTAAAACCACGAATTTCGCATTATTTTTGTGCGTTAAGTAATGTGGTTAAAATTTTTGCGATATCCGTTGGATTTCGCATGGTGGGTTGATCTGATGTGACCACCGTTGGATCACAAGTGGAATTGCGTGGAGATTAAGGCTAGGTGAGTTAAAGTCTTGTGGGCCCGAGAAAAAGAAACACCATTGGTTTGTTGATTGGGATGCGGTGGGATACCAACCATCTGATCTAATAGTGTGTGTGGCCCACGAACGAGAGGCGGAATTGGTGCGTAGAGGTATTATGTTAACCTTTAAAATATAAAGTTTAAGCTGCTGGGTTGGTGAAGTGATGTATGAACAAAAGGTTTATTAATAAAACTTTACTAATGTAAATGTCCATGGGATAATATGTGTTGTTTTATTATGAGCGAATATTTATAATACTCATTGATGGTGGGCCCAACTATTTGGTCGAAGGTTTGCATTATGGGAATATAAATATCCATTTTATACAGTGGACCATTATGGGTTTAATTACGAAGTTCGAATAACGAGGCGACCTCATGAAATGGGTTGGACTATGGTTTAACCATAGATTTGAAACAAGCAAAGTTCCCGCATATGAATATTGTGAAGTGGGTTTAGACCATGGTCTAAACATTTATTGAAACAAGTTGAGGTTTTGCATATAAATGAAATCTGGATGTCTGGTTTTATAATCATTTTTAAGGAGCAAACTTCGCATTCGAGGGTTGTATTATTACCTTTATAAAACATCATTTTTATTGGAAGAAGCTTCCGTAAGTTGACTTGTATATTCAGGTTATAACAGAGATTGTAACCTTTGATGGAAAAGCTTCCACATACATTTATTTAAATTGCTAGCGCAGGGAAAATGAAGGGAGAGGCATTTTTATATGCATGAGACTTTGAGAATTATTTGAGGCTAAACTTGTAAAGCAATTATATATGTAGCAGATACACAATTTCAGTGAACAAAGATTGCAGATTTGAAGAAGTGTGCAGTGAAGGCATTCAAATTTGCAGAATCTGAATTTGAAATGCACAGGAATGAAAATGTGGGTTTGTTACACTACAGCAGCAGAAAAGACAAGCACACATTGAGCCAAGAATTGAAAGGGTTGAATGAGATATATCAGATGAAAATGTAAATGTAAATGTTTTAATTTATTTTATATTGTTTGTGATGCAAAGGAAAGTCTCCGGAGGCAAAGAAATATCCCAATGTAATGTTGAAATGTATATCTATTGTTATATGTTTTTTTGAATATGCTAGGAAAGAAATGAGAAGGTGGAAGTCAAAGAGTCATGGCTATTCACTTCAAATTCCCTGTGGAATACCAATAGTCATGAGGTGAACTCTATAAATGATATCACATAGATATGCATAGAGAGGTTAGAGAATGCAGAATTGAGGCAGAGAGGGTAAGAAGAAGGAGGAGTAGATAGAGATACTATGAATATTCAGAGATGATATAAGGAAGATATGAAGGCTGGTGGACAGTAGTGAAGAAGGAACAGAATAGAGCTGATATCCAAGGTAAATCAGCATATGATTTTTCTAAAAGAGTGAGGAAGTTGGTGCTTCCATATCAAGTTGTAGCTTGATAAATGCCAGTTGTAGTTGACTGAGGTAGGAGCCTCCTGTAGGTTGTAGCCTACAGAAAATAGATGCGAGTTGGAGCTTCCTTACAAGTTGCAACTTGCAGAATTGAGGTAGGAGCCTCCTGTAGGTTGGTGCCTACAAAAAATCAGAGGTGAGAGGGAGTTGGAGCTTGCCTTTGCATCACAACGATAATAAGATGTGGTTTTCTCCCTTATGGGTTTCCACTTATATCTAGTGTCCGTATACATGATGATTATGTGTTGATACTCTGTATTTATTCTTCTTAATACCTACTGCTCATTTATTAAGATTGATGTTCCATTGTACATTAAGTTGATCACAAAATGATGATGTGAATGAGTATAAAAGAAAAGTTTAATAAGAACATGACTGCATTAAACTGATTCACCCCCCCTCTCAGTTTAACCAAGTATCCAACAATTGGTATCAAATTCAGTTCCTTCTGTATCAGTTTAACAACTGGAAGGAGATCCTAGGTCCCCAAGATGGCTAGTCTAGAAGGTTGCTCAACAAATAAAGCCCCTTTGGTCACCGGTAAAAATTATGCCTTCTGGAAAATAAGAATGAGGACATAAATAATGTCTCTAGGAATAGAAGTTTGGGCTGTTGTGGAATTGGGATATGCCCCAAAGGAGACTGACTCAGAGAAAGATGCCAAACAATACTTTTTAGCTAATGCAAAAGCCATGAATGCACTCTTAAGTGGACTGTGTGAGGCAGAATTTGTCAAATTAATGCACAAAAAGACTGCCAGAGAAATATGGGATACTCTAGAAAACATCCATGAGGGAGACAAATATATGAAGATAGCTAAACTTCAAGTCTATAGAGCTCAGTTTGAAAATATAAAAATGAATGATGATGAAGACATTGCCATCTTCTTTTTAAGGGTTGCAGAAATTGTGAATAACATGAAATCTCTAGGAGAAACCATAAAATAATTTGTAATTATTCAAAAGATTCTAAGATCTTTACCATACATCTTGAATCCCAAGGTTTCTGCCATAGAAGAAACAACTGATTGGAAAAATTTGACCATGAACCAATTACTTGGAAACTTAACAGCCTATGAGATGAGATTGCCACAGAGGAAGTCAAATGTGAGGGAGGAAGCCTTTAAGACAGAGAAGAAGAAAGAAGAAAAAGAAGATATATGCTCTTGCTTTGATGAAGAAGAGGAAAAATTTATCAGAAAATTGGATAGAGGCTCAGGAAAATATAAAGGTAAACTTCCATTTAAATGCTTTAACTGTGGAATATTTGGGCACTATGCTTCTAAGTGTACTCATAAGAAAACAAAGAATCACACTCAAGAAACAGAGAAAACCAAAACAAATAACTGGCAGAAAGGGAAGAGATTCAGGAGAAAATCATTTTATGCTCAGTAAGATAGCAGTGCTTCTGAAGACTCAGATGAATCCTCAAGTGAAGAAGGAACCTCTGAAATTGTATTGATGGCCAAGGAAGAACTTGAAGGATTCCTTCTAGAAGATGAGGAAGAAGGTGAAGTAGATCTTGAGGGGGAGCTAAGAAGTGCCCTGGAGGAAATAGATAGACTTAAACTAAAGTTCATAAAACAAAAAGACATTCTCCTCAAATATGTAAGAGAAGAACAAAATGTAGAAGGCCTCCTTCAGTTGAAAGCAGAGCTTGAAGAATCCAAGAAGGTAGAAGACACTCTACTTAAGAAAATTGAGGATAAAATTCAGAAGCAAGAGAAATTGGAAGAAGAAGTAGTATGCTTGAGGAAGAAATTAGAAAACACCCAAAGGAAATTATCAATAAAAATTTCTCAAATGACAAGCTCTGATAAGTTGAATAACATACTAGATGCTCAAAGATCTCCACTGATAAAAAATGGAATAGGTTATGAAGGAGAAACAAGTAAAGCCAAAGAAAAAGATAACAGGAATATCATTTTTGTAAAATCTGTTAAGGAAAATGAAGCAGATCAAAAGGTTTCTACAGAAGGAGTAGCCTGTAATGAAGTAAACAGAAACAAGAAGGAACCTCAAATGACAAAGAAAGAAATTAATAAGCAGTCAATTGAAAAAGGCTCATACACTATTGAATATATAAAATTTGGAAGCTACCAAAGGAGATTCTTCCCCCCTATGAAAAATGTCACCTGTTATGCCTACCACAAATTGGGACATATTGCTGCATACTGTCATACAAGGAGAATCGATTCCAACCAGCAAAGGATGCAAAAAATGAAAGGATTGCTTCAAGCAAACAAATGGAGAAGACAACCCTTCATCAGGTTTGCTAATTGTTTTTATGGGTATTGTTTTTACTGTAAGGAATTCGGCCATAAAGCCAAGGAATGCAGAACATATGGACAAAGACTGATGTTCAAAACCTCAAGGATATTTATGAATTATCGAGAGTTTACTCGTACTCATAATTCTACTAAAAATATGATTAAATGTTGTGTATGCCATAAAATCGTACATATGTCTTCCCAATGTCCTCTCAAAGAATGTGGTCCATCTTCCCAGAAAAGGTGCCAAAAAAATAGCTGCTTGTAGTGGAAAAAGAATTTGAATAAATGTGATCTGGCTCTAATAGCCCAAGATTAGAAAAGCCAATGGTATTTGGACAGTGGATGCTCAAAGCATATGACTGGAGATAGAAGCAATTTTATAACCTTTGATAAAAAGAAATCTGGAAATGTAACTTTTGGAAATGATAAAGCAGGGAAAATAAAAGGAAAAGGCTCAGTCAGTCTGGATAATGGACGAGGAAAGGCCCAAGATGTACTATTTATGGATGGGCTGAAAGCAAATCTGCTAAGTGTTAGTCAAATGTGTGATAAAGGCTGTGAAGTTCTTTTTAGAGCACAAGACTGTGAAGTAAGATCAAGCACCATAGGAAAGACCTTGATCAAAGGTATTCGAACAGAAGGTAATGTCTATATAGTGAAAGAAGATAATGAAGCATGCCACCTAAGAAAACTTGATGAATCATGGTTATGGCATATAATATTGGGACACCTTAACTTTGACCACATCATCATTCTGAACAAGAAGAAAGCAGTCAGAGATATGCCAGCAATAAAGAAGCCTTCAAATACCATATGTAAATATTTCCAATTGGGCAAATAGACCCACACATCTTTTAAGACCAAAGATGAACTATCAACTAGTAGGCCTCTTCAGCTAGTACATATGGACCTGTGTGGACCTTCAAGAACTAAAGCACCTAGTGGAGAATCTTATTTCATGTTGATAATAGATGATTTTTCCAGAATGACATGGGTAGCATTTCTCAAATATAAATCTAAAGCACTTGAGAAATTCAAGATATTCAAGGCATTGGCAAAAAATCAAACAGGATGCAAGCTAAAGTGCATCAGATCAGACAGAGGAGGTGAATTCACAGACTATGATTCTACAGACCTATGCAATGAGCATGGGATAAAACAACACTTTACAATTGTAGGTACACCCCAATAGAATGGAGTGGCAGAGAGACAAAACAGGTCATTACAGCAGATTGCTAGAGAAATGATGCAAGAAAGTAACATTCCCCAAACTTTCTAGGCAGAAGCAGTACACACAACTATTCACATTCTTAACAAAGCTCATTTAAGACCAAACTATGACAAGATTCCTTACGAATTATGGCATGGTAAACCAGCATTAGTAAAACACTTTAGAGTCTTTGGAAGCAAGTGTTTCATAATAAATAATGATGAAAAATAGGGGAAGTTTGATTCAAGAGCAGATGAAGGAATATTTCTAGGATATGCATCCAAGACAAGGGTTACAGGTGCTACAACAAAACACTACATAAAATTTTGGAAAGCATTGATGTAAGATTTGATGAAGATCTACCAAACAAAACAAGAAGTACAAGTTGCAGCAATCCTCCAGAAGATCATGAAGAAGAGAACCAAGATGATGATGAACTAAGCAAGACAACATAAGATACTGAATTAAACTCAAAAGGTCCCTCAAGACACACTCAAAAGAATCATCCAAAAGACCAAATCATTGGGGACAAGAGTGTGGGAGTCCAGACTAGAAGATAGCTAGCTAAACAAAAAGAAGAAGTATACCTAGCCATGATATCACAAATAGAGCCAAAGAAGTTTGAAGAAGCCATCAAAGACAAATATTGGGTGAATTCTATGAATGAAGAACTGGACCAAATTGAGAAAAACAATACCTGGGAATTAATTCCAAGACCCACTGGAAAAAATATCACTGGCGCAAAGTGGATATTCAAGAATAAGATGAATGAACAAGGGCAGGTAATCAGAAATAAAGCCAGACTTGTATGCAAGGGATATTCACAAATTGAAGGTCTTGATTATGATGAAACATTTTCCCCTGTAGCCAGAATGGAAGAAATCATAATGTTTTTGGCCCTTGCATGCTACCATGAATTCAAGGTATATCAAATGGATGTGAAGTCTGCCTTCCTGAATAGAGATCTAGAGGAAGAAGTCTACATGGAACAACCTGAAGGATTCTCTTTAACAGATAAACAAGACTATGTGTGCAGATTAAAGAAAGCCTTATATGGGCTGAAACAAGCTCCTCGTGCATGGTATTCAAGGTTGGACAAATAGTTGCAAAAACAAGGTTTTAAGAAAGGTCGAGTAGACATCAATTTGTACATAAAGGCTAATGAAAATGAACTCCTAATTGTAGTAGTATATGTAGATGACATCATGTTTGGTAGCAACAAAGAGAAGTTAACAAAAGAATTTGCTGAAGAAATGAAATCATAATTTGAGATGTCTATGATTGGAGAGCTCACCTTCTATTTAGGACTTCAAATTCAACAAAAGAACACAGGAACATTCATCTCACAAGAAAAATACTTAAAAGAGATGTTGAAAAGGTTCAAAATGGAAGACTACAAACCTATGTCAACTCCCATGATCACTGGATGAAAACTATGTGCAAATGATGGATCAACAGATGCAGATCAAAAACTTTACAGATCCATGGTAGGAAGTCTGATATACCTGACCACCTCTAGACCAGACATTATGTTGGCAGTAGGACTTGTGGCAAGATATCAAGCAGCACCAAAACAAAATCACTTACTAGCAATCAAGAGGATATTCAGATATCTACAAGGAACTGCACATTATGGGCTATGGTATCCAAAAAGAAAAAGCTTCACTTTGACAGCATATACAGATGCAGATTGGGCTAGCTACATGGATGACAGGAAAAGCACAAGTGGAGGTGCTTTTTATTTGGGAAAAATTCTGGTGGCATGGCTAAGCAAAAATCAAACTTCTATCTCTCTATCTACAACATAAGCGGAGTACATTACAGCAGCAGCATGTTGCACACAAGTAATGTGGATGAAACAAACTCTCCAAGACATGAAGATAAGCATGGATGATCCCATTTCAATCAAATGTGACAATAAAAGTGCAATAAGTTTATCAAAAAATCTTGTATTTCATTCAAAAACAAAGCACATCCCTATTAAGTAACATTTCCTCAAAGAACAAGTAGCACATAAAGTAGTAAAGTTGGAATATGTACCAACAAAGGAACAAACAGTAGACATTTTCACAAAACCTCTTGCTAAAGAGCCATTCAAATATCTAAGAGACAAACTAGGGGTAGTGTCTACAGATTTTACTCTCCGACATGAAAAGAAAGCATCATTCGAGGGGGAGATTAGTCAACAAATATTGTCACAAAAGTACCAGAGAAAGTGAGCAGTGCATGGAACAGGTCCTCAAGATCAGAATATTATGGACAAGGTTTGGAAACCCCACAGGGTTAGGAAATGTGCAACCCTTTTCCATTTATGTCAAAGGGGGAGGAAAATCATGTAACAGAAGAAAGGGTCTTATAAAAGGCAAGCATAGGAAGTGTATTGCCATCAATGCCAAAGGAGGAGACTGTTGGAAATATTGTCATTGATGGCAAAGGAGAAGAAAGGAGCAACACCTAAACTACAAAGAAGAACTAGAAAATAGGCAAAGGAGACAAGCAAGAAGCAGCCCAGGCAGCGGAATATACAGTGAATACAGAGAAATAGTCATGCACTGACATGCAGAGAAATACAGAGAATACAGTGAATATACAATGAATATAGAGAAACAATTATGTAGACAAATAGTCATGCACTGACATGCACTGCCTATGCACTGTCATGCACAGTAACTGAATGTAGAGAAACGTTCATGCATTGTTTATGTGCCGAAGAGGGTTGGAGACTGTAAACCTAGCTTGTGTGGAGTCATTTACCAGCAGAAGTTATAAATTGCATCATGAATAAAAGGCGAGGAATCAAGGTCTAAAGGATTACACTGTTGAGTATAAAAAGTGAAGTGAAAGGGGTGCAGAGTGTTTGAAATAATGAATTAATCATGAATAATTAAACCTCATCGAATCTAAAGAAATTGATTTCATGAATGGTTTGTCTAGTGCGTGGCTTAATTCTGCACTTTGTATTGTGTGGTTTATATATATCATTGAAGAGCTTTCTCATCAATGTGAAGGAAGTGAAATTTAAATGTGGAACACAGAGTGGTGAATGGAGGGCAACATTGAATAATGATGAAGCACATTCATGTCAAAGATCAGTGTTGAAAAATTGGGATAGAAATCACAAACTAGTGAAGGCAGAAAATCCTGTGTTAAAGGATTAAAACGGTCTTGTGAGCAACCGACGAAATTGTGAACAAAGTGTTAATATTAGCGATGGAAAGAAATGTTGATGGTGCATTAATGGAAAGAAAAACCTTGAGGCATTAAGTGGAACTGTAAAAGTAATGAACAGTAAAAGTGGGTTGAGGCAAAGACTGGCAGTTTTCGGAAAATTTTTAAATGGTAAGTGGTATCATAAAAAAAATTTGTGATACGGGTCTGCGTGAGACATGTGTCTTGAAGTGGTATTTTAAAACCACAAATTTCACATTATTTTTGTGCATTAAGTAACGTGGTTAAAACTTTTGCGATATCCGTTGGATTTTTCATGGTGGGTTGATGTGATGCGACCATCATTGGATCACAAGTGGAGTTGCGTGGAGATTAAGGCCAGGTGAGTTAAAGTCTTGTGGGCCTGAGAGAAAGAATACACCATTAATTTGTTGAGTGGGATGTGACAGGATACCAACCGTCTGATCTGATAGTGTGTGTGGCCCACGAATGGGAGGCGGACTTGGTGCGTAGAGGTATTATGTTAACATTTAAAATATAAAGTTTAAGCTGCTGGGTTGGTGAAGTGAGGTGTGAACAAAAGGTTCATTAATAAAACTTTATTAATGTGAATTTCCATGGGATAATATGGGTTGTTTCATTATGAGCGAATATTTATAATACTCATTGATGGTGGGCCCAAATATTTGGCCGAAGGTTTGCATTATGGGAATATAAATATCCATTTTATACAATGGACCATTATGGGTTGAATTATGAAGTTTGAATAACGAGGCGACCTCATGAAATGGGTTGGATTATGGTTTAACCATATATTTGAAACAGGAAAATTTCCCGCATATGAAGATTGTGAAGTGGGTTTAGACCATGGTCTAAACATTTATTGAAACAAGTTGAGGTACTGCATATAAATGAAATCTGGATGTATGGTTTTATAATCATTTATAAGGAGTAGACCTTCACATTCGAGAGTTGTATTATTACCTTTATAAAACATCAATTTTATTGGAAGAAGCTTCCATAATTTGACTTTCATATTTAGGTTATAACAGAGATTGTAACCTTTGATGGAAAAGCTTCTGCATACATTTATTTAAATTTCCAGCGAAGGGAAAATGAATGGAGAGGCATTTTTATATGCATGAGACTTTGAGAATTATGTGAGGCTAAACTTGTAAAGCAATTATATATGCAACAGATACACAATTGCAGTTAACAGAGATTACATATTTGAAGAGGTGTGCAGTGAAGGCATTCAGATTTGCAAAATCTGAATTTGAAATGCACAGGAATGAAAATCTAGGTTTGTTACACTACAACAGCAGAAAATGCAAGCACACATTGAGCCAAGAATTGAAAGGGTTGAATGAGATATATCAGATGCAAATTTAAATGTAAATGTTTTAATTGATTTTATATTGTTTGTGATGCAAAGGCAAGTCTCTGGAGGCAAATAAATATCCCACTGTAATGTTGAAATGTATACCTATTGTTATATTTTTTCTGAATATGCTAGGAAATAAATGAGAAGGTGGAAGTCAAATATTCATGGCTATTCACTTCAAATTCCCTGTGGAATACAAACAGTCATGAGGTGAACTCTATAAATGATATCACATAGATATGCATAGAGAGGTTAGAGAATGCAAAATTGAGGCAGAGAGGGTAAGAATAAGGAGGAGCAGATAGAGATATTGTGAAGATTCAGAGATGATATAAGGCAGATATGAAGGTTGGTGGACAGTAGTGAAGAAGGAACAGAACAGATCTGATATCCAAGGTAAATCAGCATATTATTTTTCTGAAAGAGTGAGGAAGTTGGTGCTTCCATATCAAGTTGTAGCTTGATAGATGTCAGTTGTAGCTGACTGAGGTAGGAGCCTCCTGTAGGTTGTAGCCTGCAGAAAATAGATGTGAGTTGGAGCTTCCTTGCAAGTTGTATCTTGCAGAATTGAGGTAGGAGCCTCCTGTAGGTTGGTGCCTACAAAAAATCAGTGGTGAGAGGGATTTGGAGCTTGCCTTTGCATCACAACAATAATAAGATGTGGTTTTCTCCCTTATGGGTTTCCACTTATATCTGGTGTCTGTATACATGATGATTATGTGTTGATACTCTGTATTTATTCTGCTTAATACCTATTGCTCATTTATTAAGATTTTTGTTCCATTGTACATTAAGTTGATCACAAAATGATGATGTGAATGAGTGTAAAAGAAAATTTTAATAAGAACATGACTGCATTAAACTGATTCACCCCCCCCCTCTTAGTTTAACCAAGGATCCAACATACCATGCTCTAGGAGCCTGCTTGAGACCATATAGAGCCTTCTTTAACCTACAGACATAGTCTTCTTTTTGTGATAGTAGAAAACCTTCAGGTTGTTCAATGTAAACTTCTTCTTCTAATTCTCGATTCAGAAATGCTGATTTAACATCCATTTGGTAGACTTTGATTTTTCTTAAACATGCATAGGCAAGAAACATTCAGATGGATTCCATTCTAGCAACTGGTGAAAATGTTTCGTCGAAATCAAATCCTTCCACTTATGCATAGCCTTTGCAAACCAATCTTGCTTTGTTTCTGGTAACCTGCCCATCTTCATTCAATTTTTTCCTAAACACCCATTTGGTCCCAATGAAATTTTTATCTTTTGGTCGTGGAACTAATTCCCAGGTGTTATTCTTCTCAATTTGATCCAATTCTTCATTCATAGCTGCTACCCAATTTTCATTTTGGTTGGCTTCCTCAAAACTACTAGGCTCAAAGGTTGCTAGAAAAGCAACATGAGCTTGTTGTGATAAATGAAGCTGTCAACCTTCATTTATGTCACCAATGATTTGATTTGATGGATGGTTCTTTTGAATCCACTCTTTTTTTCTCCTTGGAGGATCTTCTTGTTGTTGTTCTGGTATATCTTGATGATCATTGTTTACTTCTTCCTCGTTGATAGTTGCTTCTTGTTCTACAATTTTATCTGTGTCTTTTTCAGCCTCTGTCTCAAGTTTCAAAGATTCTAGATCCTCATCATTACTTGCTAGAACACCATCTTCATCAAATGTAACATTTATTCTCTCCACTATATGTTTTCGTCTTAGATTATAGCATTTATAGGCCTTTCTTTTGCGTGAGTAAGCAACGAAGATACCTTCATCAAAACGTGATTCAAACTTACCCAAATTTTTATCTTCTCTTTTGATATAACATTTACTTCCGAATATTGTAAAATATTTTACATTATCTGGTTTTCCTTTCCATAATTCATATGGAGTCTTGTTGCAATTATTTCTAAGAACACTTTGGTTGATAATGAAGACTGTTGTATCAATTGCTTGAACCCAGAATTTTTCATCCAATTTTGAGTCCTTCAACATTGTTCTACCCATTTCCTGTACGGTTCTGTTCTTTCTTTCAGTGACTCCATTTTGCTGAGGTGTTCATGCTGTTGAAAATTTCCTTTTTATTCCATTTTCATCACAGTATTGCTAAAATAATTTCGAAGTGAATTCTCCACCATTATCTGATCTTAAACACTTTATTTTTAAATCAGTTTCATTTTCAACCAACTCCTTGTAGATCTTAAAGCACTCAAATGCTTCAGATTTTTTCTTTAGGAAACTGACAGCTGTCATCCTGGTATAGTCATCTGTCATTAACATGAAATATAATTCTCCATCTAATCCTTTTGTTCTCACAGGACCACATAGATCAGTATGTATCAATTCCAATGGATGTGATGCAAAGTGTTATTTTGTTTTAAATTGAACTTTTGTCTGCTTGCCATGCCGACATGCCTCACATAGTGTGTTTGAAGGTTTTGAGATTTTTGGAATTTCTTGTAATACTTCCTTTTTTCTTATCCTGACAAGATTGTCAAAGTTTATGTGACCCATTCGTTTGTGCCATAACTAACTTTCATCTTCTTTAGCTAGTAGACATGCTTTAGTTGCTTCATCCATAACATATATGTCGTTTGGAGCTCGACTTTTTGTAGCCACAATTTTACCATACCTTCCTTTCCTGATTTCAAATTTTGTGGAGTTGAATAGCATTGTGTGTCCTTGATCACACGTTTGTCCAAAACTGAGCAGATTGTGATTCATGTTTTCGACCAATAGAACATTCTTGGCTATAACATCTTTGCTTCTGAGAGTGATGGTACCTGATCCTATAACATTTGAAGATCCATCATTTCCAAAGGATATGGTTCCATCCTTCTTCTCTTTCAGAGATACAAATTTCTTTCTATCTCCAGTCATATGCATTGAGCAACCGCTGTCAACATACCACACATCTTTATTTTTTTGAGCCTTGAGAGCGAGAGCACAATTATCAGTCTTCTTCTTCTTCCATGTTCGTTCATTCTGTGGCTTCGAAGATTCTTCTGGAGGATTTTCAAGTCTGCAATCTCTGGCTATGTGTCCAAAGTTCTGACATTTGTAACATTCCATATTATTTCTTAAATTTTCAAATCTATTGATGTTTCGTTGAGCCCTGGGAGGTTCATATTTGAAGAATCTCTTGGAATTGTATTGGTTCATAGGGTACATGCGACATTCTACAGCTTTATGACCAAATTTTCCACATGAATAACAATAGCCATGAAAAATATGTTGGTACTTGGATGAAAATATTCGTCGAGGAATCGTCTTCCAAGGATGTGCTTGCGAATCTTGTCCAATGAAGTCTTCATGTATGTCAAATCTCATAGGTTCATTGTATTTTGTTGTAGAAGGTCCTGCTTCTTCTTCTTTGTAACCGAGGCCAGTTCTGTCGTTGTAAGATCGTTGATTGTTGATGAGTTCTTCCAATGCCCTTGAGCTGTTGGCATAGTTTTGGACATTTTTTCCCTTCTTCACTTCCTTACGCAGTGAGACTACTTCGGCTTCTAATGCTTCCCTTTCTTGGTTGCTTTCTTCCAACTTCTTTTGAAGTGACTCTTCAATACATTTTTGTTCTTCAACCTCAATTTTGAGACCTTGAACTTGTTCTTCAAGAGTGTTGGAACGGATCTTCTCAACATTGAGCTCTTTTATAAGCTTGATTGCCTCCTCATAGAATTCTTCTATGGTCAACCCTTCTTCTTCATTGTTTGATACTTCTTGTTTATTGTGCTTGGCCATAAACAATACTTTCTCATTGGCTTCTTCTTTGCTGTCACTTTCTTCATCGGATGATGAGCTATCTTCTTTAGAGAGAAAGTTCCTTTTGGATCCTTTATTTTTGCCTTGCTTGTTGAATTTATTAAATCCTTTCTTTCCTTTTTAGTTGCCATCACTTTTGTTTGGACAATTTTCTACGAAATTCCCAACCTCTCCACAACCGAAACATATTAATGGAAGTTTACCTTTGAATTTTCCCTTACCAGGTTTTAGTTTTCTGGTAAAGTAAGCATATTCTTCATCTGAAAGACCTTCTCCATCATCTCCCTTTTATTCACACTTGCAGGTGCATGTCATTTCAATTGAAGGTTGTTTGTCCTTATTGGTTTGCTTAGATGCAACAAACATTGTTTCTAGATTGGAAGTACCCTTTTCTTCATCAAGTCTCATTTCATATGCTATGAGAACTCCATGTAATTCTTCCTTGCTGAGTTTGTCCAGATTTTCACTGTATTCTAAGACCAATACCTTTGGGTTGAATCTCCCTGGTAATGTTCTAAGAATCTTCCATATAATAGTCTTCTCGTCAACTGGCTCTCCCAATCCTTCCAGAGTATTGGTTATTTCATCAACGTATTGGAAGTATGCAGCAATGTTGCAATCTTATTTCATTCTGAGTTGCTCAAATTTTACTCTATAGATTTGAAGCTTTGCTTCTTTGACATTTGAGTCACCTGCATATATATTCTCAAGCTTGTCCCATACATTTTTGGCGGTTTTACAACCCAACACCTTATGATAAGCAGATTCAATAAGTCCATTGATAATAATATTCTTTACTTTTGCATCATTTACCAAATTCTTCTTACCTTGTTCATCAGTGGTTGATGTAAATCCATTTTGAACAGTGTCCCATACTTCGTAACCTTGCGCCAAGAGATAGACCTCCATTCTTCCTTTCCAAAGTGCATAATTATTTTCATTGAATAGAGGTAAACCATTCTTGGTATGCTCCATGACCTCCTTCCAGCTGTTAAACTGCTATTGAAGGAACCAAGCTCCGATACCAATTGTTGGAAATACTGAGAGGGGGGGTGAATCAGTATTTCTTTCAATTAGAGCATTAGTTAATCTTCAATTATTATCAGTGTTTGTACAATGATAGCAGCAAACAAGAGGAACACAAATGCACACAGTTTTTAAGGTGGAAACCCACTATGGGACAAAAACCACCTAATGCTTTTCTAATAATTCTTTAATATTCAACTCCAATTGAAAATAAAGCTCCAACTTCCTAGAATCTAGAAAAGCATTCTTCTCCAGCTCCCACTGGATGGACGCTCCAATGCTCGAGATTCTTCAGTAGTCAACTGAACGGATGCCCCAACACCCAATGAGCTACAACTCACCCTAGCACCACCCTACCACCCTATAGAAGAATAAAAGAAGAATGGACTCCCGTACCATGGAAAATGGTCCACTTTATAATAATATAGAATGACGTAGAAGAAGAAGATATACTAGACCATAACCCCAACTTTGACACAACCACCTAATGATGATCCTAGACCTCCCAACACTACCTCTTCAACCCTTGGCAGAGAGACACTAGTACAATTTATACAATAATGTATTTACAATGACTAAGTACAATGATACCTTTACAATGATCGTATGCAGTGCTGCCCACTTGAAGACTTCATATGATGAACGTCTTCCTGCTTTTATGCACCTTGGTTGCTAATCTTGTCATGCTACCCTCTGCTGCACCTTGCTTTGCTTTGTTTCCATATAAATTCTGGTCCTTTGCAACCCTTGACAACACATGATCTAGCTTTTTCTTGCCTTCTAGGAGCTCGATATTGAATCTGGTGTTTCTTTGTTATTTTAGATCCTAAATATCTAATTTTTAGTCCTGTAGTATTCCTCTCTGTCTTCTTTCCAATGCCATAGGTCTGATCCAATTTGGATTCTTCAAGAGATATTTATACCCAATCTCTCACAATGCCCTAATTATGGATTGTTTCAGCAAAGTGCACTTGTACGGCATGCCACGTGTCACTGTTTCTTCATTTGGCTCTAAAATTGATAGAGAAAAAAATTAAATACTGTGCGTTAACTGCCACTTCTTACGGAATTCCAATCCGATACTCAAAGAGAGAGTTATGACAAATTTACCAAGGTCACTTCTTTGAGATGAAGTTCAGGATCCTGCAAAAACCCTGACTTCCACAGATCATATCTCCAAAAATATTGTGCACCTTGATCTAAAATTGTTACAGAAACTTCCTCGAGATTTTGGCTTCGCCTCATAAAAATTTCATCTTCTTAACCTTTGTATAAAAAACGTTAGAGCGCAAATTCCATGATGACCTGTTTCAGATGGCGAAATCCCTTACCTAAGGAGGAAATGAAGATCACAATTTATATAAATGCTTAAGATGAGAGGGGCTTCAACAAGTGAAAGTGGGAGGTATTTTAGGAGCTTAAAAAATATTAATTATGACTCTTCAATGACCCATTCCCCAACCCCATGGGGTTTTATCCCACTAACTGGGGGTACAAACTTCAAACATGAATATCTCTCAAACCGTGAAGAATTACATGGCATGCCATATATCAACAGAAACATCTCGACAAGTAGAAACCATAAAAAGCATTATTGACCCAGAATATATTAATTTGGTAGGTCAAAATTCCCATGCAATATTGGGTTAGCCCCTGGTGCTACTTGGGTTGCCATCAATGACAACCGTTGATCAACATGGACTTTGTTGTAATTGAGTGATTCAAAGTTGTAACAAAGTTGGATGTGTAGTTATGTGAGTTGTAAAGTAGTTTAACTCAACTAAGTGAGTTAAACTCAGTTGTGCTAGTTGTAAATAGTTGTAAGTAAATATACACTAGTGAGAGATCAGTGAACTAATTATTTAATTAATTCACAAGCAGTGGTCTCACATGAAACTGAAGATTTACTATTGTTAACTACATGCATGTTAGATCTAGTGGAAACCCAGTCGAGAGATAGGTGAAAGGGACAGTTTGACTATCAGTTGTGACATTAGTGGGTGCACTCATGCAACCACACACACATTCGATATGCCAATGAGGATTTTGCAGTCAAGGAAAGGCAGGATCTCTCTCATTCAGGGATTGCCATCAGCAGGGATTGTGCAGTGGAGGTTGTTGGTGTTAGGTCCCTATATTATTAGTTTAGCCCCTTATTGTTATTAGTGTAGCCCACTTATTGTTATTATTGTAGCCCCCTCTAACCCCAATATTGTTATTATTGTGCCCTTACATTGTTATTTTTAGGTCGGCTAGGATTACATTGTGGCTCACTAGGATTACATTGTGGCCCCATGGACTCCTATATATAGAAAGGAGGTTTTGTCATTTGTATCATCCAGGAATTGTTCATTCATGTAATCTATTGGAGGTTTCCCCCTTGAAGTGTCTTATATCTAAGGCATTGATATATATTTTCTTCTATTTTTGGAGCTGGTTTCACAACATTTGGTATTAGAGCTTTGGATTCTAGGATTTCGTTGCTCCAAACAGGTCATTGTGGAATTTTCGCTATAACTGTTTTTATATGAAGTTTCAGAAGCTGAAATGTTTAGAGTATGAAGCTAAAATCCTGAGTAACATCATCACAGGATTTCAAATCTTGTTTCGCAATGTTTTCGGAGATATGATCTGTGGAAGTTAGGTCATTTTGCAGGCTCCTAAATTTAACCTAAACAGGTCATTGCGGAATTTTCGCTATAAATTTGTTTCTACGAAGGCTCAGAATCAGAAATTTTTAAAGCGTGAAGCTGAAATTCTGAGGAACATATTCGAACAATTTTAGATCTTGGTTCGTAATATTTTTGGAGATATGGTCTGTGGAATTTAGGACTTTTTCAGGCTCTTGAATTTCATCTCAAAGAGGTGATCGTGGGAAAATCTTCATAACTCTCTCTCTAAGAATCCGATTGGAATTCTGTAAAAATTGGATGCAAGCACACTGAATTTAGTTTCTTATCTATCAATTTCAAAGCCGAAGGAAGAATCCGTGACACATTTTAAGTCATACAAGTTCACTCTACTGAACCAGTCCATAATTAGGGCATCGTAGGAGATTAGGACAACTTTGTCTTCAATAATCCAAATCAGGTAAGACTTGCAGCATTCGAAAGAGGATTTAGAGGGCTACCTCAGTACCCAATTTTTGATATTTAAGATCCAAAATCATATAGATAATTCAGTTTCAATATCGCGCTCCTAAAAATCAAGAAAAAGGTGTGTATTTTTTTTCAGCTTACATAAGTCTCATTTGAAAAAAATTAGTTGGAATTTATTCCAAGGGAATATTGAAGAATAGATATCAGTATTGGGTTCTAAAATGGCCCCTAAAAATAATTCAAGACCCATTAAGCCTTTAGAAGGCTCTACTATGACTCATGAAGATGAAGAAACACAACATGAGATATCAAAATTACAAGAGCAAGTGCACCAAATTTCGCTATCGCAAAGAGCACAAAAAATGAAATGGAAGTTTTGAAGAAAGGCGTGGAAACTAAGATGGATGGTTTGAAGAAAGGCGCGGAAGCTAAGACGAATGGTTTGGAAGCTAATATGGAAGGCATGGAAGTGGGCATGGAAGCTAATATGGATGCCATGGAAGCTAAGATCGATGAACAAATGGAAAAGATAAAATTAGACATCGATGGTTTGGCAAAGTTGATACAAGAAATGTTTCCTAATGGTGAAAAGATAGTAGAGGAAAATCATGATGAGAACAAAATAAATGTTAAACAAGATTTTATAAAATATAATGTTGGACGGAAGAACCACCATATTCCAAAGATGGATATGAGGAATTTTGATGGCAAGGATCCCATAACATGGATACTACAGATGGAGCAATATTTTGATCTCAATAATGTGCAAAACACACAAAAGGTACACATTGCAACTTTACATTTAGAACAAAATACATTTGTATGGTATCGATGGCTTTTCTCCCGAAAAAAAATTGTCGCTTGGGCAATTTTTACGGAGGAAATGATAGCACATTATGAGGATACAAAGAGAAACACCTTCTTTAGCCATTTGATAAATCTCAAACAAAAGGTTCTAGTGGGGGAGCATATTGAGGACTTCCAAAAATTGAATATAAGGGTAACTAATATTCCAGAGGAGCGCAGGATTGATCTCTTCATAGGTACTTTAAAGGATAACATCCAACATGAAGTTCGCTTTTTGGAACCTGATTCATTGCAGAAGGCATTCAGGTTGGAAATAAAAATTGAATGTAAAATTATTGCAACAAGGAAGCCTACCACTCACTTCTATAAATAGGGAAGTGTTGCTACTCCTAGATTTCCACAACCTACAAGGTTGACACCACAAAAATTGGAAGAAAAAAGAGCAAAAGGGCTTTGCTACAATTGTGATAGAAAATACACTAAAGGTCATAAGTGTGCTGAGAAGAAATTATTTTACATATATTGGGAAGAGGAAAGAAGAAAATGAACAAGAAAAGTATATACACTAGGAACCAACCCTAGAAGAGGAAGAAATGAGTCCGACCATATCGTGTAATTCATTGGTAGGAATTACCACTCCTCAAACTCTCAAAATAGAAGGACATATCAAGAAGAAAAAGTTAATAGTGTTGATTGATTCAGGTAGTACCCATAATTTTATTCATTGTAAGGTAGCCAAGGAATTGAATTGTTTCCTATACCCAGCACTAGAATTTCAAGTGATGGTTGCAAATGGAGGAACTATAAATTGCTCTGGAAAATGCTATAATATCAAGATAGCCATGGGGTAATATGTGTTTAATATTCCAATGCTTTCCATTCCTATGGAAGTGCTGATGTTGTACTAGGAGTACAATGGTTATAATCTCTGCGGACGGTAGCTTTTAATTTTCAAAAACTTTTCTTGATTTTTTTTTTAGAAGGAAAGGAAGTTGAATTACGGGGTATCACAGGGAAGCTGAGAAAGATAATAAGATCTAATGTAATGACAAATATTCTGAATAAATAACAACAAGGCGTAATTGCACAATTATGCTCACTAGAAGTTCCAACATCAAAATCATCTATTTCTGCAGATCTCCAAAAATTCTAGGACAATCATTCCAAGGTGTTTGAAACTCCCAAAGGAATCCCACCTATTCGTGATCATGATCATGCTATTCATTTGATTCCAGGAAGTGTTCCTCCAAACCTCAGGCCTTATAGATATCCTTACGTCCAAAAGAGCGAAATTGAACGTATGATTGCAAAAATGTTAGAGGCTGGTATAATTGAACCTAGTCAAAGTTCCTTCTCTTCTCCAGTAGTATTGGTGCACAACAAGGATGGATCATGGCGCATGTGTCTGGATTATAGGGAGCTCAATAAGCTCACCATTAAAGATAAATTTCCCATTCCTGTGATTGATGAATTATTTGATGAATTACATGGAGCAATTTATTTTACCAAGTTGGATATTCATTCAGGATATCATCAAATTAGAATGAAGACTGAAGATATTTCGAAAACAACATTTCGAACTCATGAGGGTCATTATGAATTTTTGGTCATGCCTTTTGGCCTTACCAATGCACCTTCTACATTTCAAGCTTTGATGAATTCCATTTTCAAACCCTTCATTAGAAAATTTGTGCTAGTATTTTTTGATGATATACTAATCTACAGCAGGTCTTGGAAGGATCATGTTCAACATGTTGGCAGGGTGCTCAAACTATTGCAAGAGAAACAATTATATGAAAAATCATCCAAATGTTTCTTTGGAGTACAAGAGGTGGAATATCTGGGTCATATTGTATCTCACGAGGGTGTTAAGGTAGACCCTAACAAAATTAAATCCATTAAGGAATGGAAAGTCCCCACAACTATAAAGCAGTTGCGAGGATTTCTCAGTTTAACAGGGTATTATCGCAATTTTGTTAAGAATTATGGGAGAATAGCAGCACCTCTAACAACATTATTGAAGAAAGATGCATTTTCATGGACTCCTGAAGCAACTAAGGCCTTTGAACATCTTAAAGAGGCAATGTGCTTAGCACTGGTCTTAGCTATGCCAGACTTCACAAAAACCTTTATTGTGGAATGTGATGCCTCAGGAAATGGAATTGGTGTTGTTTTAATGCAAGAAGGAAGACTCATTGCTTTTGAAAGTCGTCCAATCAAAGGAAAGTATTTACAGAAACCTATTTATGAGAAGGAAATGTTAGCAATACTGCATGCACTAAAGAAATGGAGAACTTACGGAATGGGAAGACACTTCAAGGTAAAGACTGATCATGATAGTCTTAAACACTTTTTGGAACAAAGACTATCTTCAGAAGAGCAGCAAAAATGGGTCACAAAGATGTTGGGTTATGACTTTGAAATAATCTACAAAAAAGGAAAGCTTAATGTTGTTGCAGATGCACTCTCAAGAAAGAATGAAGAGGTGGAAGCATAGCTTTGTGCCATTTCTATTATCCAACCAGATTGGATAACTGAAGCAAGAGATGAATGGAAGAAGGACAAAGATGTATGGATACTCATTCAAAAGTTGCAGCAAGATCCTAGTACATCTGATACATTTAGTTTGAAAAATGATTCCTTATGGTACAAAGATCGCTTATATCTTTGTAAGAATTCCCAACTAAAACAAAATATTCTTCTGGAATTGCACACTTCTCCTTTAGGAGGACACTCAGGATTTTTAAAAACTTACCACAGGGTGAAGAAAGAATTTTTTTGGGATGGCCTTAAATCTGATATTCAAAAGTTTGTGGCATAATGTTTGGTTTGCCAGCAGAATAAAGTTGAGACAATTAAGACCCCGGGACTTCTACAACCTTTATCCATTCCAAGTCAACGTTGGGAGGAGATTTCAATGGATTTTATCACAGGTTTACCTAAGTCCGAAGGAAAGAATGTCATCATGGTGGTAGTTGATAGACTTACCAAGTATGCACACTTTGTGCATTATCTCATCCATTTAAAGCAAGTACAGTTGCTACTACATTTATGGACAGAATTCAAAAGCTACATGGAAGCCCAAGGGTTATTGTGAGCGACGGAGATCCCATTTTTACTGGAAATTTTTGGACGGAGTTATTTTCTTGTTTGGGTACTCAATTAGCTCATAGCTCATCTTATCATCCTCAATCCGATGGTCAAACCGAGATAGTAAATAAATGTTTGGAAGGATATCTTCGTTGTTTTGTATCTGATAAACAAACACAATGGGTCAAGTGGTTACCTCTCGCTGAATGGTGGCATAACACTTCCTTCCATACTGCAGCAAAAATGACCCCATTTATGGCACTTTATGGATATCATCCACCATCCATCACATCATATTTAAGAGAAAAATTGAAGGTTCAAGCAGTGGAAGATCACATCGAGCATCAACAAGAAGTTCTCCAACTCTTAAAGGATAACCTGAATTTGGCACAAAATCGAATGAAACAACAGGCAGATCAACATCGCAGCGAGAGAAGTTTTGATGTAGAAGATTGGGTATTTTTACGGCTACAACCATACAAACAAATGTCCCTCAAGCAAGCTAAGAAGGATAATAAATTATCACCAAAGTACTATGGTCCTTACAAGGTGTTGAAAAATATTGGTACTATGGCATACAAATTGGAGCTTCCTGATTTTTCGCGAGCGCATCCAATTTTCCATCTTTCATGCTTAAAGAAGGTTATAGGTGAAAATCTTCCAGTTCAAACAATATTTCCAGAACATGATGAAGAAATCTCTAAGTCATTAGGCAATGGAGTCTAATGAAATTCATGATAAATTAATCAATGGATTGGGGAGCATCATAGGGAAAATCT
The DNA here is from genome assembly GCA_034641835.2 of Pinus albicaulis. Lineage (NCBI taxonomy): Eukaryota > Viridiplantae > Streptophyta > Pinopsida > Pinales > Pinaceae > Pinus > Pinus albicaulis. Next base: position 1,198,758,493 of record CM076574.1, read on the forward strand.
AACTTGGTCAGTGGATCTTCAAGGCTTTTTAGGGTAATGAGATGGACATCAATTGTAAGAATGAAAAGTAGGACAAAGGGAAATAAATAATCCTTTATCATATGTACTTCTCAACAAAGTTACTTAAATATCATAAGTATGAAGAGGAAATCAATAGACAAGACAAACCATAAATTCTTTGATTCAACTAAAGCAGATGATAATTAAAGACAAACTTTTCCAATGAAATATAGAAGGCGAGAAACTCATTTAACTTCTAGTGATTTCACCTTCAAGGACAGAAAACACTTAAGACACAAATATAATTGTAATCAGAGAAGAGGGAACTCCTAAACATCCTTGATTATAGTTATGAAGATCTCTAAACCAATTAGTTAAGCAAGTACAAAGGGTATGATCAAAACAAAACCTCTTTGGACTTTAAAGAATGGTACTTTAGAGAGAGACTTCAAAAACAATGTTTTAGTGGCATCAAATAAGTAGGGCTAGCCATAAATCATGATTGATACCAATTGTATTCAACTATTTATGAAATAAACAAGCTAAGGGGGTCTAGAGAGAAATTAATAATTCTCTAAAATGTGCTAGCAGAAGAAAACGTTAAGGCAGTGAAGAATAAACAGAAGTAAAGTGATTTAAGAAGACATTTCTTAGTCTAAATATTTTATTCTACTGCAACATAGAAAGGTGGAAACATAATGAAATAGGAAATAACAATAACATATTAGAAGCACTTCACCAACAACCAAGCTCAGGGATCCAGTGATCTAGCCTCTCCCATCAACAAGTTCTAAGACATCAACTTCTTTTCAACTTCTAAGACACTATGTATTACTTCAAAGTGTCATCAAATGCCAACAATATAATGAGTTCAGATGCAGTATTTATGCTGCAAATGAGGAGGTGAAGCTAAGATAGGGTTTTAGTGTCATTTATTGCAGAGGTAATGAATTACTAACCTTGAAGACCATGCAAGGCTCAAGGCAGGTATATCTATAGATATTTCTCTGAATAATAACTTCTATCTTAACTCCTAAGGGAAAAATAGGTGAAATGTTTGACTTTAAGGCCTATTCATAACTTTTACAATAACTATTTTGACAAATATAAATATCTCTGACTCAGTTTAATAACTGCCTAATGCTTTATTGAAGGAAACAAAGCAATAGGTGGCAAAAATATCTTTTGAGAAGAGTAACTGCCATACGCTGAGTCATTCAAATTTGTTTTGGGTAAATCTGATTTTGATTTTATCATTAATCTCTATCATTAGGTCTTAAACTCTGTCTTTTATGCTTTGACTGTCTGTTTTTATCATTTTTTCTTTAATCTATTTGTGATCTCCGTTCTGTTCCTTTACTCTTTTGTTTTATTTCTTTTGATCCTTTGCCTTTATCTTTTCATTTGTCCACGGTCTGCTTTTCTTTCTTTGACTTCCGCTTAGCTAGCTAACATTTTTTTTTAAAGATTTTAATTAATATTAGCCCTTCAATCTTCCTAACTTCCTTTCTTCACTGTTTCATTGACTTCTTATGTTTTATGTGTGTAGGGGAAGGAAGTCTTAGTGGCTGGAGGGCTCCTTTGATCAGTTGATGATCATGTTTCATCGATTCCATTTATTGACACATACCCTTTGGCCATTATTGACCCTTTATGAGGTCTTGGATCGTCATCTAGGCCTCTATTTGATTTAATTTCACGTTGTGAACTGGAGTTAAATTATCTCCATCATTAAAACCTGCAAAAACATAAACAATTTAGTAAAAAGCCGACGGGAGGGTTTCACTGCATTTTTTAGGGTTTTGGACTATCGGAGGGCATTTGCAGAGGAGGAGAGGGTGTAGGGAGTAGGGTTCCATAGGTGGAACCAGAAGGAAGTTTAAACGAGAGGGGGAAAAGTTTGAAAATATGGCGCGAAAGGTAGGCAATATTGGAAAACCAGGGTGGTTTTATCGCATGGAGGATAGATGGTAAATGGTTTTGGGAGAGAGGCACATGATATACCTCGGGGCATGACACATGGTGGGGAAAAACCACCAATTTTGTCTGGGTCTCAAAACTTTAAACCCGATGCCACTTAAAATGTGATATGCTGTGGAGGATGTCGGATCTTGATTAGTGGAGATCGACAGTGATTCACATGGTAGAGGAGAGGTGGGCAGGTTCGAGAGTGGAGCTCGGGGACAGGTGGTGTAAGCTGAATGGACATGGGGTAGAGTGGAAGGCGGGGCCTGATGTTTAAATAAATAAAGGGCGAATGAAGGCTTTTCTAAGGTTAGATGGGAGGATTTATATTAACAAGGCGAGGAGTTACAGCCATTGGATCGGGGTCCAAGGCTTGGATCGACGGTGCGGAGTGGCTGGACTGGAGTGAAAAGGATTCATGGAGAGCAGGGCTTATGGGATGATGGGGTTTGGGTCATGTATGTGTTAGGGAGCGTAGGGCTATACTAGGGGGGGCTAAAAAACCTTTAAGGTTTGGGTTTAATGTATAAAACATGGTCTTATAATATTAATGAAATGCATTGTTTTATATGGTTTATAGAGGGGCGCCAGATTAAGGGAGGAGGGGCCCATTGTTTTGATATTTCAAAGGTTTAGGGGTTTAATAAAATGTAAGGGCAAAAGTGTAGTTTATATGGGGAAGGGGTTTAGGATAGCGGAGGCCGAGGTTTTACGAGGGTAAAAGGGGGTTGGGGCTAAGAGAAAAAGGGCTTAAGGCCTATATCTTTATAAAAGGGTGGGTTTTGCACATAAAACAAGGTTTTATGCATAACTTTAAAGGACCCGATAGGCTAAAACTTAGCTTTAAACAATGTAAAAAGGGAGTTTTTACATTTTTTAATATTTCAGAGGAAAAATGATGAATGAAGGGGTTTTTATGATGGTTTTGAGGAAAGGAAGAAATGGGTTTTTTAGAGGAAGAGGGTCATGGATGAGAGTGAGGGTGAGGTAGTGAAATGAGGAAAACAGGCTCAACAATGAAGTCCTTTTTATAGTAGTGGGGTAAATTTTTTTAAGAAGGTATAGAGGGAGAAGTATAGTGAAGCATGTTGAATTAGGATAATGAAGGTAGTTAGATTTATGAAACTCACAATATTTCTCAAATTTTGTTTTAGAAATCTAGGATCATAACTTAGTCATCTTTTGATATCAGCAAAAATTACTGATGACAGCATATCGAGTTAATCAAGAGGCGATGGGGTGGGCGCATGTATTTGCCAATTTTTGTATGACAGTGTGAGACAATTGCATATTGTACTGAGAGCTCTTCGATTAGAGTTTTGTATGAGATTGTTTCATGATACATGATATATACATAATATATGATAGTGGGGTTTTTAGCTTTATGCTTTCCCGATAAAAAAAATCTGTGTTATGTGTGATTAATATTTCTTCATGTGTTTGCAATTGGCGATCATGTTTTAAATTTCTGCAAGAATTTTTTGTAGAAGCATTTATGTATTTAACAGTGGCATATAATTGTTAGATCAATATAATCCAAGAAATACATAATTGTATTAAAATTTATACATGGTATCAGAGAAAAGAAGATTGAAATTTTTAAGCAGTAACTGAGTTTGTTGGTGGAAACAATTCAAATTTGCTGCAAGAATTTCTTGGTGCGACAATTGAGTAAACATCGAAATGGATTTCAATGGTTTCTGGCTAGAGTATGCACTCGAGGGTAGCTCAAACTACATTTCCTGGAAGGACAGGATGGAGGCAGTGCTTGAAGATAATAGATTATTTATAACATCATTTCTCACCTTCATATGATTATGATTACTTTTATAGCTTTGGGCACCCATTCCCTCTGAGACTTGGGCAATTCACTTAAAAACGATTACAAAAATCCCCATACGTACTATGCCAGTAATTTTCCGCGTGTATACGCAGAATCCGAGTGCTGCTTTCTGCGTATGCCATTAAAATGATTAAAAAATATATAAAAATTCCCTATTTTCGGGCTGGGTTGATGGTTACTCAGGTAGTTCAACCACCCCAGCACGTGGCCAACTGTTTCCAACTGTTGAAACTACTTGGCGGGAGTATAAAAACCCCTCATGTGTATGGCCTAAGGGAGAGAGAGAATTTACTGATATTATACTCTGTTGGTATTCCCTATCCAAGTCTGATTCCCCATGCCTCCTGCACTTTCCCAGTTCATTATAGGAAACCCTTGTTTCCTTGAGATGTTCATCTCCCTATATGTCATCTCGTATGCACCAGTTTGGAAGGAGTCTTAGGAAGGCAAGGGGGATGGATCCGGACGACGGTCTGCTCGAAGGCCGTGGAAGGATTCAGGTGATCTCTCCACTCGTTACTTTTGTACATGCTATTTATAATACAGAAGTACCATCTTGTTCCCGAAATATATGTGTTAGTGTATGCTTATATGTATGAGAAAATTGTTATTTAAGCATTCATTATGATCTATTTAATGTTTTATATGGATTTCACTAACATTTAGAGTAGATATATGCTGTACAACCAGTTCTTTGTGCTTTTTTCTTCTTGTCTTTCAGGTTAAGAAGGAAGGACAGTTGCTGGGGGTTTAGACCCCGCGGGATCTGCTTCAACCGTAGGACCTACGGGTAACTTCCTCGATCTACTCTATTTAGTTTTTCTGAACATGCATGGTTGTGTGAGTCCTTCTTAAGTAGCATGCCCCTGCTCTGTGGAGGTTATGTAACTAACCTCTAGGGTGATATTCCCCGAAACAGAACTGGCGACTCCGCTGGGGATCACATTCTTGTGACTCCCTTGTTGGGTGGTTTCAGCTGTTTGGTAGGTTGCCGACAGTTTTAACTTTCATTTGCAGTCCAGTTTACTTTTTCTCAGTTAGTCTGAAGTCCTGGTTTCTTATCCAGGCTTGATCCTTTTGTTTTTTTCATTATTTACCTTTGCATACGCGCTTTTTTCTGGACACAGTCGCGTATACACGCAAGTTTGTCTAAAGGTACCCGTGTATACGCGAGTTTCCTTTAGAACAGTCGCGTATGCACGCTTGTTGCTAAATTGTGAAGTAGCGTATACCTAGGCAGATTTTGAAATTTTGAGTTTCTTGACTTTTTGGTCCTTTCTGGCTGTGAAGACCTGTTCCTACAGTGTCTTTGTGCTATCTGGATTGTGAAGGAAGTGGTTTCTCATCTTTTCTCTCTTTAGTTTGATTGAAAATTAGTCTTTTGGGCAAAGTGTTGTTTATGGTGCTGGCACTTCTGGTTTGAGTACCAAGATCACTTTCTGAGCATTCTTGGCTGTTCTGCTTTATCAGAACAGAGAGCTCTTGCTTATTTACTCTTTCCTATCCTTGTGTTTTGCTTTGCACTAATTTTTTGCCTCTTTTCTTGATTGGTTTTCTTTGAGTTCAGTAGGCTAGGTCTCGTTGCAACTTTTGAAGGGTTTTTCTTGCTTCTTCGAAGTTTTTGTTTGCGACGAGTTTGCACTATTATTCTAGGCTGAGTGGCTGAGTTTTCTGGTCTTCTTTTGCTCTTATTGATCTTGCTACTAGTTAGCCTTATAAGGTTTGGAGCATTGTTGAAGTTTGTGCTTGAAATTCAGTCTTGTTTGGTTTGGATTTTGATAGTCTTGCTTGGTCTTTTCGAGCTCTTTCTTTATAAAACTAAAAAGCTCAAAAAACATTTGCTTTGCTTTTTGTTTTTGCATTTCAAAAACTCAAAAAACATTTTGTTTTGTTTTTGTTTTTTGTTATTGCATTTTTGTTTTCGTTTCGCCATATCTTTTGAAGCTTTTGTGAAGTTTCTTGCTTTTGGTTTTTGGCTTGATTCTGGGGAGGAGTTGTCATTGATTTCTTCTTCTTGTTTTTAAGCGTTTTTGGTGTCTTCATATTAAGAGTTCTTGTTTTCGGGAACTAGCTTTCTGGACAACCAAAAAGAGTTAAAACTGAAAGAGCTTTTTGGGAATTTCACTCTGCTTTAGGAGATTGTTGCATCTTAGACTTTGCATGCTTGTAGTGATTTGCATTAGGTGCATTTAATCATTTAGTCAATTTCATAGTTTTTGTGAGTGTGAGCTTGTTATTTGAAAAGAAAAAATACAATTTTTAATCTCGTAGAACCTGTATAGAGATTGCTTTTCATCGAAAGACAATAACTGCATGTGCATGTAGTTAGGTTTTTATTAATTTCTTTTGTGTCAAAAACACCATAAGTTTCATCTCCATATCCTTGTGACTTAACATAACAGCCCATTAAAATAAGCGATATAATTAAAATCAACTAGCAAGTTTTCTAAGTGTCATTCACCAACTAGCTAGGTTGTAGGGCCTTGGAATAGGTGAGTGGAGAGTCAACTCTCCAAGGCCGCTCAAACAAACATAGAAGTTGATTAATTGAGCGAAATCCAACTCCGTTAGGTGGACTGGAAAAGCTCTCCTCCAGAGAGTCAAGCGCGAGGGGAAGTGAAGGCTGAGAAGAGAGATACCCCCTCTCTAATTAGCTGAATCTGACCTCAAGACCATTCCGCTCGGCTTCTGACATGGATTGGTGCCCATAGTTGCCACTCCTAGGTTCCACACAGGTGACTGCGGGGGGAAATACCCGTGGTACCTGAGGCAGAAATCGCATCACTTTCAGCAGTACTTCTGGGGGGTGCCCTTGTGAAGCTTGGGTGCTTGAGCCGGAAAAGGTTGTCGTCTTGTTTCTAATACCTTCGCTAGTTGTTCTGGGCCCTAATCATCGACCTTAGCTTTAGAGGAGTCTATATTTCGCTTTCCTGTATTTTGGTGTCCGGTCCTCATCACCGGAGGCGGAAGGGAAGTAACTAATTTGTTTGCTTATTTGTATCTCAGGGATTTTTATTTTAGTGATGCTCTTGGCTCCTAGCTTGCCTAGCTTTTCACTTTTTTGAGTCTAATTTAAAATCTATAAAAGTGGCTGATCAAGCGCCTCGTCGTTCGAGGAGAATCCGGGGGTTATCTCCCAAGAGTACAAAGCCTTCTTCGAGAAGGCGTAGGAGTGATTTAGCAGGTGGTTACCACCCTATGAAATCTGACGTAGTGGAGAGAGATCCTCCACAGAGATCTGAAGGTTTCATAGCTGATTCCGGTGTCGGTTCCGAGAGGAGCGTTCTGCTCACCTCGCGAGTTTTGTTTCCTCGGGAAGAAGATTTTAAAATTGAAGACGTACCTGAACCTCCTGCGTCAGGTCCATCTCCTCTTCCTCCTGATTATCCGTTCGTTGTTCAATACATCGGACCTGAGTCAGAGAGACCGGAAGATCTTCCGTATCATTCATACCTTTCGATGGCCACGACTGGGAACGCGGCTTTTGCTGTGAGTGCTGTAGGAATTCAGACTCCTGCTTCTGTTGAAGGAGGAGGCACTATTGCTTTATCTTCGATTGCTTCTAGTGCTATTGTGTTTGGCTCTGGTTTCACCCAAGCAAAAGCTTCTCATTCTGGTCCCTTCAGTTTCGGAATGCCCACTAGTGGGATTCCTTCTTTTTCCTTTATCTTTGCTTCAGGTTGGATCATGTCATTTTAGATTAGGTGGATCGGCTTCATTCCACCGAGCCTCATGAAGCCCGGACACATTTCTGGATTCGAGATCCTTCTTTGGGTCTAGTTTACTTCTCGAGACCAGTTTCAACCCCTTGATGCCGGAGGCAAAGTTAGAGCTACTTTTACGGGGATGGAACCACCCATGTTCACTCGAGTGGGGCGAGGGAATCAATTTTGGATAATTCCTTGAGAATGCTTCTTTCCCTTCATCGAGTGCATATCAGTCCTTTTCTCCTCTGTCTAATGCTTGGAACCCCTACCAGGGGCTCTCCTCTTCATTTAATACTTCAGCGGGGGGAACTGGTCTGGGCTTTGGTAACTCGGCATGGGGAGGAGGTTCTTCTCCTTTTTCTACGAGTCCTTTTTGGCAACCTGGTGCCTCATCAAATCCAGGCTATTCTTTTCATAATGTTGGGAATCCATCCCATCAAGGATGGAATCCTCAGGCTCCGCCTCGCTTACCTTTTCTGGCAACATTAAACTTGCCAGATCTGTCGAAGTTGACTAATGATCTGATTCGTTATAGTCCGGGGTGGCCTTCGGTCCCGACCAAACTTCCTTCAGATATTCCAAAATTTGAAGGTAAGAATGGGGAGGATCCAGCTGATCACATCACCACTTTCCACTTATGGTGTTCTTCGAACTCCCTGATCGATGATTCGATTAGGTTGAGATTATTTCAACACACCCTAACTGGAAATGCTGCCAAATGGTATATCGAGCTCAGTGGGGGCAGTTTTGCCACATTTGGAGAACTGGCTGTCACATTTCTAAACCATTTTCAGTTGCCTATCAGATATGAGGCTGGGACGGAACTCCTGGCTAATTTTAAGCAGGACGAGGCAACTCACATTTCTGATCACATTCAGGAATGGAGGAGAAGGAAGAGGCTTATCAAAGCTCATATTCCAGGTGAATTCCTTCTCGAATGGTTTCTCAAATCCCTGCAGTCAGATATTTCGAAAGATGTATCCCTATCTGGGGTATTTTCTGAGGAGCAGGCCATTTTTAGGGCCCAGCAGCTGGAACTGATCTATTCTCAGTCTGGGGTCCTTTATAAATATTTGCCCAATGCTCCTCGCTCCAAATTAGATTTGTCGAAAACTAAACCTGGTCCGCATGGTGATGGGCTTGTCGGATCGGTCAATAGTGGTGCAGCCAGCCTGCTTTCTCAACTGCAGCAGTTGTCTTTACAATCTGCTCCTTCTGGTCAGGCTGTGCCTGCGGATTCATCACCTTCCTAGTCTTTGTCCATAAATGATGTCCAAGCTTATGATCCCAAAGGAAATCAACAATCCGATGGGAAGAAGAAAGGACGAAATAACAAGAAGAAGGGCAAGAACGAGAAGGGCAATGCAAATAAAACCAACGAGCGTGTTGGTGAGGGTCAAAAGGAGAAAAAGAAAGTGAAGTTTCCATGCAAGCTCTGTGCTGGAGACCATCTCACACACCTTTGCCCTAAAATTCAGGATGCGCAGTGCCTGTTAGCCCAGCAGGGTTCTTCTAGTTCCCAGGCTGTGTTAACAAACCCTTTTCCCCAAGGGCAGCAATTAGTTGTTGGCGTGAACCAAAATCCTGGGGCTTCCTCTGGGGGCACCCAGGAAGGGGAAATTCCATCGAACATTTTCATGATGAGTGCTCACGCGGATATCGCTACGAGATCACGTGATTATGGCGGAGAAGAGTCTTCGAAAGCTAAGGAAGTTCCTGATGCTACTGAGCCGCTTCACATTACGAAGCCTACTGTCGAGTCTATGCCTCGGATGCCCAAAGCATCTTCTAAGCGGTCAACGATTAATCCAAATGCGAGGGCTGCCCAGAACTACTCGATTGTAGAATATCTAGCGCAAAGTCCCTGTGCTATGTCAGCTTTAGAGGTACTCCAGTCTTGTCCGGCTCAGCGCAGTGCTTTTCTCACTGCCATTGGGGCTATTGATCCAAAAAACTCTCTTCTGATTACTTTTGATATGACTTATTTTAAGAAGAGACTTCCTCATCACATGGCTTTTCATATTAAATCGTCGTATCGGAAGTGCAATATCTTTCGAACGGTTGTTGATGAGGGTGCTTCCACATGCGTGATGTCTCTCGCATGCTGGAAGACACTTGGATCTCCCAAATCTGTTCCATCTAGCACTGTTCTGACTGTGTTCGATGGTCATTCTCACAGACCCCATGGTATTGTCCCGGCTTTGCCCATCTGTGTTGGGGGCAAAACTGTCAATATAGAGGTTGAGGTAGTGGATGCAGCCTTGGACTACAACCTTCTGTTGGGGAGGAAATGGATTTATGAGATGGATGCCATTGCATCCTCATTATTTCGAATTGTATGTTTCCCCCACCAAGGGAGGATTGTTACAGTGGATCAACTGGACTGTCCTCAGATAGACCCGAATGCGTCTTCTGACTCATCTGTTCCAAAGTTGGATAATACTAAGGCGCCTGTTGAGAATTTAGGAGTTGGAATGTATTCTTCCTTGATGGGTACTTTCGATCTTCCTCCCCCTACAGTGCATATTAATGCTATTTCATCCTCCAAGGCTCCTCTTCGAAGAGAGTTCTTTAGAACTCATTATTTTTCGGACCCTTGGACCTTACCTTCCCCTACTTCCACATTAGCAGAAGGTCAAGTGGGTGGAATGGCATTTCCAATTTCTGTAGCTGAGATTGCATATCAGTCTATTGTTGACACTGCAGAATCCATCCCAACTCCTCTTTCACCGGAAGAGTTGGATGGTGATGTGGCTCCACCTTGGATGCTTAGTTCTTCTTCTGCCCAGGATTGTCTTGATACCACTCTTCCATCTGAAGAGGCCATCCTGGAAGCCATGACTGGTATAGATAGACCGTGGGATGACTTGCATCATCGGTCTTACTTCCTACCTGACTTGAGCGAAGTTGAAACTAGTTTTCCAAGTCCTCAGTCTCCTGGTCCTGTTCACCCAGTCTTGAACCCTTTGGCACCAACATAGGTTTATGCTGAAGGGAACATGGCTGTGATTTCTCCTACTATCCCGGTGAACATTTCCAGGGATCCCAATATTATCGAGAATGTCTTCATCGGAGCTGAATGTTCCCGTGAAGAGGTTCAAATTTACACCAAGCTCTTTAAAGAGTATAGGGATGTATTCACTTGGTCTTATGAGGAAATGCCTGGAATAGACCCATCTATTGTCCAGCATGAGATCAAGACGTATGAAAACGCTAAGCCGGTGAGGCAAAAACTTCGTCTGGTCAATCCTAGGAAGGCAGCAGCTATCAAAGCTGAAGTTGAGAAGCTGCTTAAGGCGGGATTCATTTTCCCTGTTCCTTTGATTGAATGGGTTTCAAATCCTGTTCCCGTAGATAAAAAGCAAGGAACGATTCGAGTGTGCATCGATTTCAGAGACCTAAATAAAGCATGTCCTAAAGATAATTACCCCATACCATTTATCAATCAGATTATTGACGAGTGTGCCGGTAATGAGATTTTTTCCTTCATGGACGGTTTCTCAGGATATAATCAAATTACTATCCGTCCTGAAGATCAACATAAGACTGCTTTTATTTGTCCCTGGGGTACATTTGCATACAAGAAGATGCCTTTTGGTCTTAAAAATGTTGGGGCTACCTTTCAGCGGGCCATGTCATACGCCTTCCATGACATCAAAAAGATTATCGAGGCATACTTAGATGATTTAGCTGCTCATTCTCGAAAGAGGATGGATCATCCTGGTCACCTCCGGCAAATATTTGAAAGATGTCGTTTTTATAAAATTCGATTGAATCCGAACAAGTGCGTTTTCGCGGTTACATCCAGTCGGCTATTGGGATTCATTGTGTCTAGGGAAGGGATAAGGGTAGATCCCTTCAAGGTTGAGGCAATACTTCGGTTGCCTCCCCCGTCTTCAATTCGTTAGCTTCAAAGTCTTCAAGGGAAGTCTAATTTTCTTCGGAGGTTTATCGTCAATTATGCTGAAATTACAAAGGGATATATGAGACTGTTGAAGAAAGGAGTTCCTTTTCTTTGGGACGACTACGCTCAACGCTCATTCGATGCTTTGAAAAAGGCATTGACCTCTGCTCCTTTACTGAGTCCACCTGATTATAGCAGAGATTTTCTTTTGTATCTGGCAGTGACAGAATCTACCATTGGTATGGTTCTGGTTCAGGAAGATGATGCTCTTGCGGAGCATGTTATTTACTACCTTAGTCAAGGACTGGTAGGACCTGAACTTAGGTACACTCCGATAGAAAAATTAGCCTTAGCAGCAGTCCATGCTGTACAGCGACTCCGGCATTACATTATTCTTCACAAAACTTATGTCTTAGCAGCTGCCAATCCATTTCAGTTTTTCCTCAGCAGGCGAGTGATTGGGGGAAAATATAATAGATGGATTGTGATTTTACAGGAATTTGATCTCGAGTTCATGTCTGCCAAATCCAAGAAGTCATTAGTTTTTGCGGAATTGATCTCCGAGTTGCCCTGTGGAGAAGAGATGATCTATGATGAGTCCTTTCCGGACGAACACTTGTTTCTTATCTCTTCACAGGATCCTTGGTACGGGGATATCATTGTGTATCTCTAGACTGCGAAGTTTCCCTCTACTTTTTCGAAAGATGAGCGTCGTAAGCTGCGTCACTTGGCCAAGAATTATTTGATTATTGGTGATGCTTTGTACCGTCGAGGGGTTGATTCAATCCTAAGACGCTGCTTAACTTTCGAAGAAGCTGAGGTTGTGCTCAATGATTCTCACGGTGGAGCTTGTGGGGGTCATTTATCAGGGCTTGCTACAGCCCAAAAGATTTTGCGTGCTGGCTACTTCTGGCCCTCGATTTTCAAAGATTATATTGAATCGGTCAAGAAGTGTCATCCTTGTCAGGTGTATACTCGAAAAATGCGCGCTCATCCAGCTCCGCTTTTTCCAGTCGTTACTGTCGGACCCTTTAAAAAGTGGGGTATGGATTATACTACTTGTAACCCGCCTTCGGCAAAAGGTCACAAGTACATTATCGTAGCAGTAGACTACTTTACGAAGTGGGTCGAGGCTATGCCTACCTTTTGGGAATGATGGTGAGGCTATGACTCTTTTTCTTAACCCGGAGTTATTTCTCGTTTTGGTATTCCTAGAATTGTCTTGATCATGGCTATCATTTTCAGATAGCACCCAATGGCACCGAGTTGTCTCAGTTAAGTTTGTGCAGTGGGCTATCCGTATATCTCCAGCTAATGATGGTGACCGTGAATAAATCTGGTGTAATTCTTCAAAGGACAATTGATAAATCTAGATCAAGCCAGCATATTATACTATATCCTACACTGACATACGGGATATGAACAAGCATGTTGCTTCCATAGATTTATTCATTACAGGTTGGAATCCGTATTTCAGTGAATAACTGAGATTCCTTCTCTTAAATTAGTTGAACTTCTTCATTGCTAGTCTTGAAAGACGGCTCCTCCATCCCAGATATCTGATGACGGCATTCAGATTACCTTGATGAATGAGCCTTGCTAAAAACGAGTTAAAGCTCGGTACGATAAGACGTCAAACCTAGGGTTTTTCGGAAGGTGACCTTGTTTTGGTCTGTAGCAGAAAAAAGATGCCTTGGGGCGAGAAAATTCCAGTCTATGTGGTATGACAACTATAGACAAAAGTCCTTAAAAAAGACATACCTTGGTTGATTTTGAAGGAACGAGGTGCAGGGCAATAGACTCTATTTCAAAGTATTATGCTTGGGCTTCGGCACGGCATGTTGCTTTTGTATATAGTAGTTTTGATTTGTACATATCTGGTTGATTTTCGATCTTTGATGGGATGGTGATGTTTTTATGTTGCTTTGGCCGGGGTTGTGTCAATGTCATGAGTCATTTTGAGTTTAGCATGGTGGAACGCTGATAGACACACCGGAACTTACACTTCTTGTGGCAGTGCCTTCATTATCCATGCGGTGGAGTTGTTAGTATCAAGAGGGTTTGCCTTGGTCTTCCCAATAGCACCTTGAAATACCACTGGTTGTTCTACTCTGGGAGGCAATATCACAGTGTGATTAATTGGTAAAATTTTCTTGGACTCTAAATTTTGGTGGTATATGGTTAGACAATACTTATTGATTCTTGATCCATTTTTACTCAGGTTGTTCTTGAGAATGCGTTTGTTACGGACATCATTTCAATTTTTAACTTTCATTCATATTCTCAGTGACAATTGGATGGTAGACTCATTAGCTAATCTGTGCTGGATTGGCACCATTAATCATTCCCTTGTAAAATTTAATCATCAAAAACATCATACATTTGTTCACATTTGTCACATCACATCTCAAACATACGTTGTATATGTATAACATAAGTGTTCAAAAACTATACAAAGGGTGGGTCCATAAGTCATACAAAATTTGGGCTTATTTTAATCCTTGTTCATCTAAATAGCCATGAATTCTTCGATACATCCTTATCTATCTCCTGAGGTGCTGCAAGTGTGTTCCCTACGAACCCGTGCGTGTACTTCCAATGAATAACATACTAATCTGGAGACTCTGTATCTCTGGATGACAATAGAGATCTTCCATTGCAACCATAGGTACACTTATGGGATTAATCCCTCCAAGTTCCTGCGCGCTGCAACTGGAGGGTCTGTGTCACAAATCCTTGTATCCCGCTTCGCCTACTGCAACACTTGTATCGCGCGAAGCCTCGGGTCGAGCTGGTCAAATATTTGTATCACTGGTCATTTTAAATTGTAAGTCATTACTTGGTCAATAAAAACCTTGTTTTTTTTCCTTTTTCATATGTGAAAAAGTCAAAAATTATATAAGTCAAAAATTGCAAAGCTGCATTTTACTGCCGCTTGTGGAAGGACAAGATGCGGATCGCCACGAAAGTCCATCCCGGCATAGTGATAGTAAATCCCGTGGCGATGGTTATTGTCCCCACCCAAAGGAAGAACTCACTAATCCCCAGTGATAGGAACTGCTTCCCCAAATGTCTTATCATGTACGCAGTAAGTCAATTCTTGAGTCTCTCGAGTGTGATGGTAGAGATCACTTTGGGTCTCAATGTTGGTATCTTCTCAAAGAAGAATGTCATCAAAATTGTACCATATCCAAAATGTTTTGTCTTTGCCTTTAGGATGAAATCAATTGTTGCTTCATGTTCATCGGTAGACCTATGCACCCCGATCATATACATGAGTTAAGCATTCCTTGCTATACTCATTTGCGTCTGGATGCACGGTGTAGAGAAGTTGATTACGCTACGTCCAATGGTAAAAGGACGGTTACATGTGCAAAGTCTAGCAAATATTTGATTGCAATTTGAGTTCCCAATTTCTTTGACCCTCTATCAGAGTAAACGTGGATGTAATCTTCCACGGTTAGCCCTCCCCAAAAGGCTACTTCCAAGTCTGCATTCCCCTTCGGAGAGTCAGGTAATAATCTCATCTTCCACTTCGATGCGTATGGGAATCTGATCTATGATGAAATAGGTCTTCTTCCGGTTCCCATGGAACCACAGAATTTCGTGCTTGGATAGCTTACTCTTCATGTTTGGCATTTTGAAAAAAAAACTTGACAATCATAATCTAGGAAGAATATTTATTGTAGTGTTTTTCGATCCATGACTTCTTTGATTAATAGCACGTGTTCATACTCTCTCCATGATATGGTCATCACCGAAAAATTTCAATAATTCGTTCATTAACTCTGTCCTTTCATTTTTGGAGTTGCGTATACGCGGCACTATTTATTACAATTACGTGTATCTGCGGCATAAATCATACCAACCCATCATAAATGACAATTTTAACCAGAATTATCTGGCTGAAAATTCCTAAATTTTATTGCCAAACAGGAAAAAAATGAATATGAGATCTGGATTTGTAACCACGACAAATTAATTCGATTGTGAATTCGGTTGCTCATTTTTTGATGAAAAGTTTTTTTCCTCGAGCACTTTTTTCCAAATCAGCAGTAAAACAATGAACCAAATGCGAGGTAATTTGTCTATTTATGTCCTAAATTAATTTTCACAAAATTTATTATTATTACTTTCAATCTCTCTTAACTGCCAACATGATCCCTTGAAATTTTGATTATTGTGTTTTAATTTGTTGTGGAAATTTAGATTTTCCAGTTTTGATCACTGTTGGTGACTCGTCATGGCGAAATTGTACGATCTTCACGACATATAGGTTAGGAATCCACTTTCCATTGCATCTTGCACCACTAGCCTCCTCTTGATCTTGCCATGAGGTCGATCCCATCGAATCATGGTATTACACCCATTTGCTACCGCCGATTATTTAATCATGATTTGATGGTAGAGCCTTCCTTTACATGGGCTTCTTATTTAGTTCCTCGCTATCACTTTTGCCCATCTTGCGTTTATGTAGGCACAAAGGGAGTCCTCTTTAGTCCCGCCATGACTTATGTGTTGAAGCTTCATTCTTCTTCTTCCTCACTATCATTTACGCTATTACCTAAGGGCTCCCTTTTTGGTGTTGTTGAGTTGTATTCTTGCATTGCATATTGGCTACTTGTTTATCTGGCCTTTAGCGGGCTTCATTTGGACTCAATGTTTAAGCCAACTTTTGACCTTGTCTCTTGTCTGAGTTATTATTCCATGCCATTTCAATGCTGACTTGACTTCCCCACTATGGATGAGACATTCTCCATTCAACACAGTTGCTTGCCATTGAGCATGGATGGATTCCAATCCAGATTCAGGTACATATACTGTGATACTCGTTCTATCCATTGTCTGGCATTCTTTTATTCTTTTCGAACATTATACTGAAAAGACAAAAATCAAATATAACAAAAAAACGAAGACGGGATGCAACTGCTATTTGATGGCGATTATAGAGTCGGTTGTCACCCATGAATAAGCCCCTTCTCTTTCTCACTCTGTTCTCATTTCAGGATGGTTTCAGATTTTGTGAAGCCTGATTCTAGTACATACCTTGTTTCCTTGTGTTCCTCCGTTGAACATCTCTTTAATCATATGGAGATTTTATTACCTCATATATGGGCTATACGGTGTCACTTTTTACTACCATGGTCATCACAGTCGTGCTTTTATTCCAAGGGAAGTCTAACTGGGAAGTCGGCCATTCTACGGTGTCTCTTGACTCATTGTTAAATTCGGCCTTCAGGTCTTGTGGTATCTTGTTCTATCACATCGGATGTTTTGGTCATGCACTTGTCTTGGTTTGAGAAGGTCTCCATTGACTTCTTGATTGCAGGTTTGTCTCTGCTCGACTACGACATATTGCTCTCGGAGGCAAACCTAGAGCTGCACCCTGGCCCTATTTCCCATCATGATAGGTGACAACATGCATGTTCTGTGTTGGGTGCTATCATTATGGGTCTTGTTGGTGGTTTCCCATGACATTAGGCATACATTATTTACTTAGGATTCGTGCCGGTGCCATGATTTCCATTTGACCCTATCGGTGGATATCTCGCCTGCAGTGTTAGCTTTCATTATTGGTTGGTTAGGAGGGGTTTCTTCAGTCATGCTTCATCTTATTAACCAGCGCTACTTCGGTTTGGTCGTCACTCTATTGTCCGTTTCTTCCAAATCTTGGCTGCTGTGATTACTCTGCTGGACGTGTGGAATCTTATGTCTGCCTTCCTTCAATGAGATATTTTCCATCGACTCCGAATCATTGCTACGGGAATAGGATCTAGTCTTTTGTCGATGCCTTAGGGTTTGTAGTCATCGGTGGCAGACTCTGTTATCGACGATTGGGGATTCATCATTACCTCACGATTGGTAGATTCTTTCAAGTGTTAGAGCTTCAACTCATTATTCCAGCACTTGTTAGATTATCTTGGGCACCTTGACGCTCATTTTTATTATTGGTGGGTTGTCTGCATTGGTTAACGGTATACATCATTGACCGGTAATCAGCGATTTCTCACATGGTCGACTTAGCTCATTTTATTCCCATTGTGTAGAATTGTGCCATAGTGAAGTCGGTGAAGACCTCGGGTTGCATCGGCATTTTTCAGTTCACTTTTGGCAGTTCCATTGGACTTCTCTGGTGATGTCATTCACCCTTATATGTTGCGGTGTCGGTACGGCAGCATCCTATATGTTGGCTCCCGAGTCGGCATTGATTGTACCATGTGTTCCACCTCTTATGATTTGGTACTTGGAAATTCGGTTACTTATATGATGGGGCTATCTGTTTGACTCACGTGGTCAACTTTTCTATATATGGCAGTACTTGGACATTGATTAGGACTTGTATGGGCCATGCTCGGATGATTCATTATGTACTTTCAGTTCAACTATACTTGTATACATTTGGATCTATTCTATACTTTCCATATGATGTATTTTTGGTGACATGGGTATGCCGCCTCGGCCTTAGTTGACTCTCTGTTTTCTTTCCCATTGGTTTTAGCGACTTACGAAAATACGGTGGAGATCCTCTGCAATCCTTCCTGATTCTTTCTGTATTTTCAGCCATTTGACTATCATGTTTACCCCTTCTGACCTCATATAACTAGGAGGCATCTGTTATAGCATCATTTTCACCCTCGTTGATTCATGGTGTCTTGCTTATGGCTTTAGACGCATTCCTACGGAACTTGAACAAATTCACTAAAAAACAGTGTTAAAATTCCCATACGCGGGTAATACTGGGACTTTCCGCGTGTATACGCAAGTCCACATGTAATTTTCCACGTATGCCATTAAAACCATTAAAAAATATATAAATTCCCTATTTTCGGACTGGGTTGATGGTTACTCCGGTGAATTAACCACATTATGGCCATTTGTTCCTTCAGTACAGAAACTGCTGAGGGAGTATAAAAGCCTATTGCATGGACTAAGGGAGAGAAATTTTATAGACATTATACTGTTAGGATCTAGTTCAAGTCTGATTTCCTATGCCTCCTACTTTCCCCCGATTTATACGGGAAACCCTTGTTTCTATGGAATGTTCATCCATTTATATACTGCATCTGAGTGCACAGTCTTAGAAGTTTATGCTGAGGCAAGGGCGGGACGAATCCGGACGACGGTCTTGCTCGAAGATCGTGGAAGGATTGAGGTGATCTCTCCACTCTTTATTTACGTACATCTTGTTCCTGATAATGAAAGACAAAAATAACATTCCTGAACTTACGTGATTAGTATCTATTTGTATATGTGAAAATATTGATTATTAAACGTTTATTTACTCATTTCCTCATCATATTTCACATGGATTACACTAACGTTTAGGAGAAATATATCTTTGTACAACTAGGTTTCCGTGCATGTTATTTCTTGTTTTTAAAGTTGAAAGGAGAAAAGTTGCGGGATTTGGACCACAGAGATCTGTCGAACGTAGGACTCTCGGTTGAGTTCTTGCTATCGTTGTTATCTAGTTTTTGCATTCAAGTATGGTTGTGTGTGAGTCATACAGATGGCATGCCCTACTGCGGCATTGTGAGTTTGACTGCTTTCAGCGCCCTCAGGAGCAGATTTTTCCCCGAAATAACATCCAGCATGAGATTGCGTTTTGAACTTGCTGATTCATTGGAGAAAGCATTCGGAGTTGGCAAGAAAATTTGAATGTAAAATTATGGCGACAAGGAAGCCTACCACTCAGATTTCTACCAGAAGGAAGTGTTGCTACGTATAGTTACAACCTACAAGGTTGACACCACAAAAATTGGAAGGAAAAAAGAGAAAAAGGACTTTGCTACGGTTGTGATAGCAAATGCACTAAAGGTCATAAGTGTCTTTGAGAGAAATTATTTTTACCTGGAATTGTGAAGAGGAAGAAAGAAAATGAGCAAGAAGAGAGTATACACCAGGAACCATCCCTAAAGAGGAAGAAATGAACCCAGAAAATGATATCATTGTATGCACAGCAGCGGAGATGCCCACTCTCAAACTCTAAGATGAAGGACCTATCAAGAAGAAAAGGTAATAGTGTTGATTGATTCAGGTAGCACCCATAATTTTATTCATTATAAGGTAGCCAAGGAATTAACTTGTTTCCTATACCCAACACTAAGATGTCAAGTGATGGTTGCAAATGGAGGAACTATAAATTATACGAAAAACCTTTTGTATCCAGAAAATAGCATAGAATATGTATTCTAGTAAGATGCTTTCCAGAAAACCTATGGGAGGTA
This sequence comes from Pinus albicaulis, assembly GCA_034641835.2. Classification (NCBI taxonomy): domain Eukaryota; kingdom Viridiplantae; phylum Streptophyta; class Pinopsida; order Pinales; family Pinaceae; genus Pinus; species Pinus albicaulis. Next base: position 1,198,778,140 of record CM076574.1, read on the forward strand.
TGATCTTTTCTTACTAAGTACAATGGTTACAAATCTTTAAGGACGGTAGCTTTGTTTCAGACTTGCTAAATTTTTTTGAAGGAAGAAAGGAAGTCGGGTACGAATTGTTGGGGAAGCAGGAAGATATGTCTCTAATATGAGAGGACAAATCTGCTAAAGAAGAACAACAAGGTGTAATTGCACAATTCACTTATACTAGAAGTTCCAACTTTATCCAAAATCATTCTATTTTATGAGATCTCCAACAAGTCATGGACCAATCATTTAAATTATTTGAAATAAAGGACTCCCTATTCTGATCACGGTCATGCTATTCATTTTGATTCCGGGGAAGTGTTCCTCTAAACATGATTTGTATAGAATGTCCTTATATAGGCGAAAATTGAGCATGCTGATTCTGAGAAATGTGACAGGCGGGTGTATTCAACTAATTAAGTTACTTCTGTCTATTGTGACTTGGTACAGAAGGATGGATCATGGCGAATGTGTATGGGATTATAGGGAATATTATTCCATAACAAAATCATTGTTCTTGTGATTGATGAATTATTGGATGAATTCACTGGAAAATTTATTTACAAATTCAGATCTACCATTGAGATCCTTCATCAATAAAGACTAGAAAGCCCAGAAAATGTTTAAAACAACATTTCGAACTCATGAGGTCATGAATTTTGGTCTATTTTGGCATACCCATGCCTTCTACATTTAAGGGTTTTAGGTGAATTCCATTTTCCTTGAAAATTTGTGCTATTATTTTTGATGATATGTAATCTAGAGGTCTTGGAAGGATCATGTTGAACATGTTGACGAAGTTAACTCAAACTATTGCAAGAAAACAATTATGTAAAAACATGGAAATGTTTCTTTGGAGTACAAGAGGTGGAATATGCGGGTCTGTCATATCTCACGAGTCTATTAAAGTGACCCTAACAAATTAAATCCATTAAAGATGGAAAGTCCCCATATAAAGCAGTTTGAGATTTTACCAAGTTCTTGAGGTATTATCGCAAGTTTGTTAAAATTATGGGAGAATAGCGACACCTCTAACAACATTATTGAAGAAAGATGCATTTTCATGGACCTCACAAGAGCAACTAAGGCCTTTGAACATCTTAAAGAGGCAATGTGCCTAGCGCCGGTCTTAGCTACGCCGAGAATTCACAAAAATCTTTATTGTGGAATGTGATGCCTCGGGAAATGGAATTGGTGTTGTTTTAATGCGGGAAGGAAGACCCATTGCTTTTGAAAGTCGTCAATCAAAGGAAAATGTTATAGAAACCTATTTATGAGAAGGAAATGTTAAATCTTGCATGCACTAAAGTAAATGAGACTTACCTAATAGGAAGACACTCTCGGTAAATGATCATGATAGTCTTAACCTTTTTTGGAACAAGACTATCTTGAAAGAGCAGCAAAATCGTTCTGAAAGATGTTGGGTTATACATTTTGACAATACAAGGAAAGCAATGTGTTTGGAATTACGCTGTCGAGAAAGAATGAAGGTGGAAGCATTGGTTTGTGCCATTTCCATTATCCAGCTTGATTGGATAATGAAGGCAAAGATGAATGGAAGAAGGACAAAGATGTGGACACTCATTTAAAGATACATAAGATCTCATTGTCTGATACATTTAGTTGAAAAAATAGTTCCTTGTAATTTTAGATAAACCATATATTTAAAATTCTAACTAATAAAAGATTACTAGAATTACACTTCTCCTTTAGGAGGACACTCGAGGATTTTTAAAAACATACCACGGGGTGAAGAAATAATTTTTTTGGGATGGCCTTAATCTGGTCATTAGAGAATTTTGTGGCGGAATGTTTGGGTTGCCACAGCAAATAAAGTTCAGGAAGATACAATTTCAGACTAGAGACTTCTACAACTGTCTTAAGTCAACGTTGGAAGTTTAATTGATTTCTCACGAGTTTACCACCTAAATTCAGAGAAAATTCATCATCATGGTGGTAGTTGATATACTTACCAAGTATACACTTTGTATTATCTATCTACAAGAAATGGGTTGCTAGTACATTTATGGACAGAATTAAAAGCTACACTGGAAACTAAGAGTTATTGTGAGCGACGAAGTCCATTTTCTTGAAATTTTTGGACGGAGTTATTTTCTTGTTTGGGTACTCAATTAGCTCATAGTTCATCTTATCATCCTCAATATGATGGTCGGCCAGGTAAAAGTAAATAAATTTTTGGAAGGATATCTTCATTGTTTTGTATCGATAAAACATAATGGGTCCAATCAGTTTCCTCTGTTTGAATGGTGAGTATAACACTTCTTATGTGCCTTAAAATGACCCCATTTATGGAAATTTATGGATATCATCCACCATTCATCACATCATCTTTAAGGGAAAATTAGAAGGTTCAAGTAGTGGAAGATCACATCGAGCATCAACAAGAAGTTCTCAGCTCTTAAAGGATAACCTGAATTTGGCACAAAATATAATGAAACAACACGCGAGATCAACATCGTAACGAGAGAGATTTTGATGTAGGAGATTGTGTATGTAGAAATTTGAATAAGCATTAAATTATTCACCGATATTATCCACGATCACACACTACCCCGAGCTTCATGCATAATACATAACCTCTTCTACTATTGATCAATTTAGGAAATATAAACAATCGCATGCGCACATTAAAACCATAAACAATCACACACATAAACATAGTATTTATGGGAAAACAAACTGAAAACCCCAACTATCTATATATTATAATGATAGAGATCATGTAACAATCATTGTACAAAAATCCTCACAAGCTCTCAATACAATCTCCAATTGTACACACTACAAAGCTCGGATCATACAACCATACTCCAATCTGCTCCCACCTTGTTAGCCTACCTCTCTTGCGCAATCCAATATGGATATTACCAAGATCCGGAGTTCGAATCACTAGTATGCTAGCAATCCTCATTGTGCATCTCCTTAAATGTGTGGTGCAAACAACTACCGTTGATCTAGCTTGATAGTCCTGTTGCTCTTTCACCTACCTCTTCAACGATTATAACAGCTGACCATGCCTTTGAAGTTAAATGATGTATTCTTTAAGTTGATTAATGCAGTTAATATTCATTGATTAATTAATAGTAGTCCCACCACTCTCACTAATTGTATCAATCGATTAGACAATTACAACTAGCTCAACTAAGTTAAAAGCCGAACACAACTCCATTAAGCATCTCATCAACTCCACCAAACTACATCCATGAGTTCTAGCGGGAAGTCAACCATGCAATAGCTCCACTAAACCCTAGGAATAGCATAATTCCTCATGTGTTATGTGCCAGATGCGTGACTCGAGCCGAAGTTCTCCAAGAGGATAAGATAATGTTTAAGTCGGAAGTATTACTAAGAGCTAATAATATTAAGAGCATATCTATTTTTAGGCTGGCAATCTAAAAATAGATTCATCCGATATGTCCTGAAATAGAATTCCATCTACTTGCACTACTTGACAAACCATTCAGAAATAGCATCATATGGCACTCATAGAACATGATCCATATGTCTAAAAATAGGCTGTATTCAAAAATAGACTTTCGCCAAAAATACCTACTTGGGCCCACTTAGTGAAGGCGACTCCACTTTTACTAAAATATGTCTTGTTACCAATCTAAGCATTTTTACGGCTACAACCATGCAAACAAATGTCCCTAAAGCAAGCTTAGAAGGATAATAAATTATCTCCAAGTAATATGGTCACCAGAGTGTTGCGAAAAGATTATTTTATGGCATACAAATTGGAGCTTCCATTAGGGAATTTTGAGGTCTAAAATGGGCCTCCTAAGGAAATTATAAAATAATAGTGGAAATAATAAAATAATATTTGATTAAATCATCAAATTTTGGAGGAGAAAAGAAAAAACTACTTTTTCAACCCATATTTTCAACTTATCTCCCAAAGTTTTTACTCAAATTTTAAGCGAGTACTCGTTGGATGCAAAATTTAATTCCTCATCCAAAGGAGTACCTATGTTGCATACTTTTGATGGGTCTTGCTAAAAAAAATATGTGAAATACATGAAAAACGTGATTGTAATCACGTGTTTTTATGTATTTATCATTTTAATAATAGGAGGGTCCATCGAAATTATGCAACGTAAGATTACTCTTTGGATGAGGAATTAAAATTGCATCCTAGCAATACTCCCACTCGAAATTTGAGTAAAAACTTTTGGAATAAATAAAAAATACGAGTTGAAAAAGTGGTTTTTATTGTTTTATTATTTTTTAAACTTTTTACCCTTTTACTTGTAAAATGGTGAATCATCCCCCATGGTTGACATCATCATCTTGAATCTTATTGGTTCTTATAAAGTTTATTTTTTTTGTACATTTTTCTTGGAGGCGGTACAGACCTCAAAAATTCCCCTAATGCTTCTTCTTCGTGAGTACATCCGTTTTCCATGTTTCATGCTTAAAGAAGGTTATAGGTGAAAATATTCCAATTCAAACAATATTGCAGAACTTTCTGATGAGAGAAAATGTGTGGAACTTTGTAGACGATCCTGGAAACAAAGAACTCGACGATGACGGAATCGATCAATTTCGAGAGTATCTCATCGAGTGGAAAACTTACCCGAAGATTCTACATGGGAGGATGAAATTTTATACGAAGCTGAGAGCTGCTGGCGTTGAGGACAATACTTTTGTGAAGGAGAGGGGCATGTTAGGTCCACATATTACTAGTATAACCCCTTATTGTTGTTACTGTGCCCCCCTTATTATTGTCCTTTGTACCCTTGTAACCCCCATTTTGTTATTATTGTGCCCTTAAATTATTATTGTTAGGTCGGCTAGGATTACATTGTGGCCCACTAGGATAACATTATGGCCCCACGGACTCCTATATATAGAAAGGAGGTTTTGTAAATTGTATCATGGAAGAATTGTTCATTCATGTAATGTATTGGAGGTTTCCCCCTTGAAGTGGCTTATTTCTAAGGCATTGATATCCCTTTTCTTCTATTTTTTGAGTTGGTTTCACAACAACTTAAGGCTAATTTCTTTAATGGGTGGAAAATAGGCCAAAAGAGGGTTTTTAAGATTTTTTGGAGTTTTCGATGCATAGGTGAAAAAAGCGTTTTTAAACCAATATGAAGGGTTTGATGGTTTTAAAGGGGTTTTAGAGGAAATGGAGGTTTAATGAAGAAAAAAATGGAAAGTTTTAGAGGAAAAGGAGTAGGTAGATAATAGGGGTAGAAAGAATAAAATGGGGAATGAAATGGACATGAAATGGTGGAAATAGTCTGAAATCAATTCCTTTTGAGATGGCAGGGATAAATTGGAGGTTTGAGTGAAGATTTTGTTGAAGTTGTTATAGACTTAGGATAATGAAGGCGGTGAGATTTCTAGAACTCACGGTGTTTCTACAAATATTGTTTCTAAGTCTGTGATTTTCAACTCGAGTCATTTTTAGATGAGATCAAAATTATTAATGACTAACGATTGGCTCCACTTGGGGGAGGGAAGCTATCTTTTCAAGGTGTCCGGAACCTCGGTTTATGAAATCTACGTTTCATCGGATCGATTACCATATCCATTGGGAAAATTTCTTCTTTTTCTTGCTGATGTTTCTCTGGAAAAGTTTTTTTTTGACAAATTGCAATATATAATCCTTTTACACGAGTCCTTTCCCTGCTACCCATTCCTACTTGTCCTGAATTTTCTCTTCTTTCGATTACATTTGGGCCAGAAAACTCTTTGACATTGTATTTTTGAAAACGAGAAATAAACCTCTAATCCTCTCCTTATTTCTTCCAGAGTCTAGATTAAACTGTTGAACTCTTTTTATTCCCTACCCTATACTAAGTGACTCCCAAGATTAAATTGTTTGGCAATCTTTATTTTACAGCTATTGACATGAAAATTTTAAAGCATGGTTCAAATCGAGTTAGACGATCGATCTACCATGGTTGTGGCATTTTGAACAATCTACACACAAACATTATTTTTGCATTAAAGTAAATTAGAAGGATAAGGCCATGATTTTTTTCTTTTGCAAGGCATCCTTATCTACCTCTTTGGTTTTTGAGCATGTGGAACTAGTATCTTTATATTCTCCTAATCTATATTTTTTGAAAATTTCAAGTTTGAAATAATCTTATCAAATAGTTACTTCTACTAGAGTATCAACAAAAATTTTTAAAAGCATGTAACATGATTAGGCTAGATGACTGAATTATTATATGTTTGAATTAGCAGTGGCATTTAGACTTGCTCACGTTCAAATTCTCTTTTTGGTCTTGGGGTTGTACCTCTTTTGAATCTGCCCTCTTTTCATTTCTTTTCTTTTATTTGTTCTTGTATTTTTCATGATTTTCTTTCCAATTGGGTTATGTACAATGAATAAAACTTTGAAGCTAGGACTCTTGACATTAGTGCTTGAGCATCCTGCCATTGATATGACCTCCAAATAAGTCTTCTCCATTCGGCTCTTGTAGAAAGAATACATTATGACCCTTTATAGAATGAATGATGTAGGGCCCTTTCCACAAATTCTCAAACTTACCATGTTTACCTTTCTCTTCCTTGGAATCCCATTTTAGAATTATATTTCCAGCTTGGAAATCATTTGATTTAGTCTTTTGGCAAATAACTTCTTGATGCCTTCTTGGACTGTTGTGTTCTTTTGTACACTTCCTCTACCTGGACTAATGTAAATGAATGGTCTAATTGATTCTTCTCATATCATTCTCTTCGATTTTGTATCTCTTGAAGGAGTTCATGACTAGAATTCCTAAGAGGTTAGGAAAATTTATCATGCCATAGACCGAGGTGATATGGAGACATATTTATTGATTTCTTATTGGACAATCTATCGACCCATAAAGCATGAATTAGCTTACTATGCCATGATTTGATTTTGTTCCAACAATGTTTTGATAATATTGATAAGGCTTTTGTTGGAGGATTCAGCTAATCCATTCCCTTGGGGATAATGGCGGTCACGATTATTGGTGATATGATATTTATAGCGAGAAGACAACCATTATTTTTTAGATTTGAAGGCAACATCATTCATGCGTGATAATTTTTCTAGGACAACCAAATCACGGATAGTATGTTGGTTTTGAACTTGATAATGACAGAAGTGGTAGCATTCCTAGAAGGTATGGCTATCCACTTGGTAAAATGTCGATTAAGCGGTGAGATCCACTTATCTTTAGCGAAATTTGAAAATGGAGTGAATTTCCCCAGTAAGTCAAACCCTATTGTTGAAAGGGAACCTCAACAACGATGATTAAAGGTAAAGGTAGGAGTTTTCTCTTGCCATAGAAAATTTGACACTTATGGCAAGACATGAAAACTTAATTATCGGGAAAAGGGTGGGCCAATAGTAGCTAGATATAAGGACTTTATTTCTTGTAGTCTTCCAGGTAAGATATATCCACATTCTCCCTCACTTCCGGCTCGCTAGCGTTTGCTACTGCATCAATCTCAAGCAAACATTTAATCTTCAGTAGCATTCTTCCAATATAAAACCCCATCTTCATAATAAATTCTGACCTTGTTTTAAAAGCTAGCTTTAGTCTTAGGCAGAGAAGAAGGGGTATTGAATCGCTGACACATATATGATATGACCATACCAAATTTGCAGAATTCAAAAGGTTCTTGATGAATGAATTTGTGAATTCTTGTTTCTTCCAAAGTATCAGCCATATTCATATCTAGTGCTTGGGTTGATTCAGCCATAGTTTTGCTAATCCATGCCCTTTGATTAATTTGGTAGGTCTGATTTATAAGTCATATTCTAGAATAATAGCAATCCATTTTTCCCCTTTTACCATCGAGTCTTGACTTAGAATGTCCTTGACCTTGAGTATGTGGGACAAAAGAAATGATGTGAGAATGGAAAATGTAGACTCTAAAGTCTTTCAATGCTTTTACAAGGCTAAGGCTTTTGTTTTGTCTCCATGATGTTATATTTTAGTGGAGCATATCCTAAGGCCCCACTACTAAAAAAGGATATTGAAGTTGTACTTGTCCCATGATGTTATTTGTACGTAATATTGCAACTATTGTATGTTGGATGCAAAAGAAAAGATGTAAATCTTTGGTGAAATGTCCAGGGAGTGATAAGAAATGGTGTTTGAGTAAGAGCTTGTTTCACTAGTTCAAATATTTGTTTAGCTTGTATTTTCCATTTAACACCTATCTCTTTCACTATGTTTGTGTCATTTTGCAATAGCTATTGAGTTGGGAATGAACCTCCTTAAAAAAATTATCTTGTGGAAAGATTGCAATTCTTTTAGGTTTCTAGGATGGTTGATTTTCAATATACCATCAATCCTTTTAGGGTCTACTTTGGGTTATCTTCCCAAATTGTATGACCAAGAAGCTTTCCTTATTGGAGACCAAAGAGTGTCTTTTTAGGGATTCAAAGATAAGCCATATTTCCTACATTTCTCAAAAAAGTTACCAAATGAATCAAGTGTTCTTCATCGGTTTTAGAAAGCAGTAATGTATCAAGATAAATGATTATAAAATAGCCTTTGTCTTAGAAGGCTATATCCATGGCCCTTTGGAAGGTGGCCTCTGCATTCATCAATCCAAATAGTATTTCGTACATGATACTAATTGATGAAAATTACTATAATCACCCAGGAGTACTAACATTTGATTGTAACTTTGAGAACCCATCCAATAGTGATATTATTTTAGACCCAACTACCCTTTGAAGTATGTGATCGATTTTTGGTAAGGGATAGTTGTCTTTTATGGAGGCTCTATTTAGATTTCACAAAGTCGATGCGACCTAATTTCCCCGATCTTTCCCCACGATATACACTAAGGATTGAAACCCATTAGAATATGCAGGGAACCATGATCCCGGCATCATACATTTCCTTATTTCTTTCTCAACTAAAGGAAATAAAACAAGGTTTATCCTTCTTAGTTTTCATTTGAAAGGTTTGATTTTCCTTAAGAGGAATTTTGTGTTGAATGACGGTATCATATGATTTCAGATCCTTGTATCTCATGCAAACACATCTCCAAACTTTGAAAATTTCTATGACATTATTTACCTTTGCTGTGAAATTTGGAAGAGTGTTGTATAGCTTGATCATTTTGGGGTTACGGTAGGCGTTTACTTTGTGTTGTGTTCTTCTATATTTGTTTCTGAAGCAGTTCTTGGTTCTTTGGCTACATCATTAAAATCAAAGAGTTGTTATAATGGTGTAAGGCTTCTTGGAATTATATCATTTTTACATTGTAAAATTTCCAGTCTTTTTTGGTTTGTATTGTCAACTATTTCTACTTTGAAAAGATGTTACAGAATTGGTTTATATCGGTAGAATAGGAAAAATGTTGTTTTGGGGGGTTATTTATTATTCTAAACGGTTTCTTCATGGCTAGTGTTTGATGTTGGTATGACAAAGTCATTTTTTGATTGCAAGAAAATCATCTATGTTTTTGTCACCTTAAAACACTTTCAATAATCTTCATTGTCGGGTATTGCGGGCTTGTTTTTACCTTTAAAAATTTGAATTTTTCGGTTATACGTGGCATTTTACAGTTACTAGCGGCAAGGCAAGTTCATTGCTAGATGATTTTCGAACTCTCTTAGGATGAAAATGAGTTCATATTTTTCAAAAAAAATTAGGAGATCAAGGGAAGCATTTCTATATTCTCTTAATCTTAGGTTTTTGGCTGAATACTCCTTTTATTTGTGATTAGCTCATAATCTCCTTGGGCTGATATTTCTTAGCTCCTGAAATCTTTGAGCAAATGTAGGCCAAGGAGGAGGGCTTCATATTCAAAAATGTTATTGGTGCATGGAAAATCTAGTTTATAGGAATGTCCTTTGTTTGTATTATGTGTCCATACACACAGGCTTATTTTGAACCTAGTTTGCTACAAGAACATCAGCTCTACATTTTCCAAGGTGTTTCAATCTCATTTTCATTTCCTTTCATTGTTCAAGTACACTTCAAGTTTGAGTTTTTTATACTTGATTTGAGGGCATATTTATTTGTTAGGTGGACTAAATTCTTTCTTGTTTTCCTTTTCTTGTTGGTGAGCTTCATTTTTCATTATACAGATAAAGGAATCTAAAGATTGAATGAATGGAGTAGACAAGAGTGTTGTTGGGCCTATCTATGTTTCTCACCATGTATTTCATATGAGACTCCTGTATAGTCTTGAACTGGTTAAAACAAGGGATGGTGGCATAGGACATGTCCATTTGAAAGCTCCCCTAAATTTTAGCTCCCCATGATCTAGATAGAAGCATGCCATAATTTGGGGAATGTCGGCTACTACTATGTCCATAACGGACCTTTGAGGCCAAAGTTGACACATAAATATTTAATTAGGCCCAAGCATTTGAACACAACATGAATGAAAGAATACATGTCCTTATAAGGTTTTAGTAATTTCTAGGCCTAGGCTTTCCATTACTACTTTGGGCATAAGGTTATGAGAAGCACTGAGTCTAGCATGGCATTGTGAAATATTTTTTATGTATGTTCGAGCTAACATAGAAGGGAGGAAAATATGTAGTATTTTCTTCAACTAGAATGAAATAACAATTCAGGTTTATCTCTGTTAGTTAAAGTATAGTATATTTCTATATTCTAAGCTTTCCAAACTTGATTTTTATACATCTGGAGTTCTGATTCAAATAGAGTATGTAATTTTGATTTTGGAAATTTCACCCTCAAGGCTAGAAAGGAACCATTGTTTTTAGGATATTTGTCTATTTTTCAATTACAATACTTTCAACAATTGATTTGCTGAATTTTATTTGAATGTTATTTAGGACAGATTTGTTAGGGCCACTAGCGGAGGTACTAGGGCAGCTTTGTTCAACACTCTGTTTGGCTGTTTTGTCTTTTATTTAGATCAGTTTCTTGGCCATAATGTTGGTGTTACTTGTTGTCTTTTAGGCTAATTTTCTAAGGTTATATGTGTGATGCTAGTTTTTTGTCATTCCAAATCTAGAAGGCTTCTTTGCTTCTAAGATTATATTGTTTGTGTACCTCAATTATTTCATTTTCAAACCCGAATCCTCATAGTTGTTTCGGTTGTTCGAGGAGGAAAGATATTGTTCTTCTTCTTCGGTGAGAAAAACATCTGTCTCACTATCGGATCTATCAAATTTACATGATTTTCTTCCAACCTTTCGGTTTCCCTTTCCTCCTCTTGATCTACACATAGTTTTTTTTTTTTGTTGGAAGGGAGAGGCCCTAATTTTTGGTCATTATCTATTGCTGTCTTGATTAGGATCTCTTAAAGAATTTGGATTTCTATTTACGTTTTTAGGGATTGGTTTGGTTTTCTTTAGGAGGGCACTATATCATTCAGATTTATTTTCTCAAGCATTATTTCCATTACCCTCACTAAGTTGTTAATTTTGTCATTAGATGATGAGGTTGATGCCATTGTTTCATCTTTGTATGTAAATCTTTTCTTTGCTTTCAACCTAGCTCTTTCTCAATCATATTGCTTCTACATAAGCTCCCCTACTTTCATCTTTAAAGTCAAGGGGGTTTTTCTCTGGGCGATGTGACCATGTCGGGATTAAAGCCCTCTGGAAATTTAGCCAAGGCTAGGCCTAATTGGGAGGTTTCATGTTTGGGGGAAACACATTATGCACACTATTGAATCTAGTGCAATAATCTTGGACACTTTCCCAGAGTGTTTCTCTTGAGGTTATTATAGTCGACGGTATTTGGAGAGGGTTCTTTTTGCATTTTAGTTTTTTGTTAGTGTTTGATACTGTCAGGGAGATCATTTTTTATCTTGTGAGGAGTTAAGCCTTTGAACCATTTTTGGCTTCTCCTCTAAACTTTGAGAAATTTTTTTCATATTAATGGTCTCTTCTTCTATTTCCATATAATCAAAAGCATCATCCATCTTATCTACATGTTGTTGAGCGTGTGGGTTCATTTCCGGTGAAATGGAGAATTTTGGAGCGTATTCATTGGGTAGAGGAACCGAGAGGTTGTGGTAACACTAGAGGGGCATATGCCATGGTAGGAAAAAGTGGGGGATTTACAAGAAGTGGGGGAGATGGAGTGTTTTGAGCAGGTCATGTGTGGATAGGAGTGGAAGAGACCGCAGGCCAACAAGTTGATGATGATCAGATCTGTTATGGAAGGAGGCTGATGATGGAGAAAGTGAGAATCGGGTGGAGTAGAAGGTGAGGCTTCTGCAGCACAAATTTCTATTGCAAATCGGTGGTTTCAAAATCGAGCTTGGTTTAAATCTGCCCGAGACTTATTTCTAAATAGTTTCTTTGTATGTGAAATTTTAAAAGTCAAAGTGAGGATCTTTCAAGGCTGTCAAATTTTCGGGGAAAAATCTTGTTCTTGGGATGGTCCTATTAGTAGTTGATTTTCGGATCTAGAATGTCACACAAATCCTTTGAGAATATCAACTATGGTGGGTGTTAGCCCCCTATAAATTCTTGAAGAAGAGTAAGCGGGGGGCTAAATCTTTTGAGCCTTCAAGAGTCCATCTCCCACGAAGACACATCATCCTTGAAAGCCTCTTCATGCCCTCTTGCCTTGTGATTTACTTCTCTTGTTGTATCCATCCAAAAAGCCTCTACGTTTTAATGATAGGATTCCTAAAGGTCTACATTCGCCCCCTTGTATCCTAACGAGAATGCCCCCATTTTAGCCTCCTTTTCCCTCTGTCAAATTTCCCCTTTTATCCCCTAAATTCCCCCAAAAATCCCTTCACATCTACCCACACCTGGTTTGGCCTAATTTCCCCTTTCTTCCCCTATCGTTACCCTTCATAGGCCTTAAAATGTAAAAATGGGCCAACTAACCATATGTTTATGTCTATTGAGGGCTTAACACTTGCCCCAGCCCTTCACTTTCCTCCCGTGACCGGCGGCCAGGGACCGGGCGCCAATGCGGAAGGCGCTCATCTTAAATGGTTATCGGGTGATTTTTCCGCCATCGATACATTCGGATCCCGGCGGTTGTCGCAAAATCTCTTCGCCGTCTTCTCCCATACGCCACCAGTCATATATCCAATCGTCCATTTTCCCAGTCGATGGTCCCTATTCCCTCCTACACGGTGGTCCACACCAATGCGCAACTGTTCATAAACCATGGTTTCCATCGCCGTGTTTGGAGGTTGGGCGGTAATTTTTGTTTCGGAGCGATTCCACTCATCGCATGACACGTGGCTCCATGCCTTGTTCATAAACGCCTTCTCATCGCATGTTATCGGGTCGGCATTTCCTCGGCGCGATATCGTACGCCGTCCGATCTAAGGTAGGCCAATCAACGGCAATCATCGCGGTACATGGGAGTTAAACCAGGCAGCCGTACCCTTGGCCCTGTCTGCCCTTCGACTTGTTCCAGCCATCAATCTCCTCCTCGAATTGGACGGTCTGATTCAATTCTGGCCCACTACACCGCATCCCACCACGTCACCATTCCATGTGTCTTCGCCACATGTCCATCCGTCTCTTTCATATTTCATTCAAAGTCAAATTTTCAACTATTTGCATTCCAAATTTTGCTACGCTCTTTAACATCCTCTAGACCATGTTCCACGGTAAGTTGCATGTTCCACCATGATCCTACACTTTCGCCATCTCACCCGGTCACCACGCCATTCTCGTCATCCCGGGTGCATCCACCACCTCCATCGTGGTTTTCCTAACGAGTTTTCATGTTTTACGGGGTCATCTGAGATGGTGAAAGCCGCCATGATACAGTCTTTATTACAACGGCAAAAAACGAAGGACATTTTCCGGAAGGGATGAAATCACGAAGAAAGCCTAGGAAGGAGCCATGGTAGGACTTGCATTAAAATAACGGGTTTGGACTACTGTCAATATCCCAAGGGCCATTAAAAACGCAGTTTCTGCCGATAGAGGCAATGGAGCGACGGAGAGTTTTAAAGGCACAAAAATGAAGATCTTGGGCCCTTAAATCAATGGTTTAGAGGAAAAGTACCCAGTTGAAGACATCATGGATCACACGGAAGTGTGAGAGCGCATAAATTAATGTATATCAAGTTTTCTACATCGATAGAATGTTTTTCTCCATGAAAGGAAACGGTACACATTACGCATTTCGGTCTACATTGTGTCCAAGTAAGTTTCCCCACAGGCAATAGTCCTACGGTTATCAAAGGCATTTGTTTCATAGTATGGCAGACCTTAGCATCATTATTCTACCTTTTTGTTGATTCACGGTGTTTACAACAAATACATCGAGAGAGATAATAGAAGTAAATGGAAGCTTTGAAGAATCATTCTTTCACCCAAAAATTACGAGAGATAAATGCGAAATTTAAATAGAAGGCAGGCCTCGGCCCTCTTCCTCTTATGAGTTTTAATGCTGCATTTAGTTTTCACCTACCTTATCTGCTCCATAGAGCTATAAATTCATGAAGAAACTCATTGTAAAGGTTGTGATCAATTATCGAGAGAATGCAAGCTATTTCTTTTGAGACATAGTCTAGTATTGTAAAAGTTGTAAGCTGTTTGAGGAAGATGTTTTCGATTGAGTATCCGGCTATTGGTAATTTTGTACTTGAATGGTGTTGCTTTTAAATATGAAAGGCACATTTCTTTGGATCTAGATCTAGCTGAGTGGTGATGTTTTTATATCTCTGTATTTGTGTTTAACGTGAATTCGATTTCATTTCATTTCTACGCTCTTGTGAGAAATATGGCATAAGTTTACCCTTGTTGGTAACCTATGTTTGCATTTGTCCTTGCCTTTAATGTTTTCACTAAATGTGTTATCCTAAGAGTTGATTTTAGTTAGTTTAACCGGCGTAGTGGATGTTATTTCTGCTTCATTGATGTATGAATTAATGAATATGTTCTTGATGTTCTTGTTAGGATTTAATTGAAAGAATTAGAACCTTTAGGAGTCTAAGAACCTATTTCTATCTCACTAGGATCCTTTTCAATTGATTGAACCTTTATAAGATCCCTTAAATAGAGGGCAGAAGCATTGAGAGTTCAAAGTCTCTCTGCGATCTCAATTCTATAACGGTTCCAAATCTTCAGCCATCTCCTCCTCTCTTACCATTCCATGCTACACTATCATCTTTAAGATCGATGCTTTAGATGACTAGCCCAATGAAAGCCTCCATGCTCCAGAATAGCAAGTAAACCCTTTCACGACTCCATTGCCCAATGGTCTTGAATGTTCCCTGGAATACTTCACCCTGCCTAAAATCCTCTTTGCTTATCCTTGTCTTATATTGAACCCTTCTTTCTGATAACCCCGGCAACCAAACAAACAATCAAACAAACAAACCACGAACCTTATAAGCAGCTAATATCTTAACATCGAGCTTCCGTCATATACCTTTGACATATCATAGAGATATCTTTACTATTTTATCTGCTACTTTCTTTGAGGAAGTGGTACTTTATCGGGATGTAACGGTTTTTCGAATGAAGCACGTGATTTTTATGCTTATTGCACTTGTATTGTCACATTTGATAGAAATAGGTTCATTGATGCTTACCTTCATGTCTTGAAGATTTTCATCCACATCACTTGGGTGCAACAAGTATTTCTTTGGTATGTATTCTTCTTTTTCTATAGATAGAGACAAATGGTTGCTTCTTGCTTAACCATGGCACCGGGGATTTCTCTCCCAAATAGAATGCACCTCCACTTGTGCTTTTCACCGCGCCATCCACACGAGTGGCCCAATGTTGCATCTATATATCTCTTTTGTCAATGTGAAGTCTTTGCCTTTGGGTACATAGACCATAATTTTCGGTTCCTTGCAGGTATCTAAATATCCTCTTGATTACTAAGAAAGTGATTTTGTTTTGGTGTTGATTGATATACTTGCCATAAGTCCTACGCCATAACCTAATGTAGTCTAGAGGATGTTAGGGATATGGAACTTCCTATCACATATACGTAAAGTCTTTGATCTACATCTGCAGATCCATCATATGCACATAACTTGCATCTAGCGATCATGGGAGTTGACACGGGTTTACAGGAGTCTTCGACTTGGAATATTTTTAACATATCTCTTAAGTATTTTCTTGTGAAATGAATATGCCTTTTTTATTCTATAGAATTTGAAAGTCCTAGGCCAGAAGGTAAGCTCTCCAATCATTGACATCTCAAATTCTTACTTCATCTCTTTGAAAATCCTTTTACTAAATCATTCTTATTGCTTCCAAACATGAAGTCATATACATATACTACTATAATTAGTAGTTCATCTTCATAAGCATTTATATATAGATTTTTGTCTACTCCTCCCTTCTTGAATCCTTGTTTTGAAAGTATTTTTCAAGCTTTTGGAATACCATGCACACGGTGCTTGTTTGAGACCATATAGAGTTTTATTTAATGCGCAAACATGGTGTGCTTCTCTGCTAAGGAAAAACCTTGAGTTGTTTGTTCCATATGAACTTCCTCCTCTAGATCTCCATTTGAAGGCGGACTTCACATTCGTTTGACCTTTTAGCAGAAATCATGATAACATGCAAAAGCCAGAAACATTGGGGTTACCTAGCTAGGCATTCTGCTATGGGGAAGAAAATGTTTCATCATAGTCAAGTCCTTTTATTTGAGTATCCCTTACATACAAGTATGCTTTCATTACGTTACCTAACCTTGTTCATTCATCTTATTCTTGAATATCCACTTTGTGCCGTGAAATTTTTCCCAAAAGGTCTTGGTATTAACTCCCGAGTCTTGTTCTCTCAATATAGGTCTAATTCTTCATTCACATAGCATTTATCCAAATTTTGTCTTTTCTTGTCTCATAAAATTCTTCGGTTATATCTTTGACCATTATGACTAGATACAATTCCTCGGTCGTTGGCTAGATGTCTTCTTGTTTGGACTCACACTTTTGTCTCGATAATTTATCTTTCTAGATGATTCTTTTGAGAGTGTGTCTTGAGGGCCCTTTTGAGTGCATCTTTGTCTCTTCTAATGTTTCATCCTACTCTTCACTATCTTGGTTGTCACAATGATGATGATAGGAGGGTTAATAAAATTTATGCTTTCGGTATTATCTTGTGATTCCTCATCAAATATTACATCGATGCATTCCACAATCTTATGCAACCACTTATTATATACCTATATCCACTTACTCTTTGATGCATATCCCAAAAAATATTCCTTCATTAGCTCTTGCATCATACTTCCCCCAATTTTTCATCATTATTCTTTATGAAGAATTTGTTTCCAAAGACTGCAAAATGCTTGATTGATGTTGGTTTCCCATGCCATAGTTCATGAGTCTTGTCACAATTTGGTCTAATATGAGCTTTGTCAAGGATATGAGCAGTTGTGTGTGCTAATTCTACCCGATGAGTTTGGGGAATGTTTCTTTCTTGCATCATAGCTCTAAGAATCTGCTATACGAGACCTATTTTTCCTCTGCGACTCCATTCTATTGTAGTTTTTATGTATGTCAAATTTTTTCTTTATCCCACATTCATTGCACATGTCCACAAACTCATCACATGTGAATTCACCTCCTCTGTGCGATCTAACGCATTTTGGTTACATCCCGGTTTGATTTTACACTAGTGCCTTGAATATCTTAAATTTCTTAAACGATTGATTTTTATATAGAGAAATTCCACCCATGCTAATATGGAAAAATCATCGATTATCGACGCATGAAATATGATTCTCCACGCAGTGCATTTTTCTCGAAGGTCCGCACGAGTCCATGTGTACAAGTTGGACGAGTTTACTAATGTGATTGGTCTTTGTACCCTACGAATGATGTGCGAGTTTGTTTTTCCCAATTCGTAGGACTTACACCATATGGTATTTGGTGGCTTCTTTGTGCGGAGATATAAACCTTTCTTTTATCATTTTAATGATGAGGTCAAATTTGAGATGTCCCACTCTTCTATGCCATGAAAAGATTCATCAAATTTGTTGATGTAGCACCCTTCACTCTCATCTATCATGATATATACATTACTCTCTATTCGAACCCCCTTAACCAATTTTTTTTCACAATAGTGATTGACCTTGCTTACAATCTTACTTGAGCTCTGAAGAAGAACCTCACAACCTTTGTCGCACATTTGACTTACATGGCAGTTATTGTTTTAGACCATCTACAAACAATACATCTTGAGCCTTTCCTCTTCCATCATTGAGGTTAGTGTTTCTTTTCCCTTTAATTATCCTGCTTTATTATTACTAGTGTGACATTACTAGATTTCTTTTCATCCAAGGTTACAAAATTGCTTATGTATCTAGTCATATGTCTAGAAGCCATTGTCCACATACCATTGATTGTTTTGATCTTTAGCATATAGAACTAGATCACACTTAATCTTCTTTCTCCATTGCTGCATTCGTTTATTCTATAGTTATTCGAGATGAAGTTTTATTGTCCTTAATATGACATTTGTATGACTTGTGTGTCGATCTTGTGACAATAAAAACATCCCGATACAGGGATGTGGAGAGGAGTATATGCATGTGTGAATCCATTATTATCCTTAACAATTATTTTGAATTCCCAAAATAAAATCATTTTACAAGCTCTATATTTCATGGCTTTATGTCCAAATTTCTTACAGCGGTAGCGGTACTCATAGAAGAAATAATTGTATACGGTAGAGGGTGATGTTTGGGGATATAACCATCCCCAGATAATTGAAAATTAAATGTGAAGAAATAGGATATATGCTCGTTTTTTGTTTGATTTTTTACTCCTTTTGTCTCCTGGTTTTTGTTAATGTTTCTTTGTAGTTTCCTCATCGATGTTGAAGTGTTGCCCGGTTTTGTTCTCATCTTAATGAGAATTATAATTTTTCTCCTATGTGACTTTACAACGGTGATATCCACAATACCCCATCCTCTTGCACTTCGACTTTCTTGGATTCTCAACCCATATCCATCTGACCTTTACAAGAAGAGATATTTGTGCATTTAATATCATGTCCAATTGTTCATCACCTTTAAAAATCTTTAGAATGTTCTCGTTAAATTATTTTGAGCCTTTCCATTTATTCCTTAGACTCACCACCTCTTCTTCCAATCTTCCACATTCCTAACTTTTCTCTCTTATTTGCTGCAACAAAATTTCTTCTACTTTCCTTGCTTCTTCTATCAATTTCAACTTAATAAATCTTGATTTGGTTCTTGTACATCTTTCGAAGGATTTCCTTCTATTTTATAGTCTTGAGTTTGAGTATATCCTATTTGCTTTAGGGCACTCATGACTCCCCCTCAAAGTCCCTCACATATTCTTCAAATTCAGGGAAATCTTCCTCCATCTCTTCCTTGGCCATCAAATGATTCTAATGTTCCTTCTTCAGTGGGATTCATTTTAGCTCTCGAATGCAATGTTTTCTTGTTGAGCAGAATGTTCTTCTATTATTTTATCTCAAAATTAGACCCTTATGAGGCTGTGATCAAGAATACTGCGGTAACTATTTCAAACTAGAATTTTAGTTGAGGCTTAGCCTCCTCAACTGAGAGGCTCTCTCAATAGCTTTATGATTTTCAAATAAGGATTAGATGGCTAACTCTATGAGTAAAATGGATAAAAATGGATAATTTGTTGCATTGCTAATCAACAAACATCTATTGGGCTTATGGAGTCAAGTGTGTTTTCACAAAACATGAATATCCGCTATTTTGAAGTCGGGGCATTTCGGGGGTTTAGATGCATCAAAGAATAGTAGGACAGAAAATAAACACAATTCATGAACATATGAAGTTGGTACCTTCAGTGAATTATAAGTAACATACATTCATGCCTTGCGAGTAATTGAAAGGAAAACTATGAGAATATCACACAACCATAACCTTTCTGAATCTGAATGATGAAACCAATATCTACTATTAACATAAAAACAGTTTAACATACAATTACAATATGCTTGTATGAAAATTTCCAACCCTATGCAATTCGACTTCTTGTCTTTTATAAAGTCATCATTACATTCTTGGATTCTCTCGATCACTTGAAAGAATTAAATTTTCTATCTTGACTCCTATCATGCTAAAACAAGACTGATACATCGACGAGTTTAAGCGCACGTTTACAGAGTCCTAATACAACTAGGATTAAAACTCTTTATTATAACTTAAAAAACTTATCCAAATATTAAATATTCTGTCAAACTGACTTCTCCTCCTAAAATTTGACCTTGATGATGTCCATCTCCTTGCTATTGTTGTATTGATTTTCTCTTATGTTTATTACTGAGAAAGATAGGAACATGCTCTGCAAAATAGCTATCATGCTCATTATGTTTCTTCAAACCATATCTTTGACCACATTGTGCTAAAAAACATGTGGAAATTTCTTATTGAGCTCATGTGACTTCACCTTCCAGTGTGCCCAAAAAAAAACCTTTGAAGAAATGCTCAAAGCTGTTAACATTGTTGCGCTACGAAAGCATTTGATGTTTTCGTGGCACATAACTTCACCTTTGAAAACCTAACCGAGATCTCCATTTTCCTTTGTTTTGCTAGTCTTCACTTATGGTCGTATAAATCCTTCAGCAGCATCAAGGTTTTAATAAACTGCCTTTACCCTTTGAAAACTTTCAAAATCGATGTTGGATCCTATGGTAATTTTAAATGCCTTCTGAAACTACGTAATCTTTCTTTTCTGACTTTTTCCAAACTGTAAGCTAAAAATTTATACTGTCTTTATTTATATATATAAACATATTACTATTAAAAATCAATTCTGACTGTACAAAAATTAAACTCCCCTGCTCCAAAAAGTGTGATGGAGATGCTCTCAACTAACATTTGTTTACTCATTTTGAGTGTGTGATTGATCACCAAACTTTTACTGCATTTGTATTTCAGACCTTCAACACACCATGCCAAAGCCTTCTATTTCAGCATACTCAGTTTGTTATTCTTCTCCTTATAAACATTTATGGTTAGGGACAGATCCATATGAGTGGTCTGACTAGCGATTAAACTCACTTGTTTAAAACCTTTTCTAACTCCCATCAGACTTTCCAGCCTCTACAAAGTTTGACCTTTATAAAGCATGCATTCTCACTTTCTTCTTCAATGTATCAATTTCAATGTTTGCAGAGTCGGGATTTGTTTTTAACCTCCTCATAGCTTCTCTTTTCTCTTTGAGTATTAAATACTCTTTTCTATCTTCATCAATTATTTGAGATGATGTAATAATGGGTTCTTCAAAAACACTTGCATCCGCACCTCCTATCGGTATCACCATGTTTGACTGCTGCATTTTCTTAGACTTCCTAGTCAATGGTTTTCTAGGCAGCAAGCCTCTGACACCCGTCCTCAAAGTCTAATTTTTTGAATGTTTTTCGGTTTATTTGATTTGCCACCTATATCCCGACTTTATGAACTTTTCTTGAACCGGGGAGACTCTTCAATGTCATGTGTAATATATCATTCAAGTCACCTCTTAATTACAAATTTTCATTTGCTGATACAACCTTACCCTTCTCCTTTGACCTTTGAATCCTAGTCAACTTCTTTTGAGATTTTGTTTTCACTAGTTGATTGTTCCTAAATTTTCTTCTTCTTGGCTTGAGTTCTCTTCTTCGTGTAGATTGAGGGAGTCCTTTGGATATTCATTGATGTCTTTATCATAGGTTACTTAACACATTTTCCTGAGCTTAAGCTTGACAAACCTCTTTGATTTTTATTCTACGGGTTCAATAGTCTTTAATGAATATGTTTCTTTGACTTGAGGGCTAGCACACAATTTCCTTCAACCCTATTCCACTCAAAAGAGAAATGGGAGCCATTCTCTTGTCACTTTAAAGCTCATGAAAAACTATTAACTTGACTAGACCATGATGAAATAAAGAGGTTTGTACGGTTTTCATCGTCTTTGTCTGCCATCTTGGCAGGACTTGAAATCGAAAGAAAGGTAAGTCGGAGAGATTATTCCTATGAAATGTAATAAGAGTTTAAAGTGATAAGTGTACCTTGTGATATCTCCCTTCGCGGTGAAGCCACCTTCAGATTCTGTGGCAGGGTTGGAGAAATGCATCTTGACATAACTTCTTGTTCTTTAGTTAAGAATAATATCCTGAAACATGGTTTCAAAAGATTTTGTAGGGTTTCATTTCAAAGCCTAAAACTTCTTGAACCATCTCTCCTCCCCTCTTGGAATTTAATGGCTGAAGTATAACCCGGAGAAATTGGTAAATTGAGAAAACCAACCTTTGTGTTTGACCCTGTGGGATTAGTAGCAATTCTTTTTGGTAACTTGATTATACCCTCTTATGAAGCTTTTCCATAGAACCTCCCGGCACCCTATGCCGGCTTCTTGTGATTTATCTCTTGTGAGAGTTTTAAACCTTAGGACTATCCTCAGCTTCGGTGACAGGACCCGGTGATTTCTTTTTTCTTCTGTCATATTTCTCCTGGAAACCTTGTGTCTTAAACAAGCGTAATAAACCTCCTTTTGAGGATAAGGCGGCTCACTTGAGAATTTGGTTCAACTCGCTTGATGGAAAACTTCTTGCCTCGCTTGATTAAGCATACTTGTTTCGGTCGGCAATTATTTTCAAACTCAACATGGATTGTAGTATCGAGCGCGACATAATCATCAATTCAAAACTATGCCTCGCTTGAGAAACTTAATGAGAGCTACGGTATCTTATCATGAGCTTCTCTTTTATAGCAATAGATATACATGCGATTGCTTTCTTTGCATGAGAATAAAACAATGATAACCAATTCCCTTTCCAATTTGCAAAGGACGATGACAAATGACCCCTAATGAATCCCATAATGATTTCATAAGCGCCTTTGGATGGTTGCATGTGTGAAGGAGGATTAGGTGGTGACACCATAATCGTGGTGACATCATAATCATGAGAAATTTAACCCCAAGTTGATGGATGTGACATGCATGAAAATTCTGAAACCCGATTTACGTAGCACGCTGGTAGTGTGATTTCGGGATTTTGCGTTACGAAAAAAGACAGTCTTTTTCTTAGCGCGAGCGATTTTACGGCGCGCTACGCGTGGTTTCATGGCTTATTCAAATTTTTTTTGAAAAAGACTTCAAATATGGTTTTTCAAAACATTAGCATGAGAATTCTAAGGAGTAAAGCGAGGTTTATGAACTTCATTTGGTGATAGTAGGACTTGTAACCTATGACTTAGACCACCTAAAACATAAAAATGACTCAAACCCTATCTAATACCATGACTTAGGAACAAGTATGAGCGAAATTTGAATTTAGAGAATTTTAATAGTGATAACGAGTGGCTCCACTTGGGATAGTGTGCCCCTGTGGCACACTAAGAAATCACGGCTCCGGTGCTATCCATTTTTTGATAAAATAGAAATTTTGTTGACAAGCATCTTCTTCAAGCTGTTGGGCCTTCACCTTGGGCTTAAGCTTTCTGTTTCATCTTGTCATTTATTAGAAAAAACTGACCAAGATGAATATATACAATGCCATGAGAGTGATTTATAATACTTCAACAAACATAATGCTTAGGAACACATGTTAACATGCCCTCTAGCATATGATCCTCCATCGATTTCTGCCCGTATGTAAGTGTTTTTTTTCCCATGAAAACTAGCAATCTAAAAGGACCCTTCCATAAATTCTCAAACTTACCATGCTTTTTCCACTTTTCCTCAATTTTGGCCTCTCATTTCGGCACTTTGTCATAGATACGCTTGTCCTCTTTGATCCTCTATTAAACGTATTCTTAATTCGTTTTGAACATCTTGATGACTGTCATAAACTTCATTTTCTTTCCTTGCAAGGCTATCAATGGTTTATCCTCTTTGGATGGCATTTGGTTCTTCTTCAATTCCTTGAATTAACCTCATATAGTACCCCCAAGTGATGTTGGGAAAACTTGACTTCAACCCCATAGACTAATTCATATGGAGAAGTTCCAATTGATCTCTTTGTACAATCCTATCGACCCATAAGGCATACTTCAACTTTCGTCGCTTTCTTGTTCTCCTACGGTACCTTTTTAATGATTCTTACAATGCTCTTGTTTGATGATTCCATGAGGAGGCCATTACCTTGTGGATAGTATGTTGTACAATGTCCAAGAGTGATGTGATATTGATGAGAAATTTATCATCTTCTTGGACTTAAATTCTTGAACGTATCTGTTATAATCTTCATGGGGCAGTAAATCTTGACAATATATTATTCTCAAAGAAAGAAATAATTACGATTACATTATCTTGCCTGGTTGGTATCACTTCTATCTGCATTTGGTGATAATTAGTTGTTGTAAGAATCCGAGCGATGCTGCCACCGATGAAGATGGATGTATCTCTCCAATAAAGTCTAACCCCATTTTTGAAAAGGAGCTTCAACATAGACAGGAACCAAAGGTAGAGGACGAAGCTTTCTTCTTCCTTCAAAAATTTGGCACTCATGACATGCAACGATATTTTTGTAAATGTCTTCAAGCATTGTTAGCCAAAATATCTAGCTCTTAGGATCTTGTTTGATGTGGCACCAATAATGATGTCATCCACAATCACCTTTATGGAATTCTTCAATGATTTTTTCATCCTCTTCTTCAAGTAGACAATTCACCAAAATTCCTCTTGCATCTTTCCAAAACATATTCATACACACACACACACATAAAAAAATATTGCCATGTTCAGTAAAAATTTGCTTTACAGACTTTGATAGATCAGCAGACTATTATGCTGAGAAAAAACCACATCTATACTTACTCTGAAGTAATAAATTCTCATCAATTTGGATATTCTTTAGTATTTTGAAATTTCTGATATTTACGTATTGGATTATATTGAACAATCAGTTGTATTGAGTCATTAGTTTTTCTAGGCCTTGTCCCTTAACCAACTTTGTTGGTTTGATGTCTATATCATATTCTAACAATTTGGTGATCCATTTTCCCCTCTTTTATCACAACACTTGAACATATGCTATGATATGCCGAATGAAAAACATAAATTCCAAAATATTTTATAGCTTTCACCAAATCATAGGCACAGCTTCTATAGAATATTATACTTTAGCTCAACATTTTCTAATGTCCTACTAAAGAATGAAATAGGTTGTTCAATACCTTGCCTTCCTTTTTTGTAGCAAAACTCTAGCAATTGTGTTTTTGGAAGCAAATGTAAAAACCGGAAAATCTTTGGAAAAATCCGAGACTAATGAGTATCGGTGCTTGTGTGAGTGCCCTTTTGATTTCTTCTGAAATATTTCCTTGCTTGACCCGTCCATTTAATGTCAACTCCTTTGTTAACATCTTCTTTATATATTTGAAAATCTCAACAAAGTTAGGAATGAAACCTTATTAAAATTCACTTTCCTAAGAAAAGATTGAATCTCTTTCCTACTTCTTGGAAAATATACCTTTTGAATTGCATTAACTCTATTACGATCAATCCTAATTCCTTCTTCGAGAAATAATATGACCAAGTTAATTTTCTTGATATTAAAGCAAAGATGCTTTTAGTAGGATTAAGAGAGATACCAAACCTTCTACATTTCAGCATAATTTTTTTCTAGGTGTTTCAAATGATCTTCTTTCTTTGAATGAAGTTTGTGATATCATCAAGATAAAAAATGCGGCTTATCCTTTTCTTGGAAAAGAAATGTCCATTTCTCTTTGGAAATGGCTCCCGCATTCATGAGACAAAGGAATTTTAGCGTACATGAATGTACCCAGCATGGTGTTGTGAAGGTTGTTTTCTTGATCATTTGGATGCCTGAGAATCTTATTGTAACTGCTGAAAAACCATCAAGCATAGACATCCTTTGTGAACCAACAATATTTTGCGAACAAGATCCATCTTAGGAAAAGGATAGTTATCCTTTAGTGAAGCCTTATTCAAATTTCTGAAGTCAATACAAACTTTGATTTCTCCACTCTTCTTTCTCACTTTGGAACTAAGTTTGCAAGCCAGTTAAATATGATTGGAACAATGATCTATTTTCATCAAAGAGTTTCTTAACCTCCTTTTCCAATCAATGGCATGAGAAGGGTCTAAGTTTCTTCAATTTTACGCTTGAAAGGTTTCTCATTTTCCTTGATAGGAATAGTATGTTGAATAATGGAAGGATCACTTATTGCTTTAAATCAGCATAAATCCAAGCAAAAAAAATCATAAAACTTCTCATCATCTCAATATATTTAAGTTTTACATGGTGAAAAGAAGCTTTGAAACTTTTATCATTTTAGGCAAAGCTAATGTACCAAGATTCTGACTCTCTACTTCCTCTTCTTGACTTGCAATTTTGGTGCTTTAAACACATCATTTTGATCAAACGAGTTTCTCAGAGGAATAAAACCTTTTCATGACTGAATTATTCTTCAATTGCAAACTTCATAATTTTCTTTGAGCTCAACAAGCATATTTTCTTGATCCATGTGTATTTTCAAATTCCTCATTAGCTCAATAAAATTCTTTACACATTGATTATCTTCAAAAATTTCCAATTTATGATATTTTCGGTATAGCTGGCCTATGACGAACTTCAATCTCTTTGCATTTCATTTGAATGCATAGGAATAATGAAAATACTTGCGGAAATAGCAAGGGAATCCAACAATAGAATTCTGATCTCTAGTTTTGGCATTGAAGGAATAAGGCTTGAAAGTTTTCCAACAAGTCTAAAACTAAATTATTGTAAGCCCTCATTCTTACATCCTTCGTTTGATAGACACCTTCAACTTGTATAATAGCAATTGAGAATCTCCAAAAATAGAAATATTTCGAGCCTTCATCTTTTTAAAAATATTTAGACCTAAAATGAAAGATTCATATTCGGCCATGTTGTTTGTGCAATCAAAATTCAGTTTGTAAAGGCTAAAATTGCTCTCATCATTTGGATTTGTAATCCAGTCTATCCCCCTTTATATTTCCTACTGATCCATAAATTCCACAGTACCACCATTCATCCATCTCTTCGTCATTTACTTTTCGATTTTCTGCATGTTGATTTTCTAAGTGCTGATTTTACGGTCATTGATTTTTATCCTTTTTTTCTTCCTCAACACTATCGTGATTCATTGAAAAAGATAGCGGTCCAAGTTTGGTATCAAAAGCATAAATGAGAAGAATTAAAGGCTTATCTTTCTGTACATGTAAGCCATTCTAGTCTCTACGATACAACCTCCTTTACTCACCAAAAACAGGAATAGTGGCATAGGACGGATCCATGCGTTGCATTGTGCCTTTGATTTTGCGCAAAAGATCTTGACAATAGCATACCAAATTTTGGCGGAATATCGGATACAAAAATTTCCATAACAAGCTGTCTTTCTTCAGAATTTTTGTGAGGCCAACAACAACATCCTTGATTAGACCAATACATTGAACCCTCTTGGAATCAAAGAAACAAATCCTTATACGGTCTTGTGATTTGCAATCCCATTCTCTCCATGATAACCTTGGGCATGAGGTTATGAGAAGCTCTTGAATCTAACGCCTTTGTGCTTAAAGTCATATCATGAATACTAATGCTTACATTAAAGGAGGAAACTCTTAATTTTGATCATCTTCTAACCTTGGACCCAAATATATAGTAGGATTATCTTCTTGGACATTCGAGATATCGGCCGGCCCACAGTTGTGAATTCAACATCTTAACTATCTTGCTTCTATATTCATTCGGCTGATAATCTCAACGAAAGGAGGCGATATTTTACTCTTTTAAATTTCATTCTCAAGGTTGAAAATAGAAACAAACTTACCAGCATCTTTGACAGAAATTGAAGTGGATGGTTTCTCTTCTTCTTTCAATTTAGTTTTTCCCATTTTTGACTTTTTAGTAGCTATCATGTTTACTTCAAACTTAAGCGCATCACTTTGCATTTCGGCAAGGTGCTAGGTGACTCTCTTTCCCTCAACAAGATAGAAAAGTCATAATCAAATGCTTCAGCATATCTCATTTGTGCTAAAGCTTCGGGAGGTTTCAAATGAGTTGGAATTAGATAAAAATTTAATAAATCTCTTCGAAAAGTTTTAGACAAATTCATCAACTTTCCTTCTAAGGTTGTTGTATTTGGTGAGTGCTTGGACTGGATTGGTTCTGTTACCCCATTTTCTTAAAGTTTATCTTTAAAATCATTCAAAGTTCTAATCTTTGCCTGGTGCAAGGGCGTTAAACCATTTTCTAACTTCACCAATAAAGCTGCGTGCAAATAACCTTAACTTCACATCCTCATCGTAACTTTTTTCCCTATCTATAAAATCATTAAATCTTGTCTACAAATTCCTCTGCTGAAATTTCTCCATCACTACCCCAAGTAGGAATCCTAGCAGCATATTTACTAGGAAGGTCATGCAAAACGGCGGGAAGTACAGTGGTGCATACCTATGACGACCATGCTGGAGGATGAACGGTAGTTGTAGGAAGGGCGAGAAAAAGAAGATGAAGAGCGTGCCAAGGGAGGGGCTGGTTTTGGCAAGCCATGGCAATAGAACTCCAATTTGGAATGGGTAAACCGGCTTTGGATTTCGGCAAGACTTCGAAAGCATCGGTTGTTGGAGTTTATCTAAAGACTTTTTCATGATGGATTCGGAAGCAGACTTCCCAAAACTCTTCCTTGTCTTCTTGTGTCACCCAAGGTTGAAGTGTCGATTCCTATTTTTGCAAGTCTAAGATGTATCATTGAGTTATTTTCACTTTACGATCTAAAAAAAAAATTCATGAATCTTTATTATCGCTTTCTTATCTTCAAGACTTCTTCATATTTCATAGGAAAAAGATTTTGAATGAGATGGAGTACACGATATTTACGAAATTCTTTGACTTTTTGAAATAGTGTTTGGATTTTCCACGAGTTGTAGGTGGATTGGAGTCGGGATTTCTCCGTGTGTATCTCCTTCTCAAATCCACCTTTAAACCGAAAAATGTATGGAGTCACCAAGGTAGATTGCGGCCTCAAAAAACTTTACGAGCTCCTGCTACCTTCGGAAGTTAACCTTCTTGATTTAGGGGAATGAATAATCTTCGGGCTCACGGCGGACGCATAAAAATGTTATCTCAAAATCATACTGCAATTAGGCCCTGCGGTCAAGGGCTACGGTAGCTATTTCAAACCCGGACTTTTAGTTGAGGCTTGGCCTCTCTCAACTGAGAGGGCTCACTCAATAGGTTTATGATTTTCAAATAAGGATTAGATGGCTAACTCTATGAGAAAATGGATAAAAATGGATAATTGGTTGCACTTATAATCAACGAAACATCCATTGGGCTTATGGAGTCAAGTGTGTTTTCACAAAATATGAATATAAAACCATTTGGAAGTCGAGGCATTTGGGGGTTTAGATGCATCAAAGAACGATGGACGAGAAAATAAACACGACTCTGTGAACATATGAAGGAAGTTAGAGCACCTTCAGTGAATTCTACGTAACATACATTCATGCCTACAAATGATGAAAGAGAAAACTATGAGAATATTACACAACCATAACCCTTTACGAGATGCGAGAGATGAAACCAACATCTCTATGTCCTTATAAAAACACGATTTATGCTACAACAACAATATGCTTGCTTATGAAAATTTCCAACCCTATGCAATTCGACTTCTTATTTTATAAATTCATCATTACATTCTTGGATTCTCTCGATCACTTAGAGAGAAATTCAAATTTTCTGAAACGACACCTATCAACTACTAAAACAAACTTTAATTACATCTAATAACACAGTTTAAGCCCATCACAATTTTAGAGTCCTAATACAACTAGGATTAAAACTCTTTATTATAACTTAACAACCTTATCCAAATATTAAATCTTCTATCTGAGTTGCTCCTCCTAAACTTCGACCTTGATGATGTCCATCTCCTTGCTTGGATTTTAATTTGTATTGATTTGCCTCTTATATGCCTAAAAGATAGGAACATGCTCACCATAAATGGCTATCATGTTTCATTTATGTTTCTTCAAACCATCTGTGACCAAATTGTACTAAAACATGTGGAAATACCTTGTTAAGACCTCATGTGAATTCACCCATCTCATTTCATGCCCAAACAAACCTTTGAACGCCAAAGCGTAACATTCTTCAGCTACGAAAGCATGCTGTTGTTTTCGTAGCATAGAACTTCACCTTTGAAAACCTAACTTGGAATCTCCATTTGCCTTTTTTTTGCTATTGGGTCTTCACTTATGGTCAATATACATCCTTGACGGCATCAGGTTTAATAAACACTTTTCACCCCTTGAAAACTTTCAAAATTGATCAGCTGCATCCTCCGAGCGGTTTCATGGCAACTACGGCTAACGTGCATGACTTCTTCGATGTAGTTTCTTGTGACGCTGCGAATCTCTTGTGTCTTTCTTTTCACGACTTTTCCAAAGCTTTATGCTTCAAAAATTCTTGCCATCCTTTCATTTATATATATAAGCCATCATTATCAATAAAAATAAATTAAAGACTTCTTTCAAAAATGAAAACTTTCCACATAACTCCAAAAATGTGATAGGAGATGTTATAGCATTTACACCTCATTTTGGATGTAGTTGATCTTCGAACTTTGTAAATTTTATGTTAAGGAGTCTTCAATGCGCCTTTTAAGCCTTCTATTATTATCCCTTAGTTTGGTATTAACCTTCCTTATAGACTTTTCTTCCTTGATTGCGGGGACAATCCATATAATTGATGCGACTGCGATTGACTCAGCTATTTGAAACCTTTCTAGCTCCCGGAACCTTTCGACCTCTCCAAGTTTGTGAGCACTTTCTAAAGCATGCATTCTCACTTTCTTCTTCAATTTATCAATTTCAATGTTTCCAAAGTCTGGCTTTTTTTAACCTCCTCATAACTACTCTTTTCTCTGCGAGTATTAAATACTTTGTTTCTATCTTCTTCAAGTATTTGAGATGATGTATTAATGGGGTATTCCAAAAACACTTGCATCCTCACCTCCTATTTAGTCTATCTCCATTTACGGATGCTATATTTTCTTAGACTTCTAGTCAATGGTTTTCTAGGCTTAAAAACAAGCTACGGCACCTCATCTTGCAAAGTCTAATTTTTTGGATGTTTTCAATTTCTTTGATTTTCCTTTTGTATCGGCTTATGAACTTTGCTTGAACCAACGGAACTCTTCAATTTCAATAGCTTGTAATATATCATTCAATTCACCTCTTAATTGCAAATTTTCATTTGTGACTACGGCCTTACCCTTCTCCTTTGACCTTTGACTCCTAGTCAACTTCTTCTAAGTTGTTTTACTAGTTGAAGCCATTCTGAATTGTCTTTTTGACACGATTTCTCTTCTTCTCTGTGAGTCTGTGAGGAATTCTTTGGATATTCGGTGATGTCTTTATCATAGTTTCACCTTTGTTCCTGGGCTTAAGCTTAAAAAAACCTCCTTGATTTTGATTCTGCGGGTTCGGCAGTCTTTGATGAAGATGTTTCTTTACTTGAGGGCTAGCTTTTGTTCCTTCAACACCTATTTCACTCAAAATAGCCAAAATTAGGACCATTCTCTTTCACTTTTTGAAGCTCATGCAAAACTATTAACGACATGACTAGACCATGATGAAATAGAGAGGTTTCACATGCACGATTTTTCATCTGTACTTTATGCCATCTTGGCCGGACTTTGAAATAGAAAGAAAGTTAAGTCTAGAGAGATTATTCTGTGAAATGCAATAAGAGTCTAAAGTGATAAGTGTACACCTTGTGATATCTCCCTTCGCAATTGAATACCTTTGGATATTGTAGAAGCGGGTTGGCAAATGCATCCTTGACATGACTTCTTGGCACAACTTTATTCAAATCATTATCCACAACTCTAGTTTTCCAAAAGGTACAGAGGTTGCATTTCCGACCTAAAATTCTTGAACCATCTCTCCTCCTCTCTTGGTATTTAAATAGTGATATAAATTTAGGAGAAATTAGTAAATTGAAAGGCAACCTTGTGTTTGACCATTGTGAAGTTAGTAGAAAATTCTTTGGTAACTTTGATTATGCCCTTCTTGAAGCTTTTCACGAACCTCCATTTCTACTTCTTGAAGGCTTCTTCAAATTTATCTCTTGTGAGAGTTTCTAAACCTTCGGGTTTTGTCCTCGAGATAGTGACCCGAATGGTGATTTATTATTTCTTGTCATCTTTCTCTTGGAAATACTGTGTCTTCAACAAAAGCGTAATAAAACTCCTTGTCGGATAAATTGGCTCGGCAGAAATTTGGTTGACCTCGCTTGATGGAAAACTGCGCACTCGCTTGACTAAAAACCTTGTTTTCGATCGGCAATATTTTCAAACTCTTGGATTAGCAAGTATCAAAGCTTGCGGACATAATAATCAATTGAAAACTCTACCTCGCTTGAAAACTTAATAGAGCTCGATATCTTATGTGAGATTCTCTTTCGGTAATAGATGTACATGTAGTGCTTTCTTTGCATGAGATTAAAACAATGATAACCAGTTCATTTTCAAATTTGCAAAGGACCAATGAAAAATGACCCACTAATGAATCCCATAATGATTTCATAATTGCTTTGGATGGTTGCATGCTTGAAGGAGGATTCGTGGAGTGACACCATAATCGTGAGCTGACATCATAATCATGAAAATTTAACCCCAAGTTGATGGATGTCACAAGCCAGATCGAAAATTCAGAAACCCCAATTTCGTAGTCTTGGTAGTGTGATTTAGGTATTTTTTGCACTACGAAAATATAACATTTTCATAGCGCGAAGCATTTATTTACACTAAGTGCGTATGAAAACGTGGTTTTCGTGGCTTATTGGAATTTTTTGAAAAATACGAAAATATAGTTTCAAAACGTGGCATGAGACTTATAAGGAGTAAAGCAAGGTTTATGAACTTTATTTGAGTGATGAAATGAGGCTTGTAACCTATGACTTAGACCCTATAAAACATAAAAATGACTCAAACCCTATCTAATACCATGACTTAGGAACAAGTATGAACTAGCTGAATTTAGAGAATTTTTAATAGTGATAACGGTGGCTCACTTGAATAGTGTTATTTTTGTGGTACAGAACTTCATGACTCTAGTGCTATCCATTTTTTGATAAAAAAAAAAAAATTGTTGACAAACATCTTCTTCAAGCTGTTGGGCACACCTCGGGCTTAAGCTTTACATTTCGACTTGTCATTTATTAGCAAAAACTAACAAAGATGAATACATACAATGTCATGAGTGATTTATAATACTTCAACAAACATAATGCTTTAGGGCCTACCATTGACAGGCCCTCTAGCATATGATCACTCC
The DNA here is from genome assembly GCA_034641835.2 of Pinus albicaulis. Classification (NCBI taxonomy): domain Eukaryota; kingdom Viridiplantae; phylum Streptophyta; class Pinopsida; order Pinales; family Pinaceae; genus Pinus; species Pinus albicaulis. The sequence goes on from CM076574.1 coordinate 1,198,811,323, forward strand.
ATCGATTTCTGCAACATGTAAGTGTTGTTCCCATGAAGCTTGACAATGCGAAAGGGATCCTTCCATAAATTCTCAAACTTACCATGCTTGCCCTTTTTCTCAATTTTGGCCTCCCATTTCGGCACTTTGTCATGGTACGAAAATTGTGTCCTCTTGATCCTCCTATCAAATGTATTCTTATTCCTATTTTAGTTTATCTTGGGTAATTTGTCATAAACTTCATTTCTCTTTTCTTTCAAGGATATCAAGCCAGTTTATCCTCCTTTGGATGGCATTTGGTTCTTCTTCAAGTCCTTGATTAAATTCATAATCGGCACCCAAAGTAATGTTGGGAAAACAACTTCGGCCCCATAGACTAATTCATGTGGAGAAGTTCAATTGATCTCTTTGTACAAATCCTATCAGCCCATAAGACGTACTTCGACGATAAATGCAGGCTTTCTTGTTCTCCTGTGATGCCTTTTAATGATTATTACAATGCTCTTGTTTGATTATTCGGCAATACCATTACCTTGTGGATAGTATCTTGTAGAGTGTCCAAGAGCGATGTGATATTGATGACATAAATTTATCATCTTCTTGAGCTGCTTCTTGAAACATTATCTGTTATAATCTTCATGAGACTGACCAAATCTTGACAATATATTATTCTAAGAAGAAATAATTACGAGTCATTAGCTTTCCTGGTTGGTATCGCTTGTCCATTTGGTGAAGTATTTGGTTCTTTGTAGAATCTAACAATGCCACACGATGAAGATGGATTGATGTATCTCTCCGATAAATTCTAACCCCCATTGCTAAAAGGAGCTTCAACATAGATAGGAACCAAAGGGTAGAGGTACAAGCTTTCCTTCTTCCTTCAAAATTTGGCACTCTGACATGCAATGATCTTTTTGTAAATGTCTTTAAACATTGTTGGCCAAAAATATCCGGCTCTTAGGGTCTCTTGTTCTTTGTAGCTTTCCAATAATTATGTCCTCCCTGATAGCAACTGGAATTCTTCAATGATTTTTTCAGCCTCTTCTTCAAGTAGACAATTTAGCAAAATTCCTCCTGCATCTTTCCAAAACGATTTACTGCCATAAAAAAAAATATCGCAATGATTTCAGCTTAACAAACCTTGATTTGGACTTTGATAGATCAGCGGGAGCTTTATTATGTTGTAGAACAAAAACCACATCCTTATACCACTGCGAAGTAAGAAGTTACTCATCAATTTGGTTAATTCTTCTTCATTTTCTAAAATTTCTGATATTTTTGCATTCGGTTATGTCAAGACGATCAGTTGGCTTGAGTCATTAGTTTAGCCGGAGCCTTGTCCCTTCACCAACTTCATTGGTTTGATGTCTATATCATATTCCAACAATTTTGCGATCAATTTTTTGTTGAACCCTTAGTTAAGCGAGGGGGGAAATTAGATGATTTAACACACTCAAGAATATTTAAAAAAAATTTCCAATTAAACTTGTTACAATTTATCTTTCATGATCCATTTTATATGGAAACAAACTTATATGTGCGAAATGTTAAGATAATGTAATGCAATTACTTAATGACGGTAAGTAAGCGGTGAATAACCATATCAACACATAGACATCACACACATAGACGACAAATATACGTGGAAACCTATAAAGGGATAAAACCACATCTTATTATTGTTGTGATGTAAAGGCAAGCTCAACTCCTCTACCCTTGATTTTACGTAACACCAACCTACAAGAGGCGCCAACCTCAAATTCTGCAAGCTACAACTTGCAAGGAAGCTTCAACTCCCTCTTTTTCATAAAAGAAACACTTGCTGATTTACCTTGGATATCGGCTATGTTCTGTACCTTTTTACGTTCTCCAATATTCACATACGATTTGATTGTCTCTTTTTCTTCAGTGCATTCTCTTCTTTTTATCAATTTACTGGAAAAATGTATGCATTTCAACTTTACGATTAGGATTTTATCTTTCTCCGGAGGCTGCAATTACATCGAGAAGCAGTTAAAAAGCTTTCATTCGATTACGATTTAAATTTCAAATCATTTCAACAACAACACTCCTCTCTCTCTGTTTTTCTCTCTCTTTTCATCAACACCCATACCTCTCTTTTTTCGTTTCACTAGCTTCATTTCCCTATTCATTGTAGTTGTATAATTGCTTCCCATACAGAAATTTGTCTTTTAATCGGAAACATAAAATAACTCTTGGCGTTATTTTAAAACCTTTTAACAAACGAATATATACGTAATAAACCTTGGGTTTTATATTAATGAACAATCAACGCTAACCTCTAAAATATTTGGGTCCCATAGCTTTATAAACCCTTTTGTTCTATTTTACGATGCGATGTATTACTCAACGCGATGGTTTTCTTTGATGTGGAGACTTAAGCATGTATGAATCATAGTTTATACACTCTATCAGTCCGGAACTTCATCGAGACTATTATTAACATGTTCTATTTGGTATGCATTTCTCAGATGCGATTCATGAGGTCCACTCTTGTCCATTTGATTTACACATAAAATGAGTCGGGCTTAAACTTTGCTAAAATAAAATTTTATTAGATATATGACTTGTTGTATACGGAGAAGTCATTTCTTTATATACCACGTACATGTAAAAGTGCTTCCCTTGACACGATTTTTAATACCAATATAATTAAATATTAATCAATGATATTCAATGAAACCTTCACACAACACACAAACATTTTTCTAATATATATAACCCAGTTACGACGTCGGTCTATGTCACTTGACAATAGAATGTTGGACCACATCATACACTTTGCTACACACGAGTAACATTAGAATTGGACTACGCCTGACATTGTGCTAAAATCCATAACACAAACTGTAGCCAAGTTATGGGGCCTACCATCCATCGGTATTAGTAATCCCTTATAATAAAACACTCCATATTATCGAATGGCCAACAACAGTCTTATATATATATATATATATATATATATATATATATATGTATGTATTGATGATTCAACTCACCATATATATTAATACGATTCTCCAAATCGAGTTACAACGTTAATACGACGCCCATATAATTGACATTTTATTTACAGATGCTATGTCTTTCATATCGATGGTTGACACAAAATTCTGTGATCGTCTTGATGATCCAGTGACCCAAATCAAATCTTGCTGAGACTATTATGCATGGGTGTTAACTTGCGATGAGAGTGGGTTTTCAAAACTTCTTAAGGCCACGTGTCAGCCTATGGCATTGATCGTGTTAATTTCTTAAATACAAATTTCCTTACAAAGGCGGTGCGATATGAGTGGGGTTAGTTTCGCAAACTCATTTTCACTATTCACTCTCTTGTGGTTAGCTCACTTACTCCGGAGTTCGAGTCTTAAGGTTTTGACACACCAAATACTCCGGTTGCAACTTCGGTGAACTAAGCCGGTCAACCACATAACCGTACCCTCTTTGCCTATTCTAACAATACATAGCTCATTCATTATGTGGACTAAACGGCGAGAATGGGAAGTCGATTCTAGTCGATTTCCATTGGTTGATTCAACCCGGACCCAACTTGCAAATTAAGCGTAGAAACGATAAAATCCAACTATTTCCACAATATAATAACTCAAAAATTCTGCGGGGAATCGATCCTTCAGTGATCAATTTACTCAATTTACAAAGTCAGTCATCTACAGTCACATATACGGTCGAGTGACCCTAAATTTCTACGTATAATTAAACTTCAATTAATTTCTCCACAGAATACAAGCCTTAATCGCATCTAATTCGAAACATAAAATCCACCTAAAATGACATATATTCTTCCTTCAATTGCAGGGTTTCATCTCGAGCCTATTTCAGAAGAGGTTACCATATATCTATTGAATTTATTCAAATTCATTACTCCGTCTCTCAGGATCTACTATTAAATGGCCCTCTTCTCTTGTCCTCACTATCTGCACCTTGAGTAGTTCTACGCTTCCAATTCACTACCTTTGCTTCCTCCTCTGCTCAGTAGGTCTGCTCCTTGCTTCTGTTTTTTTCACTTCTCTTGCTACCTCTCTTCTGCCTCATTCTCTACTACTTTGCTTCTCTCTTTTCCTTGTTTCTATTTACGGTACTCCTCCATTGTCATCTCCTTTACCATCAACGACAACATTTCCACTTGATCTCCCCCTTTGGCATTGATGGAAACACATCCACCAATAATCCAATGCTTCTCTCATACTTGCTTTTCCTCTCTTTGACATCAATGGCAAGGGTTGCACATTTCCTAGGGTGCTTTTATCTGTTCATGGCCCTTCTTCTTCTGAATTTGTACCCTCTTGCTCCAAATTGGTGTACAAAAATATTGATCCTTTAGCCTTTTCATTGACTCTTTTATGCTGGATGTACTCTTTCCATAATCCTTTGATCTGAGGACTGTTTCATGCTTCCCATGCTAGAAGTGATCTCCCCACGGAATGATATTTTCGTTTGTTCTCCCTGAAGAAGCTGTGCTTTCTCTTCATATCGGAGAGTAGCATCTAGATACTACCTAGTCTGTCTCTTAGATATTCAAATGGTTCTCTAGCAAGGTTTTGCCAATATATCTACATTTGTCTATTCTTTTGTTGGCACATATTCAACTTCACTGCTGCCCCTTTGAGCTCTCTTGTTCTCACCGAGAAAAATGATACTTGATTGGAATATGTTTAGTTTTGGAATGAAACAATTTTTTGATATGCTTATGGCACTTGTATTATCACATTTGATAGAGATAGGTTCATCAATGCTTACCTTCATGTCTTGGAGGGTTTGTTTCATCCATGACTTGTGTGCAACATCTTCTTTGTTGCTATGTGCTTCTGCGTAGATAGAAATAGATGTTTGTTTCTTGAGTTGACATGCCATCGAGACTCTCTCTAAAATAGAATTCACCCTCCACTTGTGCTTTTCACACGTAATCAATACGAGCATTGTCTGTACGTATGTCTTGTCAAAATGAAGTTTTTTCCTTTTGGATACCATAACCCATAATATAGGTTTTATGCTGAATATACGAATGTTCTTTTAATTGCTAGTAAGTGATTTTGTTTTGGTTCTACTTGATATCTTGCCACAAGTCCTATAGCTATCACAATGTAAATTCTAGAAGTACATTGGGTATAATAGACTTCCAACCATAGATCTGTAAAGTTTTTGATCTATCCAGTTGTTCCATCATACGCACAAACACATCCGGTAGTCATGGGAGTAGACACGGGTTTGTAGTCTTCCATTTGAATCTTTTAGTATCTCTTTTAGGTATTTTTCTTGTGAGATAAATGTGCCTATACTCTTTTGTTGAATTTGGAGTCCTAGATAAAAAGTAAGCTCTCCAATCATAGACATTTCAAGCTGCGATTTCATCTCTTGACAAATCCTTTTGTTAACTCATCTTTCTTGCTTCAGCGTGATATCATCTACATACACTACACAAATACTAAGTTCATCTTCATTTGCTTTTTATGTACAAGTTGTTGTCAACTCCTCCTTTCTTGAACCCTTGTTTTTGCAAGTATTTGTCCGACCTTGAATACCATGCTCTAGGAGCTTGTTTCAGCCCATATCGTACTTTCTTTAATACGCATAAGGAGAACCCTTCTGGGTGCTCCATGCAGGTACTTCCTCTAAATCTCCATTCGGGAAGGCTTGGTCACATCCATTTGGTATACCTTGAAGTCATGGCAGCAGAAAAAGCTAAAAGCAGGTTTGATAGCTTCCACATTCAGCTACGAGGAAAATGTTTCATCATAATCAAGTCCTTCTTTGTGAATATCCTTTATTTACAAGTCTATCTTTATTTACGATTACTGTCCTTGTTCATTCATCTTATTTTTGAATACCCATTTTGAGCCAATGACATTTTCTCCTTCAGGTCTTGGAACTAGTTCCCAAGTGTTGTTCTTCTCAATTTGGTCCAATTCTTCATTCATGGCATTCACCCAATATTTGTCTTCTTGCTTCTTCAAACTTCTTTGGCTCTATTTGTGACAACATTGCTAGGTATACCTCTTCAATCTGTTCATTTAGGCATCTACTTGTGCATGCACCTACACTCTTGTCCCCACGATGATTTGATCTTCGGATGGTTCTTGAGTGTATCTTGAGGAGATTTTCATCTCGAGGTTTATATATTATGTTGGCTTGTTTATTTCATCATCATCTTGATTCTCTTCTTCATGAACTTAGAAGTTTACTTAATCTTATTGCTTTATACTTCTCTAATAGTTCTTCATCAAATCTTACATCAATACCTTTCTACAATTTGTGAAGTATTTTTATACTTATCTTTGTAACCTTTACTCTTGGATTCATATCCTAAGAATATTCCTTCATCAGCTCTTGCATCAAACTTTCCCCGATTTTCATCATTATTTTTTATAAAACACTTACTTCCAAAAACTCTAAAATGCTTGATTGATGCCGATTTACCACATGCCATAATTCATAAGAGAGGAGTCTTGTCAGCACATTTTGGTCTTAAATGAGCTTTGTTTAGGATATGGACGGCTACGTATTGCTACTTCTTCCCAAAAGATTAGAATGTTACTTTCTTGCATCATGGCTGCGGCAATCTATTGTATAGACATGTTTTGTCTCCTGCCCTCCATTTTGCTGAGGTGTTCTTGCAATTGTGAATTGTTGCTTTATCCCATCGCTCATTGCCTGAATCTGAAAAATCATAATGCAGCAAATTCCCCTCTATTTGATCGATTCACTTTATCTTGCATCTGTTTGATTTTACGCAAAGCCTTAAATATTTTGAATTTCTCAAGTGCTTAGATTTGTGCTTGAAAATGCAACCCATGTCATTACGGAAAAATCATCTATTATTAGCATGAAATATGATTCTCCACTTGGTGTTTTAGTTCTCGAAGGCCCAAACGGATCCATGTGAACAAGTTGAAGAGAGTCTGCTTGTAGATAAATTCTCCTTGGTTTTGAAGGATGTGCGGGTGCTTACAGGGCGACGGGATTTACATATTGTATTTGAAGGCTTCTTTGCTGTTTGGAATATCACCATTGCCATTCTTTTTTTCTTAAACTCATGATAGGATCAAAGTTTAAGTGTCCCAATCTCCTATGACATAACCAAGACTCCTCAAATTTTCTAAGGTGACATGCTTCATTTTCTTCTTTTACTAAATAGACATTGCTTTACATTCGAACACCTTTGATCGGGGTTTTCCGATTGGTGCTTGATCTTACTTCACGGTCTTGTGCTCTAAAGAACTTCACGGCCTTTGCTTTGTTGACTAACACTCAATAGATTTTCTTCCGATCCCATCCAAAAATAGTACATCTGGGCTTTTCCTCTTGCCATTGTCCGTTGAAACCTCTTCCTTTGATTTTTCTGCTTTATCATTGCTAAAAGTAACATTTCCAGATTTCTTTTCATCAAAGGTTATAAACTTGCCTTACATCCTCACGACATATGCTTTGAGCAACCGCTTTCAAATACCATTGGATTTTTAGATCTTGGGCTATTAGGGCTAGTCACATTTATTCCTTTCTTTTCCCACTTTACCAAGCATCCTCTTGTTTCGTACCTTTTTTGAGATGATAGACCCATATTCTCTTAGAGGAAATTTGGAAGACATATGTCCACTTTTATTGCATACACAACATTTGGATATATGTAGTAGAATTATAAGTAGGAATAAACTCCCATGATTCATAAAGCCTCCTTGAGGTTTTGAACAATAGTCTTTGTCCATATTTCACGCATTACATGATTTTATGGCCAAATTCATTACAACAAGGTATCTTAAAAAACTTTGCATACCTCACAAAAGGTTGTCTTCTCCATCCTCCTGCTTGAGTAAAACTTTCTTGTTTTGCATCCTTTGCTGGTTTGTATTTATTTTTCTTGTATGACAATATGCAGCAATGTGCCCCAATTTGTGGCGAGCATAACAAGTGGAATTTTTTCATAGGAGAAAAAATCTCCTTTGATATTGATTTCCAAATTTAGATATTCGAGGAGTATCAGTTTTTTTGGTTGACAATTTATTTACTTCATCCTTTGTCATTTGAACTTCTCTCTAATTTTTATCTTCTTTATTGCAATATTCTTCTTCCTTTGAAATCTTGACTGCTTGGATATTCTCATACCTTTTACAAAAATAATACTTTTGTTTTCTTTTTCTTTTCCTTTGCTTGATTCTCCTACATAGCCTATTCCGGTTTTATCGAGAGGAGATCTTTGAGCATCGAGAATCTCATTTAACTTACCGAGCTTGTTATTTGAGAAGTATCTATTTTCCTCTGGAGCATTTTCTAATTTCTTCCTTAGCCAAACTACTTCTTCTTTGACTTCTCTTGTTCACCGGTTTTATCCTTGATGCAGCAGTAGAATATCCTCTACCTTCTTGCTTCTTCAAGCTCCTACTTTCCATTGAATAAGGGGCTTCTGAATTTTGTTCCTCTCTTACACATTTTGAGAAGGATGTCTTTTTGTTTTTACTTGCTTTAGTTTTAGTCTGTCAATTTCCTCGAAGCACTTCTTAGCTCCCCTTCAAGGTCCACTTCTCCTTCTTCCTCATCTTCTAGAGACATTCTTCGGCTCTTTATAGCCATCAAAACAAATTTTGATGTTTCACTTCTTCAATTGAAATTCCTCTGAGTCTTGATGCAACGCTGTCTTCTTTGAGCATGAAGATTTTCTATTGAATCTCTTCCTTCTGCCAGTTCTTATATATAGTCTTCTCTGATTCTTGAGCACGATTCTTTTATTCTTATAAGGACACTTAGAAGCATAGTGTCCAACTCTTCCACAATTGAAGCATTTAAATGGAAGTTTACCTTTATACTTACATGAGCCTTTATCCAACTTCCTGATAAATTTGGCCTCTTCTTCATCAGAACAGGAGCCTATATCTTCTTTTTCTTCTTTATTCTTCTCTTCCTTAAAGGTTGCCCCCGTTAAATTTGACTTTCTCTGTGGAAATCTCATATCATAGGCTGTTAGTTTTCCAAGTAGCTAGTTCATGGTCAAGGTTTCCCAATCTGCTATTTCTTCCATGGTAGAAACCTTGGGGTTAAAACTAGATGGAAAATATCTTAGGATATTTTGAACAATTACACATTATTGCATGGTTTCACCTAATGCTTTCATATTATTGACAATTTCTGCAACCCTTAAAAAGAAACTAGCAATATCTTCATCATCATTCATCTTTAAATTTTCAAACTGGGCTCTATAGACTTAGAGTTTATTTGTCTTTACCTTTTTTCTCCCTCATGAATATTTTCTAGTGTTTCCCACATTTCTTTGGTAGTTTTTCTATGCATTACTTTGATGAATTCTGCCTCACACAGTCCATTCAAGATTGCATTTCATTGTCTTTGCATTAGCCACAAAATCTTGTATGGCTTATTTCTACGAGACATTTGCCTTAGAGTCATATCCAAATTCCACGGCCGGCCCTAAACTTCTATCCCTAAGGAAATTATGTATGTTATCATTCGATTTTCGAGAAGGCATAATTTGCACCCGGTGAAAAAAAGAACTTTGTTCATTGAGGATCCTTCCTTGACCCCAGCCATCCCAAGAACTGAGATCTCTTTCGGTTGTTAAACTACTACAAAAAGGAACCCGCTTTGATACCAATTGTTGAACCCTTAGTTAAGGCGAGAGGGGGGGGTGAATCGGTTTAACACATTCAAGAATATTTAAAAACTTTTTCCAATTAAACTTATTTACAATTTATCTTTCATGATCAATTTTATATGGAAACAAACTTATATGTGCGAAATGTTAAGATAATGTAACGGTAGAATTGTAATGACAATAAGTATTAAGCGGGCTGAATAACCATATAAACACGTAGACATCACACACGGAGACAAAATATATACGTGGAAACCCATAAAGGAGAAAACCACATATTATTATTGTTTTGATGTAAAGGAAACAGCTCAACTCCCTCTCACCACTTATTTTTTGTAAGCACCAACCTACGGAAGCTCCAACCTCAGTCATACAGCTACAACTTGCAAGGAAGCTTCAACTCCTCTTTTTCATAAAATAAATACTTTCTTATTTACCTTGGATATCAGCTCTGTTACTTGTACCTTTTATTTTGTTCTCCAATCTTCACCTTGTTTGATTGTCTCTTTTCTTCAATTAAATATCTTCTTTTTATCAATTTACTTAGAAAAATGTATCCATTTCAAATTTACAGTGGGATTTTATCTTTCTCCGGAGACTTGCCAATTACATCTCAAGCAGTTAAAAAACTTTCATTCGATTACAATTTAAATTTCAAATGTTCAACAACAACACTCCTCTCTCTTGTTTTTCTCTCTTTTCATACGACATCCACACTCTCTCTCATTTTCACTATCTTCATTTTCCCTTTGTTCATTGTAGTTGTATAAGCTGCGCATACAACTATCCTTTTTTAATCGAACATAAAATAAATCTCGGCGTTATTATAAAACCTTTTTAACAAACGAATATATACGTAATAAACCTTGGGTTTTATATTAATGAAAAATCAATGCTAACCTACGAAAGATTTGGGTCCCTTAGCTTTATAAACCCTTCTGTTCTGTTGCCGATGCGATGTATTACTCCAACGTGATGGTTTGCTTTGATGCGGAACTTAAGCATGTATGAATCACATTTTATACGCTCATCGGTCTGGAACTTCCTTCGGGACCATGTTAACATGTTACGCACAGCATTTTTCTCAGTATGATTCATATGAGATTTATCTCTCTTACATCCACATTCGATTTACACATATGGAATCAATTCGGGCTTAACCTTTGCTAAAATAACATTTTATTGAATGACAACTTTGAGTGTGTGCGGAAGTCATTTCTTTATATACCCACGATGCATGTAAAATTTCTTCCCTTGACTTTGATTTTTAATACCAATATAATTAAATATTAATCATTGATATTCAATGAAACCTTCACATAGCACACGAACATTTTTCTAATATATATAACCCGATTAAGAGCATCGATCTAATGCCGAGTAACACCAACAATAGATCGTTGGACCACATCATACCCTCACATTCCACTAATTGGTAACATTATAATTAGTTGTATGACAAATTGTGCTAAAATCCATAACACAAACTGTAGCCCAAGTTATGGGGCCTACCATCCGCGACGTTATTATTAATCCTTATAATAAAAACGCTCTATATTATCGAATAGCCAACAACAATATTATATAGATTTATATATATATATATATATATATATATATATATATATATATATATATATATATATATATATATATATATATATATATATATATATATATGTGTGTGTGTGTGTGTGTGTGTGTGTGTGTGTGTGTGTGTGTGTGTGTGTGTGTGTGTGTGTGTGTGTGTGTGTGTGTGTGTGTGTGTGTGTGTATTGATGATTCAACTCACCATATATATTAATACCATTCTCCAAATTAGAGGTTACAACGTTAATACGGCTTACCCCATATAATTGACATTCGGCCCCAGCAGTTAACATGTCTTTCATATCGACGGTTGACTTTGTTCTCGCATTCGTCTTGACGATCAACGACCCAATCAGACTGTATGCTGGAGACTATTGTATGCATGGGCGTTAACTAAGATGAGAGTGGGTTTCAAAATTGCTTAAGGCCATGTGTTGGCTATGGCATTGGTGGCGTTAATTTTTTAAATACATCTTTCATTACAAAGCGTGCGATATGAGTGGGGTTGGTTTTCGCAAACCCCTTTGTCCGCGTTCACTCCTTCGTGGTTCTCGCTCCCCTTACCTCGAGTTCTGTCTTAAGGTTTCAACGCAGGTACTCGCTTTCACCCTTGATGAACCTCGCTTGATCCAACACACGGCTTCGTGCCTGCGCATATTCCAACGTACCACTAAGACATTATGTGGACTATTGTTTGAGAATGGGAAGTCGATTCCAATGATTTCTATTGGTTTATTTCAACAGACCAACACCACCAAATTAAGCGTAGAAGCAATCAAATCAACTCTTTCCACAATATAATAACAAAGCTGCGGGAATCGATCCTTCGAGTGAAGAGTCGATTTACTCAATTACAAGTCAATTAATCACACGGTCACATATACGGATCGAGTATTTTTGATTTCTCTATATAATTAAACTTCAATTAATTTCTCAGAATATACAAGCCTTAATCGCATCTAATTCGAAAAAATAAATCCACCTAAAATGACATCATTCTTCCTTCAATTGCGAGGTTTCATCTCGAGCCTATTTCGAAGTTGTACATATATGTGAATTTAGTCAAATTCATTACTTTCTGTCTCTCCGGATATGCTATTAAATGGCCCTCTTCTCTTGTCCTCACTATCTGCACCTTGAGTAGTTCTTTGCTTCCAATTCACTAACTTTTCTTCTCTTGCTCCTTGACTAATGTTGCTCCTTACTTCTCTTTTCGCCTACGCTACCTCTCTACGCCTCTGTTCTCTTCTACTTTGCTTCTCTCTTTTCCTTGTTTCTATTTCGGTGCTCCTATTTACGGTGCTCCTCCATTGTCATCTCCTTTGCCATCAATGACAACATTTCAAAATTTTCCCCTACTTGCCATCGGATCTGCACAGTGAGAATGTCTTTTATCACAACACTTGGAACATATGCTATGATGTGCAAATGCAAAACATAAATTCGAAATCTTTTATAGCTTTCACAAAGCATAAACTTACTTCTAGAATATTATACTTGAGCTCTGGCATTTGCTAGTCTACTAAAGAAAGGAAATAGGTTGTTGATACCTTGCTTTCGTTTTGTAGCAAGACTCCGACAGTGTGTTTTGAAATAAATGTAAAAAACAGAAAATCTTTGGAAAAATCCGGATGATGAGTACTAGTGCTTTTGTGAGTGCCTTTTGATTTCTTTAAAATACTTCCTTGCTGCTTCAGTATCCATTTAATGTCAAATCCTTTCTTTAACAATCTCCTTAAAGTTGGGAATGGAAATGCCTAAAATTCAATTTCCCAAGAAAAGATAGAATCTCTTTCCTGTGGAAAATCTACCTTTTGAATTGCATTAAATCTATTGGATCAATCCTAATTCCTTCTTGAGAAATAATATGACCAAGTTATTTTCTGATACTAAAGAAAATATGCTTTTAGTAGGATTAAAGAGAGATGCCAAACCCAATACCATGTGTTTCAAATGATCTTCTTTCTTTGAATAGACTATGATATCATCAAGATAAACAGCTGTGACTTATCCTTTTCTTGAGGAAAAATCAATGTCCATTTTCTCTTTGGAAAGTGGCTCCCGCATTCATGAGACCAAAGGGCATTTTAGCGTACATGAATGTACCCCATGGTGTTGTGAAGGCTGTTTTCTTGATCATCCAGATGCATAAGAATACGATTGTAACACGAAAACCCATCAAGCATAGACATCCTAACAGCGAACCAACAATATTTTGTAGAATTAGAATCCATCTTGAAATGATAGTTATGCTTTAGTGAAGCCTTATTCAAATTTCTAAATTCAATACAAATTCTAATTTCTCCACTCTTATTTCTTACCAAAACTAAGTTTGCAAGCCCAATTTTAAAATCTGATTGGAACAATGATCTTTGCATCGAAAGAGTTTATTAACCTCCTTTTAAATCAATGGCATGAGAAGAGGATTAATTCTCCTCAATTGCTTGAAAGGCTTCTCATTTTCCTTGATAGAAATAGTATGATGAATAATGGAAAAGATCATATTGCTTTAAATCAACATAACAAAGCAAAAACATCCATAAACCTTCTCATGATCTCAATATTTTTCAGATTTCACATCGAACGAAGAAGCTTTGGAAACTTTATCATTTTGAGCAAGCTAATGTACCAAGATTACGGCTCTCTACATCCTCTTCATTAGCTTGCAATTTTGGTAATTTGTTTATCATTTTGATCAAAAAGTTTCTCAAGAGGAATAAGACCTTTTGGTATTGAATTATTCTTCAATTTCAAAACTTCGAAAATTTTCTTTAGGCTCAACAAGCATTTTGTTAAGTCATAATATTTTCAATTCCTCTTTGACTCAATAAAATTCTTTACCTACATTGATTATCTTTAAAAACTTGCCAATTTATGATATTGTCAGGTATAGCTGGCCTATGACGAACTTCAATCTCATACTTTTCATTTGAATGCACAAGAATAATGAAAAAGACTTGCGAGAAACGACAAGGGAATCGATAATAGAATTATGATCTCTAGTTTTGACTATGAAGGAATAAGGCGAAAGTTTTCCAACAAGTCTAAAGCTAATTACGTAGCCCTCATTCTTACATCCTTTGTTTGATAGACACCTTAAAATTGTCTAATAACCAATTCGGAATCTCCAAAAACAAAAATATTTCGAGCCTTCATCTTTTTTCAAAATATCTAGACCCAAAATCAAAGATTCATATTCAACCATGTTGTTTAACGATCAAAATTCGGTTTGTAAGAGTAAAATTTACTCTCATCATTTGGATTGTAATCCAAATCTAATCTGCCCCTTATTTCTGTTGATCCATAAAAGTACAATGACCACCATTCCTCCATCTCTTCGTCATTTACTTGTCGATTTTACATCTTTGATTTTCTAAGTGCTTATTTTTTTGAATGCGATTTTACGCTCTTATTTCTTCCTCAACACTGTCAATGATTCATTGAAAGAATGGCGGATCCAAGTTCGGTATCAAAGGCATAAATAGGAAAATTTTGAGGCTTATATTTTTCTACTTACCATGTAAGCCATTCCTAGATATCCGATACAACCTCCTTTGCTAACCAAAAATAGGAATAGTGGCATAGGATAGATCCCATCTGCCCTTTGTGTCTTTGATTTTTCTTTGCCCAAGATCTTGACATGCTTGTCTGAAATTTTGAGCGGAATATCAGCTACAAAAATGTCCATAACAATTGTCTTTGCTGAATTTGTGTGAGGCCAACAACAACATCCTTGATTAGACCAATACATTGAACCCTCTTGGAATCAAAAGAAAACAAATCCTTATATGGTCTTGTGATTTGAAATCTCATTCTCTCCATGATAACATTGGGCATGTGAGGTTATGAAAGCTCTGAATCTAACATAGCATTATGCAAATTCATATCATGAATCACAATACTTACATATAAAGGGTAAACTCTTCATTTGTGATCATCTTCTAACCTTGGACCCAAATATATAGTATATTATCTTCTTGTACATTCAAGATATCGGCAACCCCTAGTTGTGAATTCAACATATTAACTATCTTGCTTCTATATTCATTCACCTTGAGAATTTCTTGAAAGGTGATATTTTAATCTTAAGTATTCTCAAGGTTGAAAACGGAAACATAATTTTCAGCATCTTTGACAAGAGGAGGAAGTTGGTGTCTTTCTTGCCAAGTTGAATATATTTTTACCTTGACATCTTTGAGGGGTATCATTCGTAGCTTCAACAACCTTTGGAGAATCTTTCTTGAGTGCGCTTTGCTTGCAATGATAGGCACATTTCTATTTCTGAATTATATTTCTTTTGCATCTCGAAAATAGCATTTTCACCCTTTAAAATAATTCCAGTGGTTCTTCTCCTTGATTAGCCAAATCGGACTTGTCATGCTCTTCCCTTTAGTCAAAAAGATTTCTGAAATTTCTTCATCAAGACAATGGATGATTCTTGAGGAATCTCGAGCTCATCTTTTCATCTGAAATTTTCTTTGAGTCTCACGGAGGGTCAGCTTGCTGGTTTCTATTCTCTCTTGACCTTTGCTAATTTTTAGGTCTCCTAAATTGTGTATTTCGAATTGAGGTTCATGTTGCACGGGAGGAGCTGAAGTGTTTCCAACAACTAACCTATCCATCAACTTCATAGTTTTTTCATCATTGAATCAAATTTGTCTTCGAAGTTGAAGGGGATGGTTTCTCTTCTTCTTTCAATTTAGTTTTCCCATTTTTGACTCTTTAGAAGCTATCATGTTTACCTCAACCTTAATGCATCACTTTGCATTTCGGCAAGTGTAGGTGACTCTCTTTCCTCAACAAGATAGAAAATTCATAATCAAATGCTTCGACATATCTCATTTGTGTTAAAGCTTCGGGAGGTTTCAAATGGCTGGTGAGTCAAAAAATTTATGGAAATGCTGAAAAGTTTTGGATGATTCATCAACGCCCTTCTGAAATTTGTTGTATTCGGTGAGTGCTTGGGCTGTTTGGTTCTATTACCCCATTTTCTTAGAATTTATCTTCAAAATCATTCCAGAGTTACGTCTTGCCTGGTTCAAGGGCCTTAAACCATTTTCTAACTTCACCGATAAAACTGCTGTGCAAATAACCTTAACTTCACATCCTCATCATCAACTTCTTCCCCATCCTATAAAATCATTAATCATCTCTACACACATTCCTGTGAAATTTCCTCACTACCCCAAGTAGGAAGTCTAAACGCGGCATATTTACTAGGAAGGTCATGCAAAACAACAAGAAGTACAAGTGGTGCATACCTAGCGGAGTAGCATGGTGGAGGATTGGAAAATTAGTTGTAGGAGGGGTAGAAAAAAGAAAGGTGAAAGAGCGATATGAGGAGAATCTTGTAGTTTTTGTAAAGCCACTAAAAATAGAATACTCCAATTTTGGAAGGGTAAACCGGCTTTGGATTTTAGCAAAATTCCCGAAAGGATCAATTTCTTTGAGTTTATCTAAAGATTCTTTTTAAGCAATAGTTCGGTATGACTTCCCAGCTCTTCCTTGTCTTCTTGTGTCATGAAATTTGAAGTGTCGATTCCTCTTTTTTGCAAGACTAAGACAACATCAATGAGTTATTTTTTATTTTTAATCTAAACAACACTTCATGAATCTTGTCATCAGCTTTATTATCTTCGGGATTTCTTAATATTTCATAGGAAATTTTTTTGAATGAGATCGTACGTATTTAAAATTATTTGAATTTTTGAAATAGTGTTTGGATTGTTCAAAGCGGTAGGTGGATTGGGATCGGGATTTCTCGTATTGTATCTCCTTCTTGAAGCAACCTTTAAAATTTGAAAAATGTGTGTCGATCCCACCAAAGGTAGATTTTGCAGCCTCGAAAACTTTCGAGCTCTGCTACCTTGAGAAGTTCACCTTCTTGATTTCGGGGAATGAATAATCTTGAGGCTCTTTGGCAGACACACCAAAATGTTATCTCAAAATCATACCCGATGAAATTTTGCTAATCAAGAAGACTTTGAGTAACTATTTTGAAACTAGACTTTAGTTGGGCTTAAGCCTCCTCAACCTGAGAGAGCTCTCTTAATAGGTTTATGATTTTCAAATAAGGATTATATGGCTAACTCTATGAGTAAAATGGATAAAAATGGATAATTGGTTGTACTGCTACTCATCAAACATCTATTGGGCTTATGGAGTCAAGTGTGTTTTCAAAAAACATGAGTATCAGCTTCATATGGAAGTCAGGGCATTTCAAGGTTTAGATGCATCAACAGAACAATAGGACAGAAAATAAACACAGTTCATGAACATACGAAGGAAGTTAGAGCACCTTCAGTGAATTATAAGTAACATAAATTCATGCCACTGTAAGTAATTGAAAAATGAAAACCATGAGAATATCAAACATTAATAACCCTTTCTGAATCCTGAGTGATGAAACGAATATCTCTGTATTAATATAAAAACACAGTTTTTGCTACAACAAAACAATATGCTTGTTAATGAAAATTTCCAACCCTATGCAATTAAAATTATTGTCTCTTATAGAGTCATCATTACGTTCTTGGATTCTCTCCAAACACTTGAGAAAAATTCGAATTTGCTAGCTTGACACCTATCAACTGCTAAAACAAACTTTTAATTACATATGATAGTTAAACTGTCTGTTCTAGAGTCCTAATACAACTAGGATCAAAATTCTTTATTATAACTTAATGACCTTATCTAAACATTAAATCTTCTATTTGACAGCTGCTCCTCCTAAACTTCGACCTTGATGATGTCCAACTCCTTGCTGTTAGATTGTATTGATTTGCCTCTTATCTGCCCTAAAAGATAGGAACATGCTCCCTGCAAAATAGCTATAGTGCTTCATTTATGTTTCTTCAAACCATCTGCTAACCAACTTATGCTAAAAAACATGTGGCAATGTCTTATTAAACTCATGTGACTTCGCCCTTCCATATGTGCCCAAACCAGACTTTTGAAGGAGTGCCAAAACTGTTAACATTGCTGCGCTATGAAACTGTCTGCTGTTTTCGTAGTGCAGAACTTTAGCTTTGAAAACTTCACTTGGAACCTTCATTTTTCTGTGTTTTGCCATTTGATCTTCACTTGTGATCTTTATACATTCTCCAGCAGCATCAAGGTTTAAAAAACAAGCCTTTTCACCCTTTGAAACCTTGCAAAATTGTTCAAACTGCATCCTACAGCAGTTTCGTAGCGCGCTACGAAACTGCTGTGCATGACACCTACAGTAGTTTCGTAGCACGCTACGAAACTGTTGTGTCTATATTTTTGTAGCTTTTTCCAAAATTTTAAGTTTTAAACCTTTACTTCCATCCTTCCAGTTATATATAAGCTCTCATAATCAACAAAAATGAACTCTGAATTGCTTTCAAAAATGAAATATTCCCATGTAACCCAAAAATGTGTTAGGAGATGTCACTTACTGTTTACATTCATTTTTCTGTGGTTGATCTTCAGGATTTTCTAGTTGTATTTCAAGATCTTCAACCTGCCTTTTAAGCCTTCTATTATTATCTCTTAGTTTGGTATTAGCCATCCTTATGAACTTTGCTTCATTGATTGTAGGGACGGTCCATATGTAGAATTGATCCTAATTGCTGATTGACTCAATGTTTGAAACCTTTTCTAGCTCCCACAGACCTTTCAACCTCTCAAAGTTTGACCTTTCTACAACATGCATTCTCACTTTCTTCTTCAATTTATCAATTTCAATGTTTGCAAGTCTCAGTTTGTCTTTAACCTCCTCATAACTACTCTTTTCTCTCTGAGTATTAAAAACTCTGTTTTTGTCTTCTTCAAGCATTGGAGATGATATATTTATAGGTTCTTCAAAAACATTTGCATCCTCACCTCCTGTTTGGTCTATCTCCATGTCTGGCTGCTGCAATTTCTTAGACTTCCTAGTCAAGGGTTTTCTAGGCTTAAAGACAAACTCTGACACTTCATCCTCAAAATCTAAATTTTTGGATGTTTTCAATTTCTTTGTTTTGCCACCTATATCTAGTTTGATGAAATCTGCTTAAACCAGGGGAGAATATTCAATGTCAATAGCTTGTAATATATAATTCAAGTCACCTCTTAATTCCAAGTTTTCATATGTGACCACAACCTTACCCTTCTCCTTTGACCTTTGACTCCTAGTCAACTTCTTCTGAGCTGTTTTACTAGTTGACTGTTCCTGAATTGTTTCTTTGACATGAGTTCTCTTCTTCTGTGCAGATTGAGGAGTCCTTTGGATATTCAGTGATGTGTTTATCATTGGTTCCTTAACCTGTTTCCTGGGCTTAAGCTTGACAAACCTCTTTGATTTTGTTTCTGCAGGTTCAGTAGCCTTTAATGGAGTTGTTTCTTTGACTTGAGGGCTAGCACCTGTTCCTTCAACCCCTATTCCACTCAAAAAGAGAAATGTAGACCATTCTCTATTCACTTTCTAAATCTCATGCAAAAATATTAACTTGACTAGACCATGATAAATAATGAGGTTTCACATGTCTAAGTTTTCATCTGTACTTTGTCTGCCATCTTGGCCAGACTTCGAAATAGAAAGAAAGTTAAGTCTAGAGAGATTATTCTTGTGAAATGCAATAAGAGTTTAGTGTGGTAAGTGTACACCTTGTGGTATCTCCCTTCGCAGGTGAAGTACCTTTGGATGTTATAGAGCAGATTGGAAAATGCATCCTTGACATAACTTCTTGGTACAACTTTGTTCAAATCAGTATCCATAAACTCTGGTTCCAAAAAGATTTTGTAGGGTTCCATTTCAAACCTAAAATTCTTGAACCATTTATCTTCCCCCCTTGGAATTTTTGTGACTGCTGATATAACTTCGGGAGAAATTGGTAAATTGAGAAAACCAACCTTTGTGTTTGACCCTGTGAAGTTCATAGCAAACTCTTTGGTAACCTGATTATCCCCTCCTTGAAGCTTTTCGCAGAACCTCCAACACCCTACCTTCTTGAAGGCTTCTTCAACAGATTTATCTCTTGTGAGAGCTTCTAAACCTTCAGGTTTTGTTCTCAGACAGTGACTAGACCTATGATTTCTCTTTTCTTCTGTCATCTTCTCCTGAAAACCCTGTGTCTTCAACAAAACTGTAATAGACCTCCTTGTTGGATGAACTGGCTCTTTTGAAAATTTGGTTAAGCCTCGCTTGATTAGAAATCCTGCTTCAGCCAACAATTATTTTCAAACTCACTTGATTATCAAGTATCGAAAATGCTGACATAACATTAATTGGGTTCAGCCTCGCTTGATTGAAATTCTGCCTCGCTTGAAAACTTAAGGAGAACTCTGTTTTCTTATCATGAGCTTCTCTTTCAAACAATAGATATGCATGCAATGTTTTCTTTGCATGAGACAAAATCGATGATAACCAACCCTTTTTCAATTTTGAAAAGGACTAATGACAAATGACCCCTAACAACTCTCATAATGATTTCATAATTGCTTTGGATGGTTGCATGCGTGAGGGATGATTCGTGGACTGACACCTAATCATGAAAATTTAACCAAAATTTATGGATGTGACAGCTAAACCAAAAAATTTCAAATCCCCAATTTTGTAGCACTGGTAATGTGATTTCGGGATTTTACGCTACGAAAATACCAACATTTTCGTAGCACAGAAGCATTTTTTTACACTAAGTGCGCTACGAAAATGTGGTTTCGTGGCTTATTCAAATTTTTTTTTTTAAAGACTTAAAATATGGTTTTCAAAACGTGGTATGAGACTTCTAAAGAGTAAAGCAAGGTTTATGAACTTTATTTGGTGATGAAATGAGACTTTTAACCTATGGATTAGACCCTTATAAAACATAGAAATGACTCGAACCCTATCTAATACCATGACTTAGGAGAGAGTATAAACTGACCAAGTTTAGAAAATTTTAATAGTTATAACAGGTTGGTTGCAGGAGCCTCAAGGCAAAATTTAACGAGAGTTGAATGGCTTTAACCAATGTTATCTTGTTGTTGATTTTGACTAGGTTTGACTGGTATTTTTTGACTTTGACACTGGCACAAATTTCTAGGCAATTTGGATTTGTAAACCTTGTTGAAGGATAATTTCACCTAAAAGAAAAGTTGTTGAGTTTTATCGCAAGGTTAAGTTTCCTACGGTATGTCTCTATTGTGCAGGGTTGTATTTCTATGATATTTACTGTTTTCACTATATTCACTGTTGATATTTTTGTGTGTATAATTTTTGAATGATATCGATGGCATGAGATGAATTGTTTGAAGATCATTAGGTAGTAATTATCAGATCAGAAAATTAAACATGGTATCAGAGCTTTGTTGAAAGAGAAGCAATTGAAATCAATGTAAGAGACAAATGTTCAACAATTTTATTTGTTTTTTGCCTCTTTTTTCAAAATGGCACCAAGTCTCAGAGTTGAAGACATGTTAGATGGTGCTATTAACTTCATATCTTGGAAGACCAACATAATTCTTGTCTTGGAAGAGAGGATATTTTCTATTTCTCTGAGAAATTTTACAACAATAATAAACCAACAATAAATGCAAGCTCATCTCTTGGAAATCATGCCCATATTTCTTAGAAATTCACGCCAAAGTTTCTCCTCAAATTATATGCCTTTTCTTCCTCGATTTATGTGCCCTCCTTGCTCATAAATTCACGCCACTTGTTGTACAAATAGACATAAATAAATGTTATACAAACTCCTCATTTTTTGTGCCCATCTTCCTTAAAATTCATTCCCACTTTCCCTCGAATTTTGTATTGATTTAGACATCAATTAATGGAGCAAAATCCGCCTTAAATTTTATGCCACCCCTCAAATTTCATGCTACTTTTTAATGTTGTATGGACTAATCATTTAATGCTTCATATGCTCCTCAATTTTTGCATTGTAGCTACTGTACAATTATTGGAACGCATGCCTCGATTTACGTTCTATAACCCACCTAAGAAATCATGACCTCTCCTTAGGATTCATGGCCTTCTTGCTACTTTAGCTCCCCTTCTCTTCTGTGAAAATTCTCTTTGCTGATCCCTTCTCCTCATTCAAAACTCATGAGTGAAAATGATGCCTTTTCCTCCCTTGAGATAGTCTTTTTTTTTTCCTAATGAAGAGTGATATAACCCTAAGATCCAATGGTTGATATTTAACTTGAGCCATTGAGGTCAAGGGTGGGGATTTAATTTCTCATTGACCTAGTTAAGGGTGTGGACACCTTTTCCTAAGCCAAACACCATGCCTCAAGAACAATTGTCCTTGGTACACCATCCTAATAGTGTTATGGTTAATTTTACTACTTGTTTGTGGATGCATTGATCTGTGCATACTCAAAGAACTATTTGTACAAACCTACATGCATGGAGAGAGATAGTGTTGAATACTTGAAATGAAAAGAAAAAACTGGAGTATGCTCTTCACATCGATTTTTTCTTGTGTCGGAAGGATGGATATTCAAGAAGTGGTAGGCGAATGAAATGAATGGTTTAAGTCAACAAAAGTAGACAGGTGCTTATACAGGTAGAAATTCAACAATAATTTATATGGATTTTGATTTAACTACAACAAGCGTTCTTTGAGGAAGATCCTCCAACTATGTGTGGAGAATATCAGATGTCAGTTTGATGGGTTTGTTCAAGTTTTGTGGGGTCATACCTACAAGCTTCAAAATTTTCATATTGATTTGGTCCACAAAAAAATACCACTATTAACAAATTTGGGTTAGGTGTATCTCTATTATACCACTGCATGAAACCTTCAATGCACATTAATGTTAGCTATGGGTTATGTATGCTATATTTATTTTGTTTTGTGAAATGATTTATGAATCTATCATATAACAAATTAACATAACTTAAGTTGGTGGTTCTTGATGTATGCAAACCACTAGGTTGATTGTGTTTACAGGCTATTACAACTTGTGGTTCTCAGAGTATTCGGTAACCCAAGAACAAAAGCTATTGATTATGTCTATAGTTTGAGATATTTGTGTTTTTGTGAGTTTGTAAAAGGTAAAATTATAAGTTTTTATGATGTACATATTCAATATCGAAACTGATTTACTATATAACTGGCATAAATAGCGCGCTATGTACTTCGGCAAATGGAAGTATGTCAATATAATGATTCAATATCTAGACTATTTTTTAGGAAAATACATCAAGCTATGTACTTTGACAAATGGAAGTATGTCAAGAATCGTTAGTCATTACAAATGTGAAATTGATGATCAGAAGCAAGAATATATTCAATGAATGGAGTGACAACTAAGAATGAAGGGTTGGGAAGAGCATAGTCTACGAGAGTTAAAAAATGGATAGAAATGTTGATGAAGGCCATCAAGATAAAGATCAAAGTCCAAACACATTTTTATGTGATTTCAATATTGATCTTTGTGATGTAAGCATTAAGGGAGGGTGTTAGAATCAATGCTTACTTTAGAGTTAGTTGGGGTTTGTTAGAGATTATTGAGATATTCTCTCAATCTCTATCTCCAAGTTTGGAATAAGTTAGAACTCACGACACCTATATAAGTGTATTGCATCTGAATTTCAATATGTAATTAAAAACAATGATTTTTTTGTGCTTGTATTTTATTTCCTTTTGATGGGTGAATCTTGTGTGTGGGGTCCACATATTTGATGATATAGGATTTTAATGTATTCATAGTTATGATAATTGAAATAGGTGGCAATATACAAAAACTAACACTTCTTGAAAACAACAAGGTGGCAAGTAATTGGGTTCTTGTGCCATAATGACCAACTATGGAAAGTGAGCGACATTAATGACTGATGTAAATTAGATTAGGTTGTTCTCTTCTACACGACAACTTTGTATATGCACATCATAGTGGGATGATGCTATCTTTTATAGAAATGATTGGCTCCTATCCGTTTACATCCTTCATTGGATCAATATTTATACAACCTAGGGTTATAACATGTTTTTGTGATGGTTCCATAAGATTTTCTTTAATTTTTGGAATTTGGTTCCTCTGTTTCATTTTACTTGGGTCTGCTATCCATCTTTCCTTTTTCTTTTAATCTCCATTCAATGTAAGATGTTTAGAACATGGGGTATTCATTTACACAAAGGCCCCTAAGGGTCTCATGTCCAAGAAGTCACCTAGGAAGCAATAAATGCGTATTGAGAGAAGACTCCATTGTACATTTGAGAGAAAATTGTAATTGTTGAGGCCAAAATTCAAATAAATAGGATCTCTATTCATGATTGGGATATCAATGAAGAAATTAACAATTGGGTACTAGATGCAGGAAATTTAAAATTTAGAGATATTAAGGACTGGAAAACTATGGTCTTTATTGGCATTCCAAGATCATGGTGGGGAAATTCTATAGGACAAAGATGAAGCTAGGGAGGAAGTGTTGTTGTAGTTAGTTAAAGTTATGCTCTATCTCAAGAAAATCGACTCAAATATCCCCTCCTTGTCTCAAGATATTATTAAGCATGTTGCTGCTCATAAGGAACACCAAACCTCTCCTAGTGCTAAACTCCATATGATAGATTGATAAAATATATTCTTATGCATTTAGTTTTTTTTTGTGTAAGATTTTATACTTTCATAGCGATTGACATATTTAGTATACACATTATTATTTCCAGTCTTGGTACTTTGTTATTATGATTTTGTTTCAGAAATTATGGATAGCCAATATATATTTCTGTGATTGGTTGGGTTCCCCAAGTGGTTGGCCAACAACTGAACTTGCTATCTATTTTGAAATTCTCATTTATTCAATAGAATTAAAAACTTAGGTTGCACAAGAAAAAACAATGTAAAATGAGTAAATTTGTAAAAATTATGATACATGTCATAGTCTTAATAATAGAAGATATAATTTAACCCAATTTCATAATTTAATTATTTTTTATGTCATCCTGGTTTAGGGAAACCATAATGACTTTGATGCTTTTACTTCCATTGTATTTCAAATATAAAAATAACATTTCAAACAATATTAAGCCCAATATCATTTAATTATTCTATGGACTTTCTTGGATTTATGAGACACTAAACCTCATTATTACCGAAATAGAAAAACATGAAAATTTAGGAAAAAATGATGGAAGAACCTAAGGTCAAATGAACATGATTTCCCATTTTCAAAGGATTTGATTTGTTTTTTTTCCCTATTGAAGTTGGAGGGCGGTGGGTGTTTCAATGTCCTTGGTTGTAGAAGACATTTTTTTTAACAGGGGATGTACCATGGATGTCCCCAAGTTTCCCCTTGAAAATTACGACATCAAGGGATGTTCCATATTCCTCATACATTGGGGACATTGGGGAATTGTCTCTCATGACTAAAATAATTTTCCATAAGATGATGGATAAATTATTTAGAGGAATTTATAAAGGTGATAATCTGAATGTTATTTATATTGAACATTTTAGATCATGCAAATGGGTTGAGTTGTATAAAAGAGTAAAATAAATATTTTAGTTACTAATGACGAGTATATAGTGAATGACAACACTAAATAGGAATGAAGAACACAATTATCATTCTATTTGTGATTTAAAATTTAAAATCTATTAGCCCTCATGTAAAAAGTATGTGTTTTTTTCTTGGAGTCATTATTTGCATTAAAATTTTTGCTAATTTAAAATATTGTTTTCCAGTGCAAGCCCTTAGCTTGATGTGTTAATGTTCTTTGCCATTATGGTATAACATCACCACTAATATCAGGGTCATGAATTAAGGATATTGTTTATGTGGTGTATTGCAAACTATTACTATAGTGGCATATCCCTATGAATGGGAAGTGCTTACAACTTGTAATAGTCCCTTATTGAATAGGAATACATACCTCGATATATTATTGGTTTCTTTATGACATCAGGTATTAACACTTCACTTGGACACAAAATGACACTCATGCTATTAAAGGAGGAATATCTCTCTAGAGGTTAGTCTGTTCCTTTTTTAAATAGTAAGGTTAAGGATTCTTTGTAATAATGCATACTTAGACATATTAATGGTTTCCTTATAACATCAATTATTATTCATTGGTGTGAATGCAAGATGGCACCCATGCTATTAAAGAAGATAAAGTTTTATTGAAAAGATATGAATCTCTCTTTAGATGTGCGTTTGTTATAGTTAATGTGGTTTCTATTTTTGTCACTTTAGTTTGTCTTGTGAACCTTTTTCGTAGTTGTTTGAATGAATTTTATTAATAGCTTTCTGATAATTAGTTTAGAATCCTTGAGAATTAATATTTACCCCTACTTTAATCGTTTCTTAATAATGGTATAACATTGTTTCCCCCATTGTAACCGATTACCCAACCCTCCAACCCATAGGCAATTGTAATATATTCTTAATGGATTAAGACCATTGGACAACAAGGCTCAAAGACATTTAAACAATATACTCAATATGAACTCAACAACTCACTTGTATGAATTGAAAATGAGTGGGAAGGATAACAATCATTCCTCCTAACTGTTGAAGATATTATTGTCATTGATGTCAATGGGCACGCACGCGCGCGCGCACACACACACACACACACACACACACAAAGTATCAAAGTATATTAAAAGGAGGGTGCTAGTGAAAAAAGGTGCAGTTAAATAAAAAGTGAAATGATGGTTTCAAAACCATTTTTTAGGAAGCCCATGGTGTTTGGAAGAGTGAAATAAAACATGAATTAATGAATTAATTTATTATTTGACATCCATTTTTTAATTAATATTTATTTTCATGAAGGATTATGATAATGTATAACAAAATAAATTATTGGAAGGAAAGTGTGTGTGTGTGTGTGTGTGTGTAAAGATGTAATTTGTGCAATGAACATGTCATCTTGGCATTTTCACTATAATTTTTTTTTTGGAATGATTCAAATGGTCAAATTTTGAGTATACTAAGGAGAGTTTGAGGGGAAATTTTGGTTAAAATTTTAGATTTTGGTTCATTTTACTTTCAAAGATATGTGCCCTAGAAGTTAGGGTTTGTGATTGATTCTGAAATTTGTTTCAAATGAGTCATCTTGAGAATTTCCAATGTAAAGGAGAAAAAATACCAATATATATCTTTGGAGAAAGATCTATAAAAAGTTAAAGAGGTTTATTGAAAATTCATTACATATTATATGAGGTCCCAGATCAGTCATGGTTAAATATAAACACCATGAGTGTCTTAGAGATTTCAAGGTTTTGAATAAAATTATTGAAAAGAAAGAAATGAATGACTTGTTAAATTTATAATTCAATTACCATACTAGTTAATTAAATGATAGGATTTTTGATGAATATATAAATTTATCAATTTGATAGGCTCCTTGTGAGCAAAAATTGGTATGTGAGGGTGTAAATCGATGTTAAAGCAATGTCGTAGATCATATGATGTATATTATTAATTAAATATATTCCATTTACCAAATGATGTGATTGTGATGCCATAAAACCCTTGTGTCTTGATCTATCATTATTTTACAATAAATTTCTTGTCTATTTCCATGTCTTATGACCTTTAGCATATTGCTGGTTAGAAATGATGTTTTAGTAGTATCCTTTGTTAATCAAGGTTAATTACCATTGTGCTAGACTCACAAGTTGTACAATGATATGACATCTTGACTTGAAACACATTATGGATATAGTAGTAAAGGTGGATCTATGATAGTCACGTGGAAACCTTTTACTTGGCAATACAACATTATAGAAGTGTACAATTGAAACTTTATGATATGGATCCTGAAGGGTAAAATATTGTTCAACACTTCTTCTCCATGAACATTTAAGAGGAATGAGAATATATATATTTTAGTTTTTTTGGAAGAAAGTTGTCATTGATGTCAAGGGTGAATGGGCCATTAATGAGTTTAAAGAAACACTAAGATGCCCTTGCATTTGTTTTTCGATATACATGATTTTGGTTACAATACCATTTCCATTTTGTTGTCCTCATCACACTGTTTCATTTGATAGGTTGCATGCATCATGGATCTTCTTAGTTGGAAAAATATTCAAGTTTGAAGCATGTTTAATAAATATGGGCCCACGTAAAATACATGACAAAAACCCCAAAAGTTGTAGAAGATGGCATCATGCCCAAAGCAAGAACTCTCACAAAAATTAATGGATTTGAATGTGACTAGTTTCAATATGGTTCAAGTCAAGTGTAACTATGAACTTGAGAAATTTGATGTACCAAATGGATAAAATTCCCAATCAATAGAAAATTTCAAGTCGGCCTAGCATTAAACACAATTAAAGGTCACAAAGTTAACACGAAGTCAATCCCTCCTCTTTGTTGAGAAACGTAACTACTTTCAATATTCATAATGGTTGTACTCATTTCAATATGTATCCTGTGTAAAAATTAAGATAAGAAGAAAGAAAAGTTATTATTATTAAAGCACAAGTTTCATTCTCATTATTGATGGTATTCTAGGTAAAACCATTAGAGGAAATTTTAGCCTAAAAGTGCCCATGAATTTTTAATATAATTTCCATGTCATAATATGAAATCAAAATACATTAAATTTAAAAAGAAGTACATGTAAATATTTTGGGGGGAAAAGAAGAAACACTAGTTTTTTTAGTTGTATTTTTGGCTTATCTCCTTACAGGTTTACTCAAATTTCAAGTGTAGACACTCGTTGGATGCATAATCAAATTCCACATCCAAAAAATACCCAATATGCATACTTTTGGGAAGACCCAAATTGATAAAAATTGAAGATACATTTTGTTGTGGAGGTAAATCCCCTCTGCGGACAGAGGCGATCCCTACTAGCCCAGATCGGGTCTAGCAAAAATCGTTCACGCTATAGTGCAGGTTCCTAATTGAAAATAAACCAACTAGCGATGAAGGCTTACCTGGAATCCAACGCTGTCGCTCGTAGAGAAAGTAGCGCTCCCGTTCCTTAGCTCTGGCATATCACAATCCTCACGATCTCCGTGATCGGACACCTGCACATGCAAGAAACAAAACAAACGCAAGCGTAAAATCCAGTGCATACAACTATATGTCAGTTAGAGAAGACATAACTCATGATCATCATCAAGAACAAGAGTGGAACCATAACCAATAGTCGCTTATCATTAATCAATCAAAAGAAGAATACAACCATAGCTCTGACACTGAATTCTCCTTCGGAGGGTCGTCAAGAGAACTGTCTCGATGAAGCCTGTCAGGGATGGGGCAAGCCTCTCTCTCCGGATGTGTCGATAATGATCTCCTTGATTGGATTTTGGCCTTAAGGGAATGGATCAAAGCTCTTGCAGCATTAGGCGCTTGGGAACTTGGAGACTAGCTTGCAAATGAGATAGGCAAGCTTTTATAGATGGAGGAAGGGGGAGTTGGGATCCCTAAAATCATGGGATTGGCCCTATCCTCAAGGAAGCTTCCATGAGAGGTGGAAAACTACTTCCTCTACATGGAGATCTAAAGCCAACCTCCCAACTCAAATTAGAGACCGTTTTGTTTGATCGATTGGGGCAGCTCCATACATTTATTTTTAAAAACACTCACTTAAAATGGTAACACGGGTGCGACTCTACTGACAGACGCCAGTTTATGCTTACCTCTTTGAAGTTCTCCCCCATTAGCGAAGTGAATTGTGTACAGATGCAGTCTAAAGTTGTTTTTGGGGTTTTTCACAAGGAGTTGTCTTCAGGGCAATGAAAGTACATGTTTAGGGGAATGCCATGAAAGTGGTTTCAAGTCATGTCACTGCTCACAGGTCATAGAATGAGCCCTCCAATTGTGCGGGATGGGGAATTGTAGGGACGGTGACAAATCACTGTGTAACAGATGCCCCCTAAAGCATGAGGCCCAAGAGAGAGAGAGAGAGGGGTGAAATGATTTACGAGAACGTGTCCAACTGCAAACAACGCCGTCGGAAAATATGCGTAGAGAAATACAACTGATATCTCAGATACATGATATATATGTGGTATGTGCATAGCCATTCATAACAGAGTATGTAATAATCCAGATCCGAGGCATGGACGCAGCCATCCAGTGAGGATCGGTAAATAGACTCAGGTATGGTCGCAGCCATCCAATTAGTGAGTCATGTAACTAATCATAATAATCCACAAAATCGCAGCCTGGATTATAACAGACAGAATCCAGGGTCTTGCGCTCCATCTCGACCCAAACAAAGTACAAGTTCAAGCATGCGAATAAGTGAGCTGAAGTCGAACATGAAATAACATCGTCTGATCACCAGCCAATGATGAAAGTTGTTAATAGACGCGAGAGGTACCACCATTAATGCCAATGGCCCTCAAGGTACTACAGGTACAATCTACGGCATGTGAAAAATGAGCTGACGTCGAACACCCGCAGAATCACTCGATCGGAGGCCAATGATGAAAACCTCACGTCAAATGCGAAGAACTTGCCATTGAGGCATGCAAGCTCCAAGGTACTAGAAGGGAGTCTCTAGATCAGCTTCCTGGATAATGAGATGAAGTCGACAGGAAGTGACCTTGATCAAACGTGGGCCATAGTGTTTGCCACATCATCGACGCGAGACAGAGGAACATAATGTCTCTGTGAATCAGGATCAGATGAGAATCAGAGGAAGGTTGATACTTGCAGAGGTCAACTTCTCTTGAACATATAAACGACACGAG
Source organism: Pinus albicaulis (assembly GCA_034641835.2). Taxonomy (NCBI): domain Eukaryota; kingdom Viridiplantae; phylum Streptophyta; class Pinopsida; order Pinales; family Pinaceae; genus Pinus; species Pinus albicaulis. The sequence continues at coordinate 1,198,842,125 of CM076574.1, forward strand.
AGTGAGTTTGGAAGTATTTGACATCAACGGATTGGAGGTCATGGTGATGAGGCAAAGAGCAGATGAGAGGTCAAAAAGGATTACCCAAACCCACGGAGGCAAGTGGAAAACGATATGAGATGTCCCCAACCTGACAAAAATGCAGACAAGTGCCATGTTCAAGAGCGACATACTGTCGACACGACAATGAGTGTGGTTCCATTTTCCCCACCATTTCTGGCGAGTACCTCTTTATTTTTACAGAAGCTTGAAGAGGATACCATATGCTTCCTGTATAAGCCCACCCTAGTACATTTAACAAGCCCTAGGAAGGAGCGACTCAAATAACGTCATTGCGACTGACTCCGATGTCATCAGGGTTTAACGAGTCTGACAAAGGAAGAACTCGGCGTCTTTTCACGTTTAGAGAGTCTGAAAAGACAACAGAAAAGTAAACTCCAAAAGTCCCTTTTCGTAAATAGTTCCTCAGATCTGAAAAGGTAGAAAACTATGTCTCAGAAAACCTCCTAGTCGCAATAGGCTAGGGTATTCCTTTTTCGTAAATAATCTATCCCAGCCCGAAAAAGGGGTAAACGTATACTGGGTAGATGTCGTTTCGTGTCCACTTTAACGAGATCAAAACGATAAGGGCCTCGACCATCTTTTCATGTTTAGAGAGTCAGAAAAGAGCTGAAATATGATTCCAAAATGACTTTTTCATGTATTTATCGAGTCCGAAAAAGTATAAAATACAACTCGTGTCACCGTTTAAGTCGCATAAAGACCTGTTGCTGCACAGAAAGGCAAGCATAAAATCCATTTTCGACGAAATATATTAAAATATTAATAAAAATGAATTTTAAAACCTATTTAGATTTCTAAAAGTTATTAATAAGTCTCAAATGGTAAAAACAAAATTACTTTTACTATTTACCTCATTGGAGAGCAACAATGGTCCATTTGGTGTGCAAACTTCTGACGACGACTACAACCGATCCGGGCTACCATTCAGATCCTCGTTTGTTCCAGGTAAGAGGCGCTTCCCTGAACTCCATTTTGATCCATTTTATAGAGATTTCCATTGCGGATTGGGCTTCTGTGGAAGATTTTTAAAATTTTAGGGCTCCGCCCATTGGCGCGGGTATCAGGCACGGACCCGCGCCAATGGCCTTTTGCATACAAAGGGGTCACGCCAACTGGCGCGACTATTAGGAAAACAGTTGCGCCAATGGCGCGACGCGGTTTTCTGTTTTAAATTTCCAAACAAAGAACGATCCATTGGATATTTACATGTAACAGAGGCCTAATCAAGGGTTTTTGATCATGTTGATGCAGGAAACCAAGCACAATGTTTATCGAATGGAAGGAAAGGGAGCATGGGGAAGAGGATGAACTGGCCATGGAGAATGAGGCCTGTATGAATGCACTTAAGAACTGTGGACTCAAGAAGTTCTTCCTGACACCCTGCTTATGAGCTCAACCTGAGCTCCTACAATACTTGGTGAGTATTTGGGACGAAAATGAAGGAGTGTTCAAACTTCGGGACCAAGTGCTGGAACTGGAGGTTTCTGATGTATACTTCATAACTGGACTGTTGCGCAGAGGTCCAGTGCCCATCTTGACAGGAAACAGAACATCTGGTGAAAAGATGGAGCAGGTAATGGCGAGGGTGTGCCCAAGGGCACGGACCAGATAAGGAAGCGGGAAGGTGGAATCCAAATTATCGAGGATCTAACACTCAGAGTAGTGCTACACACCATTACACGAGCTGTAGGATCGCAAGCTCCACACGAGGCCACCAAGGCCCAACTCCTATTAGCCTCTGAGTGTATGAATCCTACACTATTTGATTGGGCTACAGTGGTGACAACCAATATCAAGAGGCACCTTACAAAGTGCAAACAAGCCAAGCTTAAACGGTTTGGCTATGGTTCCATTTTGGTATCGTTCATTCTGGATCAATTACCTATCTTTCAGGACTAAGGGGCCATAGTTGCTGAGCCGATACCAAGAGAGCCAAGGATGGCTCGCTGGGCAGCACTTATGCCTAGGTCAGGAGGAGGACAACAGATGTCCTGGAAGCCCGAGTTTTTTGGATGGTTACGGCGGCAACTGATCATGGTCGAGGATTGGCCTTATGCTAGGAACGATTTCACCGGAGACCCAGACCTTCCGCTCCCAGAGGGGGATGACTGGGACGAAGAGTTGGGTATGACCTCTCTTTTTTATTGTTTATGTTTTATGATTTTTTTGGTAATACATGTCCGTTCTAATAAAAGTTGTTATGTGTATGCAGATGTCGGCTGAGAGAGACCCGCGGGCATGTCGCCCATTGCGCGGAGAACCCATGCTGATCATGATCCTCAGGATGAGGGTGGCAAGGGAGGTGAACTAATTCAGAACCTGGAGGGCATTTCCCAGGGGGTCCCAGACTATGCACGGCTAGCAAATGTTCCGCTAGCATACTAGCGACACACTGTGGGGGTGCCCAGTCGCCTCCACCGACTATTGAGATGCTTAGTGCACGCGGTAGCATGTTACCTCGAGCACCATGCGGATTAGACACCTAGGGCTTCTTTCATGCATATATTTTGAGAGACATGTCGTCTCCAGATGTATTAAGACGAACATGTATATTTTTGATTTTATGTGATGCACACTATGTAAAAATTTCAACACACATATATATATATATATATATATATATATATACATACCTATTTCTGGATGGATCTTCTCACATGTGATGATGTTTTATAAATTTCACAAATGTCTATCTAAAACCAAATTAGCTACTGCATCTGTTAATGTATTCATATGTCTGGGTATGTGATGATATGTAATATAGTCAAAATTTCTTTCCAGCAGACGAATACGCAAATACAAACGTAAAATGGATGGATTTCTTACTGAATAATGCCCGTTAAGCTGTAATACTACAAGTTGTGAGTCTAGATACATAAGTAATTCACGAATGCCGAGGTCCACAACCTCAGTTAATAATTCCAAAACAACACTATATTCCGCGATGTTATTTGTAGCACACCCCAGACACACACCTTGCAGGTTGACCAACTCACCAGCAGGATCATAGATTACCCAAGTTGCCGAAGATAGATTCCTGGTACTGCGGGAGGCACCATCCGCGAAACCCACAAACGGAGTGATGGACATCTGCACAATCAGGAAGATCCGATCAGCAGAAAGACGCTTACATGGCACACCACACCACACATGCACAAAAATGAATATACACACCTATGTACACACACCACACCAAAAATAACTTCAAGCGTAGTATTTCTTAAGGTACAACCCATTTCTAGGCTGCGCCAACGGAACTCCTTCATAATCAATGAGCTCATAAGCCCCATTCTTCAATACTCATTTTACTATATAGGGCCCATGCGACATGGGTTGGAGCTTTCCTGCCCCGAGTTTTTCATGCGCTTGGTCGTATAGGAGGACAAGGTCCCCTTCAACAAAGGAACGTGGAGAGACTGATTGATCAAAGTGTGCTTTGACCCGCTTTTTCTGTGCTTCAAGGACTAAAGCAGCCAAGCGGCGGGTTTCATCCAACCGTTCCAAACACAAGAGACGCTCTTCTTCAGGAGAAGTATCGGGCAAAAGTTCCACAGCTAGCTTTAAGGAAGGAATTTCGCACTCAATCGGAAGAGTCGCTTCCAGACCATACACCAATTGGAATGGTGTGAATCTGGTTGCACTCTTTGCTAACGTCCGGTATGCCCATAGAGCTGAGAACAATTGGAGGTGCCAATTGGACTTATGAATTCCAACTTTTCATTGAAGAATTGTGACCAAAACCTTGTTCACAGCCTCAACCTGGCCATTTTCCTGGGGGTAATATGGCGTTGAGCTATCCTGTCGTAAGCCCAATATTGATGTCAGCTCGGCCATCATGTAATCTCGAAAGTGAGTACCATGATCGGTAACAATGGCCTGAGGGACCCCAAAACGTGCAATGATATGGTTGAAGATAAATTGTGTAGCTGTCTTACCGTCGGCGGCTAGTGTAGGCATCGCTTCGGCCCACTTAGTAAAGTAGTCGACAACGACGATTATGTATGCATGCCCCCCGGCCGAATGAGGGTTACACGTCATGAAATCTACGCCCCATTTTGCGAAAGGGCCGACAGTAATGACAGGATGCAGAGGGAAGGGTGGCGCGTGCATCTTGCGCTGAAAAACCTGGCACACGTGACATTTGCGGACTGCAACAATATAGTCTTTGAAGATTGACGGCCATAAATAACCTGCACACAGAATATTCTGGGAGGTGGCATATCCAGACATGTGACTGCCACAGGCGCCACTGTGACAGTCATTTAAGACTCGTTCGGCCTCGTCCAAAGTCAGACACCGATGGAGCACCGAATCTACTCCAACCCGGTATAATGTATCTCCTACAATGCGGTAGGGTTGAGATTGATGCCGAATCCGACGTCGGGCATCTTTGGTCAACTAAGAGCGGAAGGTTGACGTCTGAAGATACACAATAATATCGCCATACCATGGGTCACGGGTGCTGATAAGGAAGATGGTTTCGTCTGGAATATGTTCTTCAGAATGAGATGGGGGGGAGTCTGTCGGGAGGGAGCAAATAAGATCCGCGAAAACTAGTGATTTGGTTGACTTAGCAGTAGTGAACTCTGGGTCAAACTCCTGAAGGATAATGATCCATTTGGAGTATTTTCCCCTCAGTAATTGTCGAGAAATAATATATGTCATGGGGTTGAAATCCGAAACCACGGTTACGGTACGCAGTAGGATGTAGTGGCGGAAACGTTGCATAGCTTGTACAGCTGCTAAATCTAGCTTCTCGACGTGAGCGTAACACGTTTCCATGTTGAGAAGATTTCGTGATAGATAGTAAACAATGTGTTCGTTGCCATCGTCATCATCCTGCACCAGAACCATAGCTATGGTGCTAAACGCGGCAGCTAAGTATAAAGTGAAATCACGGTGATAGTTTGGAGGCCGAAGCAACGGAGCATTAACAAGTAACATCTTCAGCTTCTCAAAGGATTGTTGAGCAATGTCATCCCATTGAAAGGGAACGTTCTGCTTTAAAAGACGTGTGAATCCTTTGGCCACTTCCGCGTAGTTCGGTATAAAGCGTCGTAGGAAGTTAGCTTTTCCCTGCAGACTCTGCAATTGATATAACAAAGAGCGTGAAGGGAGATTGACAATGGCCTCGACCTTTAGGGGATCGAGGCGAATTCCGTGCTTGGAGACTATGAACCCCAAAAGATGGCCAGAATCCACGCAAAAGACGCACTTATGAGGATTGAGTCAGATATTATAGCGTCGACAGCAAAGGAAAATCTGGCGGAGGTGTTCTGGGTGGTCCTCCCACCGAGCTGAATGAGCTGGCAAATCGTCCAGATAAGGCTGAACGATATGGCGTATGTCATGGAACACATAAGACATAGCATGCTGGAAAGTAGCTCCAGCATTCTTCAAGCCGAACGAGAGTTTCTTATAGGCGAAAGTACCCCACGGACAGATGAATGTAGTCTTGTTTTTATCAGCAGGTAGAATGTTTATCTGATTGTACCTGGAAAAGCCGTCCATCAGGGAATAAATCTCACTCCTTGCACATTCGTCAATGATTTGATCTATGAAAGGAGTGGGGTAATTTTCCTTTGGACAGGCCCGATTAATATCTCAGTAATCAACACAAACTCTGATAGTACCCTGTTTCTTATCTACAGGGACAATGTTGGAGACCCATTCTGTGAGGGGAATCGGGTAAATGAAGCCCGTGTTCAGAAGTTTTTCAACCTCTGCTTTAATGGCAGTGGATTTGCGAGGATGCACCGGGCGTAAGCGTTGGCACACGAGTTTCGCACCAGGATAGGTAGGAATCTCATGCACTACTATGCTGGGATCAATCCCGGGCATTTCCTCATAGGACCAGGCGAACACGTCTCTGAATTCTCGAAAAAGATTAGTATAAACTCGTATCTCATCAGGAGAAAAAGTCACTCCCACGTGTATGTTCTCAACTATCCCCGGTTTAACGGAGATGTCGATTGGAATGGTTTGAGTGATGTTGCTCAGGTTTCCCTTTGAAAGCACCTCATGGGTCAATATGGGCGTCTGGAGAGGTGGAGTGGGAACCTGAGATGCAAAATGCTCTAGAAAATCTGACATTGCCCCCAAGCTAGGCATGAAGGAGGAACGATGATGTCCATCACTCCAAGGCAGGTCCTCAAGAGACATTGTTTCAACAATGGCTTCATCAGAAGGGAAAATCTCTTTAAGAGGATCAGGTGAGTCAGCCTCGCCGAGCCAGGGGGATTGAGAATAGATGTCTAAAGCCATGCTCAAAGGAGCATGCTGAGGAGGGGGAGGATCAGATGCGGCGAAGATTTCACAGTAGTTGATCTATACCAGAGTTAAGGGCATCAATTCTCCAAACTCAGCCACCTGCTCAGGCGTAGGGATGAGCCATGGGTCGTCAGACCTAGAGATCATATTAACTTGAGCGGTGTGCAGTGGTGGTGCGGGAAAAATACCCATGAGGACGGGGTCCTTGAAGAGACCGGGTCCTACACTGTCAGGGGGATTTGGGATCTGATCCATGTACGGAACGTTGTTCTCAGAGGTGGAGGTGAAGAAAGACAACTGATCCACAGTAACGATTTTTCCCTCATGAGGGAACTTAATAAGTCGAAAGAGGTTGGATGGCACGCATAACATGGCGTGAGTCCAACTGCGGTCGAGAAGTATATTGTAGTTAAGCTTGGCGTTAACTACTTCTACTTCTACGTTGACTGTCTTCCCCTGTAAGGTAATCGCTAAGCTCTCGAGAACACCCAGGGGTTTCGATTCCCGACCATCAAATGCCTCTAGGGCATTAGGAGATGATGAAAGGGCCGGAGAGCCAATGTCCTTCCAACAAGCGGACGACATGACACAGGTAGAAGCACCTTCATCCACAATGGCCCTATGGATGTTAAGACTGTTGATCCCGACTTGAATAACAAGAGCGATCTGATGTGGAAGTCGGGGGGTAAAGTTCTCTAAGTCGAAGGTGAGAAGATTAGAATCAGTGGGATCGATCCCACCGATTGTAGACAACAAAGCTTTCCATTGTGACGGGAAACTTTGAAGAACTTCCAATGCAGACATGGCAGAAGGTGCCTGTGCCAAATCCTCAACAATACTGTAGTGCTGAGCGGCATGGGAATTCGGATTGTAGGAAGACCTTCTTAGAAAACCTTTAGAAGGTGGCCTCACAACAGGTTTAGCAGTAGGCTTCCCAATCTCCAACGAACCGGAGACAGGTGGGGGAGGTGGACTGTCCACAACTGCCTTCCCAGGTGCCTGACGTGATTCATTGTAGTCCTTCGAACGTGTAGCAATAGAGATAGGTGTAGCACCATTCATCATAAAGACCTGAGACCCAAATGGTGCAGATGGTGAAGGCTGTTCAACCATCTGGGTCTGTTGAGACAGGAACGGTTCTTTAAGAACTGCTGGAGTCCCTTTGGAGCCTTTTCGAAGTTGACTAACTTCAGATCGTAGTGGAAAATCTTTTGTATAATGATCTCCTTCACAAATGAGGCAGGGGTACTTTGGTTTGCGTTGGGAACCGTCCTCGGTACGAGGTTTGGACTCTGGCTTTGGGGCGTCGGATTTGTATATACCTTTGCCCTTATTTTTCCCTTTGGAGGCTTTTTCCATAGGATTAGCCTGAACGGCGTTAACCTCCGCAGTTTTTCCAGAATCGGGAGTGGCGGGAGGAGCAGAATTATGGGATGAGTTGGACTTCTGCTTCCCATTCGAAGATTTCTTCGAATTTTGAGACACTGAACCAATAATGCCATCCACCGTTGGGGTAGGTGGAGCTTTAGAGGTTCCAGACCGTGGAGCATCAGGCAAAATATCATAAAGCGTGCCGGACTGAGAGTATACCAGATCCAGATATTGGGCACGCGCTATGGCTTGTTCTTCAGTCACACACGCTCCCATAGCAATATCTTGAGCAATTTTGTTAATGAAGTTGGCAGTGAACCAATGAGTTAGTATCTGATCAGGTATATGGAATTTGATCAGTCTACGACGACGTCGCCACTCATGAATGTGATCAGAAATGTGGGTGGCTTTGTCTTGCTTCAAAGAGGTTAGGAGGTGTGTCCCGGCTTCGTAGCGAACTGGTAACTGAAAGTGAGTCAGAAAAGCCATGGCTAACGTATTGAAATCTTGAAAGATGCCATGGGATAATTCAATATACCACTTAGCAGCAGTGCCAGTGAAAGTGCGTTGGAAGAGGCGTAGATGGATTGAATCATCCACCCAAGAGTTGGACGAACACCAAGGATGGTAAGTCATCACATGAGCTTGGGGGTCCTCCCCAGCTTTACCCTCAAACTTAGGGCAATCACCGGGCACCTTGGTAGGAACTGGAGGCCAATAAGGATTGTGCAGAATTGGATCATTCATTAATTTCGAAACATCCAGTAATTCCAAGGTAGCCAAAAACGTCAATGGCGGATTGGACGGCATGCCTGGCCCTGGATAAGGACCAATACCTGTACTCCACGCTGGTTGAGAATATCCTTGCCCCCAGGGGTTCTGTCCTGTAGGATTCTGACTGTAGGGGGTATAGGTCATATATCCAGCCTGATTCGGTTGTTGGTAACCAGCGTACGGGGCTTGATAACCAGAGTATGGACCCTGATTGTAAGTCGGCCCTGTGTAAGCAGCATTTGGATTTGGCTGCTGAGTATAGGTGTAGCCGGGTTGTTGAGAGTAATAGTTAGAACCTTGGGGCTGGCTATAATTCGGTCGATATTGACCATGAGAATAGTAACCGCCTTGAGGTCGAGTGGGCGATCCCTACTAGCCCAGATCGGGTCTAGCAACAATCGTTCACGCTATAGTGTAGGTTCCTAATTGCAAATAAACCAACTAGCGATGAAGGCTTACCTGGAATCCAACGCTGTCGCTCGTAGAGAAAGTAGCGCTCCTGTTCCAAAACAAACGAAAGCATAAAATCCAGTGCATACAACTATATGTCAGTCAGAGAAGACATAACTCAAGATCATCATCAAGAACAAGAGTGGAACCATAACCAATAGTCGCTTATCATTAATCAATCAAAAGAAGAATACAACCATAGCTCTAACGCTGAATTCTCCTTCTTAGGGTCATCAGGAGAACGTGTCTCGATAAAGCCTGTCAGGGATGGGACAAGCCTCTCTCTCCGGATGTGTCGAAAATGATCTCCTTGCTTGGATTTTGGCCTTAAGGGAATGGATCAAAGCTCTTGCAGCATTAGGCCCTTGGGAACTTGGAGACTATCTTGCAAATGAGATAGGCAAGCTTTTATAGATGGAGGAAGGGGGAGTTGGGATCCCTATAATCATGGGATTGGCCCTATCCTCAAGGAAGCTTCCATGAGAGGTGGCAAACCACTTCCACTACATGGAGATCTGGAGCCAAACCTCCCAACTCAAATTAGATACCAGTTCCTGGATCAGTTAGGACAAAACTTCCGCCATTTATTTTTAAAAAACACTCCTTAAAATGGCTGGCGCGGGTACGACTCTGCGACAGAGCACCAATTGGCACGCCCTCTTTGGAGGATTTCCCCCTTTGGCACGAGGGCTGAACTGTGTACCCGTGCCAATGCAAAAAGAGTTGTTTTTGGGGTTTTTCACAAGGAGTTGTCTTCAGGGCAATGAAAGTACATGTTTAGGGGAATGCCATGAAAGTGGTTTCAAGTCATGTCACTGCTCACAGGTCACAGAATGAGCCCTCCAATTGTGCGGGATGGGGAATTGCAGGGACGGTGACAAATTGTTGTGTAACACATTTAAATAGCATTTTCAACATGCTTTTTTAATGTATATTCAATTTTTATCAATGTGGGTCTTCTCAAAAGTATGCATAATGGGCACTCTTTGGATTTTGAATTCAATTCCACATACAATGATTGTCTACACTTGAGATTTGAGTAAACCTAAAATGAGATAAGCCCAAAATACAATTAAAAAAAGTAGTTTCTTCTTTTCTCTCCAAAATTAATAACTCCTATTATTTTATTATTTTTCCTTAGGAGGTCACTTTTAGGTTTGAAATTTCCTCTAATGCATGTTCTTCGTGCTTCTAGGGTTTGTTAGTTAGGATTTATTGTCTTGAGTAAAATGAATCAACATCATGTTTATAAGAACATTACGGGAAAAAATATATTTGAAAAAAGAATTATTTTTGAGTCTAGAAAGTCCCAGAATATATAAGAATAAAATTCAAACCTAGGAACATGAATTTAGACTAAAGAATGGAGTTCGACCCCTTGAGAAGGCTATATAAAGGAGCAGTTTGACCTCTTTTGGGAGACACTCACTCACAAGTTATATCTACAAGAAAGAGGTCAATCTATAGTTGGGAAAAGCTGAAAAAGGGGAGCAAAAGTCTAGTAGAACTTGGGAGGATGAAATATATTGTTTTTAGGTTCTATCTCTCTCGCAAATGAAAATTATAGGGATCCTGGGTTGCAGAAACAGGATGAAATTGCAGGTCCGAGTTGTAGGAGGATGGAGTGCAGGATCTATAGCTGGAAGTCATAAAACCCTTGTATAAAACTTGTTGACCTTGGGAGAGAAGTTGTGCTATAAGTAGGTCTAAAGAGGAGGTTGTATTAGAGTTTTCAAGAAAGAAGTTGCTAGGTAAAACTTGTAGGTCGAGTAACAGTGCTATAGCTAGCAGGCCAAAGTTTCAAGGTGTAGCAATTTTGTGCAAATCAAAGGAAGGACTTAAGAAAGCGCTGATTTGGTACTGGGAGAAAGTCTTGGTCTAGGCATTGTGTCTTTATATTTCATTTGAAGCAAATTCTAAGAAGAGAAGAGTTTCTAGGTTTCCCCCTTGGAGGGGTTTTGCCTTTGATGAGATCCTATATCTGTGTCCTCTATTGTTACATTTACTATTCTTGATATTTTTTGATGATAAGATATAACTAAAGAGCTAAAAGAATATAATTAAGATTCACAAGCAAGTATAAAGGTTAAATAAAATAAGACATAATAAGTTGTTTCTTTACATTTTCTAGAATGGTATCAAAGCTAAGGTGAATAAGGAGGGCATCTGGAAGGACACTATAAATAATTGTTGATCACAAGGTAGGAATATTTCAAGCCTAAAAGGAGAAGACTACAAAGAAAATTGTATCTTGAGAGGATCTGGTTAAAGACTCGTTGATAGAAGACCCTTCTAATCTAGGGTTTATACATTTAAGAAGATCAAGACTACATCAATATTGCAAGGAGGGTGTTTATTTCACAAAGAGGAATTATATTTGAAAGGAATCAATCTTGGAAGTTGTTGGTGGAGGAATCCTAGGGAACATCTTTGAAGGAAATCATCAAAAACTCTCCAAAGCTATTGAAAGAATCAATAAGGTTGGAGACGTCATCAAGAAGAATATTGGTTATCAAGTAAGTATCATAACATTATACTATGTATGAATATTCAAGTCATATGGGTTCTTTCCGCAAGGAGAGAAATAAGCTCGTTGGGGCATCAAACTACTTATAATGGAAAAAAATATTAAATTTATACTCATAGAAAAAGAAGTAATGGGACATGTTTATGGAGAGATTACTGAACTAGAGAAATATAAGACTAAAAAGCTAGGAAAATAAAATAAAGGGGAAGTAAGGGCACAAAGGATCATAGTGGAATCCATTAAAGTTTCTGTTGTTCTATTTGTTGCAAATTTGAAGACTTCGAAGGCTATGTATGAAAATCTAGTGAACTTGTACTCAGTAAGTACTACATGATAAAATATGTCCTTAAGGAACAAGTTGTATAGAATGAAGAAGTCAAAGGATGAGGATGTGGAATAATTTCTCATGAGAGTCTCTAAACTAAGAGACCATATGAAAGTGACTTGGGGAACCTATTATTGATTTATAAGTAACCATATGTGTACAAAATGCATTTCCACCATAATGGAGCAAATTTGCAACAAACCTCTACTCCTAAAAGGATTCAACTCCCTTTGATGGGTTGTGGTTGCAGTGCATACTGGATTAGAATCACGAATCAAGGTCAAGGATGATATTAGATTAGATGATAAATCTCAAGCCTTTCTAGCCCGAGCCAAGAAGATGAAGAAGGGAAAGTTTGGCAAGTCCAAGAAGAAAGACATGTCCAAAGTGTAATATTTTGGATGAAATTAATTTGGACACTTTAAGAGGGAATGTCCAAACAAGAAGAACAAAAAAATAAATGAAATGACTGAAGCTCATGCAGTTGAAGCAGTGGAATAACTTGAGAATAAGGCAAGAAAGGAAGAAGTGAAGGATCTTTACTACTAAAGAAGGTTCATTGTCTGTCAGGTTTTCTAAAAGGATTAATCTTTATTTTAGAATAGTTTGTTTTGAATAAAATCATAGAAAGAAGCATGTGAAAGTAGGATGCATAGAATTTACATGATTAAGTTGCGTTATAGAATTCATCTAGATATATGGATTACTAAACCATTTTGCATATTGATCATCTAGATAATGTCTAACACTATGTTATAGATACCTTTCTTATACCTTATCACCAAGTGGAATTGTTGTAAGAAACCCATCCATATGAAGTGCCTCGCTTGTTGTAGCTTGGTTTGTGACTGCAATTATTGCAACGGTTGATGGTCAATGTGAATGATATATTCCTTACCCATCAAGTAATGTTTCCATTTTTTCACACTTTGCACAGAAGAATACAATTATTTGTCATATGTAGGATAGTTAATCACTGCACCATTATAAGTTTTAGAATGATAACAGATGGGTTTACAATGTTGCATCAAGATTTCTCCCATGACATAGTCATTTGCATCGGTTTGTATGTCAAATGATTGTTTCAAATCTGGAAGTGCAAGCACTGGTAATGTACTGATTCTCTCTTTCAATGCATTGAAGGATTTCTGCTGCTTGCCTCCCCACTAAAAAACATGTTTCACACTCGTCAATGCATGTAATGGATCTGCAATGGAATAAAAGTTAGAAATTGACTTTCTCTAATGTTGGGATGCTCCCAAGAAGCTTCTAACGTCTATTTCAGTTTTGGGTTTTGGCCAATTTAAAATGACTTCGACCTTTGAGGGATCTATCTTCAACTCACCCCCTCCAAAAATATGACCCAAATATAGTAAATAGGTTAAATTCCCAAATTCACATTTAGACATATTTAAAAACAAATTTTCTTTCTTTAAGAAATCTAGAACTTGCCTAACATGCTTGACATGCTCTTCATGAGTCTTGCTGAAAATAATTATATCATCTAAGTAAAGTATGAAAAAATCATGAAGAAAAGGCCATAAAACATCGTTCATAACTCTCATGAATGTAGAAGGAGCATTACAAAGCAAAAATGGCATAACCAACCACTCAAACAAACCTTGCTTTGTCTTGAAGGTTGTCTTCCAAATTTATCCTTAAACAATACTAATACGATGATAGCCACTCCTCAAGTCCAACTTTGTGAAATAAACATCTTTCAATTGATCAAATAAAGCATCAATTTGAGGAAGAGGTTATAACTTCTTTACCATGATTTTGTTCAAGGATATAAAGAACACACACATGCGCCATGTACCATCTTTCTTTGGCACTAAAACAATAGGTGACCCACATGGAGATGTGCTTGGTTTGATGACCCCTTTATCAAGAAAATATTCGATTAGTTTCTTGTTTTATGCATTCTCCATGATTGACATCTTGTACCGTGCCAATAATTGAAAGAGGACAAACTTTCTGCAATTGGATATCATGTTGGATTACTCTTTTAGGATGAAATCGTTTAGGTTCTTGAAACATATCATCATAGATGTTAACAACCTCAATCAAATCAGATTTTAATCTTGCATCACATCCTTGGAAGACTTCATTCTCTACATCATTTTTTGGTTTGATCATCAAGAGTACAAAATTCTTGCTAGCATTAACAAGCCTCTTCATTTGCCCAAAATTCACAAGAGATAAATTTAATTTCTTACGATGTGATCTAATAATATACTGAATCCAATAGTTAAATAAATGATACTTATTAATGGAAATGAAAGATGGATATCCTATCATAAAGATATGAGCTTGGGCTAAAACAATACCACATATGTCAAGTGAAACTACATAAAGTTCTACCTCATCAATGAAGTTTGCAGTGATGGCGAATTTTAATTTGCATTTTCTTGTCACTTCCAATTTTGCATTGTCACTTACCCAACCCAAAGGATAAGGTTTAGGATGTGGAATGGTTTCCAAATTTAGTTTCTTTACAATGGTTTCTAAAATAAGGTTGGTTTGTGATCCACTCTTAAACAAAGTGTCTATTTTTTTATATTTTTACATGACTCTAATATGGAAAATATCTATTCTTTCTTTACCATTTTGAGTTTCATTGAGGTTACTAGAGGAACTAGTACTTGCAATAGAATCCTACCTTTCAATCCCATGGCTAAGATATTTGTTTCATCTCTCGAATCAGATCCTAAATCTTGTTGTGTAGTTGCAACAATATTTTTATTTCCTCTGTTATTAATTTTTTTGGGTCTCATCTTAGGATGAAGTTTCCAACGATGGCATTCATTTTTGCGTTCTTTTGAACACTATTTACATGTGATATTTTCTCCCTCTTTATTGATGGAAGCATTCTTTTTCCCCCTTTCCTTTGAATTTCCCATTTCCTTTGTCTCCACTCTTGAATGGCTTCTTGCTATTCTCTTGGGTAACATTATTCCCTCTTAATTCTAAATGAGTTTCCTGTACACAAACTTCATGTAGATTTGTAGAGTTAAACATGAGAATTGTGTGTCTCAAATAACTATGTAAACATCCAATGTACTTGAGTAGAGTGTCTTGAGAGGATAAATCTACACCCAAAATCAAATCTCTTATTCTAAACTCTTGGGTATAACTTTTCACACTCTGAATCTTAGCTTGCCTAATGATTTTCTAATCCATTATAGCCTTTTGCATGTATGCTAATGGATAAAAATATCTTCTTAATGCAGCTACAAAATCATTCTAAGATGTTATAATCTTACCTATTTTCTTGAGATGTTCTTGAATTCTGGCCTCCCACCAAATGAGTGATGCACTTTCCAACCTTCGAGAAGCAAGTTGAATCTTGGTCTCATCATCCTTATTTTTTTATTATCTTGCAATACAATTCAAGCTGTTGAACACAATTATCTAGTTTATCAACATTTATCTCTCCATGGTACATAGGCAATTAAAACTTTATGTCAAGTTTTAACAAAGGAGTTTTACCATGTCCCTTTGGAGATTGTGGAGGTGTTTGTGAAGGGGTTGAGGTAGAAGAAGATGAGGGTGAAGATGAAGGTGAAGAGAAATGTGGAGGTAGAGGTGGTGGTTTGTCACAATTGCCTCCATTCCCTTTTGGAGGTTTGTCTATATTTCCTTCATTTCCTCCTAAAGGATTTGAGCTCTCTCCTTGCAACACTGAGTTCCTTTCCTCATAAATAAATTTCACCATTTTAGTTATTTCAAAGAATGATTTTTGGAAATTTTTCTCATCCTTAGACATAGTGTCAAGGCCTCCTTCATGTGCCATGATTGGTGAGGCTTCGGGTGACACTTGAGGTGAAACTTGAGGTGAGTGTTCTCTCCTTGAACTAGCTTTAGGACTTGTTCCCACAAGCTTTCCTTCTCCTCTTTTGAGCTCCAACCTTTTAAGCATCAAAAAAAACTTGGAACAAAATTAAACCTTCAAAACAACCAAAAATATAATACCAAAATCATATGTATTTGTAAACTTGAAGGTTTGATGAAAAGTGCAAGTAAAATTTTATGTCTTTTAGGAAATTAATCAATTTGCAAAAGTAAATAAATTGATAGTTTTTAACTCAGATTGCAACATAAAAAAAGAGAAAATAATACCATATACAGTAACACAAGACAACAAAATGATTAAGGAGTTCACCCCTCCTTCGATACATCTCTGGTCTAACTTCCAATGTTGGGCCTCTTTCATTAAGTGCTCAAATTTGTCCCCTCAAAGGCTAGTTCGGTCCATAAGAAATTTTATTCAACCTTTGGGGGGGCACTTGTCTGTCCACCATTGGTCCATGTGGCTCCCATTCATAGGGCCACATAAACCAACCAACCACCAATAAAACACAAGAAATTCGAACCAATCCAGTGAGGTCACTTGGCATCCTGTCATTGACCCGATAAACAAAGTAAACTTGCCTAGTCATCCTGTCCAGTAAACGTATGGACTACCTAGTCAGCGTACCTGCATCCAACCTATACCTTTTTTAGTTGTTTAGAAAAATGATAAGAACACGATATCAGGAGCATACGATATTGGTTTTGAGCGATTCAAGTTGCATTGGATTCATGGCGATGAGATCTATGTTTTGACAACATTTTTGAGCACTTTACCGATCCACTGGATCAAGCCCCTAAGTTAATTGTGATAATGTTCTTTGCCATTTTGGTATTTTATCACCACTAATATTGATGTCATTATTTGTGGATATTTTTTATGTGATGTATTAGAAACCATTACTATAACAACATATACCTATGAATGGGAAGTGCTTACAACTTGTAATAACCCCTTTTGAATGGTAAGGAGAGGGCTTCCTTGCAATAATGCATACCTAGATATATTATTGGTTTATTTATGGCATAAATTATTAACACTTTTTGTGGACGTAAAATGACACTCATGTTATTAAAGGAGAAACCAAGTTATGAAAACATGTGAGGAATCTCTCTCTAGAGGTCAATTTATTCGCTTTTTAGATAGTAGGATGAATGCATCTTTGCAATAATGCATACATATATATTATTGGTTTATTTATGGCATCAAATATAACCATTGGTACAGATGCAAGATGGCACCATTGAAACTAAAGGATACATTTTTTTGAGATTCAACAAGAAAATTTCAGCACCCACGCCTAGTGCATTAATCACCTACACTATGGTGGGGCCCACAGTGCTATTTTTGGTGCATGTCTATTTTAGCTATCCCTGAATTAAGATGGACAATAAACTGTAATCTATTCTCAATGATAACTTGAAATGGTTAACTGAGAGTGATAAAATCAGTTAGCTAGTGGATTTCGAGTTAGAGGTAGTTGGTGAGGCATGCAGATTAATTCTAGTTGTAACAAAGTTCGAAGTGCAGTGGTGCATCAGTTAATGTAGGTTGTAATTAGTTTAACTCAGCTAAGTGAGTTAAACTCAGTTGTGCTAGTTGTAATTGATTGATACACTAGTGAGAGATCAAGTGAATTAATATTAATTAATTCACAATCGGTGATCTCACATGCAACTGAGGATTTACTATTATTAGCTGCATGCATGTCAGATCCAGTGGAGACCCAGTTGAGATCTAGGTGAAAGGGAAGTTGACTACCACTTGTAGGATTATTGGATTGCACACATGCAACCAAACACCCATTGGAGTTATTATGATACTTGCGCAGTCAAGGAAGGACATAATTGCTGTTTTTTAGGGATTACATTCATCAGGGATTGCGCAAGCAAGGCAGGCTATCTGGAGGCAATAAATTAGCTAATTATTGGTTAGTTTTTGTATGACAGTGTGAGACAATTAGCCGAGTACTAGAGGGCTCTTGTGAGAAGAGTTTTTCATGTAATTTTTTTATGATCCATGTTGAATGTACAATAGAAGATAGTGGGGTTTTGAGCAGCAAGCTTTCCTCGGGAAATTATCTGTGTTGTTTTTTATTTGATTCTTATTTACTTCATGTGATTATCGATTGTGTTTTTTTAATTCTACAAAATATTTGTAGAAGTGATTCAGTATTTAACTTTATTACATTGTTATATCGGGCAAATCCAAGATATACATGCACGTTGTATAATTTCTACATGGTATCAAAGCACATAAATTGTAGAAGTGAAGCAGGAGATGATTTTGTGACTGAATAGAATTCGAATTTTGCAGAAATACTTTCTTGGTGCTACAGCTGATTCAAGATCGAAATGGATTTCAATGGGTTGAGCTTGGAGTATGCACTTGAGGGCAGCTCAAACTATATTTCTTTGAAGGAAAGGATGGAGGCAATACTTTAAGACAATGGCTTGAAGGAATTCATTGACAATGATGTTCCTAAACCCGCCATGACAGATGATGCAAATATTGATGCACGGAAAAATAAAGTGGAAAAGGCGAGGAGGATCCTGTTGGAGCGAGTACGAGACCACTTTGTCTCAAGTATCCATGGGAAATACACACCATATGCAATGTGAAAGGGTTTGATGGATCTATTCCAAAGTATCAGCGACCATAGGAAATTGGCCTCAAAGATAAACTCAGGAAGATCAAGATGGAGAAGGGCGACTCCATACCAAAATATCTTAAAACGTTTGTCCAATGTCGGGATGAACTGGGGAGTGTTGGTATAATAGTCGCTTATGATGATTTCGTGAGTTTGGCTCTCCTAGGACTTCCCAAGTGTTGGCAGAGTTATCAAGGCTCTATTAATGGAAGGGAAATATTGCCAAATTAGGAACGACTGTGGTCGGATTTGGTGAAGGAGGAGTTTAGACGGAACACCAGAGATGGATATTTATCTAAGAATGAATATGAAGAGGATTGTGCTTTGGCTTCCAAGGTGAAGAAGGGGAAGGGGAAGAAATTCCATTTCAAATCCGAGTCCAAGAATTGCAAGAAGCAGGACATGTCAAAGATGAAGTGTTTTCACTGTCACGAGCATGGGAATTTTGCTACTAACTGTCCACAAAAGAAGAAGAAGAAGAAGGCTAGAGGATCTACAGCTACTGAGGCTCTTGCCTCGCAATTTGAGCTTGACTTCTCATTGATCGCATTCATGGTGTCAAGTGCATTGGGATCTGTGTGGTATTTGGATAGTGGCACTTCCTTTCACATGATGGGAGATAAGGAACTTTCAGTGACTTGGAGGAGAAGGATCTCCAGATGCATATTGAAATGGGTGATGACGAGTAGTAAGATGCTATAGGGATTGGTACCATTAACTTCTAGAGGCAGTCAGGTATACCCTTTCAATTAAAATATGTAATGCATGTACCAGGGTTGAAGAAAAATTTATTCTCAGTCGCAATGTTGGAGGATAGAGGCTATGATGTTTTTTTTAGTGAAGGAAAAGCTTTCATGCGACATAGAACAACAGGACAAGCCAAGAGGATAGGGATTTGAGTTAAGAATCTCTACAAGATGGAGGTAGATGGCTACACAGGAATGATGGGCAAGGAAGATCAAGTGGTGAGTCGAGATGAGGGCGAATTATGGCACAAAAGATTGGGCCATCTTCACCATGGAGCCTTGTAAGTCATGCAACATATTTATACTGGTCTTCCCAGGGGTACACTTGTGCAGCCAGACACATTCAAGGGATGTAATATGGGAAAATATGTAAAGGCCACCTTTCATGAGAAGGAAAACTGTGCTTCGGGGATCCTTGAGAGAGTTCACACAAACGTGTGTGGACCATTATCTGTTGCTTCGACAACAAAACATAAGTAATATGTAATATTTGTTGATGAATTTTCTAGTAAGTGCTAGATCTTCTTCATGTAGAAGAACGATCAGACATTCTCTAAGTTCTTAGAGTTTAAGGCACTGGTGGAGAAAGAGCCGGGGAAGCAAGTGAAGGCTCTTAGGAGCGATAATGGTGGAGAGTACATCTCTAACGAATTCTAGAACTTTTGCAGCAAAGAAGGAAATCGAAGAGAAATGATAGTGCCTCATAACCCATAGCAGAATGGGGTCACAGAAAGAAAGAACAGAACAATTGTGGGTGCAGCAAGACCAATTTTTCATGATCAAGGCCTACCAATGCATCTATGGGCGGAAGCATGCAACACTGCGGTATTTGTGCAAAAATGTTATCCTCATAGGATACTTGGCATGAGTACACATGAAGAGGATTTAACTGGTAAGAAACCCGATTTTTCACACTTTAATATTTTTGGCTCATCTTTTTATGTAGATGTGACCAAGGACGTCAGGAAGAAGCTGGAACCGACAGCTGAGATCAGGGATTTTGTGGGCTACACTGATACACCCCATAATTATTGTGTGTATTTTACAAACAATAGAATGATTATTGTGCGATGGGATATAAAATATGATGAGGAGAAAGCCATGCGGTTGTCCCTTGAGAGGGAGCTAGATTTGCATGCACAGGACGAACTATTGGTTCCCAAGGATGAGCCTCAAGATGTGGATCAGCCACATGCGGAGGATCATCGAGTGGAGTAAAACACTCATGCAGAATCAACCATCCATAAAAAATGGAAGAAGGCGCACCACGAAAGATGATAGATTGAGACTTGATGCTGCAGAGAATGTAGGAGCCGCTACTTCACAGCACAAACAGAGATAGTCTCTCGACCGATTTACAGGATACATGGCTCTTATGAGAAAATGTATTGTGACTGAACCATCTTCATTTCAGGAAGCAATGTAGCAACCAACTTGGGTTGATGCAATGGTGGAGGAGTATGAATCCATTATCAAGAACAATGCATGGGAGATAGTCCCAAGACCGGTCAATAAATCAGTGGTTGGATCGAGATGGATCTACAAGGTAAAGCAAGATGCTAATGGGAGTATGGAGAAATACAAGGCCAGATTTGTGGCCCTTGGATTCTCACAGATCAAGGGGATAGATTATGATGAGACTTTTATAAATGTTGCAAGGTACTCTTCCATAAGATCCATCCTTGCACTCTCAGTATAGATGGGCTGGTGCATTCATCAGATGCGTTGCAGCTCGTTTGAAACATCCCTTTATTTTAATTTCAAAAAGAAAAAAAAAATAGAAAACTATTAAAAGATATGTTAGTGTATCAAATTTCATATACTTTAGAATAAAAATATATTTGATCGTTATATTAAAGTTTAAAGTTTAATTACTTTAAGGATTTATGGAAGCGGGTCCCAATTCAAATATTAAATATCGAGCACCTTATGGAGCGGGATTCGATGATTTATCAAACAATGAGCAAAAGGCTCAACCCACGAGCACTTTCAGCGTGTGGGTTAACACGGAGGGTGCCTCTGCAATTGACCCTGTTGACTGTGGGAGTAATCTAGATGAACGGTCAAGATTTACTGCGGGGGCATAAGCCAAATGAGTTATCCGTGCCTCGAGGCCTCTCGTAGTGACGTATGCTACCAAGTTGGTGACAGTCATATTCCACTTCAAAATTTCTTAACAGTATTTTGGCGCATCTTATCAGCATTTAATTTCAAAGCTCGCACCACCTATTTAAGGAGGATTCTCATTCTTTCTGAAGTTATTATTGATTAGTTGGTGTTTGAATTTTTTCTGTGCTGCGTATTTTTCATTTTTCTATTACCCTGTCAATTGTTTGATATCCTAAAATTGAACTATGGCTAAATGCTCATCCCTATCAGGTTCTTCCAGTCACATCCCTCTCATGGACACCGAGAGGTATATCCAAGACACAAATTGTTCCCTTGACCACCTTTCTTTTTATCAGCAATTCCTCCTAAACGATAACACTTCTCCAATTTACACCACCATGGAAAAATCTGGTGTGTTATCCCGAAAATTCATATTTTTCCCGAATTTGTCTATTGGCTAGTGTCTATTATGT
Source organism: Pinus albicaulis (assembly GCA_034641835.2). Taxonomy (NCBI): domain Eukaryota; kingdom Viridiplantae; phylum Streptophyta; class Pinopsida; order Pinales; family Pinaceae; genus Pinus; species Pinus albicaulis. The sequence continues at coordinate 1,198,863,736 of CM076574.1, forward strand.
ACCCTGTGAAATGTTTCGTAATGAATTTTCAAGGGGAAAATGTTCTGCAAGTGTCAACCCAATTAATTTGCTAATATCTATGTTACCCTAAGTCAGAGTCGTATGTCCAATTCTTTGGTGATTCCTTGATAATGCATTATGACAGTCTTGCAGGTCAAGAGTTTAATCATTTCATTCATTTTCTGATGCCAAATACACAAAAATTTTTACTTGACGGTAAAGAGTTCCCTATGGAGGTTTTTGATATTGAAGTCAATCCAGTGCTGAGCTACATTGCAAATATTTTGGGAAAAGATGATGATAGTATAGTGGAAAAGTTAGTTTTGGGAATGTTCGCCATGATGATTAAGCCAGGATTGGTGCTGGATATTCCATCTTATTGGCAAGAAGTTGTTAACTCTCATCTCATGAGCTTATCATTAACAGGTTCATTCAGGATTCCCTCACTTATTGTTTACCTATTTTTATATCAAAATGTAGAAGAATTCATGCATCTGGGGTTAAAAAATATGGATATGAATAAGAGAAGGCAATCAGTAATATTTTGGACAGATATAGTGAGAAAATAACAGAATGAGGGTGGTTTGTTTGATTTTTTTGGTCATTTTATGTCTACTGCATATAAATTTTTGAATGGAAGTTCTCCCCCTTGTCTTTTGCCCAAAGCTCAAGAGTTCTTGCATTTGGGGACAAATTGTAAGTTTGGTGATTGGTTTGTCTTTGAAGATTATTCTCAAATTAGACTTTATGGAGATAGTGTAGAACCTTATAGGCTTCCTGTATTTGTGTCTATGAGATTATTCACTCTGGATTTCATTAGGCAAAGTTTAAATGTTGACCAAATACACTTTGTGCCTATGAAGAAAGGTCATATGTTCAAATTGCCAATGACTGTTGGTCCCTTTATAGTTAATATGAGACAAGAAATTGATGAAGCCACTAAGATGTTAGATGAAATGCATCTACTGTTAGGAGAGAAGTGGGCTTATGACCTTCATAGTGTCATTTCTAGTAGAAGAATTGAAAATTGATATTCAGCCTTCATTCATGAGAGCAGACCATATCTAGAAAAAGTGGCAAGTAAAGGTGTTGTGGGTTCAATAAACTCAAATGTTCAGATTCCTATCATATCAGAGAAATCAAATAAGAGAGGTAAAGAAGCAGTGGTTGATTCAGAGGATGAAGAACAGAGGGCTGAGAAGAGGGAAAAGTTCAATGAAAATTCAATAGATGTTCAACTTGGTTTTTCATTAAAATTTGGAGATGAACAAAATGTCCCTGCTTCACCCAGGAGGCATGAAAGTACTCAAGAACAAGTGCCCCTAATTAAACAAATGTTTTCCCAGATTGCAGAGAGAAATCAGAAGATGAAGGTATGCATGGAAGCTCAAGCTGAGTACCAGATAGCTCCAGATCAAAGAATTTTAACTGCAATGGATCTTGAAAAGGATAAATTCAAGATTTCCCTTTCACATCCTTTTGATATGTCTATTGGTTCATCTAATAATTTTAATAATGTGAATTTGACTGTAGATGTGAAGAAAATTCCATTGCTGGACAAAGTGAATTTACACATGCAAACAGGTCAACTGATTGTGAACGACCTAACAAAAACTAATGCAATGGCACTAAAGGTTGAAATATACTTGGAAAAGTGATAAAGCAGTTGAAGTTAGAGAAAGCCAATTCCAGGGCTTTGACAGTCTAGAACGAAGAGCTCAAAAATATCATAGTGAATATTGGAGTAGATCCCAATGACAGGTCTGCTGTGCAGAAGGTTCTACAAAGTGCTGAATCAGAAATATCTGTACCGAAGAAAAAATTGAAATTGCCTACAGGAAAAAATTCCATGGTAGCAAAGGTTATAGAGGTGGAAAATGAGAAAGAAAAACTTCTTCAGCAGCTCATGCAAAAGGAAGAAGAAGTCATTAAATTAAAGCAAACTGCACTGTCATTGCAGAACCATATCGAATCTCATACTTGCACTTTTTTTTTTCCATCAGGTAGTGAAGATCCATCAACACAAATATCTCAATTAACCACAGAATTGCAGATGGCAAAGAGAGATCGAAAAAGGGCACAAGTTGATTTAGAAATAGCAACAAAGATTATAAAAGCCACTGAAGGGGAAGTTAGTAAATATAAAATGGACTGTCAAACTACTGATGCTGAGATTAAAAATCTCAAAGAAAAATTGAAGGGAAATATATCCTTAATATAGGCTAAGGATATCATCTGGAATGATATTATTGCAGAAATGAAAACAATTTGGGATTTTCCAACTATTGTTGCAGAAGAAAAAAGCATTATCAGGGAGTTAGAAGAGCTAGTCATGACAGACAAACAGAAGACAATTAATAGGGCTATTTTGGCAAGAGAATCCATTAATTTCATTGATTCTAAAACAAATCAGGAGTTGGAAGAAAATGAAATTAAAGACAGGATTTTATATGCTATGGAAATTAATAAAATGATTGTCAAAAATGATTGCAGGAAGTCTACAGAAAAGAAGTTGATTGAGCTTAAGGAAGCAGTGAACCAATTTGATAAATTATTTGATAAAATAGCAAGAGCAGGTTTTCCATCATGTTGGGGCTTTGTAGGTGGTCTTATATCATGGAATTCTTATGAACCCTTGCTAGTGTTGGCAAAAAGTAAGGTGGACAGTAATCATGAAAAGACTCAGGTTCTTAAAGGAGCAACAATGATCAATTTCCTTGACATTTTCAGCTGCTGTGGTTAGTGAAAAATTTATTTGTGGAAAGACCATCTTTCAATAGAATCACTGCCTTTAGATTATAATATCACAAGCTGGTCCATTCACCTAAGACAAACATAGAGATATGGAAGAAGTGCAGAGCCTGGATGATAGATTTACCAAAGGACCCATCAACTTCCAAGAAGGATAAATTAGCCAGTCAAGGAAATGTAGTAGCATTGTCATCAATTCACATTCAACATATAGATTAGGATTTTTATTTTATGTTATTTCCTCTTTGAAAAGAGAAAATGTAATTGTAATAAGACATTTTGGGGACATGTAATAGTTAATGGACGAAGTCCTAAGTAGTTGAAGTAGTTAGGATCAGTTACAATAGTTACAAACTGCTTTCTATTGTATTTAATGAGATAGAGAAGAAAGAGAAGGGTTTCAAGTTTTGGACCTTCAGACTACAATTTTTGGACTCAGATTTCAAATGATTAATGAATGAAAAGCAAGTTTCTGGCATTTATTGATGTTGATGTGTCTTCTAGTTTACATTGTGTTCTTTCCATCTTTGAATAAAATGAAGTAATGAAGCTGCAGGTCTCTTTTTACTTGTGTGAATAAGAGTTAAAACCATTAATAGGTGCTCCTTAATTTTAACTGTTCCCTCCCTTATAATTCTTTTGGAGTTTGAGGTGATATATATTGTATAACAACATATCAGTTTGGGCTTCTTTCTTTCATGTTCTTCTGATCATTCCACTCTATATCAACAAATAATAAAATTGTGGGACATTTATTATATTTTATATTTGAGGGTTTAATGATAAATATTTGAGGGTGGTGAAACATGTTGGAAATACTGAGAGCGGGGTGAATCTGTATTTCTTTTCAATTGTTAATTTTATCAGTTAGATCACTTATATTTAGAACACAAACTGAATAATGATGGAATAGATACTTTTATTAATTTCTTCTTTAAAATAAGTAAAGTACAATAATGATATAGGGCTCCAACCCTAGATGAAGACTCCAATCTTCTAGGCTCCAACCTGTATTGTGCCAAGCACTGACTTGGTCTTTCCAAGGCTCCAACCTTGTAAATTTGAGGCACCAACCTCTAGGGCTCCAACCCTATCTCTGGTACAGGCTCCGACATGGTCTCTTGAGGACTCCTATCCTCTAGGGCTCCAACCCTATCTTCCAAGGCACCAACCTTGTCAATTATGAGGCACCAACCTCAAGGGCTCCAACCCTATATCTGGTACAAGCTCCAACCTAGTCGCTTGAGGACTCTTATCCTCTAGGGCTCGAACCCTATCTTCCAAGGCACCAACCTTGTCTCTATGAGGCTCCAACCTCTAGCTTCAATTCGTCAAGATATATTTGGTTATACTTCACGACTCCCAATGCCTTCTTCAACAAGCCCTGACAATCTTTAGTTTTCCCCTCACTTAGTCTCCACGTTACTTCATCAATGACAACCTTGATCTCTTCTCATGAAGGTGTCTCCTCTGTCCTTCATGGTACCCAATCAAATTCTTTAAGTCACATCATCATGGTCTCCAATAGGCTTCTAGATAACTCTCCAAGGTCAGCTAAAGCTTCTCAACAAGATGTCTGCAAACAATGTCCTTCAAAGGTGTCTTCAATATAATGCTTCAAAGCAACTGCCTTTCAAGTGAACATACAAGTTCTTCAATGAAAGCTCCAACAAGTCTTCAAGTATTCTTCTTCAAGGTGTGCTCCAAATGATGTAAATGTTCTTGGCTTATTCTTCACTGTCTTCAATACTCCCAAAATCATTTTTGCATCACTGTGCACTTGTCTCTGTTTTACTCTATCAATGCTTGTTAATAGGTCTCTTCAATTTTCCATGTTACTGTCTATTATCCATCATACTGCAAATGTATAGCCCATGCCAAAGTTGTCATTGTGGACGATTTATGATGTGAAGAGATCTCCCATAATTTGAATAAAAAGGAAAAATAATTTGCCACAGTCCAAGTTTAGATAGCCACAGTCTAGAAAAAACAAATCTTAGTCCGAGGTATTAATGGTAAGTTATGTCCATAAATTTGAACCTTAAACCGGAGCTTTCAAGGTGCTCTTACCACAGATCCAAGCTGGTTGTTGATATTTATATAGTTCGAGCCTAAAAGGCTGCTCCAATCTGAGTCCACAGGTTTGAGTTCTGTGGAGTCTGAAATTAGAAAATCTGCAACAATTACTAGGGTCCTCACAGAAATTGCAATGTGGTTTAGTGTGATCTTTTAAGCCCAAACAAAAATTATTTTCAGCCTCTGTGTCTCCTCTCCTCGGTGCTGTTCCTTGTTGTATATAACTATGAATTTCTTAACCGAAAATTAATCATGGAAATGAATTTTGAAACCTTATTTATATAGATTTCATCCTTTAGAGAGAGGACGTCATTGTTGGAGATGAGAGCCGACATATGTGTGCTAACTCAGGTCGGCTAGATAAAACGTATATTTTTCTGAACTTAAATATTCAATATCTCACAAACTACTAGGAGTTTCGGGATAAATAATGGCTCATTGGAAAGGAAAAATTATGCTCTAAAATATGGTATAGGAATCATATTGAGAGGTTGCCTCTAAGGTATTGAAAAACATTTTTTAAGTGTCTAGTCATTAATTAGTGCAGAAGGTGATGGACATCAAGGGCTTCTTCATTGTCATATGTCACCAAGTTTTTTTAAGTGAGGTTTCCACTTGTTGTGTCTTTCAACATCAAGTGATCTCCAATTCCTTCATTGTGTATGTCATCAAATGTAATGTCACCATATATGTCATCATGTGTGCCATCAATGTCACCATGTCATCAAGATAGCGCAGTGATATGTCATTAACCATATGCAACATTCATCAATTTGTTAGAGCAAGGGCTAGATCATCACAAGGAGAGCTTCTTCATCAAGAGTCACTGTGAGCATCAATAAGAACGTCCTTCATCAAGAGTAAGGACATCATCATGATTTCTAGGGCTTTTTCATCAAGAGCAAGGATGCATGAGGTTGTGATGTCTTCATGGTTAGTTCAAGGACATCATTATGATCAATTGTCATCTAGGACAAGACTTATTCTTAGTGGCTTGACATCATAATGGAATCATTAATAGCTTGACATCTTCATTAATGACATCCTTATCAAACAAGAGCGACTTGTCATTATGAGTAAGGGCCTCATCATAATATACATCAGGTTATGACATCACAAGAATATTTTTCATCCCAATAATGCCATATTGACATCAATGACAACCTTGACTAACAAAACAAAGACCAATACTTTTGTGACATAACTATATAAATGTATTAAGCGTTGATTCCTTATCACAACTAAGGGATTGTCTCTTAAGGTACAACATTTTTTGGCGCCGCTGCCGGGCAATGAAGAAGTGAATTTTTTTCCCTGGGTTTTGTTCATATTTCCTCTAGTTGTTCAGAGAGGAGGAAATATCAGGCTATGTTTTTATTTTATAAATTCTGGCATATAAAAGGCCACACACGAGGTCAGATACCTCTCAGCAGAAAGCTCCTATTCTTTTAGATCCTGAAAAGCTGGCTTCTAAAAAAGGTCATAAATCAAGAACACTTTCTACACCTGATGCTACACTGCCTGCACCAGGCAACAGTTCCCATACCTTTTCATCCAAGGATATTTCCCGGAAACTCATTTTCTCGAAACAAGAATCCTTGTCCCCACATATTCATTTCCAAGAACCAAAGTTATAAGAACAATCTTTTGAGTCTGTTTCGTTTACATTTATAGAAACTCAGCCTAATACAGTTGCCAGTTTTTCTACTATTTTTCATCAACCTTTTCCCATATCAATTTTTTCACCTCATCCATCCACATCTACAACTGGTATACAAACCCCACCTACTCAAGGAGCAGTAAATCAAGGCATAAACATGGCAGCCCCTGTTCCTACTTTCTTGATGAATATATATGAACCATTAAATCTCCCACAACCAATGAATGAAATGCCTCAGGAATACCTTAAATTGCTTCCTATATTTACTGGTGAACACGAAATAACTGCAGAACAACACTTGCCTTTGTTTTTCACTTTTGCTGAAAATTTAAATGTTGAACATCTTGATGTAGTAATGAGACTTTTTGTACAATCTCTGAATGGAGAGGCAAGAAAATGGTTTAAAGGATTACCAAATGGCTCAATTAATGATTGGGACGGATTAGAAAGAAAATTCATCCAAAGATGGTGTGAAAAGAGAGATCATGGTTATTCATTGACAGAGTTTAATGCTATTAAGAAAAATTCTAATGAAAGCATGGATGATTTCATTTAAAGATTTAACAAATTGTATAATAGTTTGCCTGCAAAAATGAAAACCCTCCTATTGGAGCAAGAGTTGTTTTTGCTGGAGCATTTGTATCAGATTTTAGTTTCACTTTGAGAGAGACAAGGTCTGCTACTCTTGAACGAATCCAAACAAATGCTTTAGAGATTGAAGCAAACATGACTGCTGCTGGAAAAACACAGGAAAAACAAACAGTTCAAGATAAAGGTAAGGCTAAAGAAGAGTCATCATAGGATCAAAGGATTGATGACATGAATAAGGTCATCAAGAACTTGTCAAATAAATTAGTGAATATGGAATTGGATAATAAAAAACCTGTACAGCAAAACAAAGGTGTTTTTAATCCACAGTTCATAAAGCAACCCTTGCAGATTTTGCAGAGGGAAAGAAGAGACCAGGATCAAGTTCAAGCACCCTTATATATAGAAGCAACACCTTCTCAGTCTGCTAAGGATGATCAGAAAGAGGTTGAAGATCAAATATCTGTTGTTTATATGGAATATAATGATGAGGAAGAAGAGAAATATGAAGAAGAATCCACAGAAGCTGATGTATCATTTGATCAGGAAGAGATGGATGACTATTGTAAACAATTCATTGATTTTATGCAAGCAGGGTTGCATAAGAAGTATGAATTAAGATCAAAAAAGAGATTTAGAACTCAGGATGATGAAGAAAAAGATCCAGAGTCAGTCCCTTCTCCAATGGTGACTCCACAACCAAAGAACTCAGTAAAACAATTAGACAACGGGAAACAACCTATGAATTCAGTGAGTACAAATGAAAAAAAAGCTGAAGCTTCCCAGAATAAGTCAATTGATTCAAATATTTTGGAGAAGATTATTACTTTACCTGAGCAAAATTCTAATTCTAACAAGAATCAAGAAGAACCTGAAAATATTATTAAACATAATCAAGCTTTTAGTCTTTCCAAAGAATTAGAAAATATCAAAATTCAAGTACCTTTGCTTGAATTAGCTAAGACTCCTGGTTACAAGAAGGAAATTGCATAATTTATTAACCTTTCTCAGTTTGATGATATTGGTGATACTATGAATTTGCAAGAATAAAAACCAGTGGTCACCTTTGGTCCACATGTTGAAGAGGTAGATTCTTCTATTCCTCCTTTTTATATATCAGTGCTTCTACATGATTTCATTCTGCATAATTGTATATTAGATTCTAGTGCTTCACATAATCTTATGTCATTATCTGTGATGAAAGAACTAAATTTACAAATCACTAAGCCCTATAGAGACCTTTATTCATTTGATTCAAATAGGGTGAAGTTTGTTGGGCTTATCAAAGACATGGTGGTTTCCTTGGCTCAAATTCCAGCCAAGAGTATCATGATGGTTGTAGTAGTTGCAGATATTCCGGCCAGATTTGGTATGCTGTTGTCTAGATCTTGGGGAGAAAATCTTGGAGGTGTCTTAAAATTGGACTTTACATATGCAATCATTCTTGTATTCAATGGGGAAGAAATAAGGTTATACAGAGAAGCCAAATTTGTTAAGACTACCACAAAGAAAGATGCAGGAAATTCCCCTATCTATGGTCAAGAGAAGGAGGATCTCTCTTGTTTCATGCTGCATGAAGATGCAGAATTTGCTAAAGATTCACATAAGCAACTCTTTTCATACCTCCAAAAGGTAGTATTTTACCTTTTTCTTTTAAGCTTGAATTTGAATCAACCAATAGTGTAGTTGAGTATGAAGCATTGATTTTTAGTCTACAAATTGCAAAACAAATGGGAATTCAATGTATTTCCATTTTTGGTGATTCTGAGTTAATTATAAGACATATCAAGAATTTATGTCAAACCAAACATCCTAGATTGAGGTCTTATAGAAATGAAGTGTGGGACCTGATTGAAAATTATTTTGAAGCCTTGAATCTTTATTTTATTCCAACAGAAGAAAACAAAATGGCAGATTCCTTGGCAGTTGCAGCTAGTACATTTAAGGCACCCATTAATCCAAGGCTGAGATATGAGATTGAGTTGAGGCATAGACCTTCAATTCCTGATAATGTAAAGCATTGGCAGGTTTTTGAGGATGATGAGCAGATCAATCATTTCCTAACAATGATTGGAAATTTTGAAGATAGTGAAATAGATCAAGAAAGTGACCAAAATGATTAGAATGATGTCTTAAAAAATCTGAAGCAGTTAATAGGTGATCAGAAGATAATTCAGTTGAAAGATAATACATTTCCCAGAGGTTTGGTTCCTCTTGAAATATTGTTTGATGCAAATGATGTAGCAGTAAACTAGAAAAAAGTATCTCAAGATGGTGAAATGGAAGACTGTAATTTAGGAACTCAGCAGGAGCCCAAGATGGTTAAGTTGTTCAAAGGAGTTCCTAAGGGTTATAAAGAAAGGTATGTTAATCTTTTCAAGAAATATATAGATGTGTTTGCATGGTCCTATGAAGATTTAAAGACATATGATTTAGACATTATTCAACATAAAATGCCATTAAAATATGGGGTTAAGCCACAGAGGCAGAAGCCCATGTAGATTAATCCACTGTTACTTGCCCCAGTTGAAAAAAAAGTGAAGAAGCTATTGCAAGAAAAAATTATAGTCCCACTTAGATATTCAGACTGGGTTTCTAATACGGTTCCTGTCAGAAAGAAGAATGGAGAGATAAGATTATGTGTTGATTTCAGGAACTTGAACAGAGCTTCCCTAAAGGATAATTATCCTTTGCGAAATATGGATTGTGTTCTACAAAAAGTAACTGGAGCTCATAGGTTATCCATGGTTGATGGTTTCTCTGGGTACAACCAAGTAGCTGTTGAAAGGAAGATCAGGAAAAATCAACTTTTACTACACCTTGGGGAACGTTCGTGTATTCCAGGATGCCATTCGGTCTCATGAACGCAGGGGATACTTTCCAGAGAGCAATGGATATAGTATTTGTGGGTGAAAAATTTGCAGTCATATATTTGGATGATGTGACTATTTTTTCAGGTTCTGATGATGAGCACTTGGAGCATCTGCAGAAGGCTTTCCTGAAATGCAGGAAGTTTGGGTTATCATTGAATCTTAAGAAATATTTGTTTTCTTTGGAGGAAGGTAGGTTACTGGGACATATAGTTTCAAATCAGTGGGTGGAAATTGATCCAGCAAGAGTTGAGGCTATACAAACAATCCCATTGCCTAGAAGTAAGAAAGATATCCAAATATTTCTAGGGAAAATTATTTTTCTGAGGAGATTTGTCCCAAATTATGCTGATATTGTCAGAAACATAACAGATATGCTGAAGAAAAATGCTAAAGTAAAATGGGACAAAGATGCATGAGAATCCTTTGCCAGGATTAAAGAGGCTCTTCAAGAAGCTCCAGTTTTGATCAGCCCAAATTATCAAAAACCTTTCCAAATCTTTTCATTTGCATCACCTTCTACCATTTCTACTATGTTACTGCAGAAGAACGAAGAAGGAAAAGAGAAACCTGTAGCATTTTTAGCAAAGTTATCAGAGATGCAGAACTCAAAATAAAATATTTTGGAGAAACAAGTATATGCTTTAGTTAAATCATTGAAAGCTTTCAAAACTTATGTACTTCATTCTCAAATAGTAGCATATGTGCCCAACTCAGCTGTAAAAAATGTGTTAGTTCAAAGTGATGTGGAGGGAAAAAGAGGAAAATGGATTGCTAAAATACAAGAATATGATTTGGATATTAAGCCTACTAAGTTGGTAAAAGGACAGGGCCTGGAAAAATTGGTCACAGAGTCTAATTTTCAAGCTCTATGAATTAATCTACTTGCACCCTTGGATGAAGTTTTTGATGAAACAAGTCAAAGTAGCACAAAATCAGCAATCAAATACAAATTTCTCTGCTCTGATTGGTATAAGGATATTATTCACTATTTGTGCTTTTTCTCTTGTCCTCCCTCAATAAACAGAACAAAGTATAGAGCTCTTAAAATAAAAGCTCAACCTTATGTTATAATTGATGCTAAATTATATTGGAAGGATCCTGCTGGTGTTTTGTTGTTATGTTTGATAGAAGGAGAGTCAGTGGAAGTTATCAAAGAGTACCATGAATGTCTTGTAGAAATTTTCTGAATAATGATTAATTATCCACCGAGACTATCCTGATCACATACAATTCGAATTCATATACAACACATAATCTCTTCCACTCAGATCATCACACATGCGGAAATAAAATCAAGCGATAATACATCAATTCATCATACACATTAACACAGTATGTATGGGGAAAGCTTATAGCTGAAAACCCCGCAGCTATTGTGTATATTATAATGGAGAAATCAAGTAACAAACTCAGTACAATACTCCTCACAAGTACTCAGTACTTTCTCATACGGTTACCCACAATCTAGCTCAGTTTTGAACAGGTTACTGGTTCAAAACTCACCGCCAATTGCCTTGCCTCTATTGCGCAATCCAGGCCTGTCTATATAGAGATCCAAGGTTCGAATCTCCTTGGCTTGACTGCGCAATTGTCATGGACAAATCCTCCAAGTGTGGTGCAAATCTCCGGCACAACTGATGTCGCCACTGATAGCTAACTCCACCCTTTCATCTACCTCTTTCACTGGTCTCCACTGAACTGATCATGCACTGTAGTGAACTGATGTGTTCTTGAGTTGAATAATGAATTAATAATTAGTGAATTAAATAATATTTAATTCCTCATATAATTAATTTTATTATTTAATTAAACTAATCTCAACTAGTTGCTAATAAATAAGCAGAACACAAACTCCACTATGTTTGTCTCAACTGCTCATAAACTCCCCTTACTTACAGTCCTAGCCCAGAAGTCAACCATGCATGAGCTCAATACCCCATCAGAAAAGCGTATTTCCCTCCAATAGTTGCATAACACACATCCGTAGCTCCAAGGCGAAGTGCTCAAGAGGGAGAAATGGCTATTTGTTTAGAGTCCAAATATTATTAAGGGTAAATAATATTTGACTTCCCTATTTTAGGAGAGCGGAGTCTAAAATGACGCCAAACCTCTTCGACCTAAAAAAATAGAGTCTCATATATTTTTACCAACATGAACAATGCTCCAAGAATCTCAAACTAGAATCCCCGAACCATGCTCCATATGTCTAAAAAATAAACATAGTCTAAAAATAGACTTTGCGCCAGAATTCGCCTGCGGGCCCACTTGGTGAAGGCGACTTCATTTCACCAAGCTCCATCATCTTGTTGCATTTTAAACACTCCCTCTCAGCAAGATATGGATTATCTGCAATCCCTATCCTGCCTCTGTGGAATTCGAACTTGCTCCTGGTGAGCGCCTTCGTCGGGATGTCGGCATCCTGATCCTCCGTGGGAACATATGAAAGCATCATGATTCTCCGCTGAACACAATCTCTGATATGATGGTACCTGATGTCGATGTATTTGGACCTATCATGAAATACTGGATTAGCCGAGAGTTTAATGCAACTCTGGTTATCACAGTAGATCACTGTAGGCTCCAAATGCAACCTGAACAAACCTGCGAGGATCTTCCTCATCCAAATAGCCTCGCATGCAGCCAAACTTGCTGCCATGTACTCGGCCTCTGCTGAACTGAGTGCCACGGATGCTTCTTGCTGTACCAGGAAACTGCTGTCGACCCAATGCTAAAAACTCCTCCAGAAGTGCTCTTCCGGTCTGTTGGGCTCCCTGCCCAATCTGCATCAGTGAAACCAGAAAGCTTCACTCCATCCTCCTGTCTGTACCATAGACCATATCTCGATGTGCCTCTGATATAGCGCAATACATGCTTGCCCGCCTTCCAAAAGAGCTTGGTAGGCTTAACCATAGCTTGCGAAAGCTGGTTAACTGCATAGCATATGTCGGGTCGAGTATTGACCAAATACATCAACGACCCCACCAACTGTCGATAGACAGTGGCATCCACTACCTCCTCCGAAGTAGCATCTCCCTTCCTCCATCCTCCAGGAAGAGGGGTATCAACAGGCTTGCAGCCTTGCATCTTGAACCTCTCCAGAATCTCCCGGGCATACTTGCCCTGAGAAACAAACAGTCCTCCACTGCGCTGCCAAATCTCCAATCCCAGGAAATAATGAAGGATGCCCAGGTCCTTCATCTCAAACTCTCGTGCAAGATCCTCCTTGCATGAAAGTGTCAACTGCTCGTCGCCAGTCAAAATCAGATCATCTACATACAGTACGATGATCAACAGCTTCCCCTCCACCACAATCTGGTACAGGTTTGGATCCGCCTCACTCTTGGAGAATCCAAGACCGGTGAAGTAGCTGTCTATCCGAGTGTACCAAGCACGAGGTGCTTGCTTCAGCCCATACAGTGCTCTCTTGAGTCGGCACACATGCGACTCACTGCTGAAGATCTCAAAACCTTCAGGCTGCTCTATGTACACCTCTTCCTCGATAACTCCATTGAGGAACGCAGTCTTCACATCCATCTGATGAATGTGCCACCCCATCTGCGCTGAGAGAGCAAGGATCGTCCGTATGGAAGAGTACCTTGCGACGGGTGCAAAAGTCTCCTCATAGTCAATCCCCTCGATCTGTGAAAAGCCACGGGCGACAAATCTCGCCTTGTACTTCTCCACACTCCCGTCAGCTGCCTGCTTCACCTTGTAGATCCATCGCAAACCCACCACTGATTTCCCAACCGGTCTTGGGACAATCTCCCATGCACTGTTCCTGACGATCGAATCATATTCTTCGATCATGGCATCAACCCATGCGGGTTCCTCCACAGCTTCCTCAAAAAGAGGATGGCTCCGTCACAACACATTGACTCACAAGAGCCATGTATCCAGTGTACCGATCCGGTGACTGTCTCTGTCTGCGCTGTGCTGTAGGTGGTCCTACAACCTTCTCTGCATCCCGAGCCAGTCGCTCAGCTTCTGTAGTGCGCATGCGCCCTCTGATGGTTGGTGCTGCCTAGGTGGTTTCTTCCACCTCCTGAACCTCCTCTTGTGGCTGATCCACATCCGGAAGCTCCTCCTTAGGAACTAACAGCTCCTCATCTGCATGCAAGTGTAGCTCCCTCTCAAGCGAACACTGCATGGGTTTCTCCTCCTGAAATTTTATATCCCGTCGCACAACAGTCTTGCGACTGTCTGGCACATACACTCGATAGTTATGAGGTGTATCAGTGTACCCCACAAATATTCCAACTTCAGCAGTTGGATCCAGCTTCCTTCTTGCATCCTTCGTCACATGCATGTAGACAGGAGATCCGAAAATCCGCAAATGGAAAATATCAGGCCTCTTGCCAGAATAAGCCTCCTCTGGTGTACTCATGCCAAGAACCTTGTGAGGACAACGGTTCTGCACATACACTGCTGTATTGCATGCCTCAGCCCAGAAGTGAAGGGGTAGGCCCTGATCATGCAACATCGCCCGTGCAGCACCCACGATCGTTCTGTTCTTCCGCTCAGCCACCCCGTTCTGCTGTGGGTTATGGGGTGCGATGAGCTCTCTCCGAATCACTTCTGCGCTGCAGAACTCCTTGAATTCAGCCGAGATGAATTCACCACCGTTATCACTCCTTAGAGCAATCACCTTCTTCCCCGACTCCTTCTCGACCGGTGCTTTAAACTCACAGAACTTCGCGAATGTATCGCTCTTCTTCTGCATGAAGAAGATCCAGCACTTTCGAGAGAAATCATCAACAAAGATCACATAATACATGTTCTTTGTTGTCGAAGCAACTGAGAAAGGACCACACACGTCTGTGTGAACTCTCTCAAGGATCGTCGTGGCGCGACTATCCTTCTCGTGAAAGGTGGCTTTCACATACTTCCTAAAGTACACCCCTTGCACTGATCTGACTGCGCAAGAGTGCCCTTAGGAAGCCCAGTAGAAATCTACTGCAGTATCTTCAAAGCTCCATGGTGAAGGTGGCCCAATCTCCTGTGCCACAGTTCGCCCTCATCATCCCGGCTCACCACTTCTCCCGCCTTGCATGCCATTGCTGCGCAGCCATCTACCTGCAATTGATAAAGGTTCTTGGTTCGAACCCCTATCTTCCGGGTCTCTCCAGTAGTCTTACTGCGCAGGAAGGCTTTTCCTTCGCTGAAGACCACATCATACCCCTTATCCTCCAACATCGCTACTGAAATCGGGTTCTTCTTCAATCCAGGACATGCATGACATCCTTCAGTACAAAGGGTTTACCAGACTCCCTCTGAAAGGATATGGTACCGATACCAGTCGCACTGTATCTACCATCATCGCCCATCTCGATGTGCACACCCAAATCTTTGTCCTCCCGATCTGAGAACAAATCCCGATCTCCCGTCATATGAAATGACGCACCGCTGTCCAAGAACCATACCGATCCTAGCACACTTGAAACCAAGCATGCAATCAGTGAAAAGTCAAGCTCGAACTATGAAGCCAAAGCTTCTCCATCTGCAGATCTTCCCGCTTGCTTGTTCTTCTTCTTCTTTGGACAATTGGTAGCATAATGTCCGTGATCATGGCAGTGAAAACACTTCACTTTCACCATATCCTGCTTCTTGCCCTTTGCACCAGAATGAGAGGTTTTATTACCCTTCCCCTTCTTTGCTTTGGCCACCAAAGCACAATTTTCTTCATCAGCTCCCTTTGATGAAGATCCATCCCGAGTAGTCCTCCTTATCTCCTCCTGCATGAGATCCGCCCAAAGGCGCTCCCATCCTGGCAGCTTCTCCTGACCATTGAAACTATCTTGATATGAGTGCCAAGCCTTCGGAAGACCAAGGAGAGCCAGGTCGACCATGTCCTCGTCTTCGACAGTCACCCCCACACTTCCTAGCTCATCTCTGCATTGAGTGAACTTCGTGAGGTATTTGGCGATACTGTCGCCCTTCTCCATCTTGATGTTCCTGAGCTTATCTTTGAGCGCCAGCTTCCTTTGGTCACTCTTACTCTGGAATAGATCCGTCGAAGCTTTCCACATTAAATATGGAGTAGCCTTTCCATGCAGGCTGGATACAATATGATCCTTGACGCCCTCCAACAGGATCCTTCGACACTTCGCCATCTTCTTTTGCCATGCATCGACTTCAGCTGCATCAGTGGGCTTTTGGACATCCGTATCTACGCACTCCTTTAGACCATTATCTTATAATACTGCTTCCATGCGATCCTTCCATGCAACATAATTTGAACTGCCTTCAAGAGCATATTCGAGTCGCAAACCGTTGAAAGACATTTTCAACACTGGCACCAAGAAAACAAAACTGCTGCAAAATTTCGAATTCCACCTCAAAGCTTAGCTGCTCTAGATCTGTGAGAAAAAAATATTTCTAGCACAGAGATTGACTGCAAGGGGCATTTACCAGACCTTTCACTTTCCGAAGAAAGATGAATCCGGAGGCTACCTGGCCCGCATGCAGACTCTGTCTACCGAAATAAGTTTGTAATCACTGTGATGATCAATCTCTGCTTCAATAGCTCAGATACCATGTAGAAATTTGCTGAATAATGATTAATTATCCACCGAGACTATCCTGATCACATACAATTCGAATTTATATGCAACACATAATCTCTTCCACTCAGATCAACTCAGATCATCACACATGCGAAAATAAAATCAAGCGATAACACATCAAATCATCATACACATTAACACAGTATGTATGGGGAAAGCTTATAGCTGAAAACCCCGCAGCTATTGTGTATATTATAATGGAGAAATCAAGTAACAAACTCGGTACAATACTCCTCACAAGTACTCAGTACTTTCTCATACAGTTACCCACAATCTAGCTCAGTTTTGAACAAGTTACTGGTTCAAAACTCATCGCCAATTGCCTTGCCTCTATTGCGTGTTTCAATGCTATGGGATGGCCTCTTTATATAGATAAACCACCAGCCTGAACTGCGCAATCCTCATGGGCTTACTCCACCTATCTGTGTGTTGCAAATAGCAACAGTATAGTCACAACCGATAGCTAACTCCACCCTTTCATCTACCTCTTTCACTGGTCTCCACTGAACTGATCATGCACTGTAGTGAACTGATGTGTTCTTGAGTTGAATAATGAGTTACTAATTAATGAATTAAATAATATTTAATTCACTCCACTCATAACTAATTGATTAGCTAGTTAAACTAATCTCAATCAGTTCAACTAAAATAAAAAGAACACAACTCCACTAGCTGTCTCATTAACTCCTCCAAACTTCTGCCACTGAAGTCCAACTGAAGTCAACCATGCATGATGCCATCAAACCCTTGGGAACCACGTGATTCCTCTGTCAGATGCATGAGCCACTTCTGTAGCTCGAACTGAAGTGCTCCAAGAGAGTAAACGGAAGTTTATAGTCTAAATATTATTAAGGGTAAATAATATTTGACTTCCCTATTTTTAGGAGAGGTAGTCTAAAAATAGCCTTCGACCTCTTCGACCTAAAAAATAGAGTCCCATCTATTTTTACCAACATGACCAATGCTCCAAGAATCTCAAACTGGAATCCCCGAACCATGCTCCATATGTCTAAAAATAGACATAGTCTAAAAATAGACTTTGCGCCAGAATTCGCCTGCGGGCCCACTTGGTGAAGGCGAATTCATTTCACCAAGCTCCATCATCTTGCTGCATTCTCAACATGTCTGTGTGGGGGCCATTATAACTGGAAGGTTACTGCTCATAAAATTCTCAAACCAGGTTTTTACTGGCCTTCCTTATTTGTTGATGTATATAGAGTGGTTAGAAGTTGCCAAAAATGCCAATTGTTTGCAAAGAAGAAAAGGTTAGCTCCTCTACCGCTTCTCCCTGTTTTTGTTGAAGAACCCTTTACACAATGGGGATTGGATTTCATTGGAGAATTCAATCCACCATAAAGTGGGCAGTTCAATTGGATTCTGAATGCCACTGATTATTTTACAAAGTGGGTGGAGGCAATACTTACCAAAAAAGAAAATGATCTGGTAGTAATGAAGTTTCTGGAAGAGAACACCTTCAACAAGTTTGGATGTCCAGTGAAGATTGTAACAGACAATGCTCAGGTATTCAACTCAGTCAAATTCATTAATTTTTGTCAAACATATAATGTTATATTATCTCATTCTACAGCATATCATCCTCAAGGGAATGGGCTAGCTAAATCTTCCAACAAGACATTGGCGAAGATTTTGAAGAAAACAATTAATGAGAACCAGAAAAACTGGGATTCAAAGTTGATATTTTCTCTCTGGGCAGTAAGAATGACTACTAGAAGATCTACTGGTAAGTCCCCTTATGAATTAGCATATGGTACTCAAGCTTTGTTTCCCACTCAGCTAGCTAGACCAGTAATTTCTTTTCTTCAAGAAGCACAAGAAGAAACCAATGCATTGATAAGAAGACTAAATAAGGTGATAGAATTGAGTGAGAGTAGGAATAAAGTTAGGGAAAACTTGGTCACATATCAGGAGAAAATGAAGTCCATTTTTGATAGGAAGGCAAAGGAGATTCTTTTCCAAACTAGAGATTTGGTATTAAGATGGGATACCAGAAGAGAAGAAAAAGAAAAGCATGGTAAGTTTGACCCTCTCTGGTATGGCCCATACAGGATTATTGAAGCCAGATCAAATAACAATTTTATGCTGGAGAATCTTGATGGAGAAACAGTAGAACTGGCTGTGAATGGGAAGTATCTAAAACATTATTTCCAACACTGAAATTTGATGGTTCACCATTGTACATATTCAGTTTCCTTCATTATACATTTTTCATCAAACAATATTTGACTCCATGCCCGAAGTGAAGGCACTAATTTGCAGGTTCTTAGTGTTTCGTGGCAAAAACACTATCCCCAAGTGGAGCCAGATGTTGTGGATCATTTGCAACATCCCTTTATTTTAATTTTCAAAAAAAAAAAAAATAGAAAACCACTAAAAGATATGTTAGAGTATCAAAGTTCATATACTTTAGCATAAAAATATATTTGATTGTTATATTAAAGTTTAAATTTTAAATACTTTAAGGCTTTATGGAAGCGGGTCCCAGTTCAAAAATTAAATATCGAGCACCTTATGGAGCGAGATTCGATGATTTATCAAACAATGAGCAAAAGGCTCAACCCGAGGGCACTTTCAGCGTGTGGGTTAACACAGAGGGTGCCTCCGCAGTTGACCTTGTTGACTGCAGGAGTAATCCAGATGAACGGTCGAGATTTACTGTAGGGGCATAAGCCAAATGAGTTCTCCGTACCTCAAGGCCTCGCACAGTGACGTATGCTGCCAAGTTGGTGACAATTGTATTCCACGTTAGAATTTCTTAACGGTCTTTTGGCGCGTCTTATCAACATCTAATTTCAAAGCTCGTGCCACCTATTTAAGGAGGATTCTCATTATTTTTGAAGTTATTATTAATTAGTTGGTGTTTGAAGTTTGTTTGTGCTGTGTCTTTTTCAGTTTTTTGTTACCCTATCAATTGTCTGCTATCCTAAAATTGAATTATGGCTAAACGCTCATCCTTGTCAGGTTCTTCCAATCACATCCCTCTCATGGACACGAGAGGTATATCCAAGACACATACTGTTCCCTTGACCACATTTCTTTTTATCAGCAAGTCCTCCTAAATGATAAGACTTCTCCAATTTACACTGCCGTGGAAAAAATTGGTGTGTTGTCTGCATGTATCTCGAAAACTCATCTTTTTCCTGAATTTATCTATTGGCTAGTGTCTGTTATGTACCCTATGAAATGTTTCGTAATGCATTGTCAAGGGGAAAATTTTCTGCAAGTGTCAAACCAATTAATTCGCCAAGCTCTATGTTACCCTAAGTCGGAGTAGTATGTCCAATTCTCTGGTGATTCCTTGATAGTGCATTATGATAGTCTTGCAGGTTAGAAGTTTAATCAATTCATTCATTTTCTGAAGCCAAATACACAACAGTTTGTACCTGACAGTAAAGAGTTCCCCATGGAGGTTTTTGATATTGAAGTCAAACTAGTGCTAAGCTGTATTGGAAATATTTTGGGAAAATATGATGACAATATAGTGGACAAGTTAGTTCTGGGAATGTTTGCCATGATGATGAAGCCAAGAGTGGTGCTATATATTCCATATTATTGGTAAGAAGCTGTTAAATCTCAGCTCATGAGCTTATCATTAATAGGTTCATTTAGGTTTCCCTCACTTATTGTTTACCTATTTTTATATCAAAATGTAGAAGAATTCATGCATCTAGGGTTAAACATTATGGATATGAATAAGAGAAGACAATCAATAATATTTTGGATAGATATAGCGAGAAAAGAACAAAATGAGGGTGGTTTTCTTGATTTTTTTGGTCATTTTATGTCTACTTCATATAAAGTTTTGAATGGAAGTCCCCCCCCCCTGTTTTTTTCCCAAAGCTCAAGAGTTCTTGCATTTGGGGACAAATTGTAAGTTTTGTCATTGGTTTGTCTTTGAATATTATTATGAAATTAGACTTTATGGAGCTAGTGTAGAACCTTATAGGCTTCCTATATTTGTGCCTATGAGATTATTCGCTTTGGAGCTCATTAGGCAAATTTTAAACGTTGACCAAATACACTTTGCGCCTATGAAGAAAGGTCATATGTTCAAATTGCCAATGACTGTTGGTCCCTTTATAGTTAATATGAGACAAGCAATTGATGAAGCCACTAAGATGTTAGATGAAATGCATCTACTGTTAGGAGAGAAGTGGGCTTATGACCCTCATAGTATCATTTCTAGTAGAATAATTGAAAATGGATATTCAGCCTTCATTCATGAGAGTAGACCGGATCTAGAAAAAGTTCCAAGTAAAGGTGTTGTGGGTTCAGTAAACACAAATGTTCAGACTCTTGTCATAATATAGAAATCAAATAAGAGATGTAAAGAGGCAGTGGTTTATTCAAAGGATGAAGAACAGAGGGCTAAGAAGAGGGAAAAGTTCAATGAATATTTAGTAGATGTTCAACTTGGTTTTTCATTACAATTTGGAGATGAAAAAAATGTCCCTGCTTCACCCAGGAGACATGAAAGTACTCAGGAACAAGTGCCCCTAATTAAACAAGTGTTTGCCTAGATTGCAGAGAGAAATCAGAAGATGAAGGCAAGCATGGAAGCTCAAGCTGAGTACCAGATAACTCCAGATCAAACAAGACTTCTAACTGCAATGGATATTGAAAAGGATCAATTCAATATTTCCCTTTCCATCCTTCTGATATGTCTATTGGTTCATATAATAATTTTAATACTATGAATTTGACTATAGATGTGAAGAAAATTCCATTGCTGGACAAAGTGAATTTACACGTGCAAACATGTCAACTGATTGTGAACGACCTAACCAAAACTAATGCAATGGCACTGAAGGCTGAAAATATGGTTGGAAAAGTGATAAAGCAGTTGAAGTTAGAGAAAGCCAATTTCAGGGCTTTGACAATACAGAACGAAGAGATCAAAAAGATCATAATGAGGATTGGAGTAGATCCCAATGACAGGTTTTCTGTGCAGAAGCTTCTAGAAAGTGTTGAATCAGAAATATCTGTATTGAAGAAAAAATTGAAATAGCCTACAGGATAACAATCCATGGCAGCAGAGGTTGCAGAGGTGGAAAATGAGAAAGAAAAACTTCTTCAGCAGCTCATGCAAAAGGAAGAAGAAGTCACTAAATTAAAGAAAACTGTACTGTCATTGCAAAACCATATCGAATCTCATACTTGCAATTTTGTTTTTCCATCAGGTAGTGAAGATCCATCAGCACAAATATCTCAATTAACCACGAAATTGTAGATGGAAGAGAGAGATCGAAAAAGGGCACAAGCTGATTTAGAAACAACAACAAAGATTATAAAATCCACTAAAGTAGAAGCCAATAAATATAAAATGGACTCTCAAACTGTTGATGCTGAGATTAAAAATCTCAAAGAAAAATTGAAGGGAAATATATCCTTAATACAGGCTAAGGATATCATCTGGAATGATATTATTGCAGAAATGAAAACAATTTTGGATTTTCTGACTGTTGTTGCAGAAGAAAAAAACATTATTAGGGAGTTTGAAGAGCTAGTCACGACAGACAAACATAAGACAATTAATAGGGCTATTTGGGAAAGAAAGTTCATTAATTTCATTGATTCTAAAATAGATCAGGAGTTGGAAGAAAATGAAATTAAAGACAACATTTTATATGCTGTGGACATTAATAAAATGATTGCAAAAAGTCTACAAAAAAGAAGCTGATTGAGCTTAAGGAAACAGGGAACCAGTTTGATAAATATTTGATAAAATAGCAAGAGTGGGTTTGCCATCATGTTGGGGTCTTGGAGGGGGTCTTATATCATGCTATTCTTATGAACCCTTGCTAGTGTTGGCAAAAATTAAGGTAGACAGTACTCATGCAAAGACTTAGGTTCTTAAAGGAGCAACAATGATCAATTTCCTTCAAATACATTTTTAGTTGGTGTGGTTAGTGAAAATTTTATTTGTGGAAAGACCATATTTCAATAGAATCACTGCCTTCATATTGGAATATCACAAGTTGTTCCATTCACCCAAGAAAAACATAGAGATATGGAAGAAGTGCAGAGCCTGGATGACAGATTTACCAAAGGACCCCTCGACTTCCAAGAAGGATAAACCATCCGGTCAAGGAAATGTAGCAGCATCGTCAACAATTCACATTCAGTATATAGATTAGGATTTTTATTTTATGTTATTTCATCTTTTAAAAGAGAGAATGTAATTGTAATAAGACATTTTGAGGACATGTAATAGTTAATGGATGAATTCCTAAGTAGTTGAAGTAGTTAGGATCAGTTACAGCAGTTACAAACTGCTTTATATTGTATTTAATGAGATAGAGAAGAAAGAGAAGGGTTATGAGTTTTGAACCTTCATGTAGAAATTACATGCACTAAGCATGCATATGTCCTAGATTCACCTGATCTCACACTATTTAACTTTATGCAAGATACTGAATCATTCCACTTGTTAATATTTTGCGGAAAATTAATTGCACACACATGTAAAGCATAAATAAAAATAATCGCACATAACACAGTTGTTTTTAACTGGGAAAGCCTGAAGCTGAAAACCCCAACTATATATTATGTATCATGGAATCATATAAAAATCCTCATACAAAGCTTATCAAGCTCTCAATACAGTAAAATTGTCATACACTAAGCAGGAACAATCTTGCAAATCCATGCACCGATCTCTACCTCCTGCTAGCCTACCTCCACTGCGCAATCCCTGCTGAAGAATAGCTCTGAATGAATTCGAATTAATCTTTCCTTGAATGCGCAATCCTCATTGGCAACTCCAATGTGTGTGTGATGCAATCAATGCATCACTATAGTCACAACAGATAGTCCATCTTGCCCTTTCACCTACCTCTCCACTGGGTCTCCATTGAAACTGCCATGCACTGTAGTTAACTGAAATGTTGTTCAGTTGATTAATGAGTTATTATTTGTGAATTAATTAAATAATTAATTCACTCCACTCTCACTAGTGTATCATTCAGTTAGACTGGATACAACTAGCTCAATTGAGTCTAACTGAGTTAAATTTAATACAACTCCATAACTACTTCTTCTAACTATGTCATAACTCTGCCACTTGAGTTCTAACTGAGTCCTCCATGCATTAGCTCCAGTAAACCCTTGGGAATTGCGTAATTCCCTCAGTCCACTAATGTGCCACATATGTGCACTGAAACAAAGTGCTCCAAGAGAATAAGTTGATGTTTAGTGTCTGATTATTATTAAGAGCTAATAATAATCGACATGCATCTATTTTTAGATCAGCAATCTATAAATAGACTTCGCCCAATATTCTAAAAATAGAATTTCATCTATTTTTCCAACTTGATCAACCATCCACAAATAGCATCCTGCAACTTCTAAAATATGATCACCATATCTAAAAATAGACATAGTCTAAAAATAGACTTGCGCCAAAAATAGCCTGCGGGCCCACTTAGTGAAGGCGACTCTTTTCACTAAGCTCATCATCTTGTTGAATCTCAAAACTCCCTCTCAACAAGATAGGGATTATCCTTCACCTCGATCCCGCCTCTATCGTATTCGAATTTGCTCTTGGTGAGCGCCTTTGTCAGTATATCTGCTTCCTGATCCTTCGTAGGAATGTACTGAAGCAACATGATCTTCCGCAGCACACAATCTCTGATATGATGATACCAGATATCAATATGTTTAGATCTATCATGAAACACAGGATTAACGGAGAGTTTAATGCAACTCTGATTATCACAATGTATCACTGTGGGATCTAAATGTGAATTGAACAAACCAACCAGAATCTTCCTCATCTAGATAGCCTCACATGCAGCTTGACTTGCTGCCATGTATTCTGCTTCCGCTAAACTGAGTGCCACAGATCTTTGTTTCCTGTTGTACCAAGAAATTGCTGTAGATTCGATACTGAAAATCCCTTTTGATGTGCTATTTCTGTCTGTTGGGCTTCCTGCCCAATCTGCATCCGTGAAGCCATGCAACTTCACCTCATCCGTCTGTCTGTACCATAAACCATACTCAGATGTGCCCCTGAGATATCTTAGGACATATTTTGCCTTCCAAGAGCTTGGTAGGCTTAACCATCGCTTGTGAAGTTGGTTCACCTCGAACCTCATAGCATATGTCCAGTCTTGTATTGACTAAATACATGAGCAAACCCACCAACTATCGATAAACAGTGGCATCCACTACCTCTGCCGATGTAGCATCCTCTTTCTTCCAATTTCCTAGAAGAGGAGTGTCGATAGGCTTGCAGCCTTGCATGTGAAACTTCTCCAGTATCTCCCGGGCATACTTGCCTTGAGACACAAACAATTCACCTTCCCGCTGCCATATTTCCAATCCAAGGAAATAATGAAGGAGGCCCAGATCCTTCATCTCAAACTCCTTTGCAAGATCTGCCTTGCATGAGTGTATCAACTGCTCATCACTTGTTAGTATTAAATCATCAACATAAAGTACAATGATTAAAAACTTACCCTCCACCACAATCTGGTATAGGTTTTCATCCGCCTCACTCTTGGTGAAGCCAAGTCCAGTGAAATAGCTGTCTATTCGAGTGTACCAAGCACGGGGTGCTTGTTTAAGCCCATACAATGCTCTTTTAAGCCTGTACACATTCGACTCGCTATTGAAGATCTCAAATCCTTCAGGCTGCTCAATGTACATCTCTTCCTCAATGATCCCATTAAGGAACACATTGTTCACATCCGTCTGATGAATGTTCCAACCCATCTGCACTGAGAGAGCAAGGATGATCCCTATGGAAGATTACCATGCAACAGGTGCAAAGGTTTCTTCATATTCAATCCCCTAAATATGTGAGAAGCCCCAGGCAACAAATATTTCCTTATACTTCTCGACACTCCCATCAACAGTTTGCTTTACCTTGTAGATCCATCTTGATCCTACAACTGATTTTCCCACCGGACTTGGAACAATCTCCCAAGCACTGTTTCTGACAATGGAGTCATACTCCTCCACCATGGAATCTACCCATGTGGGCTCCTGCACTACTTCTTCAAAAGAAGATGGCTCTTTCACAATACACTTGCTCATAAGAGCCATGTATTCAGTAAATCGGTCAGGTGACTGTCTCTATCTGCGCTGTGATGTAGGGACTCCTGCATTCTGTGTTGCATCAAGCTTCAGTCTCCCAGATTCTGTGGTACACTTTCTGCCTTGTCTGATGTTTGGTTCTGCATGAGTAGACTCCTCCACTCCATGAATCTCCTCATGTGGCTGATCCACATCTAGAGGCTCATCTTTGGGAACAAGAAGTTCCTCCTCCGCATGCAAGTGTAGCTCCCTCTCAAGCGACAACTTCATGGCTTTCACCTCATTGAATTTTATATCTCGTTGCACAACAGTCATCCGACTGTCTGGCAAATACATATGATAATTATGGGGTGTTTCTGTGTACCCCACAAATATCCCAACTTCTGCAATCGGCTCCAGCTTCTTCCTGGCGTCCTTTGTCACATGAATGTAAAAAGGTGAGCCAAAAATCTTCAAATGAGAAATATCAGGCTTCTTACCAGTAAAAGCTTCTTCAGGTGTACTCATGCCAAGTACTCTACGAGGACAACGATTTTGCACATAAACCGCAGTGTTGCATGCTTCCGCTCACAAGTGCATTGGTAGGCCCTGGTCATGCAACATTTCTCGTGTAGCACCCACGATCATTTTGTTCTTCCTCTCCGTGACCCCATTTTGTTGTGGGTTATGAGGCGCTATGAGTTCTCTTCGAATTCATTCTTTGCTACAGAGGTCTTTGAATTCGCCCAAGATGTATTCACCACCATTATCGCTACGTAGAGCCTTCACTTGCTTCCCCGACTCCTTCTCCACCAATGACTTGAACTCACAGAACTTTGAGAATGTTTCACTCTTCTTCTACATGAAGAAGATCCAACATCTACTAGAATAGTCATAAAAAAATATAACATAATACCTGTTTTTTGTTGTTGAAGCAACCAAGAAAGGTCCACACACGTCTGTGTGAATTCTCTCCAGGATCAACGAAGCATGGTTCTCCTTCTCATGAAATGTGGTCTTCACAAACTTACCCATAGTACATCCCTTGCACTGATCTGACTGTGCAAGAGTACCCTTGGGAAGTCTAGTAGAAATTTGCTGCAAAATCTTCAAAGCGCCATGGTGAAGATGGCCCAATCTCCTGTGCCATAATTCGCCCTCATCCTGGCTCATCACTTCTTCTGCTTTGCCCACCATTGCAGTGCAACCATCTACCTCTAGCTTGAAGAGATTCTTAATTTGAACCCCCATCTTCTTGGTTTGACCCGTTGTTTTATGTCGAAGAAAGGCTTTTCCCTCACTGAAAACAACATCATAACCTCTGTCTTCCAGCATTGCGACTAAGACCAAGTTCTTCTTCAGACCTGGAACATGCATAGCATTCTTCAACAAGAATGGATTACCAGACTCCCTCTCAAAGGTAATGGTCTCAATTCCAGTAGCACTGTACCGACCTTCGTCGCCCATCTCTATATGCATCTAGAGGTCCTTCTCCTCCAAGTCACTAAACAACTCTTTGTCTCCCATCATATGGAAAGACGCACCACTATCAAGATATAACACCGATCCCATACAACTTGAAACCAAGCATGCGATCAAGGAGAAATAAAGTTAAAATTGTAAGGCTAAGGCCTCTATAGCTGCAGATCCAGCAACCTTCTTGTTCTTCTTCTTCTGTGGACAGTTAGTGGCAAAATGTCCATGTTCGTGATAGTGTAAAAACTTCACTTTGGACAAATCCTGCTTCTTGCCTTTAGAATCAGATTTTGAAGGATGTTTCTTCCCCTTCCCTTTCCTTGCTTTGGCAGCCAAATTGCAATTCTCTTCATCTTCATTCTTTGATGAAGATCCATCCCTGGTACCCTACCTTATCTCCTCCTGCACAAGATCCGACCAAAGTCGCTCCCATCTCGGCAGTTTCTCTCGTCCATTGACAAAGTCTTCGTAGCTATGCCAACTCTTCGGAAGCCCAAGGAGAGCCAAGCTCACCAAGTCTTCATCATAAATAGTAACCCCCACACTTCCCAATTCATCCTTGCAGTGGAAAAACTTTGAGGTATTTTGGAATACTGTCGCCTTGTCTTTAAGCGCCAACTTCCTCTGGTCACTTCTTATTTGGAACAAGTTTGTCAAAGCCTTCCACATTAAGAATGGAGTGGCTTTCCCGTGAAGGCTAGACACAATATGGTCCTTCACACCTTCCAACATAATCCTTCTCGTCTTTTCTATCTTCTTTTTCCATGCTTCAAGTAATGCAACATCGCTAGATCCCGGCTTAGGAACATCGCTATTGATGAAATCCTTCAGTCCATTATCCTCCAGCACTGCCTCCATCTTGTCCTTCCAGGCTATTTAATTCAAGCTCACATCAAGGGCATACTCCAATCATGACCCATTGAAAACCATTTCAATGTGTACTCAACTTCTGCACCAAAAATATTCTGTAGCAAATTCGAATTGTCCACCAGCACAAACTCACATTACAATTGCAATCTTCAATTAACAATGCTCTGATACCATGTAGAAATTATATGCACTAAGCATGCATATGTCCTAGATTCACCTGATCTCACACTATTTAACTTTATGCAAGATATTGAATCATTCCACTTGTTAATATATTGTGGAAAATTAATTGCACACACATGTAAAGCATAAATAAAAATAATGGCATATAAAACAGTTGTTTTTAACCGGGAAAGCCTGAAGCCGAAAACCCCAACTATATATTATGTATCATGGAATCATATGAAAATCCTCATACAAAGCTTATCAAGCTCTCAGTACAGTACAATCTTCATACACTAATCAGGAACAATCTTGCAAATCCATGCATCGATCTCTGCCTCCTGCTAGCCTTCCTCCACTGTGCAATCCCTGCTAAAGAATAGCTCTTAATGAATTCGAATTACTCTTGCCTTGACTGCACAATCCTCATTGGAAACTCTAATGTGTGTGTGATGCAATCAATGCATCACTATAGTCACAACAGATAGTCCATCTTCACCTACCTCTCCACTGGGTCTCCACTGAAACTTCCATGCACTGTAGTTAACTGCTGTATTGTTCAGTTGATTAATGAGTTATTATTTGTGAATTAATTAACTAATTAATTCACTCCACTCTCACTAGTGTATCAATCAGTTAGACTAGATACAACTAGCTCAACTGAGTCTAACTGAGTTAAACTAAATACAACTCCATAACTACTTCTTCAAACTGTGTCATAACTCTGCCACTTGAGTTCTAACTGAGTCCTCCATGCATTAGCTCTAGTAAACCCTTGGGAATTGCGTAATTCCCTCAGTCCACTGATGTGCCACATCTGTGCACTGAAACAAAGTGCTCCAAGAGAATAAGTTGTTGTTTAGTGTTTGATTATTATTAAGAGATAATAATAATCGACATGCATCTATTTCTAGATTAGCGATCTATAAATAGACTTCGCCCAATATTCTAAAAATATAATTTCATCTATTTTTCCAACTTGATCAACCATCCAAAAATAGCATCCTATAACTTCTGAAATATGATCACCATGTCTAAAAATAGACTTGCGCCAAAAATAGCCTGCAGGCCCACTTAATGAAGGCGACTCTTTTCACTAAGCTCATCATCTTGTTGAATCTCAACACTTCAGACTACAGTTTTTGTACTCAGATTTCAAGTGATTAATGAATGAAAATCAAGTTTATGGAATTTGTTGATGTTGATGTGTCTTCTAGTTTACATTGTGTTCTTTCCATCTCTGGATAAAATGAAGTAATGAAGCTGCAGGTCTCTTTTTACTTGTGTGAATAAGAGTTAAAACCATTAATAGGCGCTTCTTCATTTTAACCATTCCCTCTCTTATAATTCTTCTGGATTTTAAGGTGATATATTCTATATAACAACATATCATTTTGGGCTTCTTTCTTTCATGTCCTTCTGATCATTCCATTCTATATCAACAGATAATAGAATTATGGGACATTTATTATATTTGATCTTTGAGGGTTTAATGATAAATATTTGAGGGTGGTTAAACAAAGATCAATACTTTTGTGACATAATTATATAAATGTCTTAAGCACTGATTCCTTATGACAGCTAAGGGATTGTCTCTTAAGGTACAACAAGATGGATGTGAAAACCGCGTTTCTCAATGGGATCATTGAGGAAGAGGTGTACAGAGAGCAGCCTAAAGGTTTCAAAATCTTCAACAGTGAGTCACATGTGTGCCAACTCAAAAGAACACTGTATGAGCTGAAGCAAGCACCCCGTGCTTGGTACACTTAGATAGACAGCTATGTCACCAGACTGGGCTTCACTGATGTATCTAGTGAACACCAGACCAGCCATTTGCTACACAGTTAACCAGCTGAGTCAAGCTATGGTTAAGCCTACCAAGCTCTTTTCGAAGGTAGGGAAGCATGTCATGAGATACATGAGGGGCACATCAAAGTATGGTCTATGGTACAAATGAACAGAGGGAGTGAAGCTTCAAGGCTTCATAGATGCAGATTGGGCAGGCAACCCATCAAACAGAAAGAGAACATCAGGATGGATCTTTAGCCTAGGATCGATAGTAGTTTCCTGGTACAATAGGAAAAAATGATATGTGGCACTCAATTTAGAGGAACTAGAATACATGGCAGCAACTCAAGTTGCATGTGAGGCTATCTGGATGAGAAAGATCTTTGTTGGTTTGTATTTTTCTCAGATGGATCTGACAGTTATTCATTGTGATAATCAGAGTTGCATTAAAATCTCGATTAATCATGTGTTTCATGATTCCCACGGAATATCAGGATGCAGATATTATGACGAAGGCACTCACCAGGAGAAAATTCGAATAACATAGAGACATGATCGGGGTGAAGGATAATCGCTTTCTTGTTGAGAGGGTGTGTTGAGATTAAACAAGAAAATTTCAGCACCCACGCCTAGTGCATTAACCACCTACACTAGGATGGGCCCCACAATGCTATTTTTGGTGCATGTCTATTTTAGTTATCCCTTAATTAAGATAGACAATAAACTATAATCTATTCTCAATTATAAATTGAAATAGTTAACTGAGAGTGATAAACTTAGTTAGCTAGTGTATTTCGAGTTAGAGGTAGTTGGTGAGGCATGCCGAGTAATTCTAGTTGTAATAGAGTTCGAAGTGCAGTGGTGCATTAGTTAATGCAGGTTGTAATCAGTTTAACTCAGTTAAGTGAGTTAAACTCAGTTTTTCTAGTTGTAACTGCTTGATACGCTAGTGAGAGATCAATTGAATTAAATATTAATTAATTCATAATCAATGATATCACATGCAACTGAGGATTTACTATTATCAGCTGCATGCATATCAGATCCAGTGGAGACCCAATTGAGATCTAGGTGAAAGGGAAGTTGACTATCAGTTGTAGGATTATTGGGTTGCACACATGCAACCAAACACCAATTTGAGTGCCCATGATACTTGCGTAGTCAAGGAAGGCCATAATTCCTATCTTTTAGGGATTGCATTCATCAGGGATTGCGCAAGCAAGGCAGGCTGTCTGGAGGTAGTAAATTGGCTAAGTATTGATTAGTTTTTGTATGACAGTGTCAGACAATTAGTTGAGTATTGGAGGGATCTTGTGAGAAGAATTTTGTATGTAATTTTTTCATGATCCATGCTGAATATACAATAGACGATAATGGGGTTTTGATCAGCAAGCTTTCCCCGAGAAATTATCTGTGTTGTGTTTGATTTGATTCTTCTTGGCTTCATGTGATTAGCGATCGTGTTTTTTAATTCTGCAAAATATTTGTAGAAACGATTCAGTATTTAACTTTAGTACATTTTTAGATCAGGTTAATCGAATATATACATGCATGTTGTATAATTTGTACACATTTTTTTATTGACAATTATAGATGAATCTGTCTCTAGATGTGAGTTTGTTACACATAATGTGGTTTTTATATTTGTCACTCTGGTTTGTGTTGTGAAATTTTTTAGTAGTTTTTTGAAGGAATTTTATTTCTTTCTTATCATTGGTTAAGAATCCTTTCCAGTTAATATTTATCCCTACTTTTATTGATCCTTAAGAATGTGATAACATTGTTTCCCCTTTGTAACCAAGCACCCAACCCTCCTTCCCATAGGAAAGGGTGATATATTACTCAGGGCTCAAGTCCATTCAATAAAACTTGAAGCCATTAAATCAGTATATTCAATATAAAATCAACAATTCACTTGTGGGAATTGTGTTGTTTTTTTCTAGCATCGGGAGGTATTCCCACATGTCAAAGAGGTCTCCAAGTCAACCTATGAAAATGAAAATGAAAATTTTATTTTTTGGGAGAACAACTCAAACCAAGAAATCAAGCTGGCCCAACCAAGTGAAGGGACTTGTCCCTTAGCTTACTTTAGCCCATTTGATGAGTATAAATACATGATGTGACATTTCATTTTACCACCAAGAAAGCAAGTTTCTTCTTAATTTCTTGTGTCTCTTAGACAACCAGAGGTGTGGAGAAAAGGAGGACATATTGACTATTTTTTAACGAGATTTTTCTCTTTGTTTGAACGAGTTTTAATAGGGCTGACCAAGATGTAGGAGGGACACATTTGAGCACAATCAATTGTAGGCTGACCGTATATGACCACATGAGATATAGACTGAATTTTGAACATTTTTTCCAAATTCAACTTCACGGGTTGACTGTAGGAGCCATAGGCTAAAGTTTAAGCAATTTGACAAAAATCAACTGTAGATTGACTGCAGAAGCCTCAAGGCGAAATTTAACTAGAATTGTCTGGGTTTTAACCAATGTTATCTTGTTACCGATTTTGACTAGGTTTGATTGGTATTTTTTGACTTCGACATTGGCACAAATTTCTAGACAATTTCGATTTGTAAACCTTGTTAAAGGATAATTTAAGCTAAAAGAAAAGTTTCTGAGTTTTCTCCCAAGGTTAATTTTCCTAGGGTAAAATTATTGTCTCTGTTGTGTAGGGCTATATTTCTATGATCTTTACTATTTTCACCACATTTACTATTGATATTTTTTGTGCATAATTTTGAATGATATCAGTGGCATGAGATAAATTGTTTTAAGATCATTAGGTAGTAATTATCATATCATAAAATTGGTTTCTA
This sequence comes from Pinus albicaulis, assembly GCA_034641835.2. Classification (NCBI taxonomy): domain Eukaryota; kingdom Viridiplantae; phylum Streptophyta; class Pinopsida; order Pinales; family Pinaceae; genus Pinus; species Pinus albicaulis. The sequence continues at coordinate 1,198,896,401 of CM076574.1, forward strand.
CAATGCATCTTGTAGAAAATTAAACATGGTATCAGAGACTTGTTGAAAGAGAAGCAATTGAAATCAACCTAAGAGACAATTGTTCAACAACATGATTGGGTTTTTGGCTCTTTTGTCAAAATGGCACCAAGTCTCAAAGTTGAAGACAGGTTAGATGGAGCTATCAACTTCATATCTTGGAAGACTAGCATACTTCTTATCTTGGAAGAGAGGATATTTTTTATTTCTCAGAGAAATTTCACAACAATAATAAAGCAACAACAAATGCAAACTTATCTCTTAGAAATCATTCCCATATTTCTTAGAAATTCATGCCAGATTTCCTCCTCAAATTATATGCCTTTTCTTCCTTGATTTCTGTGCCCTCCTTGCTCATAAACTCACGCCAATTTTTGTACAAATATACATCAATAAATTTTATACAAAATCCTCAATTTTTGTGCCCGTCTTCCTTAAAAATCATTCCCACTTTTCCTCGAATTTTGTATTGATTTAGACATCAATTAATGGAGAAGAATCTGCCACAAAGTTTGTGCCACCCCTCAAAATTCATGCTACTTTTTTCTGTTGTATGGCCTGATCATTTAATGCTTCATATCCTCCTCAAAATTTTCATTGTAGCTACTATACAATTATTGGAATGTGTGCCTAGATTTTTGTTCTATAACCCACCTAATAAATCATGCCCTCTCCTTGGGATTCATGGCCTCCTTGCTACTTTAGCTCCTTTTCTCTTCTGTGCAAATTCTCTTTGCTACTCTCTTCTCCTCATTCAAAACTCATGAATGAAAATGATGCCTTTTACTCCCTTGAGACAGTCTTTTTTTTTTCCTAATGAAGAGTGACATAACCCTAAGATCCAATGGTTGAGATTTAATATTAGCCATTGAGGTCAAGGGTGGGGATTTATTCTCTCGTTGACCTACTTAAGTCAATTTATCCCATAAGTCACTTAGTCATTTAATTTATAAAAAATCACTTTATGACATTATATCCTATAAAGTCACATTCACTTTATATCTTATAAAGGTATCTCAGGGTGGTCATGTTGGACACCTTTTCCTAAGTCAAACACCAAGCCTCAAGAAAAAATGTCCTTGGTACACTTTCCTAACAATGTCATGGTTAATTGTAGTGCTTGTTTGTGGATGCATTGATCTGCGCATACTCAAAGAACTGTGTGTAAAAACGTACATGCATGGAGAGAGATAGTGTCCAATACTTGAAATGAAAAGCAAAAAATGGAGGATGGATATTAAAGAAGTGGAACGCCAATGAAATGAATGGTCTAAGTCAGGAAAAGTAGACATGTTCTTGTACATGTATAACTTCAACAATCATTTATAAGGAGTTTGATTTAACTACAACAATCATTATTTGAGGAAGATCCTCCAGCTACATGTGGAGAATATCAGATATTAGTCTGATGGGTTTGTTCAAGTCTTGTGGGGTCATACCTAAGAGCTTCAAAATTTTCATATTGATTTGGTCCTAAAAAAAATACCACTATTAACAAATTTGGGTTAGGTGTATCTCTACTATACCACTGCATGAAACCTTCAATGCAAATCAATGTTAGATATGGATTATGTATGTTATATATATATTTTTTTGTGACATGAATTATGAACCTACCATATAAAAAAGTAACATAACTTAAGTTGGTGGTTCTTGATGTATGCAATGCCATAAGAACACATCACTAGTTCGATTATGTTTACAGGCTATTACAACTTATGGTTCTCGGGTATTCGGTAACCCAAGAACAAAAAATATTGGTTATGTGTATAGTTTGAGATATTTGTTTCGTTGTGAGTTTTTAAAAGGTAACATTATAATATTTTATGATGTACACATTCAATATCTAAATTGATTTACTAAATAACTCGCATATATAGTGCATTATGTACTTCGACAAATGGAAGTATGTCAATAGAATGATTCAATATCTAGACTATTTTTTAGGAAAATACATCAAGTTATGTATTTTGAAAAATGTAAGCATGTCAAGAGTTGTTAGTCATTAAAAATGCAAAATTAATGGTCAGAAGAAAGTGTATATTCAATGAATGAAGTGGAAACTAAGAATGAAGGGTTGGGAAGAGCATAGTCTATGAGAGTTCAAAAATGGATAGGAATGTTGATGAAGGCCATCGAGATAGAGATAAAAGTCCAAAAACATTTTTATGTGATTTCAATATTGATCTTGGTGATGTAAGAATTACGGGAGGGTGTTAGAATCAATGCTTACTTTAGAGTTAGTTGGGGTTTGTTGGAGATTATTAATATATTCTCTCAATCTCTATCTCCAAGTTTGGAATAAGTTAGATCTCACAACACCTATATAAGTGTATTGCATCTGAATTTCAATATGTAATTAAAAAACAACGATTGTTTTGTGCTTGTATTTTTTTCCTTTTGATGGGTGAATCGTGTGTGTGGGGTCCATATATTTGATGATAGAGGATTTTAATTTATTCATGGTTCTCATAATTGTAATAGGTGGCAATATACCAAAACTAACAGTTCTTGCAAACAACAAGGTGGGAGTTAATAGGGTTCTTGTGCCATCATGACCAACTATGGAAAGAGAGCGACACTCACAACTGATGTACATTAGATTGGGTTGTTATCTTCTACACGACAACTTTGTATATGCACATCATAGTGGAATGATGCTATGTTTTATAGAAATTGTGGGCTCCTATCCATTGACATCCTTCATTTGATCAAGATTTATACAACATAGGGTTATAACATGTTTATGCGATGGTTCCATAAGATTTTAATAATGTTTAGAATTTGGTTCCTCTGTTTCATTCTACTTGGGTCTGCTATATGTCTTTCCTTTTGCTTTGCATCTCCATGCAATGTAAGATGTTTAGAACATGGGGTATTCATGGAAACAAAGTATCCTAAGGCTCTCAGGTCCACGAAGTCACATAGGAAGCAACAAATGCGTATTGAGAGCATAATCCATTGTACATTTGAGAGAAAATTGTAATTGTTGAGGCCAAAATTAAAAAAAAGTAGGATCTCTATGCATGATTGGGATATCGATGAAGAAATCAACAATTAGGTACTATATGTGGTTAATTTCAAAGTTAGAGATATTAAGTACTGGAAAACTATGGGCTTCATTGGCCTTCCAGGTTCATGGTGGGGAAATTTTATAGGAAAAAGATGAAGCCAAGGAGGAAATGTTGTTGTAGTTAGTTAAAGTTATGCTCTATCTCAAGAAAAACGACTCAAATATTATTATTAAGCATGTTGCTGCTCATAAGGAACACCAAACCTCTCCTAGAGCTAAACTCCATATGATAGATTGATAAAATATATTCTTAGGAATTTAGTTTTTGTTTTTTTTGTGTAAGATTTTATACTTTCATAGTGATCGACATCTCTATCATACACATTATTATTTCTAGTCTTGGTACTTTGTTAATTATGATTTTGTTTCAGAAATTATGGTTAGACAATATATATTTATGTGATTGGTTGGGTTTCCCAAGTATTTGACCAACAACTGAACTTGGTATCTATTTTGAAATTCTCATTTAGTCAATAGAATTCAAAACCTAGGTTGCACAAGAAAAAACAATGTAAAATGAGTGAATTTGTAAAAATTATGATACATGTCATAGTATTAATAATAGAAGATATAATTTAACCCAATTTCATAATTTAAGTATTCTTTATGTTATATTGTTGTAGGGAAACCTTAATGACTTTTATGTTTTTGTTTCCATTGTATTTCAAATATAAAAATAACATTTCAAACAATATTTAGCCCAATATCATTTAATTATTCTATGGACTTTGTTGGATTTAGGAGACACTAAACCTCATTGTTACCAAAATAGAAAAACATGAAAATGTAGGAAAAAATGATGGAAGAAACTAAGGTGAAATGAACATCATTTCCCATTTTCAAAGGATTTGATTTTTGTTTTCCCTATTGAAGTTTGAGGGCAGTGGGTGTTTCAATGTCCTTGGTTGTAGAAGAAATTTTTTTTTAGCAAGGGATGTACCATGGATTTCCCCAAGTTTCCCCTTGAAAATTAGGATATCAAGGGATGTTCCATATTCATCTTGTTATTCCTCATAAATTGGGGAAATTAGGGAATTGTCTCTCATGACTAAAATAATTTTCCATAAGATGATGGATAAATTATTTAGAGGAATTTATAAAGGTGATAATCTGAATGTTATTTAAATTGAACATTGTAGATCATGCAAAGGAGTTGAGTTGTATAAAAGAGTAAAATTAATATTTTAGTTACTAATTATGAGTATCTAGTGAATGATAACACTAAATAGGAATGAAGAACACAATTATCATTCTATTTGTGATTTAAAATTTAAAATATACTAGCCTTCATGTAAAAAGTATGTGTTTTTTTCTTTGAGTCATTATTTTCATTAAAGTTTTTGCTAATTTAAAATATTGTTTTCCAGTGCAAGCCCTTAGCTTGATGTGTTAATGTTCTTTTCCATTATGGTATAACATCACGACTAATATTAGTGTCAGGAATTAAGGATATTGTTTATGTGGTGTATTGCAAACTATTAATATAGTAGCATATCCCTATGAATGGGAAATGCTTACAACTTTTAATAGCCCCTTCTTGAATATGAATGCATACCTCGATATATTATTGGTTTCTTTACGACATCAAGTATCAACACTTCGCTTGGAAATTAAATGACACTCATGCTATTAAAGGAGGAATATCTCTCTAGAGGTTAGTCTGTTCCTTTTTAAATAGTAGGGCTAAGGCTTCTTTGTAATTATGCATACTTAGACATATTAATGGTTTCCTTATAACATCAACCATTATTCATTGGTGCGAATGCAAGATGGCGCCCATGCTATTAAAGAAGATAAAGTTTTATTGAAAATATACGAATCTCTCTTTAGATGTGGGTTTGTTATACTTAATGTGGTTTCTATTTTTGTCACTCAAGTTTGTCTTGTGAACCTTTTTAATAGTTGTTTGAATGAATTTTATTAATTTCTTTCTGATCATTGGGTTAGAATCCTTGACAATTAATATTTACCCCTACTTTAATTGATTCTTACGAATGGGATAACATTGTTTTCCCCATCGTAACAAGTACCCAACCCTCCAACCCATAGGAAATGGAAATATATTCTTAAGGGATTAAGACCATTGGACAACAAGGCTCAAAGCCATTACAACAATATACTCAATATGATCTCAACAATTCACTTGTATGAATTGAACATGAGTGGGAAGGATAACAATCATTCCTCCTAACTATTGAACAAATGATTGTTGTTGATGTCAATGGGCTCGTGCACGCACGCACACACACACACACACACACACACAAAGTATCAAAGTGATTAAAAGGAGGGTGCTAGTGAAAAAAGGTACAGTTAAATAAAAAGTGAAATGATGGTTTCAAACCCATTGTTTAGGAATCCCATGGTGTTTGGAAGAGTGAAATAAAACATGAATTAATGAATTAATTTATTATTTGACATGTATTTTTGAATTAACATTTATTTTCGTGAAGGACTATGATAATGTATACAAAAAAAAAATTATTGGAAGGAAAGTGTGTGTGTAAAGATGTAATTTGTGCAATGAACATGTCATCTTGAAATTTTCACTATAATTATTATTTTTGGAATACTTCAAATGGTGAAATTTTGAGTATATTAAGGAGAGTTTAAGGGGAAATTTTGGTTCACTTTACTTTCAGAGATATGTGCCCTGGAAGTTAGGGTTTGTGACTAATTTTTAATTTTCTTTCAAATGAGTCATCTTGAGATTTTCTCAATGTAAAGGAGAAAAAATACCCATAGATATCTTAGGATAAATCTCTATAAAAAGGTTAAAGAGTTTTATTGAAAATTAATTGCATATTATGTTAAGTCCCCTATCGGGGATGGTTAAATATAAACACCATGAGTGTCTTAGATATTTCAAGGTTTTGAATAAAGTTATTGAAAAGAATGAAATGAATGACTTGTTAAATATATAAATCAATTACCATACTAGTTAATTGAATGATAGGATTTTTGATGAATATACAAATTTAGAAATTTAATAGTCTCCTTGTGAATAACACTTCGTTGTGAGGGTGTAAATCCATGTTAAAGTAATGTCGTAGATCATATGATGTATATTGTTCATTAAATATATTCCATTTACCAAATGATGTGATTGTGATGCCATAAAACCCTTGTGTCTTGATCTATCATTCTTTTGCAGTAAATTTCTTGTCTATTTCCATGTCTTATGACCTTTAGCATATTGTTGTTTAGAAATTGCATTTTAGTTGTATCTTTTGCTAATTAAGGTTAATTACCATTGTGATAGATTCGCAAGTTGTATAGTGATATGACATCTTGATTTGAAACACATTATGACTATAGTAGTATTAGTGGATCTATGATGGTGACATGGACACCTTTTTCTTGGCAATACAACATTATAGAAGTGTAAAATTGAAACTTTATGGTATGGATCCAGAAGGGTAAAATATTGTTCAATGCTTCTTTTCCTTAACCATTTACGAGGAATGATAATATATATATATATTAGGTTTTTTGGAAGAAATTTGTCTTATGTCAAGGGGTGAATGGGCCATTAATGAGTTGAAAGAAAAACTAAGATGCCCTTGCATTTGTTTGTCGATATACATGATTTTGGTTACAATACCATTTCCATTTGGTTGTCCTCATCACATCGTTTCATTTGATAGGTTGCATGCCTCATGGATATTCTTAGTTGGAAAAATATTCAAGTTTGAAGTCCGATCAATAAATATGGGCCCACATAAAATACATGACAAAAACCAAAAAAGTTGCAGAATATGGCATCAAACCCGAAGCAAGAAATCTCACAAAAATTAATGGATTTGAATGTGACTAGTTTCAATATGGTTCAAGTGAAGTGTAACTATGCACTTGAGAAATTTGATGTACCAAATGGATAACAATCCCAATCAATAGAAAATTTCAAAGTTGGAAAGGGTTCTTGGTCATGTCGGCCTAGCATTAAACAAAGTAAACATCACAAAGTCAACACAAAGTCGATCCCTCCTCTTTGTTGAGAAATGTAACTAGTTTCAATATTCATAATTGTTGTACTCATTTCAATATATATCGTATGTAAAAATTAAGATAAGAAGAAAGAAAAGTTATTATTATTAAAGCATGGGTTTCATTTTCATTATTGATGGTATTCTAGGTAAAAGCATTAGAGGAAATTTCAGCCTAAAAGTGCCCATGAATTTTTAATATAATTTCCATGTCATAATATGAAAACCAATCAAAATACATTAAATTTAAAAAGAAGTACATGTAAATATTTTGGAGGGAAAAGAAGGAACACTAGTTTTTTTAGTTGTATTTTGGCTTATCTCCTTATAGGTTTACTCAAATTCAAGTGTAGACACTCATTGGATGCCGAATAAAATTACACATCCAACAAGTACCCATTATGCACACTTTTGAGAAGACCCACATTGATAAAAATTGAAGATACATTGAAAAAGAGTTTTCAACACGATTTTTTAATGTATCTTCAATTTTTATCAATGTGGGTCTTCTCAAAAGTATGCATAATGGGTACTCTTTGGATGTGGAATTCAATTCCACATCCAATGATTGTCTACACTTGAAATTTGAGTAAACCTAAAATGAGATAAGCTAAAAATACAATTATATAAAGTAGTTTCTTCTTTTTCCTCCAAAATTAATAACTCTTATTTTATTATTTTAACTATTATTTTATTATTTTTCCTTAGGAGGCCACTCTTAGGGTGAAATTTCCTCTACTGCATGTTCTTCATGTTTCTTGGGTTTTCTAGGTCTTAGGATTTATTGTCTTGAGTAAAAGGAATCAACATCATGTTTATAAGACCATTTGCGGAAAGAAGATATTTGAAAAAAGAATTATTTTTGAGTCTAGAAAGTCTTGGAATATATAAGAGTAAAAGTCAACCCTGGGAACATCAATTCAGACTAAAGAAGGGAGTTTGACCCCTTGAGAAGGCTATATAAAGGAGCAGTTCAACCTCATTTGGGAGACACTCACTCACAAGTTAGATCTACAAGCAATAGGTCAATCTATAGTTGGGTGAAGCAAAAAAAGGGGAGTGAAGGATGAAATGTCTTGTTTTGGGGCTTTATCTCTCTCACACATGTGAAATTATAGGGTTTCTAGGTTGTAGAAACATGCTGAAATAATAGGTCCAAGTTGCAGGAGGATGAAGTGGAGAATCTATAGCTGGAAGACATAAAACCCTTATCTAAACCTTGTTGACCTTAGGAGAGATGTTGTGCTCTAAGTACGTCTAAAGAGGAGGTTGTATTAGAGTTTTCAAGTAGTTTCAAGGATGAAGTCGCTAGGTCAAAGTTGCAGGTCGAGTAGCAGTGCTATAGCTAGTAGGCCAAAGTTGCAAGGTGTAGCAATTTTGTGCAAATAAAAGGAAGGAATTAAGAAAGCACTGAGTTGGTACTGTGCGAAATACTTGGTCTAGGCATTGGGTCTTTGTATCTCATTTGAAGAAAATTATAAGAAGAGAAGAGTTTCTAGATTTCCCCCTTGGAGGGGGTTTCCCTTGGATGAGAGCCTATATCTGTGTCCTCTGTTGTTACATTTACTATTCTTTATATTGCTTGATGATACGATATAACTAAAGAACTAAAATAATATAATTAAGATTCACAAGCAAGTATAAAGGTTAAAGAAAAGAAGACATAATAAGTTTTTTCTTTACATGTCCTAGCATGGTATCAAAGCTAAGGTGAAAAAGGAGGGCATATGGAAGGAAACTATAAATAATTGTTGATCAAAAGGTAGGAAGCTCTCAAGCCTAAAAGGAGAAGACTACAAAGAAAATTGTCTCTTGAGAGGATCTGGTTAAAGACTCTTTGATAGAATACCCTTCTAATCTAGGGTTTCTATATTGAAAAATATCAATAATACATCAATCTTGCAAGGAGGGGGTTTATTTCACAAAGAGAAATTATTTTTTGAAAGGAATCAATCTTGGAAGCTGTTGGTGGAGGAATCCTAGGGAAAATATTTCAAGGATATCATGAAAAACTCTCCAAAGGTATTGAAATAATCAATAAGGTTGGAGACATCATCATCAAGAATTTTGGTTATCAAGTAAGTATCATAGCATTACACTATCTCTGAGTCTTCAAGTCATATGGGTTCTTTCCACAAGGATAGTAATAAGCTTCTTGGGGCATCAAAATACTTAGAATGTATTAAAAGGATTGACTTTATACTCACATAACAAGAAGTAATGGGACACATTTATAGAGAGATTACTGAACTAGATAAAGATAAGACTAAAAAATTAGGAAAAAAGAAGAAAGGGGAAGTAAGGGCACACAAAATCATAGTAAAATCCATTAAAGTTTCTCTTGTTTTGTTCATTGCAAATTTGAAGACTTCCAAGGCTATGTATGACAAGCTAGTGAACTTGTAGTACTACATGATAAAATATGTCCTTAAGGAACAAGTTGTATAGAATAAAGAAGTCAAAGGATGAGGATGTGGCATCATTTCTCATGAGAGTCTCTAAACTAAGAGACCATTTGCAAGGACTTGGGGAAACTATTATTGATTTAGAAGTAACCATATGTGTACTGAATGAATTGCCACCATAACGGAGCAACTTTGCGACAAACCTCTACTTCAAGAAGGATTCAATTCCCTTTGAAGGGTTGTGGTTGCAGTGCATATTGGAAGAATCAAGAATCAAGGTCAAGGATGATATTGGATTAGATGATAAATCTCAAGCCTTTCTAGCCCGAGTCAAGAAGATGAAGAAGGGAAAGTTTGGCAAGTCCAAGATGAAAGACACATCCAAAGTGTAATGTTTTGGATGCAATGAATTTGGACACTTCAAGAGGGAATGTCCAAACAAGAATAGAAAAAAAAGAAAGGAAAGGAGTGAAGCTCATGTAGATGAAGCAATGGGATAACTTGAGAATAAAGTAAGGAAGGAAGAAGTGAAGGATCTTTACTACTAAATAAGGTTCACCGACTTTCAGGTTTTCTAAAAAGATTAATCTTTCTTTTAGAATAGTTTGTTTTGAATAACATCATAGAAATAAGCATGTGATTGTAGCATGCCTAGAATTTACATGATTAATTTGCCTTATAGAAATAATCTAGATAGATGGATTAATAGACCATTTTTCATATTGATCATCGAGATATTGTCTAACACTATATTAGAATATTCTCATCCTTCTAAGTTGAATCATCATTGTAGAAATTATATACAATATGCATGTATATATCCGGACTCTCCTGATCTAACAATATTTTATCTTCTTTCTAAATATTGTTAGATCAGGAGAGTCCGGATATATACATGCATATTGTATATAATTTCTACATGGTATCAGAGCTGTGTTATAGATTTTCTACATGGAATGAGAGCAGGAATTTTTTGGGCGCGCGAGTTTGCAAAGAATATCTGAAATTTTTGGTGAAATATTTTCAGAATCAAATAGAATATTTGGATTCCTTGCGAAAAAACACCCAAATTGAAAAAAAAAATTGGTTGAATCGGAGCTCAGATGAGGGAGATATCATCGATTTAAAATCAGCTCTTTTGTTAGAAAATTTTGTGACGGCGGGACAATTGCAATGTGCACGAGCCAAGAATCTACATGCACTGAGGTACAATATGCATGCAAAGATTTGAGGAGCAAAGAAGAGGTTAGTGAATTGGTGGTTGAGAGGGAGCCTCTCAACATGCAGCGTGAGAAGCAATGTCAGAAGGTTGTGGAGCAGCCACAACTAGAGATGTAGAAGAATCTTTATAGATTTGAAGTAGATGGGATTTCTACGGAGCTTCCTACTTTTTGGAAGTGTGAGAAAGCCATGCAATTGAAGCTTGAGAGGGAGCAAGATTTGCATGCAGGTAAGAGTGAACCTCGGGATGTGGAGTAGCCACAAGATGAGGATCATGGAGTGGGAGCAACCACTCATCCAAAGAAATTTCGTGTCAGATGGGCAGAGGGAGTGCATACAGCCATACCACCAGGTGAGAGGTGGGGCGACATGCATGAGTAATCCCAAGAGGATATTTCTGGGCAGGATTCATGGAGATGGTGTGGATCTCATGAATTAAACTTGGCTACGAGGAACCCACAGAGCAGCAGTAGCATGATCAGTTGGATTGATGCAGGCAGATCAAAGTGATAGTGTCAGATACTGGAGCGCGGTTCAGAGTTGACAGCAAGTGCAGAGTGCATGGGTGCAGAGTTCAACAACGCAGTGGTTCCTGAAGGCATGTGTAGTAGCTAAGTAGAAGTCAAAGACTTTGATGATAGATGTGTTAGACTAATTGAGTTGTTTGGAGCCTTTCAGTTTTGGAAGAGTTGCAGAGCAGATGCATGGAGTTGCAGGGCGCTTGCAAAGGTTGCAGGGCGAATGCATGGAGTTGCATGTCGCATACAAAGACAATCCTTTCTTGTTGAGAGGGAGTGTTGAAGATTGCAACAAGAAACAATGAAGGAGGCATCCTGAAACATCATCCTGGATCCTAGTTGGAAAATAATCACCTAAAATAGGTGGAGCCCACACAGGTGATTTTTGTAGCAAAGTCTATTTTTAGACATGTCGATCATATTCTATGAGTTGCAAGGTGCTATTTGTGGATGCTTGGTCAAGTTGGAAGAATAGATGGACTTCTATTTTTAGACATATTGGGCGGAGTCTATTTTTAGACTGTCAGTCTAAAAATAGATATGTCTAATATTATTAGCTCTTAATATATTTGGACTCTAAACATTATCTTATTCTCTTGGAGCACTTCAGTTAAGTGCACAGATGTGGCACAACAGCTGACAAAAGGAATTACGCTATTCCTGAGGGTTTACTGGAGCTAATGGATGGAGGACTTCAGTTAGAACTCATGTGACAGAGTTTGGTGGAGTTATAGAAGTAGTTGGTGGAGTTGTGTTTAGTTTAACTCAGTTAGACACAGTTGAGCTAGTTGTATCTAGTCTAACTAATTGATACACTAGTGAGAGTGGTGTGAATTAATTAATAATTAATTCACTAAATAATAACTCATTAATCAACTGAAGAATACATCAGTTAACTACAGTGCATGGACAGTTTCAGTGAAGACCAGTGGAGAGGTAGGTGAAAGAGCAAATGTGACAAACAGTTTTGACTATAGTGATGCATTGATTGCATCCAACACTTAGTGGAGATGCCTATGAGGATTGCATGAGAAAGGTTGGAGAAATTCAAGTTCATTCAGAGCCATTCTTCAGCAGAGATTGTGCAGTAGAGGTAAGCTAGCAGGTGGCAAAGATCGGTGCATGGATTTGCAAGATCGGGCCTGATTAGTATGTAGCGATTGTATTGTACTGAGAGCTTGATATGATCAGCTTTGTATGAGGATTGTTACATGATCTCTATGACATATATTATATACAGATAGTTGGGATTTTCAGCTTCAGGCTTTCCCGTTAAAACAACTATGTTAATGTTTGTGAATTTTTATGGTTTCATGTGTGCATTGCAATTGATTTAATTTCTGCATGTGATGATCAATGGTGGAATAGATTCTATATTGTGCATGAAGTTAAAATAGTGTGTGATAAGGAGAATATTGGACATATAACATATTAGTTATATAATTTCTACAATCATGATTCAGGAAAGACCATCATTTTTGAAGGTCTTTTGGAAAAGAATCAAGACAAGGTTAGTAGAAATTCCATGTAATGTGGAATTGATATTGGTAAAGGGATGAAGGAATGCTTTGGGTTAGGATACAAGATATTTGTGAGATATATGAATATTTAAATGATTAGAAGAAATATTAGGAATGGATATTGGATATAAAACTTTGTGTTGGCTATGTGTTATATTCCTTCGACCAATAGATTAGAGTGTTGTATGTTGCGTCAAGTGTAGCGGGGGGTTTGCAGGGGGGCGGGTATTCCCCTTGCACAGGGTCCGGGGAAACACCCCAAGAACCTATTTTTATGCAAACCCAATAATAGTCGGGAGAACCTAAGGATGGGGGCAGACCGAAAGACGATGGGAATACCTACCAATGGTTTTGTGCATGGGTGTTGCACATGCTTTTGGGCATGATGGTTTTCTGCCCATGGTGTTTTGTATATCTGGTCAAGGAAACTACGATTATGTTCTAATATAGGGTTAGTGGATTGGGATTTATGATTGATTCAAAATTTATATATATGTATTGTAACATTGAAAGGAATATAATAAAGAAAAATCAATCTGGTAGTCTCAGTTTTAGGATCTAGGGGAAAATATCTGTGTATATTTGTTTTATGTTCTCACATTATTTATTTTTATGTTTTACGAATTTGTTTGTAGGCAATTTCTATATAGGTTTAAAACCTACAATTTGTATAATATTCATGTGTATAGAATCTTGTGAAAGAAATTTGATCATAAAATATGCTTAAGTATATGGATATATGATGCTTAGGATTTGACTTACTTAAGGATGTATACAATATTTAAGGCTTTCTCTAGAATATGTAAAATAATGATTAACATCTAGTTTAATCCCCGAAAGAAATTTTTTAACTTGGTAAACAATTTCTATCCATGGGAATTATGATGCATGAATGAAGTTTCAAGTGGAGATGGTCAACTAGGATGTTAGTGAGAAGGTCATCATGATGAGACAAGTTTGTTTTTCATTATTGTTGGTTATTTGGTTAACATATTATTTTTTCTACCTAGAAGAATGTTGCAAGAATATATGATGGCAGTTGAGGCAAGCTCAACTGTATGGATGAAGGATATAGGGGGAAGCTCGATATCTGGTACTTGGAAACCACGAATTCAAGATATGAACAAATTGAGATTGAAGCGACGTGAGAAGATAACTTGAAGGTCAAAGGAAGATAACTTTCAAGAATAAGCTATGGTAAACTTGAAGTTTGGGCAGGCTCAAGGTAATGCCTTCATATCAAGGAAGAAAGTGATGAGAAAGAATATTGTCCTGGAATATGTAACAATATTGAAGAGAAAAGGTGGCTCCATGATACCTTGAAAGAAATAAAGCTCAATGATGTAGACGAAAGAGGGAGATGGAAAACTATGAAGAACTAGTAGTTGATACTCTTATGAAGACAAGATGTAAGGCTTGTGATGATGACTTCCCAAATAGAAAGGAAGTCTAGATCTCCTATGATTTTGAGAGGGAGTAAAGGAGTCTCCTTGTATAGGATAAAGGTTATATTCTCAAGATTAAAGGAGAATAGGGATGTCCGCTCTGGTTGGGAGGAAGTGATGTTGGACATGACAGGCACCTTCTTCACTTTAGGTTATGAAGAGAGAATGGAAAATGATTAAATAAGCATATGTGGTTTCCTTGAGGATATAGCATCCAAGAAAGGAAAGAGACCGACACTCTTGAGGATGTGACAAGTATACAAGAGAAGAGTGGTCAAAGAGGACTGATATTCTTTGAGGATTCAGGATTAGAGAACTAAGATAAGAATAGTCCTATAAGGAAATCCCTTGTAGACATCTGGATGGGGTATGTACCGTGAAGAGGTAGTGCGGTATCACACATAAAGCCTCCCAAAATAATTCTCTTGATTAAAGTAGAGCTTGTCTAGTTAGGCCTCATGGGCAATGCTGGTCATGATGATGTTACTTACAATATGGCTTATCAATCCAAATCTTCTTGTAAGAACTCTTCAGTTTGAGATGTGATATTGTATTGGTTTTACAATTATGAATACCTCCATATTTAAGGGGAATGTTCAGAAATGTAACTAGTTTTAGTCTTCATAATTGTTGTACTCATTTCAATATGGATCCTATGTAACAAACAAGAAAATAAGAAAGAAAAATTATTATTATTAAAGCATGGGTTTCATGCTCATTATTGATAGTATTATAGGTAAAATCATGTTCTTCATGTTTTTAGAGTTTGTTAGGTCTTAGGGTTTATTGTCTTGAGTCAAAGGAGTCAACATAATGTTTATAAGACCCATTCGGGAAAAAACATATTTGTAAAAAGAATTATTTTTTAGTCTAAAAAGTCCTAGAATCTACAAGAGTACAAGTCAACCTAAAGGAGGGAAATTGACCCCTTGAGAAGGCTATATAAAGGAGTAGTTCAAAATCATTTGGGAGACACTCACTCACAAGTTTGATTTAGAAGAAAGAGTTCAATCTATAGCTGGGAGAGGTAGAAAAATAAGAGAAAAGGTCTAGTAGAAGTTGGGAGGATGAAGTAAAAAATCAGTAGTTGGAAGAGGGAAAAACCTTGTCTAGACCTCGTAGACCTCGTTGACCTTGGGAGAGCTGTATTTATCTAGGTAGGTCTTAGGAGGAGGATGTATTAGGGTTTTCAAGTAGCTGGAAGGATGAAGTCACTGGGTCAAAGTTGCAGGTTGAGTAATAATGCTGTAGCTGGTAGGTCGAAGTTGCAGGGTCCAGTAGTTTTGTGCAGATCAAAGGAAAGAATTAAGAAATGGATGACTTGGTATAGGGATTGGGTCTTTATATCTCATTTGAAGTAGATTCTAAGAAGAGAAGAGTTTCCAGGTTTTCCCCTTGGAGGGTTCTTGCCCTAGCTGAGAACCTAGATCTGTGGACTCTGTTTTTACATTTACTATTTTTGATATTGTTTGATGATAAGATATAACTAAATAACTCAACGAAGATAATTAAGATTCACAAGCAAGTATCAAGGATAAAGAAAATAGGATATAATAAGTTGTCGTTTTACATTTTCTAACACTGTTGACCCCCAATTGTTGGTTTAAATACCGCATTTGAAGTAAGGAATAAACTCTGTGAAGGTTGAATGACACCTGAGATAGTGTATAGGTTCGAGTGGAGGAGAGAAAGTGAAATTAAAAGAGTAGGAGTAGATTCTAACTAAGGATCATTTGATCGTAGACTCAAGAAAAGAATGAAGGATCTTATCTAGACTATGAATCAGTGGAAGAGCATATGTCATGCAAGAAGTTCCATTTCATTTTTTGGGTCTCTAAGTGGCAGAGTCTAAGGTCGATAGCATAGCGGCCAATCGCTTCGAAAAAAAGAATTGAAGTTCCATTTATAAGCACGGTTGATGAGTTCCATTTTTTTACACGGTTGATGAGTTTTATTTGAAAAAATTTGAAATATTTTATGTATGGTCATGATCAAATCAATGTTAAAGTGGTTTTGGTTCATTGCGAATTTTTGTATTTATTTTACTACGAGAATTTGATGGCATAAAAAATGAGTATTGTAATGAGAATTGACACGTGAATAATGATAACACATTGAAAAAATGAAATGTGAAACATTAAACTGACATAGATATAACATGTTATCATTTTTGAGATCTAAGTTTGATGATTTGTGTCAAGCTTGCTTTGAGATCAAATGTATGAAAGCATATGGAGAGAGAATCGATGACATAAAGGAAGCTAATCTGAAGAAGTATCATTGGAACATCAATGACACAATCATTGTAAAAGGAAAGAATTTGCGTAGTTCTAGACTGAGTTTGAGGAAGTTAGAAGTTGGCCACAGGGCATACCAAAGGAACATTGGATTGTATTTGAGAAAGCAGTCTAAGGAGTGGATTTGCATGAATTGAATTTTAGTGATGTTGATGTACTGAGACAATAGTTTATGAGAAACAACGGTTGAGTAAGAGTATAGAAACAGGATTGTATAATTGTTGAGGTTGTTTAGTATTGTTGTAAATGAATCATTATCTCTGGTACGAGAACTTGCATCATTTAATATTTATCTCTATATCATCTTCTTTAGGGAGTTTTTGATCCTTTAGGTGGTGGCCTAAAAATAAAGAGACCATTTCCTCCTTCTAGTAGTGGCTCATAAACAATTAACCAATCACATCACATCAAAGATATACAAGATTTATCTTAACAATTTATTTTTATCTTGAAGGAAGCTACAACTAAGAAGAAATCTTTCGGTAAAAATCACATTATCTTGAACAAAGTCGACGCGTTTCGAACCAACCAGTGTGGTTCATCATCAGGACTAGGTGAGAGATCAGATCAGTCGTTAAGTTTAAATAGATGTAGGAGAGGAAAGAAAACCGTTAAAATCAGCTAATTTGACTATAAAACGGTTAGTTCAATAATTAAAAAATTAAAACGGCTAGTTTGAATATTAAAATTAAAAGTCTAATTAAAATTTATTTTATTTAATTTATTTATTTATTTATTTTTATTTTATTTATTTTTATTTTTATTTATTTATTTTATTTTATTTTTTATTTCTTCTTAGTTGTAGCTTCCTTCAAGATAAAAATAAATTGTTAAGATAAATCTTGTATATCTTTGATGTGATGTGATTGGTTAATGCTCGGTGATACTAAATTGTAAGAAAAAGTGAAATACTTATTCAACCCCCTTCTCAGTATTTTCAACAATCATTATTAGATTAGGTTCCTTCATCACAATCTAATAACTGAGTGGCAGATCTTAGGAACAAAAATAGGAAAGGAAAAAGGTTTGGCCTACAAATTCTCCAAGGAAAATAAAAATCAAGTCTCTTCTGTTGCAACGATGCAAAAACATACTAAAGTCATTATTGAAGATCAAGTTGACCCAACTCTCATGTTTCCACCACCTCCCATGTTTTTTGGAACAAACTATGAATTATTGAGTGTGTCTATGGAGATCTATTTGAAAACCCTAGATTGTTTATGGCTCATAACTGTTACCAGAAATACAACCACAAAGGAGTCAAAAGAATATGATACAAAAGAAATGGACACCATACTAAGAGGCTTATCAAATCTTGTAAAAGACAAGGTGGAACATTTCTCCTCAGCTAAATATCTTTGGAAAGGCTAGAAGAGATTTATGTAAAACAATTCGAAAAGGAATTTGCTTGCTTAAAGACCGAGGTTCAAGAGGAAAATAGGAGAGAAGAAATTTTGACAATTCATCTTAAAGAAAAATATAAGGACTTGATCAAGCTACAAACTGAATTTGATCAACAAGAGAGAAGGCACAAATAGGAAATTATCTCCTTGAAGACCCAACTTGAAGAAACAAGAAGAATTGAAGAAGTGAAAAAATTCCAGCTAAAGAAGGAAGAACAAGATTACAAGAAGCATGGAGAAGAAGTTGTATCACTAAGGGTTTAAGTCAACAAGCTCAATAAAAAGTTGAAATAAATCAAGTCCAGGCAAATCTTCATGCAAAGAAGATTTAAGCACCAAGTCCCCAAAGGAAAAATTTGAAGAAAAACTTGAAAGTAGCATCTTTGTCCTCAAAAGGCCAAGTGAAAACCAAAAGAAGTGTGAATTTGCTAATCCAAGAAGTATGCTAATGTTCCCAAGAAGACACCTTCCCAAGAAGAGCAACATAAGACTAGAACAACTCACCAAGAAGAACAATAGAAGATTGGACCTCCTCCAAGGTAGAACAATTTCAGAAGAACATCATGGCAATCCGACTCACTAAGGTGCCCGAGTATATTTCTTGGATATTGTTATTCGTGTACAAATTTTGGGCATAATGCTAGGGATTGCAAAGCTTGTAGCAGGCTTAAGTACAAAGGGTACCATCAAAACCATAGAAGCATGTTTACAAGCAGACAAGTCAGAAACCCTAATTGATTCTCCAACAAAATGTACACAACATTTGCTCCATCATTCAAATACTTGACACAAAATTATTTAAATTCCATAACTTTGGACATATTGCAGAAGACTGCAGATGTGACGTGAAGTGGACGGCTAAGCAAATTAGGCAAGAAAGAAAACCCACTATGCTTTGGAGAAGAAAACATGTCGAGCAAGAAGAAGAAATATTGTCAGGGGGAGAAGCCTCACAAAAGAAAGACATCATTTTCCATTGATGTCAAAGGGGGAGAGATAAAGAGGATGGAAGAGGGAGCATGATGTCAGGGGGAGCATGAGTATTGCCATTAATAACAAAGGGGGAGATTGTTGGAAGAAAGTTGTCATTGATGCGTGAGGGTAGATGGGACATTAATGAGTTGGAAGAAACCCTAAGATGCCCTTGTATTTGTTTGCCGGTATACATGATTTTAGATACAAGACCATTGCCATTTGGTTGTCCTCATCACACCATTTCATTTGATAGGTTGCATGTCTCATGGGTCTTGGTTGGAAATATATTCAAGTTTGAATTCTGTTCAATAAATCTTACCCACTTAAAATGCATGACAAAAGCCGAAAAAGTTGTAGAAGATGGCATCAAGCCCAAAGCATGAACTCTCACAAAAATTAATGGATTTGAATGTGACTAATTTCAGTATGGGTCCAGTCAAGTGTAACTATGCATTTGAGTGGTTTGATGTACCAACTAGAGAACATTCCCAATGAGCAGAGTATTGCAAAGCTGGAAAGGGTTTTCGGTCAAGTCGTCCTAGCATTAAATGCAAGTAAAGGTCACAAAGTTGTCCTAGCTTCCTCTTGACCCGCAATCGTTGGTATAAATACATCATTTGAAGCAAGGAATTAACTTGGTGAAGGGTGAATGGTATCTGAGATAATGTATAGGTCCGAGTGGAGGAGAGAAAGTGGAATTAAAAGAGTAGGAGCAAATCCGAACTATGGAGCATTTGATCTTTGACTCAAGAAAAGAACGAATGAGCTTATCTGAACTGTGAAATGGTGGAAGAGAATCCGACTGTAAGGAGTTCCGTTTCATTTTTTTTGGTCTCTAAGTGTCAGAGTCTAAGGTCGATAACATAACATCCAACAGCTTGCAAGAAAAGAAGCAAAATTCCTTTTCTGAGAACGGTTGATGAGTTCCATTTCTAAGCACGATTGATGAGTTTTATTGGCAAACTCTTGAAATATTTTATGTTCACTACAAATTTTATGTCGTGATCAAATCAATATTAAAGTGGTTTTGGCTCACTACAAATTTTTGGTTTGATTTTATTACATAAATCTGATGGCATACAAATTGTGTATTATAATGAGGATTAACTCGTGACTAATCAGAATGCATTGAAAAACTGAACGTGAAACATTGTACTGGCATAAGTTCAATGAGTTATGTGGAGCTTGCTCTGACATCGAATGTATGAAAACATATGGACAAAGAACCAATGACATAAAGGAAGCTAATCCGAAGGAGTATCACTCGGAAATCGACAAGACAATCATTGCAAAAGGCAAGAGTTTGCATAGTTCTAGACTGAGTTTGAGGAAGTTTCATAGGGAATACCAAAGGAACATTGAATTATGCTTGAGAAAGTAGCTTGAGGATGTAAATAATTTGCATGAGTATAAGTTTAGTGATGATGATGGAGTGAGACAATAGTTGTTGAGCAGTAGTGGTTAAGTAAGAGGATATTGACAATATTATATAATTGTTGAGATTATTTAGTATTGTTGTAAATGAGTCATCATCTCTGGTAAGTGAACCCACATTATTTAATATTTATCTCTATATCATTTTTTGCAGGGAGTTGTTTCTTCGGGATGGTGGCCTGAAAATAAGGGGTTCATTATCTCTTTTTCAGCAGTAGTTGGTAAAGTATTAGGGGCAGCAGTTGGTAAAGTATTAGTGGTTATAGCTCTTTCTAGTAATGGATGGTAAATAATTAGGAATTGTAACTCTTTTTAGTAATAATTGGTAAACACAAAAATTATAACTTCTTTCGATATAAAAATAAATTATTAAGATAAAATGATATAATTGATTAATACTCTATGATACTAAATTGTAGAAAAAAGTAAAATATTATTTCGCCCCTCAGTATTTCCAACAAATTCATTTTATATTTGTTTATAAATACCAATATGAATTGATTTTAATGATAAAAAACAAAAATATATGATTTTAATTATGATGTTAAGTAGATAATATATTTCTATTATACAATGGGTGTCTCACAATTTATAAAATTCCACCCATTATTTATTATTATACATTGGGTGTCTCACAATTTACAAAATTCCACCCATTATTTATTTAGACTATTTTTTTAAGCTCTAATAACATATTAGAGCTAATTGCTTGCTCCTTACTAAGTTTTCTTAAATAAAATTTAGACGTTACTAATATTCATTGAATATGTTATTATTTATAATAAAATCAATTATTTCATGAATTCATTATTGTGAAAATGTCTTTAAGGAGAGTTATTTTTTTTAAATAAAAATAAAATCTTAAAATTATGTAATTAAAGAAATTGATGTTAGTATAAATTAAATAATATTTTAAAATTATGTAATTAAAGAAATTGATGTGAGTATAAAAGGTATCTGGTTATTATTGATAATGATTGTAAAAACAATGAGCTTAAAGATTGAATATAAAAAGCAAGATAATGATTGTAAAAATAATGAGCCTAAAGATCGAATATAAAAAACCTTATTGTTTAGCTATATTATAAAGATGTTGGATAATATGTATTATTGTGAAAGTTGGTTAATGCAATAAAGATAAGAGAGTAAGAAAGTACTGTCTGTTTAAAGGGCGAAAGAAATATCTTAATGACTTTCATATATCTATTTTGTGATAGATTACAATAGACATTTTTAGCAAAAGCAATATCTCAATGACTTATATATATTTATTTAAAAAGCAATATTTCAATGACTTTTATATATCTATTTTGTGATAGATTACAATAGACATTTTTATTAGCAATAATAGTGTCACAAAGAATGTTATATAAGGGAGAATTGACTAGTGAAATGTATTAAATTATTGTAATTAATAATTTTGTCATTTTTAAGTTAAACAACTTATGGTCAAAGTATATGAGTGAAATCATGAAGTTGGTAGATGGGCTAATTTTCCATGTTTTTCCCAAAAAAGATTCGTCAATTTTCATTTTTTTGAAAATTGATTCGCCCAAATTTTATATTATAAATTTATTTTACCCTAAAAATTGCCAAAATTTTATATACATTAATATAAAAGAATAAAAAACCTAAATATTTTCACAAAAATAACATCAAAAATTTTACAATATACATAATGGGGACTAGTAAGATTCGCCATGGTTTCTAAACTTTAATATACACTTCAATTTTTTTTTAAGTGCTCGATCGAGCTCTTCTAGCGCTAAAAAACAACTCGATAAAGTATTAAAACTAACTCTCGATCGAACTCTTGTGTAACCCCAGGTTAAGAGCTTGATCAAGTTTTAAAGCTCGATCGAGCCCTAAAGCTCGATGGAACCTTAAAGGTGGAAAATTTAAAATTTATGTAAATATCAATAATGATATGCAAACTTTAAAATTTTAAGTATTAGATAATTTAAAAAAACCAAATTTGATTACTAATTACATTTGAATAAGTAATTAACAATGGCGTGGATTAATTTCTCATTGCATTTCTCGAGTTTTGGTGTATAATTTGAAAAATGATTCTATCTTGCTTGCAATTAAAATTGTAATATTATTATTTTTAAAATCTGGTAACTTAAAAATTAGTTTTTAATAAGATTTACACTATTCCCTCCAACATAAGCATATCTATTAAAATATCTCACACACACACACACACACACATATATATATATAATGCAATATCCACTTGTTCAGGAAAAGAAATGAGTGCACTAATAATTAATGTAGTTGTAATAGTTTTAATTCATAATTAATATACTTGTAATGGATGCAATGGTATCTATGGTTATAAATCTCTCTCAACCTCTAAAATGTGATTGCACTCAATTTTGTCCTTAGTCTGCACAAGTGCCAAGTATATATAGAAATTTTTACTCTCACTTAGGTTTGCAATATATATATATATATAATAACACAAGGAAATCATAAATTTTAAAATATTATTTGATTAATTTGAATTTGAGTAAGCTAGATTTAAATGTGCATATGGAATTAATTTTAATATAGTGATATTACAATTTTTTTAGTTTAATTTGTTGTTTTATTTATTTATTTATTATAATTTGATTTATTACATAAAAATTATAAAATGATTAAGTATACACATATGCTATTAGAGAAGTACTGAGAGGTGTTTTTTTTTTTTTTAAAGATAATTATGATAGCTTTATTGAGTGTTTAACCAATATCGAGAGTGTTTCTTAAACCCTCGATCGAGCTATTTGAAATTTAAATTTCAAATACTTGATTGAGCATTTTAAGCGCTAGATCGAGTTGTTGAGGGCCTACAAAAGAGAGTTTTAGCTCATCCTCTACGAATTTCTCTGCGACACCATTTTGTACCCTAGTGGACTCCAAACATAATTTGTCTTTAAGTGATTGAGTTGATTATGTTGGATTCAGGAAGGAACCCTCTATCCATATGATATTTTTTATCTAATTTCTTTTAAACATAATTAAATTTTTTTTTTAACGGTTTTAAAGAGGTTGAATAAAAAGTCAATATCATAAAATATACATAACTAAAAATTTTCAAAAAATGCCTCCATCTTTGTTTAAGAGTCCTCTTCAAAAGAGTACTCTTAGTTTTTCAATATTTTTAAATAGTTGAAAAAACATTACATGAACACATATGTTTGCAAAATGCAATTGAAATATTACTTCGCAAACTTTGAAAAATAATAAAAAATATAATTGTGCATAAAAAAATATTTTTTTAATATGAAAAACTTAGCTCTCTCCATGTAGACT
Source organism: Pinus albicaulis (assembly GCA_034641835.2). Taxonomy (NCBI): domain Eukaryota; kingdom Viridiplantae; phylum Streptophyta; class Pinopsida; order Pinales; family Pinaceae; genus Pinus; species Pinus albicaulis. The sequence continues at coordinate 1,198,919,999 of CM076574.1, forward strand.
ATGCTTATATATATATATATATATATATATATATATATATATAAAATAGCTACATGAACACACACATATCTTTTATGATGTGTGAAAAATTGCAAGGACAAACATTTCATTTAATGGAAAATTGAGATATTATACGATACTAAATATTTTTGAAAAAAATACCATTAGGACAACAAAATAATTTTTCACAATTTGTCTTTTTAATCCGAATCAAAATTCATAGTGCTTATATGAATTTTGGAGGCTTCAATTCGCTAAAAGAGGAAAAATTTGAAATTTCATCGCCACATTTGGCCCAAAAGGGTTACTCACCTTCATGCTTTCACCCGAATATTGATGCAGACTTATGGACGAACACAATAAAATACAATACTAAAAATAAACACAAAGATGCAACATAAATAAAACTTCATTTCATTAATATCAAATAACTGAAATATGCTTACAAACAGAATGTACATAAACTAGCTAGGGCGATGGTAGATTATCTCTGAGAAGAGATGTGGCGGCTATGTGCCTCTGAACTGTGTTAAAATGAGGCTTGAAGGCCTATTTATTATTGAGAAACAATGGAAAGCTCTAAAAATCCAAAAACCTAACCCTAGGAGATGAAACACCAAACTATGGCCCCCGTTGGGGTAAATCGGGACATCAATTTCCCGAGGTCGTAACTTTGGCATACGATCTCCATTTGATGCACACAATACCTCGTTAGAAATATCTATCCAAGAACTACAACTGCTGATAATGAATGTTGAGTTGAAAATTGACAATGGCCGACGGTGATTTTCCAAAAAAGCGTCGTTTAGGGCTTCAAAACGGCTCCGAAAGTTCGAGACCCGAAAAACCGCCAAAAATAGTAAAATGTGCTACAATTAAGGAAACTGAAAAATTGAAAGAAACAATGGTGGGTATCCAAGTGGAATAGACAGATGGCCACCAATATCCATCTGGATCATTCCTCCCCCCTTAGGAAGCAATGATCCCCATTGTGTTAAGTTCCTCCATGAGATGAGGAAAACCTTTCTAAACTTAGTCCCTGGTGAGCCACTTGCCTTGGTGAAGGAGTTGGCCTACTTTGAAAACTTAATATAGTTGTATCCTTTATTGTCGGGTGTTCTTGATCTGTGTGCCCATGATCTAGTTAGTTGTGGCTTGTTACATGAAGTATGGGTTTAACTCTATTTGTGTGAGTTGTTCTGCAATGTCATATGTGTCTAGTAATGGTGGAAAGTATGGCCAAAGGAATTCCACATTGAACACTGGGTGTCAGCCGAGGAATGGGGGAATGCTAAGCTCAAATACATTGTCTCCCACAACCTTGATAATTGTGTAAGGCCCATATCAGAGTGGTATGAGCTTCCGATGAGCTTCGGTTACACATTTTTTCTGCAAATGCAACCAAACTTTGTCACCCACCTGCAACTTGTGTGGCACCCGATGTTGATAATGTCACTGCTTGTACTTGGCATTGGATTTATCCAAGTTGTTGTGGACCTACTGGCGAGCGTTCTAGATGCATTTAATAAATCTGGTTGCTTTATTAGCCTTAGATAATACATGTGAGGAGCTTGGCCTAATGTGCTCTTACTACAATAGCTCTTGGATATGCCTCTTGATTTCATCATTATCCAGAAAAAAAACGTCAATAGATCGACCCATTAGGTAACGATGCACATGGGGTCAGATCAATGTAGTGCTTGACTTGACGGTGTAGAGGAATCCCTGTGGGTGCGGAGAAAATTTCCTTGTATTCGTCCATGACTTTGTCCATTTGCTGCTGCCGCGCAGGGGAGCCTTGTTTGGAGGCTGTGACCAAAATCTTCTTCTTACCCTGTGGGTGAATCGTAATGAAAATAAATTTCCTGTTTTGGGAAATAAACTTATTGCATTGCTTTGCAGTACTAAAATAGATGTCAGAAGGCGATACTATCTTCGGTATCCTGTATAACTTATTTCCTAAAGTAATAATAACATAACTAGGCCTAGAATCATACATAACATGTCACTTCCACAGGTATGGTTGGCTTAATAATACAACAGACGTGTCAAGAGGAGAGACATCACACAATACCTCATCCATGAAGGGCTTGATGCTATACGAAAGGCGACACTGCTGGCTGACGCAAAGATCCCTTCCTTGGTGAAGCCACTTGATGGTATACGACTGTGGGTGTCCTATGGTCGGTGGGCTGAGCCATTTCACAACCTATGTTGAAATGAGGTTCTTTTGGCTTCTGCTATCGATAAGGAATTACAGTGGAGAACCCTTTGCCCACATTTTGGAATGGAAGAGTGACCCCCCCCTCCTTTGGATCCTCAAGCTCCTCCCTCTAGAGCTTGGTGCCGACAAAGGTGGAATTGGATTTCGCATCAATGATATGCTTCCATTTTTCATTCCCCTTTTCTGGTTCTAGCTCAGAATAATAACATGCATGTGATTAAGATGCCTTCAGTTCGGCCACTAGTGTCTGTTTGGCCTGACACTCGCTTGTGTTGTGAATGGAGCTGTTATGAAATTCACATCACTTTCCTGTGTCCTTCTTTGGCTTTGTGGTGTTTTTATGAGTTTCCCCGTTTTGTATTTTCACCTTGTCCTTCAGTTCACAGGCACCTTTCCCTGGCTTCGAATTTGCAGATCCAAAGTCTCACTTCTTATGCTTAAATTTCTACTTGATCTTGGCAACATATCAATATGTTGTGCCAAGTGAGGTAATGTAGAGGAACTCCATTTCCTCCTGAATGTATCTATGAAAACAACTGCAGTACTTGAGCACCAAATGTTTCACCGAATCTTTAATACCCAACTTTGTGCACAGGGTATGGAACAAATTAGTTAGCTCATGCACATCTTGATCCCTTTGCTGCCACAACGTGGTCCATTGGATGTACTTGTCCTCATAGCTCCCCACGGGGTAATATTGTTCCTTGAGGCCATCTCTGAATGAATTCAAAGTGGGTGCAGTCGAGAAAAGAGAGGGTTCCCTCTCACCGTTTTGATCACAGTAGGTTTCCCACCAGTATTTGACATGGGGGGCGGATTTGAGGAGTGCACAAGTAATATTTTCTTGGTTGGAGAAATCATGGACCGAGAAATACCCTTCTAGAAAATTAAACCATACATCTATGATGTTTTCATATATCTGGCCTTCAAATATAGGAATGTCAAAGTTGACTTGTACCTTGAAAGGAGTGGCATCTCCAGAGTGGATGTTGGAGCATATGTGCCACTGATGGCTAGTTGTTGAAGGATCTAGGCAAAGCTATCCATCATCATGTTCCTTTGTTTCTCGAGGGCCTCCTTGAGCAATATTTTGATAGGATCTCCTACTCCCTCATCTATATTTTCTTTCCCCCTGCGAGGCTGTCGGGGTTTGCGAGGCTGATCTTGCAAAGTTTCAATCATATTGAGCCCTAACTCCTTAAACCCTAACCTTATTGAGGACATGAAAAGAAGGATCGAGAAAGAGCAGACCACTATGATACCACTGATCTAGACTTATTAAGAAATACAATAAAATACACTACTAAACATAAACACAAAGATGCAGCAGAAATAAAAATTCATTTCATTAATATCAAATAACCAAAATATGCTTACAGACATAATGGACATAAAATAGCTAGAGCAATGGTAGCTTATCTCTGAGAAGAGATGTGGTGGTTGCATGCCTTTGAACTGTGTTACAATGAGGCTCGAAGGCATATTTATTCTTGAGAAATAATGGAAAACCCTAAACATACATTCGCCGATGATGATTTTCCAAAAAAAAAACCATTTAGGGCCTCAAAACAACTTCGAAAGTTCAAGCCCCGAAAAACTGCCAAAAATAGTAAATTGTCCTACAATTAAGGAAACTAAAAAAATGAAAGAAAAAATGGTGGGGGTCCAAGTGGAATAGGTTGGTGGCCTAAAATATCCACCTGGATCAAATATTTATAATTCCAGATCCATTTTTAAGAAATATTTCAACTGAGATACTACAATAATTTCCTTACCTATTTTGAAACTTCAGGATGAAGTTTAATTTTAGAGGGGGTGTATGTAGTGCCCCATCTTATTTTGAATTTTATAAGAGATCTTAGGAAAAATGTATTATTGTTTGAGGACATTATATAATGATGATCCAGTTATATGTCACTATGTTATGATGTCTCTTGATATGTATACTATTGATGAACATGATCTATGTTATTAATGATAATGTTATTATATGATGGTTAGTCATTTTATGATCAGATATTGCTAATAGTTTCCTAAGTGTGGCACAAAACTATGAAGATGCATAGTACGAGATTGCACAAAATATTATATTTTAGAATTGAGAGTAATATTAATTGAATATATTTTTTCACTGATAAGTGTGTTTATGAAATGCTGATGAATTGAATAGTGGATATAGGCACAAGGTTTGTGCTTTCCAATGAATCACATATGGATAATGGGGTTGTAAAAATAATTTTGGATTTGTTTTGGAGAGGTGGGATAATGTCCCTAATTCTACTTGTTAGTAATCTAGTCATGACTTAAGTTGGATATTGCGAAGTGCTTTTACCTTAAAGTTACACGTTGTCAGAATGGTTGGACTATGAACTCAGTCATTCATGAAGTACAACTGAGGAATGTGTATTAAGGTGAACACTTAAATCCCTTGTCACCATTATTCTTTCACTAAAGGAACCCCTGGAGTTAACCATTGTCTCTGTAATTGTGTTGATGATCCCCTCAATTAATCATATATACGTGAAGGCAAGTATTGTGACACCCTTGGAATTGCACAAGATAGTTCCCAATGAGCATAATCAATTTGGAACTTTTAGTTTCAAGAAAATGAAAACATAATGAGAACTTAAATTAAATGATTAAAGACGTTAAAATCTACATGCAAACTATGCATAGTGATTTTCTACTTTAATAAAATTTGTTAGGGGTCTAGGAAAAAGGAACTATAGTAGTAAAATTATTCTAGACTTAAGATAATTCAATTAGAGGGCCTATAATAAATAAATAATTTTAGCAAACACATAATGAAATTTGAAATATATCATATTCTAAGTTAAAAATAAAATATTTCATTTCAAACAAGAATGTCAAAGAGGGATCTACATAAAACTAATACAAATTAATTAATTAGCTAGAATTATTATTTTCATGAGAAATCTCCACAAAATTTGAATTAAGAAAAAAAGAGGGAAGTTAGAAACATGAAATGACGCCTAAATAGTCAACTAAATTTAAAAGAACTAATGAACACAAAAATATGAAAAGTGAAAGGGTATCCAAGGGAAACTAAGACAAAATTTAGGAAACTTGTCATAGATGAGGAAATTAGTTTTTTAAATAAAATATGAAAATAAATTTATGAGTAGGGATAAAAACTTGATACATTGGTAGATGTATAATACAAAATTTAAATTTAAGAAATTTATAATTTTGCATGGAAAAAAAAGTAGTAATATAAAAACTATTCTAAAAGGGACTAAACTAAGAGGAAGAGATATTATGCACCTTACTCATGCTAGATAATTTCCCTAAAGCTAAAATTTTATTGAGAGATTAGTGTGAGCATTTTTGAGATTTCGGTGAGTGGATATTGATTAGAGTGGGAACCTCTTGAACTTGGTTAATATCTTTTCCACATTACTAGTGTTATCCAGTTCATTGTACAACCTCATTGTAGCTTTGGGGTTTGCGAGGAAGGAGAATACCAAAGGAGTAGATAGGGAGATTCAACTGCGAGTTAAGAGTGTTGGGACAAATAGACAAAATTAGAAGTTATAAAACTTAGTAGTTGTGAGGTTACATCAATTCACGGAAAGGTTTGGTGCTACCATCAACTAGAGTTTGAAACTATATAAATAATTAATTGTAATCCTTTTCTTCATATTTTATTATTTACTTCACAATCGTTCATCTAATTTCCATGTATAAATGTAATTTGAATATCTTCCAATTTAAATAAAAATAAAAAAATTGATATTTTACACAAAGTAAATGACACAAAGTTTTTCCTACACCAAAAGGACCTAACACAGTGAGGTATGTGTCTCTCTGATTACATGTATTCTTATGATTGGTGGGAATACAAATTTTTCCAAGATGGTATAACAATTTTCCCTACAAATGGTAATTTTCCACCTGCGATCCATGAGTCAGCTTTGCATAAATCTCCTTAAAATATTCATCATCAACATACTGTCCAACATAAATTTAAAAAGAAAAATAAGAATTTTGCAAAAATATATATGTTTAAATAGGTAGGCGAGAAAGCATATGTGCCACTTTGTTGCTAGTGCCCTTCTTGTATTTGATTACCAAGTGAAACTGTTGGAGTAATCCCATCCATCAGAAATGACGTTCTTGTTTCCGCTTGGTATGTGATTGGAGGTATTGCAAGGGCTGGTGATCTGTGTGAATGATGGTCTCCTTGCCAATCAAACAGTGCTTCCGCTTTTTCACAATTTGAACCAAGACATATAACTCCTTGTCATATGTGGGATAGTTCACAACAACTTGGAATAATGTCTCTCAATGGTAACATATAGGTTTCCTTTTCTACATAAATACTTTTCCCATGGCGTACCCACTGGCATATTTCTCGATCTAAAAAGGTCGTTGGAAGTTAGGTAAGGCTAAAAATGGTGCAGTACCGATAGTTTCTTTCAGTGTATAAATGGATTTATGATGCTATCCTCCCTAGTGAAATATTTTCCTCACACTTGTCAATGCATGCAAGGGGGATGAAATAAGGGATAAGTTGGAAATGGACCTTCTCCAGTATTTCACTGCACCCAAAAAGCTACAAACCTCTGTAACATTGGTGGGTTTAGGCCACTTTACAATCACATCAACTTTAGAAGGATATATTCTCAACTATCCATCTTCAACAATGTGACCCAAGTAAACTAGAGAGGTTTTAACAAATTCACACTTAGACATTTTGACATACAATTTTTCCCTTTGCAAAACATCAAGCACCTTTTTAACATGAATCACATGATATTTCCATGTCCTATTGAAAATAAGAATGTCATGAAGATACACAAGTACAAATCATCAAGAAAAGGCCTGAAAATATCAATCATCACCCTCATGAATGTGGCCAAAGAATTGCATAGTACGAATGGCATCACCAACCATTCAAACAAGCCCTGTTTGGTATTAATTGCAGTCTTACATACATCCTATTTTGCAATATTGACTTGATGATAGCCACTGTGCGAGTCCAATTTTGTGAAATCGAAAAAAATTTCAATTGATCTAATAGATCATCAATGCGAGGGAGAGGGTATTGGTTCTTCACTGTTATTTTTTTAGTGCTCTGTAGTCGATGCACATGTAGGAATTTATAGGGAAAGTTCCTTAAATCAAACACCAAAGGTCACCGCTCACAAATAGATCATAGATTAGTACACCAATATTTTACGTGGTTAAAACCCTCAAAGAGGGAAACAATCCACGACTTGAGCCAACATGGCCACTTCAAAAAATTTATTAATATCAAGAAAGAAAATTTACATAAGCTTCTCTCATAAACGATTACTGGACAAATGAACCTCCATACTCTTTACATAGAGATCATGGACCAATCAGGTGTTAAGCCACAGATCAAGTGTCAGTAATACTGAGGAGAGAGTGAACCATCAGATCACTACATATTGTGATCGTCGGATTATAAGTTACAAATGTTCATAGTAAAGAAACACACTTTACCTAACTATACGCTAGAATAAGTTATACTTAACTATTTCTTATGTGTCAGAATATCCTAACATCCCCCCTTAAGAACAACTTGGGATATGATTGAAGGATTTACAAAGGTGACACAAAAGAAGACTATTTCCTATGTGTCGAAATATCCTAACATCCCCCCTTAAGAACAACTTTGGATAGGATTGAAGGATTTACAAAGGTGACACGATAGGAGAAGGAAGGAGGCATTGTAATCTATCCCCCCTTAATGATAACTTTCCTGAACTCCAAACATAGATCTAAGTTTGGTAAAATTCACTTATGTGAGAGCCTTTGTAAAGATAATGACAACTTGATCATTGGTTGAAAAATATTTCACTTCAAGAACACGATCATGAATGAGATTTATGATGAAGTGCCTGTGAAGCTCAATGTGTTTCATACGCTGATGCTGAACTGGATCTTTACATAGTTGAATGGCACTCTGATTATCACACCAAAGTGTAGATGGATGTTGCTGATGAAGACCAAATTCGGTCAAGATCTGACGAAGCCACAGGGCTTCTTTGTTGGCTTCAACTGCACCACGATACTATGCTTTTGTCAAAGAAAGAGATATGGCACTTTTTTTCTTACAAGACCAAGTAATAGGTCCTGAACCAAGAGTGAATACTTAAACTACAGTAGATGAGTCGATCATCAGGTTCACCAGCCCAATCCAAATTAGTGAAACCAACCAACAATGGAGATTCTCCTACATTGTAATGAATCCCAAACTGAACTGTACCTCGAATATATCAAAGTATTATTTTAGCTGCTTTACAACGACTTTCATGAGTTTGGTGCATAAACCGAGCAACAAGACCAACGGAAAAGGAGAGGTCAAGATGAGTATGGATTAGATACAAAATTTTACCAACAAGTTGACAGTATAAGGTAGCATCAACTTTGAGGGTAGTAAAAGTGACTAAAAGCTTGACTCTATACTGTAAGGGAAAAGAGGTTGGCTTAGAGTCTTCCACGTGAAAGTGGCGTAGAAGATCACAGACATACTTGGACTAAGAAAGGGTAATACCTTCTTTGGATTGCAAGACTTGAAGACCAAGGAAATAACGCAAGTGTCCTAATTTTGTCATTTCAAACTTCTTTTTGAGGCTAGACTTCACATGGTTTATATGGTTGGGATCACAACCAATAAGGATAAGATCATCAACATAAATAACACAGATGATGAAAGAGTTACCCACTTTCTTGGTGTAGACAATGTTATCAGAATGACACCTAGAAAATCCATTATATAAGAGAAAGCTATCCATTTTGGCATACCAAGACTGAGAAGCTTTTTTGATACCATAGAGAGACTTCCTGAGGCGAAAAACAAGGCTAGAGTCATTTTGGATAAATCCAGGGGGTTGTTCCATGTAGATTTCTTCATGCAAATCTCCATGTAAGAAGGTGGATTTAACATCCATCTGATGGACTTCTCATTTAAAGGAGGCAGCAAGTGAAAGAACAAGGTGAATAGAATCCATTTTGGAAACGAGGGAGAAGGTTTCAGTATATTCAATGCCTTCAACTTGTGAAAATCCTTTAGCAACAAGATCCCAAGTATCATTTGCCAATAAGGAACGATATTCTTCATTCATAGCTTCAATCCAATCTAGATGACCTGAATCTTCTTCAAATGTGTTTGGATCAAGATTTTGTGGAACTTGAGCCAATAAGGAAGACGCTCTTTCGAACTGAGAACGTGTACGACGTTGATCTACAGGGTAACCTGCAAGAGAACCTGTTGCATCCTGAGTAGAGTGGAACCATATTGGAAGCTATGGAGATAAAGGAATATCTTGAGGAGGTGGAGGAGTATTATCATCCTTGCTGTCATCATCCGAACTAGAAGGAATGAGCTTTCAAAAATAGAAGAGATAGAGAGAGGTGGCACATATGCCGAATCAGGCTCGTAGGCCAAAGGTAGCACACCCATCGAACTAGGCTCGCAGGCCGAAATATTTTCATCAAATTTTACATCTCCTCTAATGATTATATTTTTGGATATTGGTTGAAGAAGTATACATCCTTTGACTTCTTCGAAATATCCAGCAAAAATGCATTTTCACTCTTAGGTTCTAAGGATTTATGTTTCACATCTGGAATGTGGGCCCAAGCTTCACTTCCAAAAACACGAAACTTACATCTGGGTTGATTGAGCTTCAAGCTTCTTCTAGAGCTATATTCCTTAAAAACTTAGCAGAAGTGTGATTCACAATGTAATTTTCACAGTTAATTGCTTCTGCCCAAAAATTAAGACTAAGTCCTTTAGATCGAAGCATATAATTAGCCATTTATTTTAAGGTGCGATTCTTCCTTTCAACTACACCATTTTTTTGTGGAATATATGGAACAATATGTTGCAATTGAATGCCATGCTAAGTGAAAAAGTTGATAAATTGTTTTTAACATATTCTCCTCCATTGTTTGATATTAACTTAATACTTTGATGTCCAGATTGTTTCTCAACAAAGGCCTTAAAGGCCAAGAAGATGTTATAAACTCCACTCTTGAGTTTTAGGAAGTATACCCAAGTGCGTCTAGAAAAATCATCAGTGAAAGTTAAGAAGTATTTTCGTCCAAAGAAAGAAACAACTGGAAGTGGACCACATAAATCAATGTGCACAAGATGCAAAGGGGTTGAAGCATGCCAAGAGACATGTTTGTCAAAACTGTCCCGATGATGTTTTCTGAGTACACAACCGGAACAAACACCATCTCAGAAAGATACCATAGGAAGACCTGTCACCATATTTTCTTTACATAGAGTTTGAAGAGAGCGATATTTTAAGTGACCAAATCACTCATGCCAAAATTTTCTCACTTCATCATTATAAGCAACAAAAACAGAGGGAAGACATGATGACCCAAATTTGTTAAACTTTTATAACCTTGTGGAATCATCAACAATGCCAGTAGCTAAAATATGTTTAGGATCTTTGAGGTCGTTAATTACAACATCATGAGGTGATAATTCTACTGTTTTCCCTTCACCTAAATGAGTTATCCGATAAACAGATAGAAGGTTTCAGGGCAAGGTAGGAACACATAATACACCTTTAAACTGACCATTATCTAGATGAATGGTTCCAGACCCTACAACACTAAGAGATCTATCATCACCAACATAAATGTTTTTGGTGTTACAACCAGTTAAAGAAGAAAACATGGCTTTATTTTTAGCCATGTGGTAAGAGGCTCCAGAATCAATGAGCCACTCATGAGTTTGAGAAGAAGAAGATACATTTAATGCATAACAAGATCTTGATGCTTGACAACCACAAGCAGAATTTTCCATTCCTGAAGATGAAGTTGAAGAGTTCTCCAAATTGATGTGGTGCTTCTTCATTGCTGCTTTCAATGCTTCCATTTTATTAAAACATTTGGACTCTACATGTCCATCATGATTACAAAATTTGCAATGTCTATCTGTTTTCTTCCCTTTGTTTTTGTTTGCCTTATCATTTTTTTTGAGTTGCTTTTTCAGTTTGTGGCTGAAATTTCTTAAGACCCTTGTTTGGTTTAGGACCATTATTTTTAGGATGTTGCTTCTTAGGATTCTTTTGATATGGTTGCTACTGGGTTGCTAAGGCTTTCTTAGAAGAGTTTCCATTATTAATAAGACCAAGGTGTAAGATTTTTTCATGTTCTCTTATTAAAGAATCACAAAAGGCATCAAAATAGGGGGACTTGTAGGCTATTCCTTGAGAAATGAGTGCTTCTCCAGTGGAATGGAAGGTGGAAACAAATATAGAGTATGCAGGGCCAAGCTTAGCAAGAATGGAATAGATAAGGCTACCATATTCCTTTTTGACCTTACAACCTTCTAAAAGAAGTCTAAGGGTCTTGAATTTGGACAAAAAATCTTCAATAGAGGAGAAATTGTTGGGGTCTAAAGTAAGCAACTCATTTTCAAGTTGGTAGGCCCTGATTTCATTTTGAATGCCAAAAATAGTATTTAGTTTTTTCATAGTTGCATCAAGGGTGTCAATTTCTTGGATATGAAATCGGAAATCTTGAGAAATGGACATTCCTATCAACCCTCGTGCTTGATCTTGTTTATTTTCCCATTTAGCGGCTTTATCTCCATCAGTAGGTTTAGTTTCTTGTCCTGTGGCTATTATATAAAGCCCTTTACTTCTAAGTAAGTCTATCATGTAGGATAGCCATTGGAAATAATTGGTGTTGTTAAGAATAACCGAGCATGCACTTTCCATTTTTTTTTTTTAAACTGAAGATGAAAAGGCTGAAACTAACTGCTCCAATGGAAAGATCTCGAAAACTTAGGCTGGTTACAAAAAAACGGCTTCCGAATAAAGAAGTTATGGCTTTTTGAAAAATGCGTGTTGTAGATGCTGAATAGTTACATGAAAGGTTGAAATTTGATGGAGAAGTTCTACTTTTTAAAAAAATCTCCCCCTTTTCCAAACTTAATACAATAATCTCACTTTAAAAAAACTACTTTATGTGACCCACTTTTATAAATAAGTGAGAGTCACTTTTACATGTGTTTTTTAAATAAAACCCTCTTTTTAAAACTGACAACTTGCGAAAGGGATTTATAAGAAAAAGTAACTTAAAAAATAGATTTTTAGAAAAAGAAGCTTGAGAAAGAGACTTGGACCCAAGACCTCGATTATCATAAACTAACTTTATAGCAAGTGAGCTAGTAAAGGATTATGTAATTGTTTGAAAGGAGGGAGGTTTTTTTTTTTTTTTTTTTCTCTTCGATGTGCGTGCTTTTTCCTGCAAAAAAAAAACACAAAATCCGTGCAAAAAAAACAAGCCTTATGGAAGAACATTAGTTTTCTAGCAACTATCTATTTTTTCACTATTCCTGATTTCCCGAGATCGCACAAAGATGCGGGGAAAGAGCATACGTAGCAAAAAAAAATCTCGTCTTCTTGTTTCTGATTTGCCGAGATCGCACATAACGTAGAGAAAAGAGCATACACAAAGAAGAGGGTATAGATCCAAAAATAAAAAAATAAAATATAAACTGAAATAAACATAAGGATCCAGAATAAACAGAAGGATTAATAAATATAACTGCAAAAAATATACTTTATACCTCCATATCTAAAATGACATAACTTGGGCAACCGGAAACCTTTTCGCATGAAATGAAAGGTGTCCCTCATTATAACAAACGCTCTAGACACAACAGAGCAGTTCTCCCATCCCGAAAGTGGTCAGAAACAATAGATCTGAAAAACGACAGTCGCATGTAGTCAAACCGCCTTCGAATTTGGATTAACAACGAATGCGGATCTGATACCATGTAGGAATTTACAGGGTAAGTTCCTTAGATAAAACACTAAAGGTCACCTCTCACAAATAGATCACATATCAGTACACCAGTATTTGACGTGGTTAAAAACCTCGAAGAGGGAAACAGCCCACGACCTGAGCCAACGTGGCCACTTCAGGCAATTTATTAATATCAAGAAAGAAAATTTACATAAGCTTCTCTCATAAACAGTTATTAGAAAAATGACCCTCCATGCTCTTTAAATAGATATCATGGATCAATCAGGTGCTAAGCCATGGATCAAGTGTCGGTAATACCGAGGAGAGAGTGAACCGTTGGATCACTACATATTGTGACCGTCAGATTATAAGTTACAAATGTACATAGTAAAGAAACACACTTTACCTAACTCTACGCTAGACCAAGTTATACTTAACTATTTCCTATGTATCAGAATATCTTAACAACACATCCTCCATCTTCCATCCTTCTTTGGCACCAACACAATAGGTGAACCACATGGCAAAGAACTTGGCTTTATGACCCCTTGGTTCAACAATTCCTGTACCTTCTTCTTTGTCTCCTCCATCTAAATAGCTGACAACCTGTACATACCAATATTGGGTAGAGGGGAATCCTAATAAAAGTTAATCTCATGTTGTATTTCACGCTTTATAGGAAACCCACTTAGTTCCTGAATTAGCTCATCTTAGTTAGAAACAAATTCATACAATTTTTTTTTTTGAGTGGGATCAAACCTTGGAAAGCTTCATATGCCTTTGCATCTTTTAATCTCACAACCATGAGCATGAACTCTTTTTTGGAGTTGACCAATCTCTTCATCTGACCTGCACTTATAAGACTAGAATTGATCTTGGCACGATGAGCCCTAACAATGTATTCCACCTCATATTTCGTCAGATGATACTTGTTTTCATGGAGAAAGTAAACTAGTTTCCTATCATAAAAATATGGACTCCCCAATACAATGCCACAAATATCCAAGAGTACAAAATCAAGTTCAACCTCATCTACTAGTTTGAATGTGTTGAAGCTTCGAAATTCACTGCAACAACATGGGGGATGACCACCTGGTCCGGACCTTAAAGCAGTTCCTTTTCCGTTTTGAATAGTGGCTTTGACTGGTTTAACTAGGTCCAGTTACCTTCTTTCAATCTCCATTGTCTTAAAATATGACTTTTATTTACCAATGGGAAATAGACATCAGATCATTTCTCTTGCTGATCGGGCAAGAAAGTGATCTTTAAGCTAATTTGGGCTTAGCCAAGCCACAATTAAAGTTCTTCTTCTTTAGGAAGAGGACTTTTTAAGAATGTAGAATTTAATCTAAATGTAATATTATTCTAAGATGGAAGCAAAATAAACTATTTTAATCCTATCTCAATCAGGCAGATATAGATCTATCCCAACTAAGATCAATATGTCTTAAATAATTGAGATTTAAATATGTTTGTTTTAAATGAATATCAAGCTAACGAAGTAGTTCAATTAACTAATATTGTGAATACCAAACACATTCTATCTAGAGACCTCTTAACTGAAATAATTAATCAACAACACTTATGAAGTAGTTCTCAAAATGATATCGATCATTTAATCAGTAACTTGAATAATTAAACAATAACATGCAGAAATTAGTTCACAACATATCACTATTCGATAAATCTGTTTTGTAAGAAAAAATTCTGAGTAAATAGTTACTCAGAAATCAGAATTCAACCCATAAGAGTAGAGACAAATAATAACATAAATTGAAGCAAATTACTCATACTGATAGAAGTGCACAAGTATGCGAGTAAATTGACAAATTCCTGTTATCAAAAAAATGAAACCAACATTTAAAATAATAGTATTAAAAGTACCAATTTATTAAGTCCATTTCTCTAGCTTCGGTCTCTCACACCCTTTTACAATACCTGAACTTTTTCTTTCAAAATCAGAGCTATAGTAGTGCGAGACTCTGTTCATTATACATAACTCAGAATGTAAAAGAAAAACCTCAATAATCTCTAGATCTGATGTTCCTCTCCTCTCACCCTATAACTCTAAATCCTATAGACAATAATTCCATCAAGAATTCCAGAATTGCAGAGGAGAGCAACCTTTATTACATTTTGCAATCTACTATTTATAATATTTACAAAATAATTCTTCATAGGAAAGTTTGTTGAAGAGTGGTTTTGCTCCATCAATTTTCATTGGTTTAAAAATCATATTCTTAAATTGTTGGAGTGTTCTCATTGATTGAGAGCTTCTTCTTCTCATCTCTTCAACTGTTTTCCTGCAAAAAAAAATCAAAATCAAATTAAAATGTAAAAAATAAAATCAAGTTGCAAAAAGAAATTAAATAAATCTAATCAAAACTTAATTAATAAATAATTGAAAAATGAAGTATAAGCTTTCTTTTGATTTCCGTGCTGATATAATTAGCCAAGGATATCATTGACGAATGGATCTGCATTTAGAAGAAGTTGTGGGCAAATTAAAATGCAGAAAATAAATCTCAGAAAATTAATTTGTTAAAAATTCGAAGCATGATCTTCTGCTGAATTTTAGACCCAATAAATGATCAAATCTAGAAATGAAACAACTTCAGAAATGTTCTCCATCATTTTATCTATCTGATGAGCCGTCCTGGGCCTCATTTGGCCAAGTAAAACTCCATTTATGAGCTTCCAAAGTTGGTATATTAAAATTTCTAGAAATCTCAAAATTTTCTGTTGATTGCGCTAAAAATTAGAAATTTTAAATTAAATTCTAATCCTAAATTAAATTATAATATTTAATTAATTAATGCTAATTAATTACAATTAAGTTATCAATCTCAATTTAGTATAAACAAAAATTAATTAATAAAAATAAACTATTTAAAATTTATTTAAAATATAAATATATTATATTAATATTATAATTTATTTATATTTAAATTATAATAAAATATAAAAATTATAATAAAAATATAATATTTATATATTAAATAATTAAAAACTAAACATCCAAGTGAGAGTGAGAGAGGAGGGAGGAGGAGAGGTGAGGAGTACTAATAAGGGAGGAGGAGAATGAGTGAGAGTTATAAGGTGGAGAGAAGAGTTAGGTGAGGGAGAGTGAGGTGGAGGGTGAGGTGAGGTAAGCGTGAGGTAGGAGAGGTGAGGTGGAGGGTGAGTGAGGTGAGGGTAAGGTCACGAGAGTTATAAGGAGAATAATTTTTTTTTGGCATAAAACTTAAAATCCCATCGTATAACCAAATCGCATCGGAGTTTCGGAAATATTTAAATATATGGTAAAAACAAATATTTGTTATTTGCGATATGCGATTTGCGATGTATCACAATTGCAATATCGCCTCACATATTTTATTTCGACTTTTTCTTTTTATAAATTGGGATTTTTCAGAAGAGTGAATGTGGTGAGAAGTGGAACCCACGTGGGATTAACCATCCTACATTTTGGACTTCAGTTTTTTGCAATTTTAAGAGTTTGGGTTTGGCAATTTGTTTTAAATAATGAGTTGGAGTAAATTACCAAGATCCTGAAATGTGTTTTAGTTCGTTATGCAATTTAGTTGGGTCATTTTGTAAGACTGTTAGTGAAAAATGAAAGAAATAGTAAAAATGAACTAAAAGTTAATATTTACAATGAATGACTATTTTAACTACGAGAATTAAAATATTGGTATAATTTATACATTTTTTAGTTCAATCGAGAAAATGATCAAACTTCAAAAAATCGTCATTTACAAACCGGTTGACCAAATGGAGCGAAACAAGTATCGTTGGAAATCTTGTAAAAAAATGACTTCAATAAAGCAATCAAAACAAAATTTTGAGGAAGATGAAAAAATAGAAAAAATGCAGGATAATTAACTTAATGAAAATCCTAAAAGGTGTTTGGCCAAAATTGTAGAAAGGGTCCCCATTATTTGAAATGTATAAGTAAAAAATGGGGGGGTTGTGTTTTACCACAACAATGGCGACATGCGGGAGAAGAACCAGTTATCTCTGATTAAAGATAATGAACTTAAATTTACCTAAAGGTTAAAAATAATGGAAATCACGAAATCGTCTAACAGTAAAACATTTCCATATATCCCACATAAATAGATTAAGCAATATGAGTTTGTAAAGATAAGTACTTAAAATAGACTCGAGTAAAAATGACGAATCCAAATTTGGGGAAATTTGTTTTTTTTAATTTTCCTCATGTGAAAAATAGAAGAAGGTAGATATAGGAGTTTTTTAATAAAGCATATATCCATTTCAAGTTTGTCTCTGACATCGCTTCGCTGCCAGCGAGCCTAAATAGTACCTCGGTGAAGTTGTCTTTTATGCCATACAAGCCTAGTTCCGCTGTCAGCGACTGTCCATAGCCCCGACGGGTTTACTTGTATTTCCCATGCTTCCTCTTTTTATCACTCTTTTGATAAGCACATTTGCAAGCTTTTTATTTATGATGTATTTGAGTGAAAGAGGTGAGATGGCAAATGAATATTTTATGTTTAATAGACATAGTACTTTCATAATGTTTTCTCCAAATTCTTTCCCTGCAACTATCAATCAGAGGATTTTTATGTGGAGGGGTGGGAGGGATTCATTGAATTAAATTCAAATCAGTTCTTTCCTTGAAAAAGTAAACTCAATCACTTAGAAAGGATGTATGTTCCTGTTAGAAATATTGTCATTGATGGCAAAGAAAGCAAAGAACAGCAGCAGGGAATATGTACAACAGAAGGCAGAGGCAGAGGTCGAGCAACGCTGAAGCAGAAATAGGCAAAGGAGACAGGCGGAAGAACACTGCTAAAGCGTAACAGTCAAATACAGAGGCAGACTGAAACGGTCGAGTAGTGGAGGCAGAAGCAGCGAATATGGAGGCAGTGAAACAGTTGAGCAGTGGAGACAGAGGCAGAAAATACAAAGGCAGTGAAGCGGTCGAGCGGCATAGGCGTTAGCACAGCAGAGGCACAGAAAATTCTGGGAATCGCTTAACCCCAGGCGGAAGGATACATAAAACAAATTCCGGGAATCACTTAACCCCAAGCGAAAGGATACATAAAACAAATTCTGGGAATCATATAACCCAAAGAAGCAAAGTATATATATATATATATATACAAATCTCATTCCGGGAATCGTTACCCACGCAGGAGTATACATACAACGCATTACATATTCGACGCCTTATATACAAAGGTTCAAAGCATAATATTAAATGATATGGAGTGCTTTATTATCAGAACCCAAGTACCTTATATGGTGGGACCCTTCCCAATCGCATCGGATTTAAGCAAGTCATCGGAACATGCAACAGAAATATGCGATTGCGATTGAAGACCGGACCCGATCAAGTCCGGCATAATCGCATCGGATCAATATAATCGCCTCGGAGATTATAAGAGCATCGGAACATCACAACAGAAAATTGCGATTGCGATTAATCGCAATCGGAGCAGGAGTGGTCAATAGCATCGGAGTATTCAAAGTCGCGATTGCGATCAATCGCAATCGGAGAAATCGCAACAGTGACCAATCGCAATCGGAGTTAAAGTGGAGCATCGAGACATGCAAATGGAATTTGCGATTGCGATTAATCGTATCGCATCAGAGTAATCGCAATCGGAGCTTCGGAATATTGGAATGTTGGTACATTCAAATGGAAATTGCGATTGCGATCAATCGCAATCGGAAGAAGTCAAGTATAGCATCGGAAAGCGTGGCAAGTGGGCCCGGATATATGACATTCTATTGATTATAGTGGAAGTGGCAGTGTATATGTTAAAACTTTATATAAGCTCGCCAAGAATTGAAATTATGATATATATATAAGGCGCTGTTATAAAACGTTGTGGCGATTATATTGAAATATGCCGCGTGGTCTGTGGACCTAAGGGCTTCGGCTTAAGGTGGAGGGCGATTCTTTATTTAAAACAATTGGGATGTATGTCTGTTCCGCTTACGGAACTCGCCACATCAACAAGACACTTGCTACGTACAGAGCGTTGGAATTTGTCCAGAATTACAGTCAGCAATTTCATATATATATAAAGCGCTGATATAAAAAATATAAATAAAAATGCAGCTCATAAAATCAGGAGTTACGCAGCAGCCATAAACAGAAAGGCATACAGAGGAGAGAAAGGGACCAACACAGTCAAAGAAAAGACAAATGCGCAGCGATCCAAAAGGCTGTATGAGTGAGCTGGAGCTCTCATTGTAATTAAATGTAATATTTTAATTGGTTTATATTGTTTGTGATGCATTGGCAAGTCTCCGGAAGAGAGAAAATATCCCACTATAATATTAAAATAAGCACCTACAGTTATGTTTATTGAATAAGCTAATAAAAGGAATGAGAAGACAGAAGCCAAAGAGTCATGACTGTTCACTCCAAATTCTTTGTGAAATACAAACAGTCATGTGAAGAAATCTATAAATAATATCATCTTGATATGCAAATAGAGGTTAGAGAGAGTAAATCTAGAGAAGGCAGAATATAGAAGTGTGAGGCAGAGAAGATTAAGAAAAGAAGAGCAGAAATAGAAGCTACATAACAGAGCTGATATCTGAGGTAAATCAGCAAATTTTCAGTTTGATAAATTGAGGAAGTTGGAGATTCCCTATCAAGTTGCAGCTTGATAGCTGTCAGTTGTAGCTGACTGAGGTTGGAGCCTCCTGTAGGTTGGTGCCTACAGAAAATTGAAGGGTTTTGGTGCTTCATTGCAAGTTGTAGCTTGCAGAATTGAGGTAGGAGCCTCCTGTAGGTTGGTGCCTGCAGAAAAACATTGGTGAGAGGGAGTTGGAGCTTGCCTTTGCATCACAACAATAATAAGATGTGGTTTTCTCCCTTTATGGGTTTCCACTTACATCTGTTGTCTCTATGTGTGCTTCTTATGTGTTGATGTGATTATTTCAATCTGCTTAATTGCTTGCTACTCTCAACATAAGTATGGTGTCACATTAAATTAATATTGGCTGCAAATAAGACTGTTCACATATTAAGCTGTAAATAATTTTGGTGAAAATTTTAAAAGGCTTATGTATGTATTAAACTGATTCACCCCCCCCTCTCAGTTTAATTAAAGATTCAACAGTTCCTTCATGAAAAATATTTAAAGCAAAATGACTGTATGGTTCCATAAATATATGCATTTAATGGTAAATGAAATTCACTTAAATGGATAGAGTAAAAGATTTCCCATGTATGTCAACAATTGTCAAAAAAAAAAAAAAAACCTTTCACATAAATCATGACAAAGTCACCAAAATCAAATCAAAACTGAAAACAAAAGGTAAATAATTCCTAAACTAAAGTAAGAAAGGAAATCAACAAATAAAAATGAAGAAAGAAAAAAAATTAAAAGAAAAACAAAATTTAAAAGCTAAACTCTAACAAGATCGCTTTTTTCAACAAAGGATTATAAAAGAAAATAAACATATGTACGTTCATTCCTATGTTGAGATTTTAAAATTTTTATCTTGCAGAGTTATGTAGATGCAGAAGTGTCCTCAGACACATACTTTTATTGATCATGAAAAAATATTACATAACAAATTGTAGGAGTTTACAAACGTAAACTCTCACTCTCACATTACACAATGAAATTAGGAAACAATCCTATTTATAAGCTCTATGTTCTAACTTAATATAGTTATGGATCACTTGGAAAATCAACAATTGTCCATTTACAATAAATGACCTTCTAACCATCCCACTAACTTTATTCCTATTTTAGAACCTAGGAAACGACTCAATTCTAGAGTCCTATTTTTACTAACAAAATATTATTTCTAAGTATCTCTAATATTTATTAAATATTCTAATTTAATAAATATATTTATCCTAACTTTACATTATTCAATTTATGCGTTTTTGGATTTATAATTGCCTTTATGAAATAGGCTAACATTCCCCCCTTCAAGGATAAATCCAAAAGAAGAACGAGGAACCATCTTCCAAGTTCTCAAGTTGATGTTGAAAAAATATTCAATCTCAAGAGAACATGAATCAGCTGTATGTCTGATTCATCTCTGAATGTCACTTGACAACTCCAATACGTGCCAAGTTGCAAAAGGATCCATCTATCATTTGCATGAAATCAGCATCAAAATTTTTGTTCAAGGCCCACTGGCTGATGATGTCAAAAACAACTCACTGTTGCTTTTTTATGCTGGAAACTATTCACTGCTTCTGTGCTGTCGACTGCCCACTGGAAAATTTGTTGATGCCCACTGGAAAATTTGTTGATGCCCACTGGCTGCTTTTGCTGGTTTTTTCGAGACTTTCATTATGAAAACCACCGTCAATCTCATTGAGATTTTCCCCCCTTTGTCAACTGAAAGGAGAGACACTTCGCTTGGAAAGTATTCCTGAACTCCCCCCTTCAAGTGTAGGAGTTTTACACTGTTGTACTCCCCCATTCAACTGCATGAGAGTACCATCATTTTTTCACTGTTGGCTGCACTATGTGTGATCGTATGCGGTCGTATGCGGTTGTAGAACTAAATCAATCTTTTAACTGTGGATGACCATTCCCAAGGGTCAATCCATTCATAATGTATCTTCAATCTGGCTGATTTGTGTTGATTGCGACATTTTTCTGAGGAATGATTGGACTTGCCACAATGGCGACAGTGATGGAGATCAAAACACTAATCTTCCATATGACCGGTTCTCTGACAATGAGAACATTTCGGTTTGACTTCAACTTCAGGTTGTGTGGAATTCTGTTTTTCTGCAAATTTGGGTTGCGGGCATTGCTAGTTGTCTGCAATTGTCTCTGAATGTGCTGAGGGGATCTGTTCAAGAAATCCCGCACTAACGAACTGAATGGGCTTGGAATAATCGGGAATAGGTAAGTTGGCGTCATCTTGGACATATCCTAAGCCTCGTCAATTCTTGTTATTCTGAATTTCTTCCCAAGGCTTGATGATGGGCTTGGAAGAAATTGGATTTGGAACAACTTCGACACTTGAAGCTGTTGGAATGAAAGACTTATCATCTGGATGGTTCAAAGACTTGAAAGTATCACTCTTTTCTTGCAATTCAATCCTTTGAAGTTGTGACTCGAGCTGAAGAAAATCAATAGTTTCATGTGTTTGTTGTAGATGCCGTGAAAGATCAACAAGAGTTTCTTTGCTGACGTGCACCATGTCTTCATCACTGGAGATGATCAAACTGTGAAGAATGTTTAACAACTGAATATGTTGCTCCATCTGAACTTGTGCACTTGAAATCAGGCTCTCTTGTTGTAGATGTCGTACTTTGAACTGTTTCACTTGAATGACGGGCTCGCTTGAATGTGGCTTGAATGGCACGCTCGCTTGATTTGTTGCTTATTGCACTTGCTAGCGTTGTAGAATTTTCTCGCTTAAACTCTGGAATTCACGCTCGCTTGATGACGATCACATTTGTTTAAGCACACACTTGACTTACTTGATGACTTCACGCTCACTTGAATTAATAACCACGCTCGCTTGATGTTGATGTCAACTTGGTTGATTGATGTTAGAGTTGAACTTGTTTGGTTGCTTTTGATGGTCGCTGCAATAAACTTCACTCTGGCTTGCTTGATGGTTTGATCTTTGTACTATCTTGACGCAAATTGCTTGAAATCACGCTCGCTTGGAGATGTAAACTTGTTGCTTGTTTGAAAAAACTCATGCACTCAATTGATTTTGTGTAAAGGAAGGGTTTTGAACACTGTCGACAATGCACCCAAGAAAGCTTACAATGATTCACTTTAAAATAATGAATTCACTTGTCTTCTTAAAAATTCATTAACAATGAATTTTTAATGATTAACATAACATAATGAATTTGATTACAAGTTCTGAAAAGAATGTATAACAACGCTGATGTAGACTTTTGAGTGTGCAGGTACATGAACTTGATGAATTGAATTGGCTTGTTGATGTAAAATGTGGATGTAGACAATCTTCGATTATATGTTGTAGTTGTGCAGATGCATGTGTTGATCTTGCAGCTATTTTGTTATAAGTGTTGTGCTTGCTGATATTAAACTTTATGTATGAAATTATTAATGTGTCACAACTAGACACAGATTAAAAAAGCAACAACATGAAGCCATAAAAAACATGCGCCATCAAACACACATGGTGTACCCCTTATTCAATTTCGGGCGGATCTAGGACACATCAACACCAAAAAAAATGATATCTTTATTAATCACTGGAGTACATCATCTGAAGCAATGATAATGCCAAGTTGACAACCCTTTGAAACAACACGCCTTCAAAGTCTGAATAGATAGTGACACGAGCTCTCTCAAAGTCTGAATGGATAGTGACACGAACTCTCCCAAAATCGCTGATGATGGGCAATTTGGTGGTAAAATTCCATATCTGTGGGACAGTCATTCTAAATGTATTTTTATTGTATAATGTCAATATCAACGAAAATCTGACTATTCGGTTATGTTTCCAAAATCATCGATGGCAGGTATTGATTTCGGTGGGCCAAGAGAGCCATGGCATGACTTATATTGTAAAATTGACGGTCCTGCGACATATGACGTCCTCACAAATTTTGAGCAGCGGTGGACTAAGGCGGCAGAGCGACATGGATTTATGAAACTAAAAAGACGACATGACGATTCACTAATTAAAATGGATCAATTTCCAAAGATAATAGGCATGTCAAAGATAAATATTTTTTATGATAACGATCCTGAAACATGGCATGTGCAGGTTTTCCGGTCAATTGACTCAGGTTCTGTGAAAGGCTTCCCAAAGGATGTAAAGGAAGCTGAGGCTAGGAATCTAGTCTATTTAAAAAATTTGGTTGTGGACTTGAGCATACATACAACATATGTTGAGGCCATTCGATCTGCACAACACTTCATTTATATTGAAAACCAATACTTCATTGGGTCATCATACAATTGGTCCGCGCACAAAGAGATAGGTGCCAACAATATGATTCCCACGGAACTTGCTCTCAAGATAGTGAAAAAGATCAAAGCACATGAGAGATTTGCAGTCTATGTTTTGATACCAATGTATCCAGAAGGCATTCCAACAAGTATTTCGATGCAACAGATTCTTTACTGGAAGTCGACAGAAACATTGGTTTTGTAGGCCGAATGCAGGATCTCAGCGCTGACAGCGGACGAGGAGCTGCAATACTCCAATAACATGCAAGTAGCTACGCAATAATCAAAATTATTTGACCATTTTAAACCACACACTGGTCAAATGGGCAGATGCAAATGCCAACAAAACTTTACAGAAAGTAGACATAAATTCCCTCACAAATAGTGACTGTCTTATTACACAGTTCTTGAACCATTCCAAGCAATATCTTTTGGAAATGATCTCCTAAAGCCCCACACAAAGAGAAGAAGCAGGAACATAATTCCGATTCTGATTCGATTCAAACCAGAATCAAATCGCTCCTGTCAAGCACGTCTTATCCTGCTTTAACACTATAAATTGGCTTCAATTTGTGTTGAACTTGGAATTAAAAGTACACTTCACTGCATTGACTCAACCAACAGTGTTTCTATTTCACAAAAAATATATTTCTCCACCAATTTAATTATATTCAAGATCAAAAGCTGTAATATTGCTTGCGTCTATCATCATCTCATCGATTCCATTTGAAAGCCTTACCCAGGTTAAAACGCATTCAAATTATGAAAAGGGGAGCGTGGATCAACTACGCCTAACTTAATGGCAAGTGCACATATTGCAATGGTTATTTCTGTCGGTTAATTTTAACAATTGAAACAAATCCCAAGCCCAAACAATCTATAATCTATATTATATTATAAATACTTAATGGATTGGAGCCCTTTTGAACACATAAAACTCTTACCCAATCTATCATCATAACACGCAATCCCATAAAACGCAACTTATCAACAACACATGCTATGAGAGGAAGCATTTGCGAACTTTGACCAATCAACCACTGCACGGTGCATTTGAAAATTTAGAAGTTTCAAAAGTTTACCTCTATCAATGTAGCTTACACTGTGAGTAAACTAGTGTCGTTGATCTAAATGAATTCAACGACAGGCTTAGAGGGCGCACACAACCACGACTTTGCTTCCATGCTCAGAGGGCTTAGAGGGCGCACGCAACAATCTGCAGAGCTTCCTTATGAGCTGAATCAAATTCAGTTTCTTCTCCATATGTTACGTCTTTGCAGTGAGTGCTCCTTCAGCTGGTTTCCATCCAATTCCATTATGTCTGCGCTATGCAGATCCTCCCATCAATTCATTCTCTCCACACGATTTTTCACATACACCCAAACTCTCACCGCAGCTCCGATACCACATGTAGATGCAGAAGTGTCCTCAGACACATACTTTTATTGATCATGAAAAAATATTACATAACAAATTGTAGGAGTTTACAAACGTAAACTTTCACTCTCACATTACACAATGAAATTAGGAAACAATCTTATTTATAAGCTCTATGTTCTAACTTAATATAGTTATGGATCACTTGGAAAATTAGCAAGTGTCCATTTACAATAAATGACCTTCTAACCATCCCACTAACTTTATTCCTATTTTAGAGCCTAGGAAACGACTCAATTTTGAAGTCCTATTTTTACTAACAAAATACTATTTCTAAGTATCTCTAATATTTGTTAAATATTATAATTTAATAAATATATTTATCCTAACTTTACATTATTCAATTTATGTGTTTTTGGATTTATAATTACCTTTATGAAATAGGCTAACAAGTTATATAAAAATGAGGCTCTCAAAATGTAGAAGGTGAATAAAAGTTATGATAGATAACATGTTGAATGAGAAGTTTCTATCTGTTACAAAGTTTTCTTCTTCAAGACAAAACCTGCATAAAAGCATCATAACTACTTTCTAATAAAATTAATGCTTTAAAAAAACAGACTAGAGGTTCAGAAACTCCTCAGTCTAGCTGATTTGATGAGGCTCATTACTTCTTATCTTTCAAGAATTTCAAAGAGTAAAAGAAAATGAACTTCGAAAATTGATCTGGTAGAGGTGTGAAAGGTTTATGAAAACCTGTAGAAACAGAGTTCAATATCAGCAAAAATAACAACAAAAATGAAGAAATGTGAATAAATGAAAGTGGGCACATGAAACTTACTATTGAAGAACTGCATTTAATTTTACCTGAGAAAGATGATTTTCTCCAATGCAAGTTAACTTATTTCTTTAATTAGAATTAAAAGCATGAAGAAGTTTTATTGACGCAAAATCATTATTTTATTACATCTAAAGTAAATCAAGCAGTAAACTAAAGGAAAGCAATGTTTTACGTTCAAAGAATCAGAAATAGATTGAATCCATTAGAAAATGAAGGCGAAGATGTGTTTTGTTATGAATTGAAACGATGAATGTTCTTTTGCTTCTTCCATTATGAATTTATATAAGCCCAAAAGTATTGAAATTGATTCAAAATCTCGAATAATGTAACAGTTATATAAAGGGGATTTGAATATTTATATGATGATTATGGAGATAAATTCAGAATAAAAGAAAATAAAAAATATAGATTAATCATTGGCACATTACCTTGCTAAATTTTTCGCATCGCGAGATTATTTGCCATGCATAACTTAAAATTTGCGACTTCCACTTTTTCCGATATGTGATTGAGATCTTTCCATAACAATTAAAAGATAATGGTGGAAGGCCAAATATCAAAGTTTATCACAACAAAATATCTTGAAGACAAAACTTCATTTAAGTTTAGCAATGCGATATAAATTTTGCAATGGAAAAGTTGCGATATGAGTATGTGTGATGGGAAGTTGCGAAGGGATGAATGCGATATCGAAGAATATTCATATCGGAAGATTAATTATTGTGAATGAAATGAAATGCTGATATTATTCTTGCGATAATGAAAATGCGGTAAATGACTAATGCAACATGACTACAAATATCAAAATATATGCGTGGAACATTGCTTTTGCAACCCATACAAACAATGATCAATTATGCATGGTTGCACTTCGCATCTTTTATAACTTACTTTCCCACAGATTTCATGACTTAACTCTTTCGCAATTTTATGATTTTGCGATTTTCGCAGCGAACTCCACATTTCTCATTGTAACTTTTATCATTTCACATATTACTTATCTCGTGTGATATGCGATATGTGTAGCATCGCATCGAAATATCCTTACCTTGTCTTTTATCGCATCACAACTAATATAATTTACCAACTAAGGTCTTAACAATAACCACTAAAATTGCCGATATGCAAAATGTAATTTCGTTGATGCGCCGATGTGCGATGAAGAACAGACCCGATATTTTTATTATATGAATTTTAATTTCATCTGGGATCCGGGACATCAGAAATTTTAAATATATGCCCCTACCAAATTTGCGATTTATAAATGAACGCGATATCTGTATATAAAGAGGATTTAAATGTCATATCGGATACGGGTTATATAAACATCACAATTTTGGCGAAGTAATTTTTGAAAAATGAGCTAGAATGAATATCAAAAGATATGCATCGAAAGTTTCTTATCCGGAATCATTAAGAGCTGCCTCTGATCAAATGTTGTGATATAGATAATGTGATATCAGACGGAGAGATCATCGAAAATCGGATATATTTAGTGTATGCTCATTTCAGAGCTTCCGATATGCGATTTATAATGAGCCATATGTAGGGTCGATGATTTCTTTATAGTATTCAATTCAAAAAGAAAGTGAGTGATTTAATTTTGCTTTATAATAAATAACCCTTTAATAATTTTAATTAATTGTTAGAATAACTGATTGAAATTAATTTTACCAAATCTTCCTTGTGAAGAGAGTTTGTGAAATATAATGATATGATATGTTTCCTCTAACAGTTCATTAAGTCTTATCAGGATTTCAATAAATATAAGAAAAATTTTAGATATCCTTCAAATTTCAGATGAAATCAGAAATACTTCCCTGAACATGTTGCATATTTAAGAAAAGTTGGCTGCTTGCTTATTTTTAGTTTTCATAATCAAGTCAATGAAGATCTTCAAATGAAACAAAATAGAAATAAGTAACAACCTTTGAAATTAAAATAACAATAGATGATGATGTACCTATAAACACATACCTAGAAGAATTTTGATTGTAAGTTTTACCTTTTTGAAGCTTCAAGTTCTCCCAAATTTTCTCAAAATTTGCATAAGTTCAATATCACCTTCTTATTTTAATCTAAAATGCTAAGTAATGAATTTTATAAAATTGCATCTTTTCCAAAATTACATCAGAAGACAAGAGTGGTAAAAATGAGTTCTTATAATTACTCGTGAATTAAAAATTGTCAAGTGGTAGAAAATTATTGGAATTTATTCATGTATGATTAATGATATGAATTGTGAAAAACAAGAAAATTGAAGGCTTGACAAATAAGTATGATCAAATAATTCAAGAGCTTTTTAAAATGCTCTAGGATTCTTTTTTATAATTGAAATGGGATGTCCAAAAGAAATTAGATTCATTACTTGTTTTATTGAAAATCTGAAATAATGAAATACATGCAAACAGAAAATAAAATTAATCTATTCCTATTTCTAAGTTAATGAAGGAAACATGACTAGGTATAGTCATACTTCCAATGTAACCATGTAAGCATTTTAATTCCTGCGTGTATGTACATGTCAAACATTAGTAAGAATGCAAATATAATTAAATTACAAAAACTAAATCTGAAAACAGAATGCATCTTTATTGTTAGTAGCTTATTCACCATTCCCTTCTCTTGAAATATCCTTTCCAACTGAATTTCAATTGGATCATAGAAATTTGGATGGATTTCCATTATTGAGTAGGAGAGTTTTAAAAGAGAAGATGACAGGTTAGGTTGTAAAAATGATCTTTCAGAAACAATGGCCTGTGTGATTTTGTTAGTGTTATGTTTAAGTGCTAAATTATTAACAAAATTCTGTGAAGGAAAACTTTCCAATTTTTTTTCAAATGAGTCAATGAAAAACAGATGGAAATCAGATAAATCCAAAAGAAAATTATTAATTGAATTAGATTGTTGGTCATAAAGTGAAAATACACTCTCTTTTTGGCACTGCTTTTGAGAAAAAATGAGTGATTGATAAGGAATGAACATCATTTGAAATTGAAATTTTAACAGCTCTTGATGTCCACAATTATAATTTGAAACTTCATTTTTCCCTTAAGGTAATGCATCAATTGAGTGTTCAATATTGAGCTGCTCAATATGCCAGCACAAAGTATCTAAAAATCTAGGACTAAAAACAGAAAATAAATCTGAAGTTAAAATTAAATGTTGAAAAAATAATAAAAAAATTGAATCATAGTTTACACTAGTGTTACAACACAATTGGGAGTGATTTAAATCAATTTCCTTTTCACAATAATTGGAAAGAATAATGCAATTAGAATGATTGTTGATACCCACTTGTGAATTAGAGAGATGGCGATGACTCTGAATATGAATGCGAGCTTGATCATCATATAAATCATAGATTTGAATGGTTTCTTGAATGTTGAAATCATAAGTATGATTATTTGTTTGAAAATGAGAACTATTTCGAATAATTTTTGAATTAGATCGTTCTTCATTTTCACATGTGAGTAGACTTTTATCATGAAGATTCAATTGTAAACAAGAGAAATCAATATCCTCAATGTCAAAGTAGTTATCATAAATGACCTCAAGACATTAATTAGAATTCCCTTCTATTTTATTCAATGAATCAAAACAAGAAAGAATATTTAGCACATGTTCATTAATGCCAGAAAAATGATCATTAATTAATTCTCTATCCTGATAAAAACTAATCGATAATTCATTTATATCAGCCTCTCTTTGTTCTGAAATATCTTTAACATGAAGAGAGGATAGATTATTATTAGAAAAATTATCAGGATAAAGGGAAAAATACGAATATGAAATAATGTATTTGAAAATGTCTCTATTTGAAAACTCTTGTGGATTTTCTTCATTGCAAATTTCAGATTTAATATCATTTACTTGGGTAATAGTGCTTTCTTGAAGAATGTTTCTTTTTTGATCTGAATTTGGAATTTTCTCATCATGAAAGAATTCATAAATTTGTACAATAGATTGCGTTTTATTGTAAATTTTAATTGCTGCTGGTACTTGACAAATTATGATCTGATTTTCTGATTCTAATTCATACTTATTTTCAGATTTTAAAACAGTATTTTCTCCAAGAGTGTTTCTAATATCTTCTTATGGTTGATTAGTGAAATTTTCCAAGCTTCGTGATTGAAATTCATTGACAAATAAAGGTGCACCTTGATATTTCTCAATACTATAAGAAATGTGTAGAAATTGAAGGAATTGATTATACAAAATAGAAGCCATTTCATCATCATTTGTTTCTACCTCCATATTTGAATTCTTACTTATGTCAATGAAATTAAGAGGAAATTGATCAAAGTTTGAAATAATTTCACATGGGTTACGAATGGAAGGAAGAGAGAAAATATGTTCAAACCAATCTAATAATTCTTTTTTCAAAGGTTTATCTTCAATTTTAAATTTTAAACAATTTAAATGAAACCTGATGGTAAAATCAATTAAATACTCTTTCAAACCTTTGTAGATCTTCAAAATCGTCACATACCTATTCGTAGATATATCCATCAAATTTACAAAGGAATATTGTAATAAATTATTCCCAAGTGTGGATTGAGGAAACTGGAAGTGATTTACACCAGTTTCTTGCTTTTGCCAAGAATGTAAGAGTAAAAATCTTGCATAAAATACCTTCATCAATTTCATGAAAAGAAGAATTTGAAAATTTTTGAATGAATTGTAAAGTATGATCAAATGCATAAATATTCCTCTTACTATTAAACTTTACCTAAGACAAGTGTCTTACTAATTTTGGTGGAGTATTGGAAGATGCTTGTCCAGAAATACAACTCCAAATTGGAAGTTTTAAAGGAGCCATTACAATAAAAATAAAATATTAGCATATAAAGACTCCAAAAGAAAACAAATCTCAGGCCCTCCTTCTAGAGCCAAAAATGTTGAGGCTTCGAAATTCACTGCAACAACATGGGGGATGACCACCCGGTCCAGACCTTAAAGCAGTTCTTTTTCCATTTGGAATAGTGGCTCCGACTGGTTTAACTAGGTCCAATTACCTTCTCTCAATCTCCATTGTCTTAAAATATGACTTTTAATTACCAATGGGAAAGAGACATCGGATCATTTCTCTTGCTGATCAGGCAAGAAAGTGATCTTTAAGCTAATTTGGGCTTAGCCAAGCCATAATTAAAGTTTTGCCTCTTTGGGAAGAGGCCTTTTTAAGAATGTAGAATTTAATCTAAATGCAATATTATTCTAAGATGCAAGCAAAATAAACTATTTTAATCCTATCTCAATTAGGTAGATATAGATCTATCCCAACTAAGAGAAAGATGTCTTAAATAATTGAGATTTAAATATGTTTGTCTTAAATGAATATCAAGCTAACGAAGTAGTTCAATTAACTGATATTGTGAATACCAAACACATTCTATCTAGAGACCTCTTAACTGAAATAATTAATCAACAACACTCAGGAAGTAGTTCTCAAAATGATATTGATTATTTAATCAGTAACTTGAATAATTAAACAATAACATGCGGAAATTAGTTCACAACATATCAATATTCGATAAATTAGTTTTGTAAGACAAATTTCTAAGTAAATAGTTACTCAAAAATCAGAATTCAACCCATAAGAGTAGAGACAAATAATAACATAAATTGAAGCAAATCACTCACACTGACAGAAGTGCACAAGTATGAGAGTAAATTGACACATTCCTGTTATCAAAAAAATGAAACCAACATTTAAAATAATAGTATTAAAAATACCAATCTATTAATTCCATTTCTCCAGCTCCGGTATCTGATAGTCTTTTACAATACCTAAACTTCTGCTTTCAAAATCAGAGCTATAGTAGTGTGAGACTGTTCATTATACATAACTCAGAATGTAAAAGAAAAACCTCAATAACCTCTAGATCTGAGATTCTTCTCCTCTCACCGTATAACTCTAAATCCTGTAGATAATAATGCCATCAAGAATTCCAGAATTGTAGAGGAGAGAAGCCTTTATTATATTTTGCAATCTGTTGTTTATAATATTTAAATTCTTCATAGGAAAGTTTGTTGAAGAGTGGTTTTGATCCATCAATTTTCATTGGTTTAAAAATCACATTCTTTAATTATTTGAGCCTTCTCATTGATTGAGAGCTTCTTCTTCTCATCTCTTCAACTGTTTTCCTGCAAAAACAAATCAAAACCAAATTAAAATGTAAAAAATAAAATCAAAATGCAAAAAGAAATTAAATAAATCCAATCAAAACTTAATTAAATAAATAATTGAAAAATGAAGTATAAGCTTTCTTTTGATTTCTATGCTGATATAATTGGCCAAGGATATCATTGATGAATGGATCTGCATTTAGAAGAAATTGTGGGCAAATTAAAATGCAGAAAATAAAACTCAGAAAATTAATTTTGTTAAAAATTCAGAGCATGATCTTTTGCTGAATTTTAGACCCAATAAATGATCAAATCTAGAAATGAAACAACTTCAGAAATGTTATCCATCATTTTATCTATCTAATGAGCCATCCTAGGCCTCATTTGACCAAGTAAAACTCCATTTATGAACTTCCAAAGTTGGTATATTAAAATTTCTACAAATTTGGAATTTTTTGTTGATTGGACTAAAAATCAGAAATTTTAAATTAAATTCTAATCCTAAATTAAATTATAAAATTTAAATAATTAATAATAATTAATTAAAATTATGTTATTAATCTCAATTTAGTATAAATAGAAATTAATTAATAAAAATAAACGATTTAAAATTTATTTAAAATATAAATATATTATATTAATATTATAATTTATTTATATTAAAATTATAATAAAATATTATAATTAAAATATAAAAATATAAAATTTATATATTAAATAATTAAAAGCTAAACATCCACATGACAGGGAGAAAGGAGGGAGGAGGAGAGGTGAGGAGTACTAATAAGGGAGGAGGAGAATGAGTGGGAATTATAAAGTGGAGAGAAGAGTTAGGTGAGGGAGAGTGAGGTGGAGGGTGAGGTGAGGTAAGCATGAGGTAGGAGAGGTGAGGTGGAGGGTGAGTGAGGTGAGGGTGAGGTCACGGGAGTTATAAGGAGAATGAAAAAAACTTTGCATAAAACTTAAAAGCCCATCGTATAACCAAATCGCATCGGAGTTTCGGTAATATTTAAATATATGGAAAAAACAAATATTTGTTATTTGCGATATGCGATTTGCGATGTATCACAATCACAATATCGCATCACATATTTTATTTCGGATTTTCTTTTGTAAATCGGGATTTTTCAGAAGAGTGAATCTGGTGAGGAGTGGGACCCACGTGGGATTAACCATCCTACTTTTTGGACTTTAGTTTTTTGCAATTTTGGGATTTTGAATTTGGCAATTTGTTTTAAAATAATGAGTTGGAGTAAATTACCAAGATCATGAAATGTGTTTTAGTTCATTATGCAATTTAGTTGGGTCATTTTGTAAGACCGTTAGTGAAAAATGAAAGAAATAGTAAAAATGAACTAAAAGTTAATATTTACAATGAATGAATATTTTAACTACGAGAATTAAAATATTGATATATTTTATACATTTTTTAGCCCAAGCGAGAAAATGATCAAACTTCAAAAGAGCGTAATTTACAAACCGGTTGACCAAATGGAGTGAAACAAGTATCATTGGAAAGCTTGTAAAAAAATGGATTCAATAAAGCAATCAAAACAAAATTTTGAGGAATATGAAAAAATGGCAAAAATGCAGGATAATTAACTTAATGAAAATCCTAACAGGTGTTTAGCCAAAAAAATTGTAGAAAGGGTCCCCATTATTTGAAGTGTATAAGTCAAAAATCGGGGGGTTGTGTTTTACCACAACAAGATGTAATCACAAATCTAGCCCTACACTATTTGGTTACATGTAATTTAGATTTATCACACACCCAACCAAGAGGGTAGTGTTTCATATGAGGCTTGGTCTCCACCCTAATTTCTTAACCAAGGATTCTAAAATCAAGTTTACTTTTGATCCCAAATCAAACATTCCACTTTAATATGTTTCGTCATGACTATAATGTGGAACAATTCAATCCTCTTTCGTTAATTAACAACAGACTCAATTGAAGTACTTCTACTTGCATGCAATTAATAATTTCATTAGCATGAAGAGAAAGGTTACCTTGTATGCCCATTGTTGTAATATGTGTTTCATCACCAGAATTAGATCCAAGGTCTTGTTGCATGGTTTCCACCGTCTTTTGCTTACCCTTTCCACTAAATCTCTTTGGCTTCAAATCTAGATGCAACTTCCAACAATGTTCATCATCATGACCTTCCTTCTTGCAATGTGTGTAAGATGTTTTTTCTTCTTTTTTCTTGGCTGTATCTACCTTCTTTTCCTTTCCCTTGCCTTTTCACTTGAACTTTCCATTATGAGGTTTTAAAGATGATTTCTTGGATTGATCTTCTTTTTCATTCTTGCCCCTTCTTTCAAGGTGAATGGCCTTCACACTAGATGCATCAATAGTAGTAGGTTCAAAAAAATAAAATAAAGAATGAATGATGTCACTATGTAAAGCACCAATATATTTTGTTACAGTTTCTGGTGAATCAAGTGGAATGTCCAAATTCAAAGATTTTTTCCTAAACTCTTCTGTGAATGTTTTTACATTTTGACCCTTTAGTTTTCTCAAATATTTCCATTCCATCAAAGCCTTTTGTTGATAACCCAAAGGATAAAACTGATCTTTTAATGTAGAAAAAAATGGACCAAGAAGAATGAATATTACCCAAGTTTTTGCTACCTTTCTGCAACTTGCTCTCCCATCAAACGAGAGCGGTGCCACTCAGCTGAAGAGATGTTAATTGGATATTGGCCTCATCTTCCTTGATATTTTGAATCCAATAATAGGCCTCGATTTTTCGAATCCAATTCATCAATTTCTATGCACTACATTCTCCATTATGTGTTGGAAAATCAAACTTTACATCTAGCTTAAAAAATGGATTTGTAGATGCATTTCTATGATGTATGTTAGAATGATGAGAAGAGGAAGAAGAAGAAATATCACTGGTGGATGGAGAGGGATGGGGCTCTTATCCTCCACCTCTATGGTGTACTGAGGCATGATCATCTGCCTTTTTCTTCTTATGCTTGATTGTCTTCTCATATTCTGCAAAGAACTTGTAAACTTTCTCTGCCATGGTGAAGAATATTTTGAGATAATTTCTCTCTTCCTCCACTTGTGCTTCCTCATCTTCCATGTTTCGTCTTTTTTTTGCACGCCCCACTTCAGTATAAAATTATTTGAGTTTTCCTTCTCTTTGGAGCTTGTTCCTGGTTAGCATTCAATCATGCAATTCACATCAAGAAGACCTGTAGCCTGCTCTGATACCAAACTTGATCCATATATTTTACTTAAATGATGCATACATAATTGCATTTAAAATATCATGTAACCAAGTATCATAAACAAATGAAAGAAGAGGAAATAAAAATAAACCAAGAGATCAAAGGCACAAAATAATTTGATAACGAAGTTCACCCAATGTGTACTACGTCTCTGGGCCCTGCTCAATGTGGGGAGGCCTCTTTCATTAAATGTTAGCGAAAATGAATTATAATAAATTACAAAATGACACCTTATACCTCCACTTTCGGGGATGGCCTAAAAATATAGACCTCTGCTAGAAAAATAGGTTGCACAGTTGGATTTCTGACGAAAAATTGTGAAAAATGACTTTAAAGTTGATCCCTTTCTAAAATTTGTACTTCTGTACCCCCAAGGAATCTTCTCATCATAAAAAATATACCCCCGTGTCAGGGTTTCTCTCTTGGAATTCAACTTCATGGTTCTACCCTCCTGGATCTTTTCATTGTTCTAGTGCGTGACTATGCATTCGGACCCATCGGCCTCCAATCCTCCTCCTCCTCATGCATTTGAACAACATATATATGATTTGGTTTGGTGGAGGTAACAAGGCAACCAACTTGACCCAGTGGTTAGCAGACAGTTGTGAAGATGTTTGAATTTGTTGGGTCACGGGTTCAAACCTACAGACTCGTAATAGCCCTCCATTATAACTGTGTATCATATATATCCTTGAACACCATTGGGTTGCGTGGCTTGCCACCGATATTAAAGGTTGGTTCCATCGTTTGAAAATTTTCTTGGAGTTCCGTTACCAAATGCGCCAACGTGACTGTTGTGTTGGTTGGTTCCACTATTTTTCGATATATATATATTGTTGTTGGTGCGTTGTGTAGTTTGACCGCAAACCATTTGGAGTTATAATATATGGTTCCAAAGTAGGTTTGATATAGTTCAACCCTTATTTTTATGTTTCACCATTATTATTATATGGTTATGTTACCATATATATATATATATATATATATATATATATATATATATATATATATATATATATATATATTTATTTATTGGAT
Source organism: Pinus albicaulis (assembly GCA_034641835.2). Lineage (NCBI taxonomy): Eukaryota > Viridiplantae > Streptophyta > Pinopsida > Pinales > Pinaceae > Pinus > Pinus albicaulis. Next base: position 1,198,956,522 of record CM076574.1, read on the forward strand.
TTTATTTAATATATATATTTTAATTGTGTTTTGTGTCAATGCCTAATTGGCCATTTGGTCGCCACATAGGCAGAGTAGGTCCCCACGTCTCCTTACAACTTGCAAACTTTTGATAATTATAGAATGGTCATACGCCCTCCAATTAAGGTGTAGTTCACATCATTGGGTTTGTAATGCTGAGTTATTTAATTTGGTGTCATTGAAGTCCAAGTTCGAAAAATTAAAAATTTGATCCTTCAAAGATCCTCAAGGATCATTCGGGCCCAAAGTTCTTCCTTTGCACTTAAAGATGCTTAATTTCTCTATTCCAAAGCATGATATGTTTCCGCTGCAATATGCACTAAGGTTCCAATTATAATTCTCCTTCTTGCTCCACCTATAATACATACCAATCAATAACATGATCAACATGCTTTACATATATTTTAAGCAATGAAACATAAAAAACATCACGGAATTTCACTGTCCGAAGTAGTGCAAGTTTGTATTCCACTAGTCCAATCCTCTCAAGGATCTCAAAAATCCTGCAATATTGTGGTGCTAGCTTGGAAGATGATCCAATCCTCAAGGATCTCTTCTTGGGATTGATTCAAAAATACACATGCTCCCCAGCTTGAAACTCCTTAAATTCCCTATGCTAGTCTGCATAACTCTTCTTTCTATCCTGTGTTTCCTTTAGATTATTCTTTATAACTTGCATTTCCTGTTCCATGTTTGCCAACATGTATGGCCCAATAACTACCACGTTCACTAGATCACTCCATCTGATGGGATTGTTACAACTCTGGCCATAGAGTGCCTCAAATAGACTCATCCTCAGTGACTTATGATAACCATTATTGTAAGAAAAATCGACCAATGGAAGGTACTCCTCCCATTGATGCATGACATACATCCTCAACATATCCTCCAGTATACTCTTGACCCTTTCTGTCTGTTCATCTTTCTGTGGATGATAAGTTGTGATGAAGGAAACATTTATCCCCAATATTGCAAACAACTCCTTCCAAAACTTGGAAGTGGACTTGGAATCCCCATCTGACACAATATTCTTTGGAACACCATGCAATATCATGATCTCCCTGATGAAGACTTGTGCTACCTCACTAGATGAATAAGTAGTCTTTACTGGAATGAAATGAGCTACCTTTCTCAACCTGTTGACCAAAACCATGATAGAATCATGCTTCCTCGATTTCCTCGGAGGACCTATGATGAAATCCATGGAAATGATCTCCCATTTCCATTCTAGAATCGGAATAGGATAAAGAAACCCACATGAATTCTTACACTCTTCTTTAACTTGGTGATAGTATAAACATATAGCCACAAACTCTTCCACTTCATTTTTCAAATTCGACCAATAGTAGAACTTATTTACTGCTGTCAACATCTTCTGATATCCTGGGTGACCCGAATATGGTTTGGCATGAAACTTCCTCAAGATAAGCTTCTTGAGTTAAATTTCGTCCAACACATAGATCGTGTCCCTGAATACCACCAAGCCATATACTGTGAGATGATAGTCCACATCCTGATCAATTGTACCCTTCTATAACCTTAGCATAAGCTACTTATACCTGTCATCATGTTGTCTTCCTTGTAAGGTATGATCTTGTAAATCTATCCCATATGAGCTCAATGTTACAACATGGTTCAACTGCACTTTTCTGCATAGAGCACCTGCAACCCAGTTCTCCTTTCCCTTAATGTATATGATCTCAAAGTAAATCTAACTGAGGGTAGCCAACCATCTAACTTGCTTGGTATTCAATTTCAATTGGTCAAACAAATATCTCAACCCATTGTGATTGATCATCAACCTGAACTTTCTACCAATAAGATAATGTATCCACATATTCCAATCATGAATAATAGCTTCCAAATCAAGATCATGAGCCACACAGTTCTGCTTGTGCTCATTCAGTTTCCTGAACTCATAGCATATCACATGTCCCTCCTGCATAATGGCTCCACCAAGCCCTCTCTTGTAAGGTGCACACTACAAATTCTTTATTCGTACCTGCAATATTTAACACTGGAGCATTGGTCAACAACTATTTCAATTGGTCAAACCTGTATGCACACCCCTATGTCCATTCAAACTTCTTATCTTTCCTTTGCAATTATGTAATAGGATAGGAAATGCGTGAGAAGTTTCTGGTGAACCTCATGTAGTAACCTGCTAGTCCCATGAATGATCTAACTTCATCCACATTTATAGGAGCTTCCCATTCCATGATATATTTTATCTTTTTTGGATCTACTACTATGCCTACCTTGGAAACAACATGTCCCAAGTAATGTACCTTTTTCTGAAACAAACTTCACCTGCTAAGCTTGGCATACAACTGATGCTCTCTTATAAATCTCAACACTGTTGCTAAATGATCGACATGCTCTTCCTCATTCTTATAATATATCAATATATCATCAACGAATACAATAACAAACTTGTTCAAATAAGGACGTAACACACTATTCATCAAACACATGAAAGTAGTTGGAACATTAGTCAAACCGAATGGAACTAGAACAAACTCATACTAGCCCATACCTCCTTTTGAAAGTAGTCTTGTAGATGTCCTCTTCTTTGATGTGTACCTCATGGTGTCCTGATCTCAAATTAATCTTTGATAACACTACTTCTCCCCTCAACTGATCGGAAAAGTCATCAATACTCGACAATGGATACCTGTTCTTAATCATCACCTTATTCAACTTTCTGTAATAAATGCACAACCTTAGAGTAACATCCTTCTTCTTCACGAACAATACTGGTGCACCCCAAGGCGATACACTTGACCTAATGTATCCCTTATCAAGCATCCTCTTTAGCTTCAACTTCAACTCTACTAACTCCGGTGTGCTCATTCTGTAAGGTGCCTTTGATATTGGCACCACCCATGGTACAATTCAATAGAAAATTCTACTTCCTTGTGAGGATGCAACTCTGGAATCTCTGCTGGAAACACATCCTAAAACTATTGCAATATTGGATACCTCTTGAATATTTCTGCATCCTCAACATCCTTGCCCTTGTTACTAGAAAGGTGAACTACAAAGATCACACACCCCTTCCTACAACTGTGCTTAGCCTGCATAGTTGTGACCATCCTCACTAATGTAGGATTATTCTTTCCTTGCAAGATTATGTTTTCCCCATTATCATCCAGGAACTCAATATCCTTGTCATATAAATATTCTTTGGTCCTATGAAGATACAAAAAATCCATACCCAAAATCATATTATATGATCCCAATGGAAATACGTTCAGTTATTCTTCTATAGGCATACCATTTAACTCAAAAAAAAAAGATCTTAGCCAGTGATGAACTCTCTTCTTAGTACTTGTAGCCAACTGCACCAACCAAGACTCTGCATGAACTTCTTTTCTCAAGCCACACCTATCCACTAGGTCAGGATTAACATAACTATAATTAGATCCAAGATCAATCAAAATAGAAATAAATTGATTAAAAATATTACCATCCATCTCAATAATAGACGCCTAGTGATGCACCTTCTTATTGTCCACAATTGCATAAAACCAAGGAATAATATGACCAAAATCCCCAACTATTTGCACATCTTGAACACTATAGATCTGAGGCATACCTCCCTGGTACAATGGAAAATCCTTCCTACGATGATATTTGCCACATAACTAACACTGCAGATGTACTCTACCATCACCTATAGTCTGCTTCTCTCCAGACTACGACCCATGTCCCTTATCAACCGTATTGAACTTCTTGTAAGGAACCACATTTTCTTTCTCACCTACATTTTGAGGTCTTCTCTGATTCGGTGGTCACTTTCCTTTAAATTTCTCATTTACTTTCAAATCATGCTTAGGATTAGCTTTGCGCTTTGAATGCTCATAAAAATGCTTCAATTTTAATATGGCTTCTTCCAATGATCTAGGATCATCAAACTCAATTTGGTATCTATATGCTACTGGAAATCCACTAATGAATCTATGAATCTTAGCCTTCTCCATCTTGATATATGGCACATATCTCAACAGCTCCAAGAACCTGTTAGTATACTCATCATCTGTCATATAACACATCTATAGCTCATAAAACTCCTTGGCTATATCATCATAGTACCTCTCTGATAGGTACTTCTTCTTGAATATCCTTAGAAATCATCCCAAGTCAAGTCTTATTCCCGAATTCCCTTGAAATTCTTCACATATTCCCACCATATATCTACTTTCCCTTTAAGAATCAAGGTGACTATCTTGACTCTCATGTTTTATGAATAGTTATGTAATCTCAAGAATTTATTCACCCCAAGCAACCATGCCTATTTATCTTTTGAATTCTTCATCTCTCCATAAAATTTAGGATGCTTCACTTTCTTGAACTCCTCAGGTAAATACTCCATCCTTCTATAAGGAATATGACAGTAATGACTATGATGATGTATTCAGTATGGGGAACTAGAATGATGTACATATATACCAGTCCTCATGTCAAGTGTATCCAGTAATATGCCAACTCTAACTGTGTTCCCTCTATCCATCCTCTATCTGGACTGAGACCTGATACCATAGGCTCCATTAGTTTTCTCTTCCTACTCTTGACTGATCCTTAACCATCCATGTTCTATAACTCTAACAAGCTCTGAAGAATCATTTAATTAACCTCTACCTGCTTCTCCTGAGCCATTGCAAGTCTTTCCTGAGCCTCAACCAATGTGTCATTGTCTTCTTTTCAACTTCTTAACTCTACCCTCAAACTCCTCAATGTATTTGCTATACCAAGAGAGTACTCTTCTCCTCGCGGGCCAACTGATCTCTAGGGAGAGTCACAAGAACTATATTCTACCATTTTTCTTGTCATCTTGGATTCCCTTATTCCTCTAGGTGTACCATGTTAGATAAACAAAATAGATACCAAAATCAAATCCATACCTCACTGTTGTTTCAGGAAGGCTTATCTCATCTACAAGATCAGTCCACATTAGCATGCACATGTATAATCATAAGCATATCAAATAATCAACATGACAACATAGAAACATCATGCATGCCCATACCAATTGTATACCATTAACCCATGCATGAAAAACATAACCTTGAAAACATCATACTTACCCAGAGAGAGCACAACACGCTCTGATATCACCCTATAACGCCCCTCCTCCCACATTTACCCACTTTCACCAAATTTTTTGGGATAAACATGAGCTGAGGGTTACTATGATAAGACTCAGCCTTCTATGGCCTTAAGGAAATAGAGTCGACAACCTAAAACCTTACTGGCTTCCATCATGTTATGGGAAAAGTTACCCTAAGGTCTTGGGTTGAAAGATCTAACAAAGCAGGGGCAAGTCATCACAAGAGGGGCTCAAATACCAACTTCTACGATTTAAACTAGAAAGTGAGGATTGCAGATCTTACTGTTTATCCTTCGTTTGTAGTATATCCCATAGGGTTCAAACCCCCTGCAACTCCTCGTGCTCCAAAACCTGCAAATCATTCAAGAACAAGCACAAAACCTAATTGTACAACATATATTTCCTAAATGTTATCAATTTAGCATACATGATCTCACAAAGATAATATGAAATAAAGTATTTAAGATTATTAAGCATGTATAAGAGGTATATAACATTTGAACATCAGGAACAAGATGGTAATTATTTTATTGATAATATGTACAACAAATAATAGTGGAGAAATCACCTTAGATCTACCACATCCTTGAGAAAAATCATCCTTCAGATTCGTCCAACTCTAGCCTCACAAAGCTTCTTCCATAAATAGTGCATAAAGGATGTCACATAGAATGAAGGTGATCATCACAAGGAAACAAGGGTTTCCTGAAAACCTGGGAAGTCCATGAGGCATAGGGGAAATATCAGACTTGATTAGGGCTATAACATGTTGTAATATCAATAATATTCTCTCTCTCCTCCCTTAGGCCATTCCATGAGGTGTATTTATACTTCCTAAAATTAGTTTTTTCAGTTGGGGAACATTTAGGCCACGAGGTGGGGTAGTTGAGTTACAGGAAAATCTGTAAACCCTGCCTCAATAATAGGGAAATTTATATTTTTTAATATTTTAAATAGCATAGGCAGGTCAGCTATGGATGGACCCACGTGTGCACACGAAAAAAAATGGGTAGAGTTGCGTATGGATTTTAAAATATTATTTTTTAAGAAATGTGAGAAATCTGAATGGAAGGGCTTCCCAAGGCCAATGCATAAGTCATCAAGTATATAGAGGTGATAAATGATGCTATAACAGATGCCCCCTAATATATGAGGTCGGAAGGGGTACATGATGGCTGAAATGTATTATGTGCATATAAATAACCTTGTGAGGACTAGAGACGACTTCACTAGATTTCAACCTGCCAAAAACCTGTGATAGAAATCAAAAAGATAGCTCATGTCTGAAGTGGGCATACCCATGTTCAGTGAAATATGAAGTATGGAGCGGATCCAATATGTATACAAGTATAATTGAAATATAAAGTGCATAGGGAATCATATGATCACTGCACGGAAGTATAAGTCAAAATCATGTCCAAGTATCACATATAAAATACTGATCAATGATGCTACATAGATATCTGATCACTGAAGTCACAACTGAATCTCCAAGCACCAAATCATAAGTGGTGGATCAAATGGTACAACACGCAACTTGGGTGCCAACATATAAGATGTTGTTGTGATGAAACTGCAACATATAAGGGTGGATGGTGTCACTGGTAGAAGACTGAAGGAGTTTTCTAAGTGAACCAAAGCATGTTGACGCAAACCCGAGGTCTTCACTGATCACCATGGTACAATTATACACAATGGGAATACATGAGCTGAGGTTGACCATGTGAAAAATCGTTTGATTACCGGTCATTGATGTATACCATTAACAAACGTGAGACAACCCACCGATAATGATAATGAGTGTCAAGGTGCCCCAGTACAATCTAACAAGTACGAATGAATGAGTTGAAGTCGAACACTTGAAAGAATCTATCAATCAGGAGATGTTGATGTATTCTCACTGTTGATAGCGAAGGAGTCTGCCACTGATGACTTCAAACCCTAAGGTACTGACAAAAGAAATCTAGACCTTATTCCCAGAGCAATGAGTCGGAGTTGATGGGAAAATATTTGCTGGAAGGAAGGCATTAAGGCATCCCACATTAGTCGAGTGCGAGTGTAGCCTGCAGGACAATATTTGGAAGGAATCGGACGAAGTAAAGTGAAGTAACCAACTCAAAGTATGTTTACAACATGCACAAAATGTAGCTAGCACATGGCAAAAACCCCCTGAACCAACCAATAATGAAAGTTAACAATGAGGCGAGATATCCACCAATAGGTTCAAATGGAAATAAAGGTACTGCATGAATCCTAGGTGTGATAATGCAAGTTGAATTCAAACACAAGGGAAACCACTCAATCAAAGACCCATGATGTTGATCAAATGTTGAGCACAAGGTCACCTATCAATGATGTAAATAAGGCCAGAGTGCGGCTCCAGGTTTACTCTCATAGGAATATGTCAAAGTCGATAAGAGACAAACCCGCCAACAAGAATTCAATGGAAACCTTCTCAAAGAAACACGAGCAAAGGACCAAATAAACTATGTGATAGAACAAGATACTGACAAAACGGGATGGCCAACTGAAACATGAGTCAAGAGATATTGCAGAAAGGTCGAATTAGGTTAACTTCCCTTGAACAAAATCATCACTCATGTTGACTATGGCAGCGAATGATAAATTTGTATAATTTTGTCATGCAAGAGGCATAAACAAACCCTCCATATGATTGGAAGAGATAACCAAATGGGGGATTACTGACTCGATAACAAGGTTATAGCTTCTCCTAAGTCAAAAACTAAAACCATCCCAAATGGAGAAAGACTTAGTTTTTTTGTGCTTTGTTCAAGGGCGATACAACTAAGGTTGTAGCTGCCATCTATTATGGAAGTATTGTCTCATTCCCACTCTTTTTTAAATATATATATATATATATATATATATTTTTATCTTTTTCATATTTCAAAGCCTGAAAAATAATAAAATAATTCCTAGAGTACAATGGATAGAACGAGTGTCGGTAAAGAGATGCACTAGTTCCTAGTATAGGAACAATCCTATGCTCAATGCAAGGTGGAAAAAAATTTTTAAGTGACACTCAAAGGGATGTTCCATCCATGGGTAAAGGTGTCAAGTTGCAAAGGCTAAGTGATTGCATGGTTAACTTGTACAAAAAGACATGGTCATAAGAGGGCTTAAACATGAGTCCAAAAGAAGCCGGCTAAAGGCCAAGATAAACAAGTAGTCAATATGCAATGCAGTAATACAACTTGAAAACAATGGGAGCCTCTAAGGTAAATGACCATAATAAAGATAGCGAAGAAGAATAAGAATGAAGCTTCAACACATAAGTCATGGCGGGACTAAATAGGACTCTCGAGCCTACATATATTGCAACATGGGTGACAAATGCTAGCGAGGAAATAACTAGGAATCCCATATAAAGGATGGCTCTACCACCAAGTCATGATTTAAAAATTGGCGAGTGAAATTGGTTAAATAGTCATGACATGATGGGGTCGACCCTATGGCAATTGATTAGAATGGAGGCTAGTATGCAGAAATGCAAAGGAAAGTGAATTCCCTAACCTATATTCCAGTTCAGAATTAAATACTTGCCATGATAGGTCAACGGTCATGGATCCAAAGGAAAATTGGAAATATCTCAAATTCACCAGAATGTACCTGAAAATAACTTTTCCCAACACTTACAAGCCAAAAGGTTAAAAAACCTTAATCAAATTCAAAAAATAGACAAAAATGAAATTTCTAAAAAATTTTGGGCATAAATAAGCATTTTGACTCACATTTTGGTCATATGTGTAGTGCAGAAGTGGAAAAAGAGCTCTAGAGCAAAAAACCCTGTTCTTGCAAATGGAGAAACCAGCCACTGAATCACCTCAAACCAGTTAGGTAAGCCATGTAATCATCTTGTTTATCAATTTCATTCATATTTCAAACAATTTTTTAGATTTTTGACCATAGGAAATATATTTTTCTTGAAACCCTTCACGTATACGTAGGTTTGTCATGAGGAACTCGCGTATAGACACGCCTGTGTCCGAATGAAGTCGCTTATGCACAGAGCAGAATTCAAAAACTAATATCTAATGGGTCAATGGATGAAATTTTCCAGGATGACTATCAGCTGGAGGGAAAGAGAGCACAGTGCAATTGATAATGAAGTGATGGAAGACCAGTAATCATTAGATATACTTCAGAGCTATGGTTTATTGAAGTTTTTCGAAATGCCAAATATGAAAACCAATACTCGATTGCTCGAGATGTTGGTCAATTATTGGGAACCAGATGAAGTCTATTTTATGATTGATCAGATGCCATTGAGGATTGAGCTAGAAGACATCTATTTCATCACTAGACTTTCCCGGAGGGGAGAAGTAGTATATTTGCATGGTAAGCCCACTGAAGGGCTTAACGTAGATGACTATGTCCAGGTTTACGGTGTGGATGGTGCAAAGAAGGTGGGGACTCAGATCCCAATCAAAGATGTACGGGACTTGTACATGAAAATCCTTCTCTTCAAAATTGGTAGAGTGGCAGGATCATCATCTCTACATAAGGCTTCACGCACTCATATGAGTCTAGTAGTGGACTGTTTGACCCATCTCTATGACTAGTTCACAACCTTATTGGCTAATCTGAAGAAACAACTGACTTCCATCTGGCAGGTAAAGATAAAACAATTTGGATATGGTACTATTCTGTTGACATTCTTCTTTGAGAGAGTCCCAGGGCTTCGGACCAAGATCATCTCTTTCATCAGTAGCCGAAGGGATCTAAAGATAGCCCGATGGATAGAATTGATGAAGATACTGGGGGGAAGTGAAGTTCCCCAAACCACATGGGATGATGAGTTCTTCTAGTGGTGGGCAGAACATGTCATCTCAGTGGAGGACTATCCCTATGCTAGGCTGGATTTTCGAGAAGATCTTGATTTGGTTCTTCCACCCGGAGCATCATGGGGTGCAATTGGTAAGATTTCACAATGATTTTTTGATTATGTGATTTTAAAATTTTTCAATTTATATGCAAAATAAAAATAAAAAAATTGATAGGACAAAATGACTTACAAAATTTAATGATCGTAATGCAAACATGGGACCGATTAGACCAGAGGGCTACTCAAGACATAAGCATCGTAGAGGCGAGGTTGATGATGCTGAAGACCCAGGAAGGAATCTCCATGCCATCCAGAGAAACTTGGAGAGTTTAACTCGCCAAGTACCCATGGAAACTGTAGAGGACCTTCCTGAGGTTATCCAAAGGAGGGTAGTAAGAGTATCATGAGACTGGGTGGGGTTATTCTGCCGTGCAGCTACTGCTATTGTGTTCTATCGGAACACAAATGTTGTGCAGGGGCCTCAGGAGTAGATTTAGATTTTATCGAATGACTGTATTATTATTTTTTATGACAGACATGATCGGGCATAAGCCCTAATTTTGTAGGACATGATGGTCCAATTTTTGTATATTTTGAACACTCTGATATATATATATATATATATATATATATATATATATATATATATATATATATATATATATATATATCAGAGTGTTCAAAATATACAAAATATACATAGCGATTTTATATGATGTGACTGTCCCAAATGTAGATGATGAATGATGTTTTGATATTTTTTAAAGTATTGAATGATTAATGTGCCAATCAAGTGCTTGATTAGCTAATGAGTCTGCTAACCAATTATCAGATCGAGGAATATGAATGAACATAATAAATTGAAATGACCATTGTAGTGAAACCACCAGTTGTGAATCCAAGTAAACTACTAATGAATCAACATCAAGAGATATTACCTCCAAGAGTAGGTTGACCACTGCAGTGTATTCTGCCACATTGTTTGAAGCAAGACCAATGCAAACACCTTTTGAAACTAACAACTGACTGTATGGATATTCAATTACCCAAGCCGTGGAAGCCAGGTTTTAGGTATGTCTACTAGCACCATTGGCAAAGCCAAAATGACTCATCTCATCCAATGATACCTACCAAAGTAGATCAAAATCATCAAAGTCACACCAAAAATCAAAAAACAGACATGTACAAAAATACAATATATACAACAAATAAAATGTTAGGCCAAAACCTAGGCATAATACTTCTTCAAATAGAGCCCATTTCTGGGCTCCACCAGCTCGTTCCCATCAAATTCAACCAAAGCATAAGCTCTCTTTTTTAGGACCTTCTTGATGATGACGGGGCCTTACAACATGGATTTGAACTTGCCTGGCCCCAAGGAATCCTCCCCTTGGGCGTAAACCAAGACAAGGTCACCTTCAGAGAAAAACGTAGGTTTACCACCTTATCGTACTGAACCTTCACCCGTTTCTTATGCACCTCATTCATCATAGCTACATCTTAGAGCTGCTCATCGAGATGTTCTAGATGGATAAGGTATTCTTTGAGACAAGAAGTGTCAGGAAGAAGCTCAACTGCCAGCTTAAGGGAAGGAATTTCACATTCAATAAGAAATATAGATTCCAACCCATAAACTAGTTGAAATGGAGTGAAACTGGTTACATTTTTTACAGACATCCGGTATGCCCCAAGTGCAGGTTACATCATTGTAATATTCCCAAATGGGGAATGCAACAATATAATGTAGAATGATAGGAAAATAACACAAATAATAATTTATGAAGGAAGAGGCCAATATGGAGACCCTTCATGTGTATTTACAGTAGAAAATAGATGTAAAATATGGCCCATAAGATGCATAATAGGAAATACAAGTCTCCAATGAAGAAAATCATGCAAAAAGAGGTGCTACAACCATGTATTAAAGCTGGAAAACCCTTACAGCACTATTTTATTGCCTCTGCAATAACACTAGAGTATAAATCAGATCTAGAGCTGCTATGTGCATAAAAAGTTAGATCTATATCAGATCCATGCACTATATAAGCTCCTCTAAAGGACCCCCTTGGGGTTTTCAGCAAAACACCAAGTACAAGTTGTAGAACTGAGATCTAAGACTGTAGATCTACTGAAAAATACATATCTAGAAAGTGTGGCTGATCTAATATGATAAATAGAATAGCCTCCTCCAATATATCTCCAAAGTGAAGGGAAGATCCCCAACACTTGAAAACCAACTCTCCAAATGGTGTGCCAAATCACCCTACAACTGCACCTACATAAATAACGCAGATATGGAAGTGAAACTATGTTTTAGGGATCAAAGTAAGGTTGGCCTCATGCCAAGATTTGAAAATGAGCTCTAAAGCCTTCAATACAGACCTCCCAATGAAGTGGAAACCTCCTCCACTAAAAAGAAGCATTGAAATGGCCTAGATCTGAAAGATATAGTCTCCACTTGTTGCAGCTTGCAAAAAAAACCAAACCCTCAACAGGATCTGCGCTGTAGTTGAAAGAAGAAGCTTATCCCTAAGAAAAATAGTGGACAATGCAATACAAACTCTCCCAAGAGCTACTCAATGGGAAGAGGTGGGATTCCCGACCAGGAACACCCAATGTTAAACATCATTCAATCTAAGCTAAACAACAAGAGAAAGATATATGTCTAAACACACCATATATTCAGAAAATATGATAAACATCAATCTCCTCTAATGTTTCCATCCTCTTCCTTTTATAAGTTAAGAGCTTGAAAACCCTAAACCACATCCAATGATAACATTCCTTCACACAAAGCATCTCCATCTAAAACTGCGTTGTACCTCATTAATGACCACTCCTCCATGACAACACTGTAGATTTGGTCAAGGTTGACCCAATCAAAATGATCCAGCCCCTTTCACACCAAGGGTGCTTCAATTAAGCTGCCAAGATTTGTCTCTTTCACATTTGGCATTGATTTATTCATGATTAATGACAAATATGGACCTCCTTTGCCGTCTTATTCTTTAAACAAAGAAATAAAACAAAAATGAATATTCCAATTAGCTCATGACTAATTGGGAATATTGCAATCATGATCTGCTAATTGGATCTGGCTTTATCAATTGTGAATGGACCGATAGTGATGAAAGGAAAGAGCGGAGCTAGATGAGCGCGCATCTTCTGAGTATAAAATTGACAGGGATGACACTTTTTGACCGTCTCGACACAATCTTTGAAAATCGAGGGCCTAATGTATCCTGCATGCAAGATTTTTTGGGCTATAGCAAGTAAATTACCACCACGAGCTCCACTGTGGAAATCATTCAGCACAACCTCAGCCTCTTCGAGATTTAAGCAGCGTCTAAGGATCAAATCGACCTTGCGACGGTATAGAGTGTCACTGATAATCAAATAATTTTTAGCTAAGTGATGCAACTTTAGACGTCATCTTCCAAAAAAATCTAAGGGAAAATTCGCAGTCTAGAGATAAACAATGAGATATCCATACCAAGGATCATATGAAGAAAGGAGAAAAATATGTTCATCAGGAAATGATTCTTCATAAACAATCTCTTCTCCACAGGGAAACTCAGAAATGAACTCTGAAAATACCAATGACTTCTTGGATTTTTTAGACAGGAATTCGAGATCAAACTCTTGCAAAATGACAATCCATCAATTGTATTTTCCCCCAATCACTTGCATACTGAGAACAAATTGAAATGGATTTACTACCGCCAAAACATAAGTTTTGCGAAGGAAGATATAATGTATGAGTTGTTGGACAACATGGACAGCTGCCAAAGCTAATTTATTTATCAAATAATACTGGAGTTCAGGACCCACCAAGCCTCGACTAAGGTAGTATACAACATGCTCGCAAAGAGCATCATCTTCCTGAACCAGAACCATACATATGGTAGACTCTGTTGCAGCGAGATACAAGAGGAAATCCCTACTATAATCAGGTGGACTCAGTAATGGAGCAGAGGTTAATGCTTTTTTCAAAGCATCAAACGAGCATTGAGCAAAGTCATCCCATAAAAATGGAACTCCTTTTTTTAACAACCTCATAAATCCCTTTGTAATCTCGGCATAATTCGCGATAAATCTTCGTAAGAAATTTGCTTTTCCTTTAATACTTTGAAGTTGATGGATCAAAGACCAGGGAGGAAAATGAAGTATTACCTCAACCTTGAAGGGATCTACTTGAATCCCTCCCATAGACACGATGAATCCCAACAGCCGACCAGATGTGACAGCGAAATCGCACTTATTAGGGTTCAACCGAATTTTATAATATCGACATTGTTAAAAAACTTGACGAAGGTGTGAAGGATGATCAATCCTCTTGCGAGAACGAGCAAATAAATCATCCAAATACGCCTCGATAATATGTTTGATGTCGTGGAAGGCATAGGACATATCCTGTTGAAAGGTAGCTCTAGCATTTTTAAGGCCGAAAGGCATCTTCTTGTAAGCAAAGGTACCCCAGGGGAAAATAAAAGCAGTCTTATGATGATCTTCGAGACAGATAGTGATCTGATTATATCCCGAGAAACCATCCATGAAGGAGAAAATATCATTTCCCATACACTCATTGATAATATGATCTATAAATGTTTTGGGGTAATTATATTTAGGACATGCCTTATTCAAATCCCTGAAATTGATGAAAACTCAGATCTTTCGTTGTTTCTTGTCAACAGGAACTGGATTTGAAACTGATTCAGTTAATGGAACAGGGTATATGAAACCTGCCTTTGGCAACTTCTCAACCTCGACTTTGATAGCTTCAGCCTTCATATGGTTGACCAGACGAAGCTTCTGTCGAATAGGCTTAGCATTTTCATATGTCTTGATCTCATGCTAGAAAATATATGGATCTATACCAGGAATTTCTTCATAAGACCAAGCAAACACATCCCTAAATTCTCAAAAGAGATCGGTGTAAGTCTGAATATCTTTAGGGGAACATTCAGCTCCAATGAAGACATTCTCAATAATGTTGGGATCTCTGGAGATGTTCACTGGGGTAGTAGCATAAATGGTAGCCATGTTCCCTTCAAAAAATACTTGTGTTGGTGCTAAAGGGTTCAATACTGGGTGAACATGACCAAAAGACTGAAGGCTAGAGAAACTTGTTTCAACTTCTCGCAAGTCTGGTAGAAAATAGGACCGATGATGCAAATCATCCCACGGTCTCTCTACACCAGTCATTGCTTCAAGGATGGCCTCTTCAAATGGAAGAGTGGTATCAAGGAAATCCTGAGAAAAAGGTGAACTAAGAGTCCAAGTCGGAGCCACATCTCCATCCAATTCCTCCAGTGAAAGAGAAAATGGCATGGAGTCTATAGAGTCAACAATACATAGTTAATCAATCTCAACTGCAGACATAGGAAATGCCATTCCACCCACTTGGCCTTCTTCTAATGTGGCAGTAGTAGAAGGCAAGATCCAAGGGTTCGAAAAATAATAATTTTGAAAGAACTCTCTTCGAGTATGAACACTGGAGGATGAAATAACATTGATATGAACCGAAGGAGGTGGAAAATCAAAAGTACCCACCAAATATGTATACATTCCAACCCCCAAATTATCAACAGGTTGCTTGGTATCATTCACCAAGGGAACAGTCGAGTCAGCGAATGCATTCAGATCTACAGGAGAATAGTCCATCTGATCAACAGTGACAATCCTCCCTTCATGAGGGAAACATAAAATGTGAAACAATGAGGAAGCAATAGCATCTATATCATAAATACAGTTTCGCCCCAATAGAAGGTTGTAGTCTATATTTTCATCAACTATCTCGACCTCAATATTGACAGTTTTACCCCCAACACAGATGTGTAAAGCTGGAACAATGCCACGTGGCCTATGAGAATGACCATCAAACACAGTCAGAAGAGTAGCAGAAGGGACAGTTGAAGGAGATCCAATAGCCTTCCAGCATACGAGAGACATCACACACGTGGAAGCACCCTCATCGATAACTGTTCAAAAGATATTAAACTTTCCATAGGTATGATTAATCTGGAAAGTCATATGATGAGGAAGTCTCTTTTTGAAAGTCGACATGTCAAATGTGATCAGCAGAGAATTCTTTGGATCAACAGCCCTAATGGAAGTGATCAATGCACTCCTTTGTGTAGGACACGACAGGAGTACCTCTAACGCAGACATGGCACAAGGACTTTGAGCCAGATCTTCTACAATCGAGTAGTTCTAGGAAACCTTGGCATTAGGATTGATCGTCGTACACTTTTTATACCCTTTCGGCATCTGAGGTATAGGCTCAACTGCAGGCCTCTCTATATGGAGTGGATCAACAATATTAGGAGCAACTTTTGCTTTCGAAGACTCAGCTTCACCATAATCACGAGATCTCGTAGCGATATCTGTGTGAGCACTCATCATGTATATGTTTGATGGATTTTCCCCTTCTTGGTTTCCCCTAGAGGGAGCTCCAGTATTCACATTCGTGCCAGCAAGATATTGCTACCCTTGGGGAAAAGGGTTTGTCAATACAACCTGGGAGCTAGAAGAACCCTTCTAAGCATCCTAAATTTTTGGGCAGAGCTGAGTAAGATGGTCTCTAGTGTATAACTTGCATGGAAACTTAACCTTATTTTTATTATCCCTCCTACCCTCTCCAACATGATCGTTGGATCTATTCGCATTCCCCTTCCCATCCTTGTCTTTCTTCTTATTATTCTATCCCTTCTTCTTCGCATCAGATTGTTTATTTCCTTTAGGGTTAGAATTTTGAACGAAATTAATATCCAAGGGCTAAGAAGGAGTTGACACTAAAGGCGTAGCCTGAACAGGAGCAGATTGTATAGACAACTGTTGCAATTGATTTAGAAATTTAGCTATACCACAATTGATCGTACCGATAAGTCCGTCACCATGAGGACTAGGTTTGGTTTTGGCTAAATCTAGCTTGGAGTGAGGAGCATCCGGAAAGATTTTATTAAGGTCCCCAGACTAAGAATAGATTAGTTCTAGCTGCTGAGCCCTAAAAATATCCTGCTCTTCAGAAAATACCCTTGAAAGGGATACATCCTTTGAGATTTCTAGCTGCATAGATTTCATAAACCATTCGAGAAGGAACTCATTTACAATTTTGGCTTTGATTAGCCTCTTCCTTCTCCTCCATTCCTGAATATCATCATAAATGTGGGTTGCTTTGTCCTGCTGGAAATTGGCCAAGAGATCAGTCCCAACATCATAACAGAATGCAACTGAAAATGGTTTAAGAACATAGTAGCCAACTCACCAAAAGTAGCAAAACTTCTCCCTATCAGCTCAATGTACCGTTTCATTGCATTCCTAGTTAGGGTTCGTTGAAATAACCACAACTTAATCGAGTTGTTGATAAGGAATTTTGACGAACACCATAAGTGGAAAGTGGTGACATGGTCTGCTAGATCCTCACCAGTCTTCCCTTAAAATTTTGAATCTATGAGGGTAGTTTAGTGGGGACCTGAGGCCAACCCGGACTATACCATATAGGATCGTTTGTCAATTTCTGTAGATCCAGAAAGTTTAAAGTTGCTAGGAATGGTAAGCACAGAGGATCTTGGGAATTCCATCCCCCATTGGAATGATTCCTCACATTCTAAAAAGAATAGCCTAGATTTTTTGAGGCACCAGGTTGCCAGATGTTGTTCGTAGAAAATTTTGAGCTATAAGATAAGCCTTGTGACCCAAAATTCGGAGGAATCCCTCGCATCGTAGGGTTACTGTAAATAGGGATATTCCCTCCTATCCTTGTAAAAGAAGGGTTCCATCCCAAAAAACATTAGAGCCTTGACCTCCGGCGAAAGGATTCAATC
Source organism: Pinus albicaulis (assembly GCA_034641835.2). Taxonomy (NCBI): domain Eukaryota; kingdom Viridiplantae; phylum Streptophyta; class Pinopsida; order Pinales; family Pinaceae; genus Pinus; species Pinus albicaulis. The sequence goes on from CM076574.1 coordinate 1,198,974,325, forward strand.
CCTGATTTCGAGAGGTGAAAGGCAGCGATCCTAAGGAAGGGTTCGAATGAGCAATATGCTTGCTTCCAAAGGGGAAAACCTGAAATGAAGTTGATCCACTAGCCATAGAAGGCATAGGCATGGAGACATCTGAAGAAATAGTTAAGGAGAAATAATAAATCCCACTAGAAGGCATTCCAAAAGAAAAGGGACCAAATTGAGAAGCAAATGCTTGGGTGCTTCCAATCGAAGACGGAATATAAGTAGATCCAAACATAGCAGCACTAGAAGTGATTGTCGAAATGGCAATAGTACCTCCTCCTTCGACTGAAAGAGGAGTATGAACACTTGCAGTGCTCATAGCTGAAGCTATGTTCCCAGCTGTGGCCATCGAAAGAAAGGGATATGAAGGAAAAGGGCTAGCTGGTCTCTGAGATTCAGACCCAATGTAGAAAAGGATGTAAGGAAAACTATTAGGAAGAGGATGTGAATGAGTCTCAAGAGGCTGAGGAACTTCTTCAACTTCAACTTCTTTTGCCATAAACAAGACTATAGAGATGAGTGGAGTACTCCTCTCTATAATAGAACTAGTATTAGGACCACCCACATAAACAACAAGCCCAGGCAAAGGATCACTCTTCGTTGCATTCAAAAATATAGGATAAATGTCACCCACTGAATTACTCCTACACCTCCTTGAATAAGGCTCGACACTCGTAGGAGAAATCCCACGAAGCCTCCTCGATCGACGAGGCGATCCATCAACCACCTTATGAGATTAATTAGACTCAAAAAAATATAATAAGCTAAGAAATCTAGGAGCAAAGATCACACTCTATAAAAGTCCCTAAGATACAGTCAATCAAGCGGCCTTCAGATATTTCTGCTTAGGGTGATTAGGAGTGGACACCAAAATACAAGATAGCAAATAAGAGGACCTTCTGAAAATAGTATGGGGTAATTACGCCCAAGGCCTACTAGCGAAGGTAACAGAAACAGTTACGCTGACCTCTTGACAACATCCTTTTCCGGTGCAAGTCCCTGAGCTTCAAAAGGGCAACCTCCAGAATTATTGATGAAAGTGATGCAACGTCTGTCTTAGGTACCATGGGTATTCCCCCTCGTAGTCACTTGTGTGGTCCCTAGGAGAGGAAACTAAGGGCACCAATCCATATCGATAGCCAAGTGGAACTGTCTTAGGTCAATATTCAACAAATAGGAGAGGGGGTATCTCTCTTCTCTTCCTTCACTCTCCCTCGCGCTTAACTCTCTGGAGGTAGAGCTTTCCGGGTCCACTTAACGAAATTGGATTTCTCTCATTAATAAACTTTCTATGTTTGACAGTTTTGAGTTGCCTTGGAGAGTTAAATCTCCACTCACCTATTCCAAGGCCCTATGACCTAGCTAGTTGGTGTATGATTAATGAAAAATAAAAAAACTTCTAGCTTATTTTAATTATAACGCTTGATTTTAAAAAGCATGTTACTTAAGTCAAAGGTATATGGAAGTGAAACTGATGGTGTTTATCGACGCAAAAGAAATCAATGAAAACCTACTACATGCAAATGAAATATTTTTCTTTCAATGAAAAGATATTTCTAAATGGGTTCTACGAAACTAAGTAAGCAAAAACTTTTTTTTCTTTTCAGTTATCACTCTTCACACACTTCAGAAAACTATCAAAAAAGACTAAAATGCTTCAGTGCAACTAATGAAAAAACTACCAATGATATGAAAATTCTAGGATTACTAACTAAGGAAGAAAAAAAGAGTTTCTAGGGAGAATCGATTCAATCACTTTTGACAGAAAAGCAAGGCAAGTCCCAACAAGAAATCCTTTGCAAAAAAATGCCAAAATACACTTGATATAAAAGATAGATAAATCTAGAGAAAGAGTCCTTTCAAGACCAAGAAAACAAACCAAAAACAATAAACTAACAAACTGCCTCAAAATATATGAAAACCATAAAAAGGAAACCAAAGAAAAAGCAACGAAATGCAAGAAATGTTTTTTGGCTTTTCACTTTTAAGGGAAACAAAAATATTTCAAAGAGACAAGCACAAAACTACTCAAGCACCGGAATCGAGAAAATGAGCCACAAAGAGACTTCAAAATTCATAAGCCAACTATGCTACTTTAGTAGCAGGACTCAAACAAGCAATAAGAAGCAAAAGACCCAAGAAATTGACTCAGAAGAGTAGCACACTCTTCCTGCAAACAAAAACTCAAAAAACCAAGAAAAGGTCATGTCAAGATTCGCTAGAAGGCTAGTCCCAAGAAGTCAAGAAAACCAAAGAAGTCAAAAGAGGAAAAAACCAAAAGTGAAGCAATGCATAAGGCAAACACGAGCAAACATACATAGGCTCACTATTCTGAATGGTCATAAAAACCAAGAACTCCAAGAAGAGGTCTTGGTGCTACAACCACAATTGCAACTTCACAAAACAGGAAAAACCATAAAATGACTAGGTCTTCACAAGAAAAAGAGAGGAACTGACATACAACCACAAGAAACACAGTTTAGACACCTAAAAGGTACCACAGGAGTGGCCAACCACAGACAGGAAAGGCTTACAAGGCCTCAAAATTCAGATTTTCAAAATTTCCTAGGCATACACGGGTTCACTGTGTGTAACACGCATGTATACAGAACTTTAACCAAAGAAACACGCATATACTGGGGTTCTTTTGGAGAAAATAGAGGGCATACGTGATTGCGTACAACCGAAGTAGCGTATATAAATAGAAATAAGGAAAAAAAGAAAGAATCAAGCCTGATCAAAAGATCAGGGCTTCTGCCTGGTTGGGAAAAAGACTTACTAGACTACAAATGTCATTAAATTGTCAGGGAACCCACAAGACAGATAAAACAACCCAAACTAGGAATTACACGGATGTAATCCCCAACGGAGTCGCCAGTTCTATTACGAAAAAATTTACCCTAAGGTACTAGGTTGAAAGATCTAACAGAGCAGGGGCATGCCATCACAAGAAGGATTCAAATTACCAACTTATATGCTTTAAACTAGAAAGTGAGGATTACATATCTTACCCATTTATCCTCTGTTTGTAGTGGATCTCGTAGGGTTCAAACCCCCTGCAACTCCTCGTGCTTCAAAACCTAAAAGTCAGTCAAGAACAAGCATAAAACCTAGTTGTACAACATATATGTCCTAAATTTTAGAAAATTAGCATACATGATCTCACAAAGCCTTAACATGAAATAAATTATTCAATATTATTAAGAATGTATAAGAGACATATAACATATGAAAATCAGGAATAGGATGGTACTTATTTTATTGATAACATGTACAGAAAATAATAGTGGAGAAATCACCTAAGATCTGCCACGACCTTGAGCAAAACCATCCTTCGGATTCATCCAAACCTAGCCTCACAAAGCTTCTTCCATAAATGGTGCACAAAGGATGTCACATAGAATGAAGGTGATCATCATAAGGAAACAAGGGTTTCCTGAAAACTTGGGAAGTGCAGGAGGCACAGGGGAAATATCAGACTTGATCAGGGCTACAATAGTCTATAATATCAATAATATTCTCTCTCTCCTCCCTTAGGCCATTCCCTTGAGGTGTATTTATACTTCCTAAAATTAGTTTTTTCAGTTGGGGAACAGTTAGGCCACAGGGTGGGGTAGTTAAGTTACAGGAAAAATCATATACCCCGCCTCAATAATAGGGAAATTTTATATTTTTTAATATTTTAAATAGTATACGCGGGTCAGCTATGAATGGACCCGAGTGTGCACGCGGAAAAAACTGGGCAGAGTCGCATATGGATTTTAAAATATTATTTTTTAAGAAATGTGACCAAGTTTAAATGGAAGGGTTGCCTAAGGCCAATGAATAAGTCATCAAGTATATAGAGGTGATAAATGATGCTATAACATCTCAAGTGCAACCGAACCTCCAAGAGCAACCCAACCCCTCTAGGTATCCAACCCCTGAGATAACTCTCTTTTTCCCTAACTTAGAGCCCTAGCCACTCCCTTGACAAGGCCTCCAAGTGACTATGAGTCTCTAGTCACTCCCATAGGCCTGCTTCCTAGTGACTATGGAATTTTATTCTCATTTCTATGCCAGCGAATCTGAATTCTAAGCCACTTTTTCAAGGCCAGGAGTCAAGCATCTGCCCAAGACTCAGTGAAACTTCCAGAGATGATAAATGACATAGAGACAATTCTTGTAAAGAAAAAATTGAAACCAAGACTTAACCTGACCTTCCCCAACAGAGACTGAAATTGCGTCAAACACTTGGTAAATATGCAACCTACAGGTCATGAATGCAAGTCTGAACATAAGGAGCTAAGAACTTATCCGAGGTTTAACAAGAAGGGCCACTTCCTTCTCACATTAATTGTCATAGCATCAATTAGGTCTTGCTTTCATTATTCATTCAGTTACAATTAAAAACATGAATAGATCTATGACTGATATCTGCCATATAACTTATAACCAACATATAACCACATAAATAATAATGAAAGAAAAACCATCAAATCCCCATACTAAAAACTGAATTTCCTTAACAAAATCAAGAGAAACTTAGCTCTTATTAGACATAGGAAAAGTCCAACCAGGTTCAGTACTTCCACATACCACCCGACCATAGATTGAATGAACTGAATATTTATTTCAGCCAAACATCTCCATGCCATATTCCAAGCATGAATGAGGGGTATCGTGGGATAAACCAATAAAAAAAAAACAAGGGAATCCAAAGGTTAAACCACCTCCACCCTCACCATACCATGATCTCACCTAAACCAGTGTCGTTATCACAAAAAAAACTGAGCTTGGATGCCTCAAAATTTATTCTCCAATACCTTGAGGAATTTTCCCGTCTCCAACCTCAGACTTTACCACGTATCCCGCCATTACTGATCAAGGGATTCCTAGGACTTTGGGAATTTTCTTGAGACCATGTCATCCAGATGCAAAATATTCCAACAATCCAAAGCTCAAACCAAGAACAACCCCATCACACCATGGCTATCCAAAATTGGAAAGGCTAGGCTAAAATCCACTGTCCAACCCAGAAAAAATCATGCCAATGAAAAAAAAGAACCACATACCAGGCATGTCAAAACCAGATAGGAAATGATGCATGAAACCTGTTACCTGCAAGTATTCCTGCTGGAGCTACTTGATACAAATTTTCCTTGTTTGATCCTTGCTTCATTTTATTTCCTTTCCTAGCTTGTCCTTCCTTTGCTTGATTTCTTTCTTTCTCCTCTTGATGATCTTATACTCTTTGAGACTAATTCCAAAATTGAACTGAAAAAAAAAAGGATATCAACTGATGCTATGAGGTCTTTTTATTGATCTTTCACCTTCCTTTTCTCCTAATTTCCTTTATTTTCATAAATAAATGCCAAAAATACTCTTTTGCCTTTCCAAATCCTTAGCCATTGCCTTTTCCAATTTCCACTTAGCCATAAAACTAAACAAGTGATTCCCAGTAGGATATTTGGCACAACATTAAGCTTGGAATATGTGCCCCTTAAACATGGCCTTATTTTTCCTTTATTAAATTTTGTTACGTGAACTTTTAACCTGAGGAAATTACGACATATTGTTAAGCATACATTGATATGGTTGTAGTTTCCATGCATGATTTCATGAGGTGTGGTTGATAAGGCCATGCATTGATGATTGGACTATGGTTAGGATGATATAATATGCTTTTATGATTATTTTTATACTTGTATTGCACTATTCTAGTTGATCTTGTAGATGAGATATCCTCCCCGAATTATACTAAGGTATGTTATTTTGTTTATGATTTATTTTAGCTGGCATATTATTCCTTCCAGGAAAGAGAGAAAGATGAATAAAAAGATGGTATACTACAGTTCACGAGATTCTCCTTATGGATCAGATGAGAAACGTGGTGTTGGGCACTCTTGTGACTTAGCAAACACATTGAGAAGTTTGAAGGAAGAAATAAAATTTGTAAAGTAGAAAATGACATAATCATATAGGAATAGGAGAAACGGGAATAAGTTAATGCAGTAATCCTTCAAAGTTTATCAGAATTGCAGTGACAGGTGCCACTTTGGATAAACCATGGTCAGGAAGATAGAACTAATGGGACATATGGAAATAGGTCACATGGTGGTCACAGGTCAGATATGGATGACACGGTTATATATTGCAGGCTCTTGGATAGGCCAGATAGGAGAAGTGATGTACACATATACCATTCTAGTTCTAGTTTTGACAGGCACTATGATCATCAACGTTATCACCCTTACAGAAGGAGTGACAGGGGATATTTTTTGGATGAGTTTAAGAAAGCGAAGTCACCTAATTTTGATGGATATTTGAAGAATACGGAAAATGAAAAGGCTTGGTTACTTGGGATGAAGAAGTTCTTTGAGTTACACAAGTACACAAAGAATATGAAAGCTAGAATAGCTATCTTCAGCCTCAAAGGGAAAGCATACATTTGGTGGGAAGATATAAAATAGGTCAAAGAGATTAGGAAAAAATACTTGAGTTAGCATGAATTTAAGAGACTCTTCAAGAAGAAATACTTGTCAGAATGGTACTACGATAGTAAAGCCAAGGAATTATATGAACTTAAGATGGGATCAATGAATTATGAGGAAGATACAACCAAGCTCCTGGAGTTATTGAGGTATGTGCTGCATCTTAAAGATAAGAAAGGTAAAATTCAGAGGTTTGCTAGTGGATTTCCATTAGCTTTTAGAGATAAATTGAGTATGATGAGCCTGGAGTGTAAAAACTTTGGTAAACTTGAATAAGTATATATTATTATTGATAAAAGATGAGATGATTACAAATGAGGATCACCAAGGCTTTAAATACAACCTTATGGTGTCCCTTGGCGAAGAGGCATGATCGTTGATCATGCCCTTCCACATTAATAAACATAAGACAACTATAATTAACTAATAATTAATAAAATATACATAAAATTTCCCCTCTCTTAAAGATGATTTGTCCTCAAAGCATACGTAATGATGGAAATTGTTGACGAATGCCTGGGTTCTCGAGAGGCGAGCTCTTGGTTCCACATTTTTAAAAAGGTCGTGGAGCATCTTCACGAGCTCAATCTATTGGTGATGTGGATAGCAACAATATTTGATATTTTTGTAATCTATGCTTCTGTGATCCATCATATAATTTGTACAAAATCTTTCGGTAATAATCACATGCAATGGTCGGGTCCTTTCTTGACTTCTATTGGATGTTCGTGCTCCCTATTAGGAGGTATTTTTATTGGCAGGTCTTGGAAGACTTTTTCGTGTTTCTAAACTATTCCTTGTTCTTCTGGTGACTCTTCGTGGTTCCTTTTTGTAGATAACATTTGTAACTGATGACATTGTACTATAGAGGGTGGCGCTCCTTTTCAAATCATCTTCGTCGTCTGAGATGACGATCCAATGTGATTTCCTGGGGCTTGGAATCCATACAACTTGTGCTTCTGCCCTTTCCATTTAAAGCTTATAAACTGCTTCTGATGGTTGGCAGAATAAGTACCTAAAGTTTGTAGCCATTGAATTCCTAAGACCACATCTACTCCTTGTAATGGCACGATGTAGAATGGAGATTCTAAATTAAAATTTTGAATCTACAATTTGACCCTATGGAATTTCCCTACCTTCTCAATTTTTTTACCATCGTCCACCATTACCTTCATGTTGGGCATGGGAAATGTAAATATGTTGAGTCTTTTGGCCATGGTCGAATCTAGAAAATTGTGGGTACTGCCAGTGTCAAGGAGAACCATTACGTTGTTCTTCTTAATATGTCCTTTTAGTTTTAGTGTGTGAGGTTGTGATATACCTATCATAGCTGATAAGGATATTTGTGTAATTCTTCCATCATCTATTTTTGGAGTGGCTGCATCTGATTCATCATTGTTAGAGTCATTAGTTGCTTCATAGTTATACAAATTATTTGTCTCATTTCTTTTCGCGCACCTATGCTTAGGGTCCCACTTTTCACCGCAATGTTTGCACTTGCCCTCTCTCATCCTTTGTATTTCCACGTCAGATTTTTCTTCTTAACGAAGATGGGGTGGGACATATTTTGTGTTATCTATATTTTCAAATTGAGGAAATCTTTGTCTCGAATATACTCTATCTGATTTTGACCACGATAACCTTTCAAATTTCTTTTCAATAGCTTTTGCTTTTTGCCTTGCTATTTCTACTGATGTAATGTCATGAAGTTCGAGCTCTTCTTGTATATGGATTTTAAGTCCTGAGATGAAAGACTGGATTAGACGAGATTCTGAAAATCTTGGTACTTGTGTTGCCAAGGTCTCCCATTCTCGAGTGTACTCATCCACATCTCCTTTTTGGCGTAATTTGATGAATGTTGAAAAAAACTTTTCCTCTTTTATACCTTGGAATATTTTAAAGAATGCATCCTTAAATTTCCTCCAATTGATAGCAAGCATCATCTTTTTCCACCACATATACCAATTATTTTCTTCTCCTTCCATTTTCATGGAAGCGTGCTTAATTTTTTTTTCATCACTATTAATGTCATAAATCTCAAAATATTCTTCGGCTTTATTAAGCCACACAACGCTTTTTTTTTCATTAATGTCAAACATGGGTAGCTCAATTTTTGCTCTTCGATGATATGCTAATAGTGGGATGAGAAAGGGGTATTGATTAGCAAATGCATTCCAAAGCTGCTTATTTTGAGAATTTGCATTACTATCTTCATGATGATGTGGGGAATCGGTTTTTTCCTGATGCTCCTCTAAGTTCCCTGAATCTGCGGAATTGTTCTGTTGATTTTGTTCCATATTATGGGATATGGGTTGTTGTGTCTGACTTATCCTATATATCTTATCATTTATCTTATCGAAGAGTTTTGTCATCTTGTTCATTGCTTCGCTATGCTTTTCTGTGGCCTCGTGATGATTTAGCCACATTTGTCTTTCTATTCGATTCGTCATATCTTGAACCTTTTTGATATCGTTGGAGTTTCCTGCAACTGTACCTTCGAGACTAACTAATCTTTTTCCAAATTCATCTGAATTATTATTGATTTGTTTCTCAAGATCCAGCAATCTTTTTTGGAAATCAGCCATCGACATTGATGATGTCATTTAACACGTATGTGGTGGTGAGTATTTTTCTGCCAGTTTTTTCCTTTTTTTATTTTTATTTTATTTTTTAGATATATATATATATATATATATATATATATATATATATATATATATATATATATATATATATATAATCAAATTTACTTTTAACATCCACACCCTATGGTCACGATGGTTCACAAAAATAAAAAAATAACCGAATTTATAAATTCGTGGGAGACAGGTTGTAAAAAGTATTTTTAAAAATTAAAAAATTTGAAGTGTGAGGGGCATGGCGTGTGGCTGGGTGAGGGAGTAGTGGTCGAAGGGAGGGATGGGCTTGGGTTGCAGTCGAGTATGTAATGGAGAGGGGGGGTGACTGATGGTGAGGGGAAGTGGAGTTGTTTGAGCAGTGAAGAGGGAAGACAGAGAAGGCAGGGATAAAGGGTGGCTGGAGCTGGAGTGTGGGCAGAAGTAAGACGGCTGGAGGGCCGAGCTATGGGAGGCGGGGAAAGGTGGGATTAAGACGGTGGGAGGCCGAGCTACGAGAGGTGGGGAAGGGTGGCTGGGAGTAAGACAGCGGGAGGCTGAGCTATGGGAGGCGGGGAAGGGTGCGGACAGGGTGGGGAGCAGTGAGGGGAATGGTGAGCGGAGAAGAGGGGAAGGCTGTGGCCATGAGGAATGGCCTGGAGCATGAATGTAGTGAGGGGGTGGGGGACTTTGGGTAAGGAGTGCTGTGGTGAGGGAATGAGAGTGAGAGCATTGGGAATAGCGTAGGGGAAATTATGTGCAAAGAGGGGTGGGTGCCGAGTGTGAAAGGCGGTTAGGTAGAGTGAGGGGGGGTCGAAGGAATGAGGAGGGAATGCAGAATGAAAGTGAGGGGGTATGGAAGTGGGTAAGGGAAGTGTTGTGGGTAGTGTAGGCAGATGGCGTGGGTTGGGAAATTGTGAATGCGGATTGGTGAACCGTAAGGGAAGGGTTTAAGGGATTATGGGGTGAGTGTGAGGAATGAGGAGAAGGGGACGGTAATTTTCCCAGAAATTATTTAATCTCTTGATGATCACACAGATCCAAAAGAGCGATGGCTTTGATACCAATGGAGTGTAAAAACTCTGGTAAACTTGAATAAGTATATATTATTATTGATAAAATATGAGATGATTACAAGTGAGGATCACCAAGGCTTTAAATATAGCCTTATGGTGTCCCTTGGCGAAGAGGCATGATCGTTGATCATGCCCTTCCACATTAATAAACTTAAGACAAATATAATTAACTAATAATTAATAAAATATACATAACATTTGTCACTTCAAGAATTTGTTGGGAAATTGAAGTATTTTTATGAGCAGTCAAAGTGTAAGAATGATTATCAACAAGGGTGGAAAGGGAAAGATAAAGGTAAAGGTAAGTGGCAGCTGAAAACAACAAGGCCTAAGAACGCAGAAGAGAAAGAGAATGCAGTGCAACATAAGAAGTTCAATTCATCTGAAAAATGACATGAATTTCGGTATGAGGGGCAGAACAAGGGTGTGGGTTGGAATAATTTACAGTGTTGTATTTGTGGTAAGGATCATCATAGGAGAGATTGTACAAAACATCAGGGTGCTAAACCAAAAATTTATAGTTCTCAGGAAGCACAAACAATAGAGGATGTTGGATAAATCATTCCTCAAATTTATGCAATATTGGATAACCGAAAGGAAGATCATCAAAAATCTATCATTGAAATGGGCGGTAAGATTTGTGATAAATTTGTTTCTATTTTGATTGATCCTAGATCTAATTGTAGTTATGTTAATCCCGACTTGGTGGATAAGTGTGGTTTCAATAAGTGCATGCAGAATCTTGGTTAGTGCAGTTAGCTACAAGTATAAAGAAGAAAGTTCATCACTGGGTAAGAGCATGTGCTTTTGAACTGAATGGTATGCCTACATCAACACACTTGAATATATTGTTGTTGGGATCATATAGTATGTTGTTGGATATGGATTGGTTTTATCTTCATAGGACCAAAGAGGATTTTTAAGACAAATCCATTGAGTTCTTGGATGACAATGGGGAATAGAGGGTATTATAGGGTAAGAGGAAAGCAACATTAATTAGGATGGTGATAGCTATGTAGGAAAATCACAGTCACAGAAAAGGGTGTATGTTATTGCAAGTGTATATTTCTAGCGATAAAGGTAAGGAGGATGAGGATGTAGAGATATTGAGAAGGAAATCGATTTTACAAAACTTTTTGGATGTGTTTCCAACAGAGATTTCATATTTTCCGCCTCACAGGGAAGTATACTTTTTTATTGAGTTACTACTAGGGGAAAAAATAGCATCAAAGGCATCGTACAGAATGCAAAATACATAGATAGTAAAGAGTACTTATTAAGCTACTGATGTAGCACAATTATTCATCAGATATGTGGTCATATTACATGGTGTTCTGAAGAAGAATGTGTTAGACAGGGATGCTAAGTTCACTTCCAAGTTTTGGAAGGAGATGTTTGCAGGTTTAGGTACAAAGTTTGCCTTCAGTAAAACTTATCATCTGCAGACAAAAGGATAGATAGACAGGGTCAACAAGATATTGGAGGACATGTTGAGGATGTATGTGATACATCAACATAAGAGATGGGAGGAGTACCTTATGTTGGTCGATTTTTATTACAAAAATGGTTACCAAGATTCGCTGAGGATGATTGCATTTGGGGCACTGGATGAGAGGAATTTCAATACTCACATTAGTTAGAGTGATCCGGTGAATAGGGTATTGATTGTACTAGACATGTTAGTAGAAATGGAACAGGAAATGTAGGTTATCAAGAAGAATCTAAAGGAAATACATGATAAGTATAACATCTATGCAGATTGGAACAAGTTTTTTAAGGAGTTGCAGGTTGGGGAATAGGTGTACTTGTGCATCAAGCCCAAGAAGAGATCCATGAGGATTGGATTATGTGCCAAGATGGCACCTCAATTTTGTCGACCTTTCAAGATTCTCGAAAGGATTAGACTAATATTATATCAACTTGCACAATGAAACCCCATGATGTTTTCCATGTGTCATTACTTAAGAAGTATGTTAAATATGTTGATCATGCGATTGACTAGTTTTTATTGCAGGTGGATCCCAAAGGAGAATTACTATCAAACCCAGGCATGATATGCAAACCACACGGAAGAGATAAGCGTGAGTTAATTTATTATTCACAATGATATAAATTTATAGTACATTAGGTTACCCTTGGATTCCACATTCCAAGGTCTCTTGGACTTCCTTTAACTGTCCATTTCCCACACCTTAACCCTTAGTGGATTAGGTGTCCAACATTCCCCCCCCCTAATCCAAAGGGGTATGTATGAGTCCAAGAAGAGAGCTGAAATAAAAATATGCAAAGTGTGCATGGAAGCACTAGGCTCAATGAGCTCTCTGAAATTTTTTAATAAGGAGGTGGTTTAAGGATGACCACCAACGCTAGAACGCTTAGTACAATTCCTGGAACTCTTCCAAATCTGGAAAGAAGCTGAGATATTATGATAGAGGAAGTGCACCTAATGTTTTGAAGAGGGAGACCTTCAAATTGGAAGAAGGGAGGTCTACAACCTGTGATGGTTTAAGGATGACCAACAACTTTGGAATGCTTGATGCAATTCCTGGAACTCTACCAAAACTTGCAAGAAGCCGAATTATTCTGCTAGAGGAAGTGTCCTGAATTATTTGAAGAGGAAGACTATCAACCTCGCATAGATGGTTTAAGGCTGACCACCAACCAAAGGCATGCTCATGGGCATTTGTGTCTCTAGCTACAACTCTAAATTTGGAATGGCAGGTTGTGGCTCAGGCTCGCTTGAACTGTTGTGTCTCTAGCTACAACTCTAAATCTGGTATGGCAGGTTGTGTCTCAGGCTTGCTTGAAGTGGCTTTGAAGCTTGTAGATGACCATCATTTCCCCCCCCTGTCAGATACAAGGTGATATTATGGCGAAAAATCAACTTCAAGACTGTTCAATACTCTAGAACAATTTTTGACATCTGACTTAAACATATTCTTGGTTGTTGATGCCCATTTCCAAGAAGCGATCCATCCAAGATGAATCTTTGTTCTTGCAGGAGGATTTTTTCTGAAGCATGTGTGTAAAGAATGAGTGTGCTGACCACAATGCTTGCATGAGTGAATATCGAAACAATGATCTTTTATATGGCCAACTTGGTCATGGTGTTGCCATTTAACAATTTGTTGTTGTTGTTGTGGAAGAGTAGCAGAATCTAGAACAACTGCAGGTGAGCTATCATGAAGAAATATGACACTATGAAATTTGATGGGCTTGTAGTAGCCTGAAATATGAAAGGACACCTCCTTTTCTTATCCAAGACCTGTTATGTGCTTGTTATGGAAATGCTCTTCCCAAGGTTTGATGATGGGCTTGGGAAGTCAAGGTTGGATTTTTGCTTCTGCATTAAAATATGCTCTTGAACTAGGCATTGAACGTGAATCAACTTGAATTTTATATTCTTGTTGTTGATGGGAGTCTGTCTCAATGTTCTGAACATAAATAGGTTCATAATGATGTCTATTTTGTTGTATATCTTCTTGCTGGAATTGAGATTCGAGTTGTAGAAACTCAATCTTTTCTTTAGCATCTTATAGACATGTTTGAATGTCAACAAGAGTGGTCTTGTTGATTTTGACTATGTCCTCTCATTCAACAATGGAGAGGATGAGAGTATACAGAAAATTTAATAACTCGATACTTTTATCCATTGTCTCAGCAATAAATAAAGGCCTAGAAATGCACCACTATCAATTATAGAAGCTTCTTTTAGTATGGTTTGAGTTGAGCATTATCCCTAAATAATCCAAAACGTCTGTAGTAAGATTCTAATATATTTCCAAAACATGTTAAACACTAGAGACCCATCATTCCAGGGTGCATGTATAATTGAATTCAAAGACTCAACGCAACACTCAACCATCAACACAATTAAAGAGCACCTTCAATGCACATTCATACTATCCATGAACCACCGCAAATTCACACTATCCAATCATATAATACAACATATATGAGGCATATATTCTCTTCACATGAACTTGACTGTCACGAGAATAGTCGGTCTTCCTTAGATTATTGGTGTGCATTCACAATGTCTTGTGCCTTAATTTCCACACAAAAAATCTGATATTATTGGCTTAACATATTCTCCAGCTTGCAGAAGATGTTGGACTTGCTTGTGTGGTGTGATGAGTGAAAAAATATAATCTATATCCCTGTGCGCCAGGATTAAGCAGTGATGTTTCGCTGACAATCTATGGGACATTGGACCTCATATATAATCCATCAATCCTCAATTCATTTCAGTGGGGTCCAAGAAGAAGCAGAGGTTCTAGGTTTCATTCATTTTGCAGGGTGTAAAGATTAATTTTTATTTTCTTTGGTTGAGAAACCAAAATGTATCAGGCCTCGAGGAGCTCAGTATCAACAACAGTTCAATCCTCGATATTGGCTCGAGCTCTCACAGTGCCGACGCTGCCTTGCTCTCCCTCGGCTCTGGTTACTATTGAGGGAGGGGCCAATACAACCCACTTCCTTTCATGACCATTTACTTCTTTGGAGTTATGTCACATTGGGAAATCAGGATTATCAAACCGTGAGCAGACAACTAGTTTTTCTTTTACTTCAAACTTGAAGATAAAGAAAAAAATACTTGGCATTTCCAGGTATGAAACCACAATACCAAAATAGAAAACAAAAGATGAATCGGTTGGAAAACATGTTGATGAGTGCACAAATATGCTCCCTATCCATGCCTTAGCGTTGTGCGTTGGGCTGGTTTTGGTGGCTTCAATATGGGAGCACGTTGTCCAACAATGTGATGAGGAGTGTGTGGTCTAGGATAACCAGATATAAAATATTCCAATTCTTATGCCGAGGGGAAGGGTCGAGCACCAATGAATTGCAGACGTATACACACATTGTGTGAATGGAGCACTCAGTGTGTAATGGAGGAGTACTCGATGAAGGACAATTTTATGAACGTTGCGTTATGGGAGGGTTATGAGGAGGGTTGCTGCATATATTCTTTGTGGAAGGCTATGCAAGGAGTCAATGACTATATTGCCGAAATGGAGGAGTGGTGTAGAGGAATTCAATGGTATGTAAATGTGTCGAGAGGAACAATGCGTGGATATGAGGGCGCATGACTATGCAACATGTTGAAGTGTGGAGTGGGTAGTGAACCGAAGTGTTTAGAGGTTGTTACGCGAAGAGGGAAGTGGGTGAGATGAATATTGTGTGAGAGGAGCGTTATGTATACAACCCAGCATTGGGGAGCATAAGATACTCACACTTGAATAGATATAGGTCTAGGCAGACTATAGAATGCACCCAATTGACAAAGACAGAGTTAGAAAACTGATATTTCTTACTACCAATGACCAGGAAAGGAAGTAGCTGACAAAGCGACACCTCTTCATAAATGCGGAGAAACCACTAAAATTAATGGTTCTAATTTGAACCTTGCTGATGGGAAGAGATGGCAGGGGGAATTTTTGAATTGTTTTTCAGAATTGTATAGGCCAACGCTATTTAGGGAGAGGCTAGGGAGGTGTGACAACAAAATATACATAAAGACCACACAATCAAGCCACCCATATGAGACATGGTAGATCGATTAACTCTGATACCATGTCAAACCCAGGCATGATATGAGAACCACATGGAAGAGATAAGTGTGAGTTAATTTATTTTTCACAATGATATACTTTTATAGTACATTAGGTGACCCTTGGATTCCACATTCCAAGGTCTCTTGTACTTCCTTTGACTGCCCATTTCCCACACCTTAACCCTTAGCGGATTAGGTTTCCAATAATTACAGCTAGAACCACAATGTATTTTGAAGAGAAAGATGCTCATGCTATGGAACTGAGCAATAGAGCAGGTTAAAGTGCAGTGGAAGCACTTTGGGCCCGATGAAGCTACATGAGATATTTTGGATCAGATGAAAGCTATGTATGCTTCTCTATTCCCTGGTTAAGCGAATGTCCTTGTTCTATTTTTTGGTATATGCTTTGGTAGGATGTTTTGGTATATGTGTATATGGATGTAAATACCGCCATGAGATGTGTTATAAAGCTCAAATAAGTGGTATGGGTGTCATGTTATAATGTTTTCATGTTGGTTTTATTCTCAGTAGGTTGATCATGTTAAATACTGCAACGAGCTAAGTTATGAAGCTCCATAGCCAAAATGTTCCATTTTCAATAGTCTTGTTGGTTGTAGGTGTCATTGAACACTGAGGATGGTGTTCCCCCAAGGGGGAGGGTTATATAACAATATTGGTAAAAATTCCATGTAATAAAAATTAATAAAGGAAAAATAATAACCACGGTTATGGGACACTTATTCCAAGATCAATGTTGGGAAAAAACATCCTAGTGTGGGTGCTCATTTGGTTTATTATGGCTAAGGAAATTGGAAAAGAAAATGGAAAAGGATTTGGAAAGGAAAAGAGACATTAATTGGCATTTTATTTATGAAAAATAATGGAAATTAGGAGAAAAGGAAGGTGAAAGGTCACAATTTGCATGTGAGGAGGAAAATGAAGGAAAATAATGGAAAATTGAAGAAAATAGAGGCCTCATTAATAAAAAGGCATTCGAGGATCAGTTGGTACCTTTTGTCAGTTTAGTTTTGCATTTCTCTCTCTATTCTCTGTCTCTCTCACTATTATACAAGGAGAAAGAAAATATCAAGCAAGGAAGATCGAGATTGATCAACTACAATGATTTTATCTATAGGTATCGAGTTGCATGTATGATTTCCTTGCTATTTTTTGCATGCATGGGTATGCATGTGTTTTTTTTTCTCTCTTGCTATCAATGGCATGGGTTTTTCCAGGTGTGATAGTGTTTTTCATCCTATCCTTTCCATTTTTGGATATCCATGGTGTAATGGGGTTCTCATATTTTGGTTGAGCCGGATTTCCAGATGGATTTCGAAGTTGAGTGAGGTGGTCTCTGAATGAACGAATGCATGGCCTAATGATCCTTGAACTGAACTATGTATTGTGGTAAATCCACTGGCCTAGTAACTCTTGAACCAAACTGTGGGTTGTAGTATATACATATATTGTGTACCTCGGCGGGCCTAGGAATCCTCGATAGGTGAATGGCGAGATATATGGTAAATACTAGAAGTGTGTGCCCTTGTTTAGGCCTATTGATTAAATGGGGATTGTGGTAAATCCTAGAGGGTGGAGTCTCAATCAGGACTAAGAATCATCGACTGGTGAATGACAAGATATACGGTAAATCCTGGAGCATGGATTCTAAATTAGGCCTAGGGATCATAGACTATTGTATGGAGAGATGTACAGTAAATCCTAGAGACTAGGAGATAGGAAAATTCCTCATGGTGTAGGTGGAGAAATCTAGTGGCATCCATGCTTGTTTAGGGCCTAGTAATCCGGTGTGGATAGAGGTATAGCCTAGTTCTATTAATGAGGATGAGCTGGTATAGCCTCGAGAAGCCTTGGTTTATTTCTGGTTATGAGTCCCACATTCATGCTTAGAATATGGCACGAGGGTGATTGGCTAAAAGAAATATTTGGTTCAACCAATCTATGTTTGGGTGGTACGTTGAAGTCCCAAACCTGGTTGGATTTTTCATCAATTAATAAATGTTTCTTCTCCTTGGTATTTCATGTGTAAATGTATTGGTTCATAGGTGGCATTTATGCTTGTTGTATCCTTATTATTTCTATTGTTTATATGTTGGTTATGAGTATGTTTTATGACAATAATGATGTATGGCTCTCATCTTGTTTTGATTTATAAATGAATGAAAAATGAATATATGACCTAATAGGTGATAATGAAACTAATGTGATAAGGCATAAATTATTCTTAGCGATTCTCAGATAAGTATGAGACCTCAATGCTCAAAATTTTTATTATGACATGTAGAATGCATATTTGTGACATGTTTAACGAAATGATTGTCATGGCTAGTAGGGGTCCAGTCAATTAATTGATAAATTTTTCGCATTATTACCTTTGTCTCTATGTTATTTATCATTTCTGAAACTGTCATGAAGTTCTAGGCAGTGGTTTGAGTCCTGGCCTTGAAAAAATGGCACAAAATTTGGGGTCACTTGCACAAAACTAGCTGGAAAGTTCCACATTCGTTGGCTTTCCCTTGCTATGAGATTGATTGGAGGCCTACAATTGCACGCATGGCCTGTAAAGAGAGTGATTGGGGATTTAGGTCAGTGAAAAGCTAAGTTTCCTCAGGGGTTGGTCACCTAGAAAGTTTGGTTGGCTCCTGGAGGTTTTGTAGCCTGTGTGGAAGGCTAGTTTGGTTTGTTTTGTGTTAAAAAATGGAAACAAGAAGATGCTCCTAATTTAATTTTCCCTTAATTAAATTAGAAGGAAATTGTAATTTCACATCACATAACATCTTGTATGAGTTAAATAAGTTAGGAAGACTTATTTGGTTCAGTTAATTCTAGTTGAGGCTCAAACTAGAGGCATGTAGAGTGTCTCATACTTTTTAGGAGCCTTGGTTGAGTTTATTTTGAATTGTTATTAATTAACTTAAAATATTTAGTTTAACTAGTTCTAACTAATGTAGGAACTAATGAGAGGTCAACTTAATTAAATTATAATTAATTCACATGCAGTGATCAATCAAATAACTGATAATTCACTAAAAAATAACTCATGTAGCATATCCATTCCTAGAAAGACCCAGTTTCAGATTGGTGTTAAAGGGAAGTGTACTATAAGTTGTATAATTAGAAAAATGTATAGGTGGTGCATGGAGTCAAAGGAAGAGCCTTGATGTATTTCACAATAATTATTTGGGAATTTCCTTGTTAATAGAGGCCTAATTCCCAAGGAAACTGCGCAAGGAAATAGGGATTCTTGAGGACAAGAAATTGGTTAAGTATTGAACCAAGCTTGTGATGCAAGAGCATCATGGTTCCAAATTTTGTACATTTAGTATAATCTAGGGGGTCTTATGTTTTTCAAGGGATTTGGTTTCTTAAGCATTTAATTAATGTAATTTTCAATGTTTTGAGTGATTTTATGTGAGACATTTAAAATAGGATTCAATTAAATATTGTGAGTTATATTTGTAAATGTTCTCGAATGTAGGAGAACATGAGAGATTTAGGCTAGTTGAGATTTCAAAGGGATTGTAAATCCTAGACTTAGGAATTAGTTGGTGATTTTGTGGATTTAGAGGATTCTTAGGATTTAGTTGAGAAGATTGAGGATCTGAACCGGAATTGGTTGTATAGCCTTTTGTATATATTTGTAAGCCTTGAAGGCAGTAAGAGATATGATTCTTAGATAGGTAATAGAGGAAACTTGATTGTAATCCTACGAGAATAGAGAGAGAGAGGAAGAGAAAAGGGCCATGTAAAGGCACATCATGCCAAAGCCAGACTATAAACAAGTTTTATTTGTATTTGTACAATTTATTTGATTAATGAGAATTTGAGTTCATTGTGACTGTGTTTTTGTCTCTCTTATGAGCTGAGTGATCCTTAATTGATCAAATCTGATTTCTGTGTAATAAATTACATGAATTCTGATGGATATATAAGTATTTTAATGTGTGAAAAGGAATTACTATAGAAGAAGTTAGGTAGAATCATTGTGTGATTCCAATTTTGGAGAAATTGGCTCAGAGTGAAGCTAATGGGAGTGAATGAGTGCAAATAACCTTTGTGTAGGTCAGAAGTGAAACAAATAAGATATTTGAAGTCGTAGGCAGTGATTCGAAGCGAGCTTGTGAAGGACTGGCTTGGAAACAATGTGCAAGGTGTTGTAGCGAGTGTGATAACTATGGATGAGATCCAATAACAATAACAAAGTTCAAGAGGGAGTTAATGCATGGATACAGAGATGAAGTTACAATAATTCGGCAGTCGGCTAAGACAAAAAGTGTTAAGTTTTCCCCAAACCCTTAAGAATATTTATGGAAGGAGAACCATTGACAGTGCAGATTAATTCGCAAAGTCCATATCAAAGGTCAATGACCGAGATTACTTCGTGAGATAAGTTGGGAAATTTGCGAAGTGGACATGTGTCAGGCAGAGCAGCCAAGCGCATATCGCACATCGCATGTGATATGGGTTAATAGTTAATGATATAAACCTAAACTTGTGAAATGTCAATTTGCGATGAAGCGCTAAGGAAAAGGTTCGGCGATGCGATCACATATCACATGAAATAGATATTAAATGATTGAGGAATTTAATATTGGCGAAGTGTGATATGGATCGGTGATGCATCTGCGATGCCACATATGCATTGAGTAAGGTAAAGAAGGCGGCCACGGTATAAGGTAAAAACTTTATTATATGAGTTATAAACTCGAAACCACTTTCAAAGGAGCTTTCGCAAAATCATATGAATTTAATAATGATTAAAGTGGGTTTCTAAAAGAACTTAGAGATATTATGACTCTATCATCGGGTTTTGGGAAAACTAAGACTTAGTGTTGCATATTTGGGTTTGAGGCCATATGAGTGCATCATTTTTGGTATCAGAGTAGTAAAATCTTTTTTGGGAGAAAGTTAGAGCATGTATGTTCTTCGGAGGAGAAATCAGAACAACAAGATTTCTTTGAAGAGAACAGAACAAGAAGATTTTTCATAGAATCAGAGTGGCGTAGAAGAAGTGAAGAGAAGAATCAGATCAAAATCTGATTGAGTAAAGAGATAGAAGAAAAATCTAGTTTGGGAGAAAGTAGATCAGATTTTTGAAGGACAAATTGAGAAAATTGTTTATGAAGAGATAGTGACAACTAAAAAGAGTGAAGTTAAAGTCTGTAGACAGAAAAGAGAAAATGCCACAGCAACATGTGTTCAGGAAATTGGATAGTGAGGTATGGTCTTCATGTTTTGAGTAAATTAATGATGAATTATTAATTGAAAGAAATATTATGAATATGTTTTATGATTATATCCAAGAACAAGCGGAGTTTTTGATGATGATGGCAATGAACCTATCTAACTAGAGGTTGGAATAAAGGAGAGAGGTGACTGAGTGCAGTAGCCAGAGGAGCAGTGAAGCTCTAGAAGGTTCAAGAGAGTGAACCAAGAGAGAGAATGCATAGGAAGAGATCAAGCTCAGAGAGGAAGCTTGATAGGGTATTAAGTAGCAAGAGGATATTGCTACAAGAGAAGGCTATGTTGCAGATCACCAATCAAACATAGATGAGCTCATGAGGAAGATGGCCATGGAGGATCGTAGAAGAGGTTCTAGAGAATTCCATAAAGGTAAGATGAGGAATGAGGAGCGAGAGATAAATCTTGCAGTGATGAGAGTAGAGTTGGAAGTACTACAGGGATGATTACAAGAGAAAGAGGACCAAAGATATGGATGGAGAATGAGGAAACAGGGTAAATGGAACCTATTGCAGGAGAGATGGAATGTAAAACTGATAAACAAGTTCAAAGAACTTGAGAAAAGACATATTGACTTGTTGGAGAAGGAGAGACTCAAAGGAGTTGAGTCAAAACCAAAAGGATTTGTCGAAATCCAGAGTGTCCATTATAAACTGGGTTATGAAATATTGATGCCCAAAGCATCAAATGAGATCGAAAGGTATTGTATTTTTAAAATTAATGATTTTTGTATGATTGCAGGTACATCACAAGATGATGAACAAAATTTATAGTTTTTTAAGAAGGAGGACCAGAATCTGAAATCTGTTCATAGTAAGATTGAGATAGCAAGATCTCAAGAATAAAAGGAGACAGAGAGGTCTCATGGAAATGTGCAACAAAATATTGGAGTTGGTAACAATGAAGATTGGAATAACAGATATGAGTTAAGACCTGAATTTTTAAGCATGATGATTTAGACATGTGTGTAGATTTAGCAGAGGGAGAAGGACCATATGATGATTTGTCAACAACAAGTGAAGGTACTAAAAAATATGTAAAGTTTCCAAATTCTACTCCAATTGAAATTGTTGAGTTATATAGAAAATTACATCTTCAAAGAAGAAATTTGGAAAAGCAGAGGATATATACTCATGATAAATTGCTGAAGAAGGAAGACAAAGAAATTGTCATGAATGAAAATCATGAAGAAAAGGGTAAGGATGTAAGAATGGTAATAAGAGTTCAACAAATCGAAATTACAAAGAAAGGAGTTCATTATTGTGAACCAAAGCAGGGGGACATCCTTGAAATGGATGATATGTAGGAGAGACTAGCTGATAGTCTCCTGAGTTCTTTGGAGAATTTAAATTAGCATACTGATGTGCTGAAAAAGGAGTTAGAGGAAAACTCAGAGCAACATACTAAGATGTTTCCAGAGAAGGAAAATACAATGAGGCCTTATATTTTTAATTCTGATAATTGGTTTATGATTACAGATTTTGATGAAGATGAGGCAGACATGTATAGTGTTGAAGGAGAGTTAGTTTTAGAATTGTAGAATACTGGAAGTTTCCAGGTAAGACATAATGATGAGGAATATGTAAAGCATGAAGATACCATGTTTGAAGAAGTTGAATTGACTGTCAGAATCAATCAAGGAGGTGAAGGAAAATCACTGAGGGTTGTCAAGAAAGAGGAAAAAATATATGTTGGAATTGATGAACAACATAGTGATGTATTTGAGAGGAATCAAGTAGAAAGTAAGTTACTATAAGAATCTGAGTATGAGAAAGGAATTCCAGACAATGATGTGGAAATGTCTCAAGATGTGAAAGAGGCGGGAGCAAATACTAGTTTTCCAAACTTGATTATGTTTGCTAACATACAAAGAATAATGAATAAGTATATTACTGCAGTCAAAGAATCAGAAGACAATTTATTTTTTGAAAGTAAATTTACAGGTAGTGAGCAGAAGAGGGATGTTGCGGAGGGAGATATATTAAGAGATATTCAGGAAGTTTGGACGTATCAATGTCCAAAACAATATTTGAAGTAGTAAATGGAGTAATTCCAAGAGAAAAATCATAAATTGAAGTAAGAATAGTTGGAAAAAGAAGAAGCAACAATTGGTAGAGTGAGTACCAGTCAGAAGATAAACTAGACATGGAGATTGAAAGAATAAGAAGGTTGATAATGAAGGTGTCTCAGAAGAAGACAACAAAAAAAAATAAAAACAACAGCAAGGAAAAGACAACAACAGATTTTGAAAGTATAGCTAGTGGAGAAATGGAGCATAAAGTATGGAGACCTAGAGAACAACAAAAAACAACAACAACAACAAGAAAAGACAGACTACATAACAAAGTTTGGATACAGGAGGAATTCCATCAGCATTGAAGACACATGATCTGGAGATCATGATTAATTTCTATTTTGGGAGTCTGATGCAGGAGCATCATGGTTCCAAATTTTGTACATTTAGTATAATCTAGGGGGTCTTATGTTTTTCAAGGGAGTTGGTTTCTTAAGTATTTAATTAATGTAATTTTAATGTTTTGAGTGATTTTATGTGAGACATTTAAAATAGGATTTAATTAAATATTGTGAGGCATATTTGTAAATGTTCTTGAATGTAGGAGAACATGAGAGATTTAGGCTAGTTGAGATTTCAAAAGGATTGTGAATCCTAGACATAGGAATTAGTTGGTGATTTTGTGGATTTAGAGGATTCTTAGGATTTATTTGAGAAGATTGAGGATCTGAACCAGAATTGGTTGCAGAAACTTTTGTATATATTTGTAAGCCTTGAAGTCATTAAAAGATATGATTCTTAGATAGGTAATAGAGGAAACTTGATTGTAAGCCTATGGGCATAGAGAGAGAGGAAGAGAAAAGGGCCATGTAAAGGAAAATTAGGCCAAAGTTAGACTGTAAACGAGTTTTATTGGTATCTGTACAATTTATTTGATTAATGAGAATTTGAGTTCATTGCGAGTGTGTTTTTGTCTCTCTTATGATCTGAGTGATCCGTAATTGAGTGAATCTGATTTTTGTGTAATAAATTACTATTACATGAATTATGATGGATATATAAGTCTTTTACTATGTGAAAAGGACTTATTGTAAAAGAAGCTGGGTATAATCATTGTGTGATTCCAGTTCTGGAGAAATTGGCGAAGAGTGAAGATAATGGGAGTGAATGAGTGCAAATAACCTTTGTGCAGGTTGGAAGTGAAAAAAATAAGATATTTGAAGTCGCAGACAGTGATTCGAAGCAAGCTTGTGAAGGATTGGCTTGGAAAAAATGTTCAAGGTGTTGCAGCAAGCGTGATAACTCTAGATAATATCCAATAAAAAGAACAAAGCACAGGAGGGAGTTAACGCATGGATACAAAGATGAAGTTACGGTAAAGTGACAGTCAGCTAAGACAAAAAATGTTAAATTTTTCCCAAACCCTTAAGAATATTTCTGGAAGGAGAACCATCGACGGTGCAGATTAATTTGCAAAGTCCAGATCAAAGATTGACGACCCGGATTACTTCACAAGATACGTTGGGAAAGTTTCAAAGTGGACATGTGTCGAGTGGAGCAGCCAAGCGCATATCGTACATCACATGTGATATGGGTTAATAGTTAATGGTATAAACCTAAAATTGTGAAATGTTGATTTGCGATGAAGCGCTAAGGAAAAGGTTCGACGATGCGATCACATATCGCATGCTATAGATATTTCAGCAATCGAGGAATTTAAGATTTGCGAAGTGTGATATGGATCGGTGATGCATCTGTGATGCCACATATGCATTGAGTAAGGTAAAGAAGACGACCACGGTATAAAGTAAAAACTTTATTATATGAATTATAAACCCGAAACCACTTTCAAAGGAGCTTCCTCGAAATCATATGAATTTAATAATGATTAAAGTGGGTTTCTAAAAGTTCTTAGAGATATTATGACTCTATCATCGGGTTTTGGGAAGACTAAGATTTAATCCTGCATATTTGGGTTTGCGGCCATATGACTGCATCAAATTGCCTAAGAATTAGTGAGAAAAACATTGATAGTGAAAATAGCTCTAAAGCCTGAGAGAATCATTGTATTATTCTCATATTATTTGGCTTATGCAATATACAAATAGTGGGGTTTTTAACTGAGGCTTTCCGCAGATAAATCTTTGTGTTGTACGATTGAAAATCTTTCTCTTTCTTGTTCATGTGATTTAGTGATCGTAATTGGTTTCCACAATTTGTACAGTAGATGCAAGTATTTTTTTTAGCATAGTACAAATATCTGTTTGAATCTACGTGGATTTTCTACATGGTATCAGAGCACGAATCACTACTGATAAGAGAAAAATACGATTTTTATTTTAGCAGGTGAATCGAATTTGTAGATATACTCTTTAGGACCAACAACAAGATCAAGATATCTTTCTATGGATTGAGACTCGAATATGCCCTTGAGGGTAGTGTGAATTACATATCTTGGGAGGAAAATATGGAAGCAGTGTTGTAAGACAACAGGCTGAAGGAGTTCATAGATAGTAATATTCCAAGGCCTGTAACAAAAAATTCTCAAAATCTGGAAGCATGAAAGAAGAAAGTAGAAAAGGAAAGAAGGATTCTATTTGAATGATTTCAAGATCATATTGTCTCAAACCTCCATGGAAAGGACACTCTATATGTTATGTGGAAGGCTTTAAAAAATGCTTTTTAGAACAACATCAACCACAAGAAGCTGGCACTGAAGGACAAGCTCAAAAAAATCAAGATGGAGAAGGGTGACTCAATACCAAAATATTTGAAGAAGTTCTCTCAATGTCAAGATGAGATTGGAAGTGTTGGTGTTACAATTATGAAGTATGATTTGGTGAGCCGAGCTCTTCTAGTCCTTCCCAAGAGCTAGCACAACTACCAATATTCAGTGAATGGGAGCGAAAATCTACTAGAGTGGGAGCGATTGTGGTCCAACTTGGTACAAGAAGAGATTTGACAGAATACCAGAGATGGATCCTCATCAAATAATGATGATGAGGAGAAATATGCCTTGGATGGAAAGGAAAATAAAGAGAAAAGGAAGTCATCCCATTCCAAATTAGATTCTAGTCATGGAGGAAAGAAGAAGGAATTGTCAAAGATTAAATGTTTTCACTTTCCTGAGATGGGACACTATGCCACAAAGTGTCTGCACAAGGGGGATGACAAGAAGCCCTCAGAAGGATCAGAAGGTGAATCTCTTCCTTCACAATTTGAGTTGGGTTTCACTCTCAACACATGCATGGTGTCATCGATGATGGGTTTTTTGTGGTACCTAGATAGTGGAGGTTCGGTCCATATGAACGACAACAAATAATTCTTAAGAAACTTGGAGGATAAGGATATCCACATGCACATCAATATGGGAGATGATGAGAGGTATAGCACGATCGACATAGGTACTATTACATTTAATAAGGAGTGTGGTACTCCTCTTATATTAAAAGATGTCATGTATGTTCATGGTTTAAAGAAGAATTTAGTTTTGGTTGGTATGTTAGAATACCATGGCTATGATGTGATATTTAGCAAAGGAAAGGAATTCCTTCGTCACAAAGCCACAAGATTGGTTAAGAATATTGGGGTTTGGGTAAAGAACCTCTAAAAATTGGATGTAGAATACTGTGCTACCTTGAGAACGAAAGAAAATAAGGTGTAGAGTCGAGACATCGGTGAGTTACGACATAGAATATTGGGCCATTTACACCATGGTGCTTTGAAGATCATGAACATATTTCTACAGCACTTCCCAAGGGTGCACTTGAGTAGCGAGACACATGCAACGAGTGTACATTAGGTAATTACACCAAATCCACCTTTCATGATAAGGAAAATTGAGCGAAGGCGATCCTTGAAAGAGTTCACTCATATGTGTGTGGACTATTCTCGAGAACCTCCACAACAAAACACAAGTATTATGTGATTTTTGTAGATGCTTTTTCATGCTAGTGTTGGATATTATTCATGCAGAGGAAAGATCATACATTATCAAAATTTTTTGAGTTCAAAGCACTTGTCGAGAAAGATACAAGGAAGAAGGTGAAGGCTCTTAGGAGTGACAATGATGGAGAATATGTGTCCAATGAATTCAAGAAATTTTGTGCTTCAGAAGGCATTCGATGGGAATCGATAGAACCTCATAAACCACAACATAATGAGGTTGCAGAAAGGAAGAACAAAACTATTGTGGGCGAAGCATGAGTGATTTTGCATGATCAGGGCCTACTATTGCACTTGTGGGTTAAAGCATGTAACACACCAGTATTTGTGCAGAACAGAAGTCCTCATCGGATTCTCGGGATGAGTACACCAGAGGAATTTTTTTCAGGTAAGAAACCAGATGTGGTGCACTTTAAATTTTTTGGTTCATCAGTTTATTTTCATGTAACCAAAGATGCCAGGAAAAATATAGAACCAAAAACTGAGCTGGGAATATTTGTGGGGTACACCGATACACCTCACAACTATCGGGTGTACATGCCATCACACAGGATAATAGTTGTCAGGATAGATGTGAAATTAAATGAAGAGAAGGCCATGTGAATTTCCTCAGAGAGGGAGCTTTAGTTGCATGCAGTTGAGGAGCTCTTAGCTCCAAAAGAAGAACCTCAATATGTGGATTGGCCACAAGTAAAGGAACAGAGAGTGGAAGCACCCATTTAATTAGATACATCCAAAGATGGAAGGAAGGGCACCATAGAGGTTGATAGGTTTATGCATGATGCTAGAGAGAATGTGGGAGAACCCACATTACAATGCATGCATAGAAGGTCTCCAAATAGATACACTGGATACATGGCTCTTATAAGTGAGAGTGTAGAGGTTGAGCCATCCTCATTTGAGGAATAAATGCAACAAATGGTATGGGTTGTTTTCATGGTTGAGAAGTATGAATCCATTATGAGAAACAGTGCATGGGAAGTTGTCCCAAGATCAGAGGACAAGTCAGTTGTAGGATCCAGGTGGATCTACAAGGTGAATCAGGAATCAAATGGGAGTGTTTAGAAACACAAGGACATATCTGTGACCAAAGGGTTCTCTCAGGTGGAGGGAGTTGATTACGAGGAGACCTTTTCTCCAGTTGCAAGGTACTCATTAATAAGATCTATCCTTCCACTTTCATCACAAATGGCATGGAAGATACATCAGATGGATGTAAATACAACCTTCCTCAACGAAGTGATTGAGTAATAGGTGTACACAGGTTAGCCAGAAGGATTTTAGACCTTCAACAGAGATTCACATGTGTGTAGACTCAAGAGAGTGTTGCATGGATTGGAACAAGCACCTTGTTCTTGGTACACCATGACCGAAAACTACTTCACCGGGTTGGGCTTCACCAAAAGTGAAGTAGATGTGAACCTTTACCATATTTTGGTAGAAGGTAAATTATTGATTATTGTATTATATGTCAATGATTTGATTCTAACAAGTGATGAGTAGCTGATCAAATCTTGCAAACAGGATCATGCAAGAGAATTTGAAATGAAGGATATAGAGCTCTTACATTATTTCCTTGGTTTGGAAATTTGGCAAAGAGATGGGGAACTATTGGTATCTCAAGGAAAGTATGCCAACAAGATTCTAAAGAAGTTTCACATGGAGAGCACAAAACCCATGGATACTCCTCTAGCATGGAATTAGAGGAAGGAAGATGCTACTTCAGGCAAAGTGGTAGAAGCTACCATCTACAAGCATATTGTGGGTTCACTCATGTACTTCTTGAACACACGACCGAACATATGTTATGCGGTTAAATAGATTAGTCACGCTATGGTTAAGCCTACCAAGCTCTATTGGAAGGTAACCAAACATGTGTTAAGATACCTCAGAGGCACCACTCAGTTTAGTCTTTAGTACATGTGGACAGAGGGAGTGAAGCTTCAAGGATTCAAATATGCAGATTGGGCAGGGATTCCATCTGACATGAAGAGCGCATCAGGGGGCATATTCAATATTGGGTCAATAGCAGTTTCCTGGTATAGCAGGAAGTAGAGATCAATTGCACTCAGTTCAACAAAAGCATAGTACATGGATGCTAGTCATGAAAATTGTGAGGCTATCTAGATAAGGAATATCCTTGTTGGGTTTTTTGGTCAATAGATTGATCTGATGGTGATTTATTGTGATAACCAGAGTTGCATCAAACTCTCGGTTAATCCAATTTTTCCTGACAGGTCCAATCATATTGATATCTGATATCACCATCTTAGAGATTATGTGCAGAGGAAGATTATGTCATTAGATTACATTCCTACAGAGAAGCATGAAGCAAACATCTTGACAAAGGAAAAATCAAGGGGGAAATTTGAGTTCCACAGAGGCAGGAATGGGGTAGCATACAATCCATTTCTTGTTGAGAGGGAGTGTTGAAAAATGGCAACAAGAAGAGGCTTCTAATTTAATTTTCCCTTAATTAAATTAGAAGGAAATTGTAATTCCACATCACATGACAACTTGTACGAGTTAACTAAGTTAGGAAGACTTATTTGGTTCATTTAATTCGAGTTGAGGGTCAAACTAGAGGAATGTATAGTGTCTCCTACTTTTTAGGAGCTCTGGTTGAGTTTATTTTGAGTTGTAATTAATTAACTTAATTTAATTGAGTTAAAATCAGTTTAACTAGTTCTAACTAATGGAGGAACTAGCGAGACTTCAAGTGAATTAAATTAGATTTAATTCACAAGTAGTGATCAATCAGATAACTAGTAATTCACTTAAAAATAACTCATGCATGTCAGTTATGAGAAATACCTAGTTGCGATTGGAGTTAAAGGGAAGTGTACTATCAGTTGTATAATTAGAAAATTGTGCAGGTGGTGCATGGAGTCAGAGGAAGAGCCTTGACTTATTGCAAAATAATTATTGGGAAATTTCCTTATTAATAGGGGCCTAATTCCCAAAGAAACTGCGCAAGGAAATAGGGATTCCTGAGGCCAAGAAATTGGTTAAGTATTGAACCAATTTTGCTTAGGAATCGATGAGAAAAACATAGATAGTGCAAAGAGCTCTCAAGCCTAATAGAAGCATTGTATTGTTCTCATATTCTTTGGCTTATGCAATATACATATAACGATATTTTTAGCTGAGGCTTTCCCTAGATAAATATTTGTGTTGTGTGATTGAAACTCTTTCTCTTTCTTGTTTATGTGATTTTGCGATCATAATTGGTTTCCTCTTTTTATAGAGTATATTCAAGTATTTTGTTTTAGCTTATTACAAATGTCAGTTTGAATCTACGTGGTTTTTCTACATTTGTCGGTTCCAGTTCCTTAACTATACATGGGGAGTCAAATCAAATCATAGTAGTCTCACGTCGCATGTTTACCCCAATGGACTAGGTGGCTTGGGTAAATGTGGGAGGAGGGTGTTATATTTTCAGTCCCTCCTTTTATGTGGTGAACATACTAATGTCTCTTTGAAGCTAATAAAACACTTGATTTTTTGTGAAATTGAGTGAATTTCCCTTTTTTCATTACTCACGGGTTTGCTTAAGTTTATTAACAATTTTTGAGTATTTTTTATTTTATTTTTGCAAAAAAAAAATTCCCCCTCAATCATCGAGGGAGGGCTGAATTATGTATGAGTATTAATCACCTCTGAGTTTCATCACCTTTTTTATAAGATTTTGTTTCATTCTTTCTTTCTTCTTGTCAATTAGGGTTTGTATGCATAGATTTATTTTTGAATTTTAAAATTAATTTTTACATTACAATTAAAGTATGTGTGTTTTCTTTTCGTCAATGATCAAGTTGCATTCATATGTTTCTTTTCATTTGAAACATTAAAATAAAGGAAAAGAAATGAAATTATTTTCATTTCATATAGGGCTTTTATTTTCAATGGAATAGTGAAGTTGAGGAGATCAATTGTTTCATCACTTCTTTGTTGCATTATTGATTAATTTCTTCTTCCCCTACTTAGTTAGTCCTTTCCTCGTTAAAAGGAAAATAAAAAGAGTTCTTTTTTCATTTAGTTGAATCACTGAGGTGTTTTCAGGTGCTATAGATTTTTGAGCGTTGAAATGGAAAAATAAATCAAGAGAAACTTCTAAAATTTACCCAATCAACCTAAGGAGAATTTGAAACTTAATGACACACATAGAGGTCTAGGCTATAGACATGTTTCGACGTCTTTAAACATAGGAGTTTTCGTTACTTTTCAGTGTTGCATTCCGAGGATGATATCCCATTCCACATATGTGAGGTATATTAGATCGTTCTCCATGTACGTTCAGGAATATCAGGCAATGCTCCACGTACTCTAAGTATATCATAATGCTCTCATCATACGATTATGTATTAGACAACACTAGTATAAAGTGTGCTTCCATGTACCTCTGGGTATATTTTTAAATTCCACCATAGGATGCAATCCAACCTTAGGAATCTGAGTCAACCACCTTGTAACTCATGATACATCGAACACATCATTCGGGGAGATTTCTTGCAAATACGTAAATCCTCGGTTTACCAAGGTGGTATATCACAGTTCACTGTGATTTGGTAATCCTTATATGCATAGCTACCCCTTTGTTTTATTTTGTGTCTTTAACTTATAAAATCAATTAATTGGATGTGGAACAATATCCTCAGTGTGGAACAACTCCTTAGTGAATTTAGGTTGAGACTAATGGAAACAATTCTAGAGTCTATGAGTCGAGGAAACCCCTTTGATGGGAATCATGGTCCTTTTCCTTCTTTTGGAAATGTTGGTGCTCCTTATATGGAAATTTTTTCCCTTCCCAGATTTGTCATTGTTTTTCCAGTTTGGTTGTTTTTTACCTCCTTGTTTTTGAATTTCTAAATTAATCCTCAATCATGTTCTCCTCCACCTTAACAAAATCAACCACAAGTTGACCTTGAAGTTAACCCTATTCCTTATTCACTTGTTGTTTTTTCATCCTTGTCTTCCTCATTTCTTGGTGGAAGTATTGATTTTGGTATCCAGGAATTTAAGAAGAAGAAGAAAAGGACAAAGAAGAAGAAGAAAATTAAGTAGGGGAGAAACCCAACAACCATTTATACCAATGCAACTAGTATGGAGAAACTTTCCAATCATGCCCACAAAGTTAAATTCCAATGAAATTTTTGTAAGGGTGACCACCTTCTTAGATATTTTCATGGTATTCCTAATGTATTAGAAGTGTTTTCTATAGGCTCGCATCAACCTTTGTCATCAACCTCTGAATATCATGCTGGTGATAAACCTTCTACTAGCAATGATAAGATCCAAGGGAAAAAAGGTAAAGTTAAGTTTCCCTGTAAGTTATGTGAAAGGAATCATCCAATTCACCTTTTCCCTTATATGGATGAAGCATCCAAATTGTTGGTAAATCTTACTGTTTCTCAACCGCAACTTCTAGTTGGCTACTAGAAGTTTTCTCCTAGTCCTCCACTAGTTGATGAAGTGATTGATCAAAACCTGTCTCCATTCAATCCCACTTTCTCTGAATGAGAATCCCATGATTTTGTTCCCTACCAACCATTGGTTGAGAAAATGGTTGCCTTCATTCCACCTTCAATTTATCATACCTTTCCTGTAGAGAGTGAAGTTCATGCCATTCAGGTTCTTATCGTTTCTTCAGGTTCCAATGAACAGGGGGATAATCTTCCTATTTATACAGCACAAGGGGATAATCCTATAGTTTCTACATCACAATAGGGACAATCCTCCCATTTATATGAAACAGGGGAGAATTTCTCCCATTCCCATGGCACAAGGGGGTAGTTCTCTCATTCCCACGACACAAAGGGGTAGTTCCCTCGTTCCCATGATAACCCCTCCAAGTAGTATGGTCACTTCCTTTGATTGGAGTCAACTAGAAGTATATCCTTGTCCTCATTAAGTGCCCTTCCATACCATAGTACATGATTATAATATGGTCGTACCTAGCACAGTCATAGGCGAAGGCACGTCTATTAGTATTTTGTCCTCAACTACTTGGAAAGATTTAGGTTCTCCACAACTTATGCCCGTTATCGAGAATCTATTCGCTTTTAATAAAGGAACCAGTCAACCGTTAAGGATAATTTTTCAGTTGCATATTACTTTGGGAAGTGTTAGTTTCCAAATTTCCATTTAACAAATGTACTCTTTCATTTTTACTTAGTAGTGGTCCTAGGTCAAAATTTCATGTTTCAAGTCAGCTTTCAAATAAACTTTTGTTCACTGAATATGTCTAGGTCTGAAATGCTACTCCCTTCACTCCATTCATGGTAATCATTATTTCAGAGGTCATGTCATCCATCAGTCATCTAGGGTCTGAGGTCATTCACCACACCTTCATTTGGGTCAGATTCTAGGTCTCATTTATTTCACCAACATAAGAGTAAATTATGTCATAAAAGAAAGCGAACAAAATATCATTTTCACCATACAAGTCATTTTCATAGGGAGTTAGAAAATATAGGGAAATAATTAAATAGATCCTCCCTTCTCACCATCATACTCCACAAATTTCACAGGTTGAAGAAAAATAATCAAATATGTGCCAACACTACATGTGCCACGCTTCTGGGTGTTATGCGCAGGTGTTGTGATTTTGTTGTTTGAGCTCCAAATCAGTTCTCCAAGGTTCAAAACCATTGCAAAAAGGTTCATACACTTCATAAATAGTAATTGGACATCATCCATACCTCTCTCAAGTCAAAATTCATCAACAAATGAGTGGTTTCCTTCATTAGGTTACCTCCACTACGTTTTTGGTGTTTTTCATCTTTAGTTTGTTTCAGCTGATAAAACCATAATCTAACCATCTATAACCTTCATATAACCTTCATACACCATACCCTAACATCTCCTATCACTCACAACCCTCTTTTCCATCAATTTCATTAAAACCCTATTTTTCACTACATTTTGGCAGAAAAACTAGTAAAACCCTATGTTTTGACATTTTGGCCGATACCTTTCACATGCCCATTCCCAAAAATTCCACTTGAATCCTATAGCCAACTTATCACCCTACATCCCCAAATTTTAAGGGATTTTTCCTTAACTTCCTTCCACTTCATTTCTATCCCTAAAATAACTCTACCACTATCCCCTGTTTTCCTAATTTTCCACCTTCCCTATCCACTACATCAATCTAGGGCTTTCCTTGTTGAAACAAATCATGGAGGGTGAGAATACGGTACATAAGGGAGGTCACCATTCCAGGATTGAGCCAACTCTGGCCCATGGCATCATTTTTAAAGCTTCATGATCAAGCCAGGGTTTACATTGCACATAAGGACAATTTGGCTTCAAAATAAGTTTATGAAGTAATGGAGATGTATTTTACAAACGTGAAAATGTTTTTTGTTAATCATAGGCCAAAAAACAAAAAAAATCTTCCATTTACGCACAAGTGTTATGGTTTGAGATAAATTTTCAAAATACAGTTTCTTTAGGTCATTTTCTGCACTTTTGAACATGTTGTCTTAAAAACATTTTTTCAGGGGTTTTGAGTAGGGTTTTGCAATGCATTATGACTCCATTCTGTAGCATCCATCCTAAGCTTTCCAACCATACCACTTTTAGCCACAAAATCCTTTGTGAAGGCCTCCAAACGCCCTCTCAAATTAGGTGCTATGCTTCTACTCAGAGTGAGCTACGCTTCTGCAATTTTTGAGTGATCAATGTCAAACTTGTATTCTGAGCAAATGGGAAAGTATTTTGGAACAATGGAGAAGGTGTTTTTTCATAACAGGCCCAATAACAAAAATGCCTCTCAGTTTTGAAAAAAAACTTTATGGTTAGAGAGATAGTGATCCATCTTTAAGACCTGTTTTTGCATATTTTTGGCAATTCCATTGTTATGTTTCTGGAATCAGTTGTTACACTTCTGGGAAGTGTTGTTACGCTTCTGTAATTTGGTATTCCACCTACAGAAAAGGTCCAAAATTAGATTTTTGGTTTCAAATATCTTCAAACAAGCTCAAGTGCCTCTCACAAACAGTGAGTCACGACTCGCATACCCTCCTTTAGTCAAGTTATTGAGTGTTCAAATCATTTTCATGCTTACTCTCTATTTCTTCATATAATCACTTCTCTATGACATAGAAAGACTTCATTTAATAAAACCTAACCTACTCCAGCTAAATAAACCCTAAACCTAGCTATATAATTCTATCCTACACCTCTTATATACCTCATCCTCACATCTCCCACCATCCATATCATCCCTAACATGTCATTTTCATCAAACCCTAAATTCTAGTTAATTTTCACAGTTAAAATTGGGAATTTTTCTATGTTTTATTGATTTCATCAGCCTCATCATGTCCATTTCCCTTCATTCCACCCACAATATGGAGCTAACATGCCACGTTATTTACTGATTTTTTTGTAGAATTTTCCCTAGCTCCATAACCCTCCATCTCACCCTATAAACCTACATTATTCCTACAATTTGATTTTCCAGATTTCACTACATATACCCATTCCATAAACATACTAGGGTTTTCATCCTTTCAGCGATAAAAATTATGGAGAGTGAGAACAAGAGCATCAAGGGAGGGTGCCACATCAGGTTATAACCTTTCACTATGCATGAAATCAATGCTTCACCCTTGGCCAAAAGATGTTTTGAGAGGACTGGATGTTTGAGGTTCTGTGAAAATCTCACAGATGAAGGATATCATCTTCAACTGACAAGCTTATTTTTCACAAGATTCATCATGGGAAAGATCAAATGCATGAGATGGAAGCTGAAACAAAACCAAGAAGGCCAAAAAAAGACGCCCCAAAAGGGCGTTGGAGCTAGAAAGACAGTCAACTCATCCACCTGAAGAGTTGACATTTAATGAAATTATAGCCATGGAGATCAATCAAGACAGAGAAATTTGGTTGTCAAGGTGAAATGAACATCTAGAGAAGCTCTTTAAGAGGGATAATAGAGATAATAAACTGCAAAGACACATGGAAAATCATTATCGCACCAGGAACACAATTTCTCAAAAAAGGCTAAAACAATTGAGGAAAAGGCTAAAAGAGGCACAAATGAAGCTTAAAGAGAAGGATAGCTTGGACTTGTTGGTTGAAGCTTCTTTGGTTGTTTAGCCCATCACTCACAAGTGATACATAATCAATTTTGAGAGGTTTTGAACAATTTTGGTATATTTTGTGATTTTTGCACAATTCTAGATATTCTTCCTCATAGAAGGGTAACAAACTATTGTTACGCTTATTTTGGCGGCATCCAAATGATGATTTATTTACATGGTTGGATGCATTTTGATGAGTAAATTACAAATCATGAACCCCCTTGGCATGAAAAGCATTAATTTTGAAGAAAAAGCCAAAAAACCACTCATTTTTAATGTTTCTGCCACCTTTTTGGAGCCTCTATTATGCTTTTGGAGTAACCTTGGGAGAATGAGATGTTTGAGGCCTTCCCGTGGGCCATTTTGCAAAATTCAAGATGTTATGGAAAATAGACACATAAGGATAGTTGACCATTCTTTCAGAAGTTTATTTGGACTCCTAAAGTGCCTCAAAAGTGCCTACAAACTTTTGTTACGCTTATGCAAATTTATGTTATCCTTCTGTTAGAAATGTTACAAATCAGCATTGGATTCCTCAAGATACTTGTCAAGCTCAGAAAATGTCACAAATTTGAGGTTTTGTTGTCCTATGAGTTGGCATTAGAGTTATTGAGTTAGTTTTTTACTCCTATCATGAGGGAATATGTAATTTAATGTAAGGGACAAACACTCCTAGTTCATAGCTATAATTCAGGGAATGGTTTCTAACCTCCCTAGAATCTATGAAATGACTCATATTGTGTATTTATGATCCATTTTGGATGGGATTTCAACCTAATGAGGTGTCATAGTCCATATTTTATATAATTATACTCTCTTTAGTATTTTTTTGGGTTGGATAGTCTTATTTTGCAGTGGAGCTATTGTAACCAACATTTTGGAATGAAATCAGAGACATATTTATAGAACTTGTGTTGAGAATCTTGTGGTATGCATTAGAGAATTTGTTCTTATTATGTATGTTTATCGATTCATGCTAAATGATATATGTTTTTCTTTCAGATACATCTTCCATGTGTTTATCTTGTAAGTTTATAAGCAAAAATCATGTTTGTGTTGAGATTCAACAAGATGATGAGCTTAGTGAAAAGTAAGCACCTTCACTAAGTGGGGCCCATAGGCTATTTTTAGGTGTATGTCTATTTTTAGAGTGAGCATATTCTATAAGTTGCAGAATGATATTTTTAGATGGTTGGTCAAATGTGGAAATAGATGAAATTCTATTTTTAGAATATTGGGCGAAGTCTATTTATAGATCGTCGATCTAAAAATAGATGCATGTTGATTATTATTAGCTCTTAATAATAATCTGACAATAAACATCAACTTATTCTCTTGGAGCACTTTATTTCAGTGAACAGATTTGGAAAATCAGTGGGCTGAAGGAATTACACAATTCCTAGGGTTTATTGGTGGCTCATGCATGAAGGACTCAATTAGAACTGAAGTCGAAAAGTTATGACAGAGTTGGAAGAGTAGTTTATGGAGTTGTTATTTAGTTTAACTCAGTTAAGTGATTTAAACTCAGTTGAGCAAGTTGTATCTAGTCCAACTGAAAGATACACTATTGAGAGTTAAGTGAATTAGTTAGTTAATTAATTCACAACTAATAACTCACTAACAACTGAACAAAAACAACAGTTAACTACAGTGCATGTCAGTTCCAATGGAGACCCAATGGAGAGATAGGTGAAAGGGTGAGATGGACTATCCGTTGTGACTATAGTGATGCATTCAATGCATCTGACACACATTGGAGTTGCGAATGAGGATTGCGTAGTCAAGGCAAGGCCAATTCGAATTCATTCAGGGGTCTTCTTCAGCAGGGATTGTGCAATGGAGGCAGGCTGTCAGGAGGCAAGAAATTGGTGCATGGAGATGCAAATTTCTGCATGATAGTGTGTAATGATTGTTGATTGTACTGAGAGCTTGATGTACTAAGATTTGTATAATATTATTACATGATTCCACTGATATACATAATTTATGATAGTTGGGGTTTTTAGCTTTAAGATTTCCCGTTAAACAACTATATTATGTGCGATTGAATTTATTCACATGTGTTTGCAATTGAGTTTTAAATTTCCGTAAGTTTAACAGTGGAAGGATTTTGTATTTAGCAAGAATATAAATATTGTTAGATCAGGAGAATCCAGTAATACATCAGTATTAATAAATTTATACATGGTATCAGAGCAATATTGATCCCTGGAGATTGCAATTGTGAATAATTGTTGATTTTGTGCTGGTGGAAAATTTGAATTTGCTGCAAAAATTTATTGGTGCGACAGTTGAGTATTCATTGAAATGTCTTTAAATGAGTTGTGATTGGAGTATGCCCTTGAGGGTAGCTCGAATTACATAGCCTGGAAGGATAGGATGGAGGCGGTGCTTGAAGATAATGGGCTGAAGGAGTTCATCGATAGCGATGTTCCTAAGCCTGCTTCTAGCAATGCTGCAGGACTTGACGCATGGAAAACGAAGGTAGCAAAGACAAGAAGAATTATGTTGGAAGGTGTGAAGGACCATATTGTGTCAAGAATTCACGAGAAAGCCACTCCATTTGCAATGTGGAAGGCTTTAACAGATCTTTTCCAAAGCAGCAGCGACCAGAGGAAGTTGGCACTGAAAGATAAGCTCAGAAAAATAAAAATGGAGAAGGGCGACAGTATTCCAAAATATCTCACAAAGTTTGTCCACTGTAGGGATGAACTGGGAAGTGTGGGGATTACTGTTGATGATGATGACTTGGTGAGCTTGGCTCTCCTTAGGCTTCCGAAGAGTTGGCATAGCTACGAAGACTCTGTCAATGGATGGGAGAAACTGTCGGGTTGGGAGCGACTTTGGTCAGATCTTGTGCAGGAGGAGATAAGGTGAAGTACTAGGGATGGCTCTTCATCGAAGAATGATGATGAAGATAATTGTGCTTTGGCTGCCAAAGCAAGGAAAGGAAAGGGGAATAAATCCCATCCAAAATCCGAGGCTAAAGGTAAGAAGCTAGATTTGTCCAAAGTGAAGTGTTTTCACTGTCACGAACATGGGAATATCGCCACTAACTACCCACAGAAAAAGAAGAACAAGAAGGTTGTTGGAGTTGTAGTTGGAGAGGCCTTAACCTCACAATTTGAACTTGATTTCTCTTTGATCACATGCTTGGTTTCAAGCTCAATGGGATCTCCAAATGCATATAGAGATGGGCGACGATGGCAGATACAGTGCGACCAGCATTGGAACCATTACCTTTGAGAGGGATTCAGGTAAACCATTTATGTTGAAAGATGTTATGCATGTTCCAGGTCTGAATAAGAACTTGGTCTCGGTCGCAATGTTGGAAGACAGAGGTTATGATGTTATTTTCAGTGAGGGAAAATATTTCTTGCAACATAAAACAACAGGTCAAACCAAGAGGATAGGGATTCGAGTTAAGAATCTCTACAAGCTGGAGGTAGATGGATGCGTTGCAATGATGGGCAAAGTAGAAGAAGTGGTGAGCCGGGATGAGGGTGAATTATGGCACAGGAGATTGGGCCATCTTCACCATGGTGCCTTGAAGATTTTGCAGCAGATTTCTACTATATTTCCCAAGGGTACTCTTACGCAGTCAGATCAATGCAAGGGATGTACTATGGGTAAGTTTGTGAAGACCACCTTTCATGAGAAGGAGAATCGTGCTTCGGTGTCCTGGAGAGAATTCACACAGACGTGTGTGGAACTTTCTCGGTTGCTTCAACAACAAAACATAGGTATTATGTTATATTTGTTGATGACTATTCTCGTAGATGTTGGATCTTCTTCATGCAGAAGAAGACCGAAACATTCTCAAAGTTTTGTGAGTTTAAAGCATTGGTGGAGAAGGAGTCGGGGAAGAAAGTAAAGGCTCTATGGAGTGATAATGGTGGTGAATATATCTCGAACGAATTCAAAGACTTCTGTAGAAAAGAAGGAATTCAAAGAGAACTCATAGCGCCTCATAACCCACAACAGAATGGGGTTGCGGAGAGGAAGAACAGAATGATTGTGGGTGTTGCATGAGCTATGCTACATGACCAGGGCATACAGATGCACTTGTGGGCGGAAGCATGCAACACTGCGGTTTATGTGCAAAATCGTTGTCCTCATAGAGTACTTGGCATGAGTACACCTGAAGAAGCTTTTACTGGTAAGAAGCCTGATATTTCTCATTTGAATATTTTTGGCTCATTTGTTTGCATTCATGTGACAAAGGACGCTAGGAAGAAGCTAGCACTGACTGCCAAAGTTGGGATATTTTTAGGGTACACAAAAACACCCCATAATTATCGTGTGTATTTTCCAAACAGTCGAATGAATGTGGTGCGATAGGATATAAAATTAAATGAGGTGAAAGCCATGAAGTTGTCACTTGAGAGGGAGCTACACTTGCGTGCAGAGGAGGAACTTCCTGTTTCGAAAGATGAACCTCCAGATGTGGATCGGCCAGAAGAGGAAGTTCATGGAGTGGAGGAGTCCACTCATGCAAAGCCAAACATCAGAACTAGCAGAAAGCGTACCACAGAAGCTGAAAAACTGAAGCTTGAAGCGGTAGAGAATGTAGGAGTCCCTTCATCACAGCGCAAACAGAGACAGTCACCTGACCGATTTCAGGGAAAATTTTAAGCATGGATGTTTATCTTGAAGTTTAAAAACTTGGTGAATCTTAGTAGTCCCCAATATGTGAATTGTAAAATTTTGGGTGTTGTTTTTGTAAAAATATTTAGTTTCATAATCATTTTATATTAGTATATATAAATTTTTGGCGATTTTTAGGGTAAAATATTTTTATACTATAAAATTTGGGCGAATCAATTTTTAAAAAAATGGGAATTGGTGAATATTTTTTTTAGAAAAAGCATGGAAAATTAGCCCACCTACGAATATTAGCCCCTAAAATGGTCTGTTATACTGGATACATGGCTCTTATGAGCAAGTGTGTCATCACGTAGCCATCTTCTTTTGAATAAGCAGTGCAGGAGCCCACATGGGTAGATGCCATGGTGGAGGAGTATGACTCCATTGCCAGAAACAGTGCTTGGGAAATTTTTCCAAGGTCGGTGGGTAAATCAGTGGTAGATTCGAAATGGATCTACAAGGTAAAGCAAGCTGCTGATGGGATTTTAGAGAAGTGTAAGGCAAGATTTGTTGCTCGGGGCTTCTCACAGATCGAGGGGATTTATTATGAAGAAACCTTTGCACCTATCGCACGGTATTCTTCCATAAGGACCATCCTTGCTCTCTCAGTGCAGATGGGTTGGCACATTCATCAGATGGATGTGAAGACTGCGTCCTTAATGGGATCATTGAGGAAGAGGTGTACATTGAGAAGCCTGAAGTATTTGAGATCTTTAGTAGTGATTCGCATGTGTGCAGGCTCAAAAGAGCATTGTATAGGCTGAAACAAGCACCACGTGATTGGTACACATGGATCGACAACTATTTCACTGAACTTGGCTTCACCAAGAGTGAGGTGGATGCAAACCTGTACCAAATTGTGGTGGAGGGTAACATTTTAATCATCATTCTTTATGTTGATGATTTAATACTAATGGGTGATGAGAATTTGATACACTCATGCAAGGCAGATCTTGTAGAGGAGTTCGAGATGACGGATTTGGGCCTCCTTCATTATTTCCTTGGATTGGAAATGTGGAAGTGGGAAGGTGAACTGTTTGTGTCTCAAGGCAAGTATGCTCGGGAGATACCTGGTAAGTTTCACATGGAGGACTGCAAGCCCATGGATACTCCTCTTCCAGGAAATTCGAGGAAAGAGGATGCTACATCGACAAAGGTAGTGGATGCCACTTTTTATCGACAGTTGGTGGGTTCGCTCATGTATTTAGTTAATACAAGACCGGACATATGCTATGCGGTGAACCAACTTTCATAAGCAATGGTTAAGCCTACCAAGCTCTTTTGGAAGGCAGGCAAGCATGTCCTGAGATATCTCAAGGGCACATCTGAGTATGGCTTATGGTACAAAAAGATGGATGAGGTGAAGTTGCATGGCTTCACGGATGCAGATTGGGCAGGCAGCCCAACGGACAGAAAGAGAGAATCAGGAGGGGTTTTCAGTATTGGATTTACAACAATTTCTTGGTAAATAAGGAAACAAAGATCTGTGGCACTCAATTCAGCAGAAGTAGAATACATGGTAACAAGTCAAGCTGCATGTGAGGCTATCTGGATGAGGAAGATCCTGGTCAGTTTGTTCGGTTCACATTTAGATCCTACAGTGATACATTGTGATAATCAGAGTTGCATTAAACTCTCGATTAATCATGTGTTTCATGATAGATGTCAACATATTGATATCTCGTATCATCATATCAGAGATTATGTGTAGTGGAAGATCATGTTGCTTCAATACATTCCTACGGAAGATCAGGATGCAGATATTCTGACGAAGGTGCTCGACAGGTGCAAATTCAAATACCATAGAGGTAGGATTGGGGTGAAGGATAATCCCTATCTTGTTGAGAGGGAGTGTTGAGATTCAACAAGATGATGAGCTTAGTGAAAAGTAGCACCTTCACTAAGTGGGGCCCATAGGCTATTTTTAGGTGTATGTCTATTTTTAGACATGGTGAGCATATTCTATAAGTTTCAGGATGTTATTTGTAGATGGTTGGTCAAATGTGTAAAAAATATGAAATTCTATTTTTAGAATATTGGGCAAAGTCTATTTGTTAGTATGAATCTTTTGTCAAAGCGTACGAAAAAAGACCACTTTAGCTACGCATAACTTATAGCCCTAACATCAAATGTGGCTGCTAACATCTTTAGATCTGTAGTTAGTTGATCAAGACAAGTGCTGCAAAAAACCAGATCTATGCATAGAAAGACATTAAGCAGTAAAATCAAGAGTTTGCTCCATACATCCAATAGACAAGACAAGAACAATGTTTTTTGAAATAATTTTTGTATTAAGGGCACCTGGGAGGAAAAAAAGAAGGTGTATCCAATTCTCCTCAATGGGATGGGTTCTTGGAAGTCCTCAGCACTTCAGATCTAGAATCTCTCTCTCTTGTTGGTGTAGAAAACCCAGACAAAGATAAAACTCAAAGGGAGCTCACACAACAAATAATGTAGAATGTGACCAAGTGTATAGATCCAGAGTGATCTAATAGGCAATAAAAGGTGAAGAATGATAGGAAAAACACTCCTATTTATAACAAAATATTGGGTCATTCTAGATCTTGGTGCATGATTAAAATAACATTAACCAAATCTAGATCCACCTTTTATGGAATATTTTATTATATTTGTTGGAGGGAAAAGGTATTTGACTTGGGTCAAATCCCTTTATTTGTGAATAATAAATAAATAAATGATTTATTTATCATTTTAAGGAAGTAGTTGAGGGATAATCAAATAAATAATGATTTATTTAATTATTTATGGGTGATTTAGTCATATTTAACAAGGAATATTATTTAAATAAGACTTAAATAATTATTCCTAGAAAATAATAAGATAAATAAAGATTTATCTAATTAATTTCTTTGTTTTGGGTTAAACATGACCAGGAAAATCAAACAAATATAGGTTTGTTTAATATTTTCTTTTGGGGTTTCCTATTTAGACCATAAACAACCTAATAAATGTGTTTTATTAAGTTATTTTACATAGTGAAAGCAATTTTACTTAGGGTAAAATTGGTCTTACATGGTGTACTTGGGTCCATCTAATGATAGTAGGTTAGATGACCAAAAAATGGTGTAACACTATTTATAGATCGTCGATCTAAAAATAGATGCATGTCGATTATTATTATCTCTTAATAATAATCCGACAATAAAAATCAACTTATTCTCTTGGAGCACTTTATTTCAGTGAACAGATTTGGAAAATCAGTGGGATGAAGGAATTACGCAATTCATAGGGTTTATTGGTGGATCATGCATGTTAGAACTGAAGTGGAAAAGTTATGACGGAGTTGGAATAATATTTTATGGAGTTGTTATTTAGTTTAACTCAATTACGTGAGTTAAACTCAGTTGAGCTAGTTGTATCTAGTCTAACTGAAAGATACACTAGTGAGAGTTAGTGAATTAATTCACAACTAATAACTCACTAACAACTGAACATAAACAACAGTTAACTACAATGCATGTCAGTTCCAGTGGAGAGATAGGTGAAAGGGTGAGATGGACTATCCATTGTGACTATAGTGATGCATTCAATGCATCTGACACACATTGGAGTTTCCAATGAGGATTGCGCAGTCAAGGCAAGGCCAATTAGAATTCATTTAGGGGTCTTCTTCAGCAAGGATTGCGCAATGGAGGCAGGCTGTTAGGAGGCAAGAAATTGGTGCATGGAGATGCAAATTTTTGCATGAAAGTGTGTAATGATTGTTGATTGTACTGAGAGCTTGATGTACTAAGCTTTGTATGAGATTATTACATGATTCCATTGATATACATAATATATGATAGTTGGGGCTTTTAGCTTTAAGCTTTCCCATTAAATAACTGTGTTATGTGCGATTGAATTTATTCACATGTGTTTGCAATTGAGTTTTAAATTTCCGCAAGTTTAACAGTGGAAGGATTCTGTATTTAGCAAGAAGATAAATATGTTAGATGAGGAGAATCTAGTAATACATCAGTAGTAATAAATTTCTACATTTTTTTCATGCTCTGTTTTAGACAAGGTTTACATGTTAAGTCTATTTGCTTCTAAATATATGAATTCACTTCAATTCTCATTCATAATCTCTATCACTTCATCCCATACTCAATGACTAATTAAACATGCTTTCAGACTACCTATCTTGCCTCACGCATTATCTGCAAATTGAATTTGGAATTCAGACCTAAAAACTTGCACACAGTCTTCTC
Organism: Pinus albicaulis; assembly: GCA_034641835.2. Taxonomy (NCBI): domain Eukaryota; kingdom Viridiplantae; phylum Streptophyta; class Pinopsida; order Pinales; family Pinaceae; genus Pinus; species Pinus albicaulis. The sequence continues at coordinate 1,199,019,232 of CM076574.1, forward strand.
ACTAATCTTTCTATCCAGTACTTAAAACATCAAACAAATCCTATTTACTAAGCTTACATGCATAGCCTAAGATAATTAGATACTAAGTAATCCCTTTTACTGCAAAAGTGACAATGAAAGAGCCCTCTCTAGTCCAGGTAGAGCTAGCTACCGAACCTAAATCATGGTATGTGGTTACCTTCCTTCACCTCCATTCACAGCCTTGGGAAGTGGGGGGGTGATAACATTATTGGCGTCGTTGCCGGGGAGCGAAGTTTAAATATTTCCCAGGACAAAAAGACAAATATTAGCTCTAATTACCAATGGTGAACAATGGTTAGGCACAAGAAAGGTTGTGCATATTTCACCTGGCGATTCCAGTGGTGAAGAATCCAAAATTTCATAGTTTTCATGGCGACTCCACTGTTTAAAAACCAATAGTTTCAAGAACTATTAGTGACTTCACTATTTTCAAGATGGATTCAACTGCAGGAATGAATGATAGGTATGCTCCTATGCATCAAGATCATGTTCCATGATTTCCAAATCCAATTCCTAAGGTATATTGGAAAACATACTTGCCAAAATTCAAAGATCGAAAAGGTGACGATGCTACACTTCATTTAATAAGATTTCATATGCATGTGCGTAAGCTGAAGATTAATTTTCAAGAATATTGTTTAATGAATATGTTTATGATCACATTAGAAGAAAGGTATTGGTTTTGGTATGAAACCTTGCCTCCTTGTATTTATTCTTTCAAGGATTTTCACTCAATGTTCCAGGATTTCCAAATCCAATTCCTAAGGTATATTGGAAAACATACTTGCCAAAATTCAAAGATCGAAAACGTGATGATGCTACACTTCATTTAATAAGATTTCATATGCATGTCCGTAAGCTGAAGATTAATTTTCAATAATATTGTTTAATGAATATGTTCATGATCACATTAGAAGAAAGGTCTTGGTTTTGGTATGAAACCTTGCCTCCTTCTTGTATTTATTCTTTCAAGGATTTTCACTCAGTATTTTTTGAAAAGTATAGAGAAACCTATCCTTATTTTATTTTGATTGAGTATTGTTGTGATCACTTTGATAATTTCATTCAAGAGCTAGAAAGTGGTTATGGCGATGAAGAGTTTATGGATGATTAAATTTTGGATGCTTGAATGAAAACCCTTTTCACTGCCATGAGAAGATCTTGGATTCTTCCATGGATGACAAAAAACTTGAGAAGAATTCTTCAAAGGATGACATTGATCTTCCATATTTCGAATGATGATAATTTTCAACAGTCTTTCCAATATTCAAGCGATCAAAATATATATGAAGATGTTCTTTCCAACTACCCTTCATCCCTATCATATTTTGAGTTTTTAATTCATGAATAAATACTTGTAGATCATAATTTTGAGTTTTCTTGTAAATAAACTCTAAAGAGACATGGTTTATCCATTGAGGTAAAAAACAATGTACAACAGGTTTTTTATCTTGAGTTTGATGAACATGTTCAGCAGCCTTCAAAGGATCAAGATGTAGAATTTTTTCAAAGCTGAGACAATTATGTTTCTGATATACATGAAAAGCCACTTGTAGATATTTGTGTTTATGTTGATTTGGCTACCTCAATTGAATACCTACAAGAACATACAAATCGTGTCTCTGATCTGGATTATATGGAAGACCGCGTGACTGCATTTCTATTTAACAGGGATCAACCAAATGAAGAAGAACAATCAACCATTATATTTGAAAGAATTTCTCTTCTTCTTATTAATCAAGAAGAGGTAATGTTTCATGATTTTCAAGACGCCTTGGGCAGTATTTTGGAAGCATAAGAAAAGATGGAGTTTGTTTTCTTCACCGACATAGATATTGGGTTCAGTTTTCAATTGGCGTTGTCATTACCACAACGCTTTTCTTTTGAGGAAAGTAGGAGGAGAAAGAAATCAAATAGCCATTTGCTTTCATGGTTGCACTGGATCTTCAACTTCACTTGATCAAGTGATTTATGGACAAGTTAGATTAGATAAGGTGTAATGAATAAGCTCAAAATTTTGAGCATATTTTTCAGTGTCATTTTCGAGTAGAGTTTGTAGTTGATGATGCATAGTTCAGTTTTCAGTTTGATTTGAATAAGTTTGAGGATTGTAGCTACAGTGATTCCACTTCGCAATGGATGAGGCTACTTGGTCTACAATGTTCTTGACACCTCCTGAAGGAGTTGCCATCCCCGGTTGGAGCCAATGTTAGTGTCCAAATGTTCAGTGATCAAATGTACTCTTTCAGGTTTACTTAGTAGTGGTCCTAGGTCAAAATTCCATGATTCAAGTCAGTTTTCAAATAAAATTTTGTTCACTAAATATGTCTAGGTCTGAAATGTTATTCCCTTCACTCCATTCATGGTCATAATTATTTCAGAGGTCATGTCATCCATCAATCATCTAGGGTCTGAGGTCATTCACCACACCTTCATTTAGGTCAGAGTCTAGGTCTCATTTGTTTCACCACCATAAGAGTTAATTATGTCATAAAAGAAAGCAAACAAAATCTCATTTTCACCATACAATTCATTTGCATAGGTAGTTAGAAAAGATAGGGAAATAAGTAAAGAGACCCTCTCTTCTCACCATCATACTCCACAGCTTCCATGGGTTGAATAAAAATAAGCAAATTTGTGCCAACACAACCTATGCTACGCTTCTGGGTGTGATGTGCAGGTGTTGCGCTTTTGGTGTTGGAGCTCAAAATCAGTACTCAAAGGTTCAAAAACAGTGCAAAGAGGTTCATACACTTCCTAAAAAATAATTGGACACCCTCCATACCTCTCTCAAGTCAAAATTCACCAGAAAATTAGTGGTTTCCTTCATTAGGTTACCTCCACTATGTTTTTGGTGTTTTTCATCTTTTTTTGTTTCAGCTGATAAAAACATAATATAACCATCTACAACATTCATATAACCTTCATACACCAAACCCTAACATCTTCTATCACTCACAACCCTCTTTTCCATCAATTTCATTAAAACCCTAATTTTCACTACATTTTGGCAGAAAAACTAGTGAAACCCTGTTTTTTGACCTTTTGGGTACCTTTCACATGCCCATTCCCAAAACGTTCACTTGCATCATGTATCCAACCCATTAGCCTACCTCCCCAAAATTTTAGGGATTTTTCCCTAACTTCCTTCCACTTCATTTCTATCCCTAAAAGCACTCTACCACTATCCCCTGTTTTCCTAATTTTCCACCTTCTCTATCCACTACATCAAGCTAGGGCTTTACTTGTTGAAAAAAATCATGGAGGGTGATAAGAAGGTCCATAAGGGAGGTCACCATTTCAGGTTTTATCCAACTTAGACCCATGGCATCATTTTTAGAGCTTCATGATCAAGCCAGGGTTTACATTGCACACAGGGACAATTTGGCTTCAAAATTTGTTTCTGAAATAATGGAGATGAATTTTACAAAAGTGAACATGGTTATTGTCCATAATAGGCCAAAGAAAAAAAACCACCTTCCGTTTATGTACGGGTGTTATGGTTTGAAATAAATGCACGAAATGTAGTTTCTCCAGGTCATTTTCTGCACTTTTGGACAGGTTGTCTTCAAGTCAAATTTTCAAGGCTTTGGAGCAGGGGTTTGCAGTGCTTGATGACTCCGTTATTTAGCATACATCCTAAGATTTCCAACCATACCAATTTCAGCCCAAAACTCCTCTAGGAAGGCCTCCAAAATCCCTCTCAAAGTATGTGCTACGCTTCTGCTCAAAGTGCGCTACACTTCTACAAAATTTGAGTGATCAACTTCAAACTTGAATTCTGAGCAAATGGGAAAGTATTTTGGAAAAATGGAGGAGGTTTCTATTAATAACATACCCAAGAATAAAAATATCTCTCAGATTTGAAAAAACCGTTATGGTTAGAGAGATAGTGATCCATATTTAAGCCCTATTTTTGTAGATTTTTGAGAATTCTTTTGTTACGTTTCTGGAATCAGTTGTTACACTTCTCGAAAGTGTTGTTACGCTTCTTCGATTTGGTATTACACCTCCATGAAAGATTCATAATTAGGTTTTTGGTTTCAAATATCTTAAAACAAGCTCAAGGATCTCTCACAAACATTAAGTCACTACTCTTATACCCTCCCTTGGTCAAGTTATTGAGTGTTCAAATCATTTTCATGCTTACTCTATATTTCTTCATATCATCACTTCTCCATGACATAGAAAGACTTCATTTGATAAACCCTATCCTAATACAGCTAAATAAAACCTAACGCTAGCTATCTAACAATATCCTACACCTCTCATATACCTCATCCTCACATCTCCCACCATCCATATCATCCCTAACATGTCATTTTCATCAAACCCTAAATTCTAGTTATTTTTCACAGTTAAAATTGGGAATTTCCTGTGTTTTCTTGATTTCATCACCCTCATCACATCCATTTCCCTTCATTCCACCCACAATATGGAGCTAACATTCCACCTTATCTACTGAATTTTTTGTATAATTTTCCCTAGCTCCATAACCCTCCATCTCACCCTCTAAACTTACATTATTCCTACACTTTGTATTTCCAGATTTCACTACATATCACCATCCCATCAACATACTAGGGTTTTCATACTTTCAGTGATAAAAAATATGGAGAGTGAGAAGAATATCTTCAAGAGAGGGCACCACCTCAGGCTAGAACCTTTCACTATGCATGAAATCAATGCTTCACCCTTGGCCAAAAGATGTTTTGAGAGGACTGGATGTTTGAGGTTCTATGAAAAGCTCATGGAGGAAGGATACCATCTTCAACTAACAAGCTTATTTGCCACAAGATTCAGCATGTGAATGATCAAATTCCGGAGAGGGAGGCTGAAACACAACCAAGAAAGCCAAAAATAAGAGGCCTCAAAAAGGCACTAGAGCTAGAAATATAGTTAGCTCATCCACCTGAATAGTTGACCTTTGATGAGCTTATAACCATGGAGATCAATTAAGACAAAGAAATTTGGTTGTCAAGGGTAAATGAACATCTAGAGAAGCTCTTGAAGAGGGCCAAGAGAGACAATAAACTGCAAAGACGCATGGAAAATCATTAACGCACCAGGAACACAATTTCTCAAATAAGGCTAAAACAATTGAGGAAAATGCTAAAAGAAGCACAAATGAAGCTTAAAGAGAAGGATAGCTTGGCATTGTTGGCTAAAGATTCTTTGGTTGTTTATCCCATCACTCAAAAGTGATATAGGAACAATTTTGAGAAGTTTTGAACAATTTTGGTATTTTTTGTGATTTTTGCATAATTCTCAAAATTCCTCCTCACAGAAGGATAACAAACTTTTGTTACACTTATTTTGGGGGCATCCAAATGATGATTTATTTACATGATTGGATGCATTTTAATGAGTACATTATAGATCAGGAACCCCCTTGGCATCAAAAGTTATAATTTTGAAGAAAAATCCAAAAAACCACTCATTTTTCATGTTTCTGCCACCTTTTTGGAACCTCTGTTACGCTTTTGGAGTTACCTTGGGAGAATGAGTTTTTGGAGGCCTTCCCATGGGTAATTTTGCAAAATTAAAGATGTTCTGGAAACTATACACACATGACTAGTTGACTGTACTTTCAAAAGTGTATTTGGACTCCTAAAAGTGCCTCAAAATTTCTTGAAAACTTTCGTTACGCTTTTGCAAATTTTGGTTACCCTTCTTTCAAAAGTGTTACAAATCAGCATTGGATTCCTCAGGACACTTGTCAAGCTCAGAAAATGTCACAAATTCAAGGTTTTTCTGTCCTATGAGTTGGCATTAGAGTTATTGAGTTGGTTTTTTCCTCCTATCATGAGGTAATATGTAATTTAATGTAAGGGACAAACACTACTAGTTCATAGCTATAATTCATGGAATGGTTTCTAACCTCCCTAGAATCTAGGAAATGACTCATATTGTGTATTTATGATCCATTTTGGATGGTATTTAGACTTGATGAGGTGTCATAGTCCATATTTTCTATAATTAGACTCTCTTTAGACTTTCTTTGGATTGGATAGTTGGGTCAGATAGTATTATTTTACAGTGGAGCTATTGTAACCAACATTTTGGAATGAAATCAGAGACATATTTGCAGAACTTATGTTGATAATCTTGTGGTATGCATTGGAGAATTTTTTCTTATTATGTATGTTTATCTATTCATGTTAAATGATATATATTCTTCTTTCAAATACATCTTCCATGTGTTTATCTTGTAAGTTTATAAGCAGAAATCATATTTTGTTCATGCTATGTTTTAGGCAAGGTTTACATGTCATGTCTATTTGCTTCTAAATGAATGAATTCATCTCAAATTTCATTCATACTCTATATCACTTCATCCTATACTCAATGACCAATTAAACATGCTTTCAAAGTACCTATCTAGCCTCACACATTCTCTGCAAATTGACCTTCGAATTGAGACCTAAAAACCTTTCACATTGTCTTCTCACTGACCTTTCTATCCAACACTTAAAACATCAAACAAGTCCTATTTACTGAGCTTACATACGTAGCCTAAGATAATTAGATACTCAGTCACCCCTTTGACTGCAAAAGTGACAATGAGAGAGCCTTCTCTGGTCCTGGTAGGGCTAGCTACCTGACCTAAAGCCTAGTCTGTGGTTACCTTCATTCAAATCCATTCACAACCTTGGGAAGCAACAGGGAGTGATAACAGGAAGAAAGACTGTCTATATCAATGTGATGGTATTTCAAGGCCCTTTGGATTTTAATTTACTCCTTGGGTGTGACTATGTTTATGACATGGGAGCTCTTGTCTCTTCACTCTTGCGTGTGATGTGTGTCCCCGGTGTGAAGTCCCAATTATACCTCACACCGTTTGAGATAGGAGCCCCATCTGGTATATGGGCCCAGCTGCCACCGTTTCCACTCTTGACTATCAGATGAGAATGTGTCAGAGTAGGGACAAGAGTGAAATTCCCATATAGTGAAAACAAATTAGACCAAGATTGAAAAATTACAGACAAAGATAAAAACAAGTCTCAGCAGCAATAAGAAGGGGTATGCCATGATAGGGATCGGTGAGCCAAAACCCAATCAGACATACATGAACAAGAACATGCAAGAAGTTAATTGCAAAACAATTGACAATAGATCACCGACATGGCAATGAAAAAGTAAACACATATTTGAAAGCAAAACATGCATGCAACCACTATGAATCAGTCCATAACACATTGTGTATATGAAAGCACACATATAAGATATAGAGAAATATTGGACAACCAATACAACCACCATGAGTAAGCATGGGAATCAGTGCCGAATAGAGAGAACATCTTATTAATGTTGCTACAACTTCAAGTACATAACTTGAAACTAGTCAAAACCCAATAGTGGGACATGGGGTACTCATACCATTTCCTGATGCAAAACCCTAGCCTCGCTACAAATCCCTCTACCAGTTACCAAGAGTTGAGTGTCTTTAGCTATCAAGCACAAATCAACTATCTAGTCCTCGCCTCAACTCAAGTGCCAAAAGTGTTGTTAAATGAGGTATGAGGGAACATTTATAGAGATGAGGTGATTGTTCACCTACCATCGCCCTTGAGCTTCCCTCTAACCTTTCAGCTACCCTCATGACCCTTGAGCTTACTCACTTCTCTCTCGAGCCTAATGACTGTTACATGCTCAAATCAATCTTAACATAGTTGTCGACATCATGATGAACATATTTGCAATGTTGATAGGAGAGAGAATGTGAAGAAAGAAAATAAAAGTTTGAGGAAACCATAGCGTTAGTTCTCATCGCCACATTGCTGTGAAACCATGAAGACTTGCATGAACGGTTAAATTTCTTGCCATTGTGCCCCGCTTGCATCCAATCATCTTCTGTCGTTGCGTTCCTGACATTGCCACCAAATTTAGCAGCCTTAATGGATCCAGTCTTGTTTTCGCTGAAATATTAGTTGTGTAGCTTCTATGGAAACCCTAATATTTTTTAACAGACCAAAATCTCACCTCCCTCCTTCTTTGTGTTGATTGGGTGCCTTTGTTATGGTTAACTAGTTCCTAGAGCATATGTTGAAACACCATTCCAGCATGAAACTTTTATGAGAAATAGTATCTCTCTCCCACATAGGTCGGAATTCTTGTACTTCTTCACCTTGCATGAAAGTCACCCTAATCATACATATTGGTAATCAAAGAACGATACTATAAATGTAAAAAATGCCGTAAGTGGCCTTGTAAGATCTCCGTAGGGTGTGTATTAAGTGCATTTTCATTGACCTAAATTGTGTAGGCACACTCGATTAACCCTAACTTCTTCCTGCTTTCACAAACAATTTTTTCCCAATTAATGCTCTATGGCGAAAACTTGTAAATGTCCAAGGTGTTATCACATGGGGGATCCACTTTGCGAAGATTCTCATCGCAACATGTGACACACCTCAGAGCTCATAATTGCTACAAAAGGGCTTCAATATAACATTGCATCAACAATGTTTAATGAATAAGAGAAATGGTTATGTGTATGCCTTGTTTTGATGTCCACACTCCCTGTGATGGATGAAAATCTAACTTGATTCAAAGAAAAACGAATACATAGCATTTCTGCAAGTGAAGTTGCATCTTTGAACCCTCCACTACAATATGGGAAATGATTCTTCCCTCTTGAAACAAAACAACACCCATAGGTACTTCCCACACACCTTCAACCTTTCTGGCTTCGGAGCGAGCGACTACCTCACAAAATTTTCACCTTCTTGTTTCTGCCCACTTTGCAATATAAATTCTTCTTCCCATAAAATGAAAGTTTTCCTGGAAACTTGATTAATTGCTTCGTTTAAGGTTGCTGGTCATTTTTATTGTTGTCCAAATTTTCCCTTTGAACCAGTTTTTGAATGGAGTCATGCTCCTCTATTTCACCCTTTTTTACCGCAGATGTTTCTTTACCTTTCCCCAAAATTCATTGGAGCGCTCTTTCATGTGATAAACACATTAATAAAATATAAATGTACGAGAGCTTTATTTAGTACACAGGTCACACTATTGCCATTAAGAGGAGGTCGCATAGTCGCACAAGTAGCACCGGCCACTCGCTTGCCCCAACAACTATTATAGGACTTTGGCGACCTTAGGGGAGGTCGCATAGTCACAGTCTTCGGTGGGTAGCACTTGAGACTCCGTAATGCGACTGTGCGACTTTATGGAAAGTGTGACTTACTGGATTTATGCTGATGTTTCTAGATGTTCAATGTAGCCCCTTCACCTCACGGATTGCATCTTCCAGTTTCACATAATGTGCATTGATTCCAATCCCTGGAATCGCAGCAACAGAAACATATTTATCCCAATAAAGACATACAACCAGCGTTCCGACAATATCATTTCAAGCCTCTTATGCATATGCATATTCAAGCCTCACATTTCAAGGACTTCATTTAAGATCACTTCTCTTCTATTCTAATCTTGCTCGGGCCATAAACCTCGTTTGTCCAATTTACCAGAGCGTTAGAGTTAATCAGTACTTTCTTCACTAGGAGGAAAAACATGAAGCCCATCTCCCTGGTCAAACCATATCACCCACTATCTGATTCTTGAGGAGGCCACATTCTCCAACTGCAATTTACACGTGTGAGGTGTGATTTTAGCAATTTCGCCAAGTCGCGTAGTAGGAGAGACTACATGGGCCATTGGATTTTCCAAGTGCTACCCTACGGCTTGGCCACTTGAGAATAGGTAGCAGAGTCGCAAAACAAGATGGGTCGTTGTCACTTGGCGTATTGCTAGAAAATAAGTGTGATCTAACGATCTCAGAAGACCGTCAAGGTCACATCTAAGGGTGGAAGTATGCGAATTGTGACTTTGTCGCACTGTGTTACTGCAGGTTATATTTTCCCTACTATCTCACCACCATATCGACAAATAAACTTTATTGATTTTACATCAATTCTGATTACCAGTTCAAATACCTTTCTCCTCTTTTCATCAGAACATAAGCCTCTGTTCGTAAGACTCCAAAACAATCCCCTAATTATAGGCCAATCTAAAACATCGTCGTCATTTCCTCTTTAGAATCGACATGCCTCGATGCCGAAGTTCTCAATATATGGTGTCACTTTTGTCCTTTGCGCTGCTGCTAAACAAGATTTGGAATTTTCCGTGTTACTCGTGTCATCTCCTCTCAACTGCACTAACCATCCTTTGCTCTCTAGCCTTTGTTGTCTTACTATTATTTAATATGTCGCTCTTTTGTATGAAATAATGCGACCCACGGGATAGTCTCAATTAAGTGACAGGCTCCTTGAGTTGGTTTTTTCAACACAACGTGTTGTTGCTTTATACACTCAAAAACTCGTGGATTTGTCACCACCTCGTGCTTTGTCACTGAAGCATGGTGTTATCCACAACGTGATTTTGTCCAACACGTTCCCCAACCATGGTTGTGACACTGTGGTTTTTGTTTCCCAATCCATTTGATGCATCTGACCTGTGTTCAACGTGTTGTCAATAGGTTAACAAAACATGGTCTCAACGCTTCTAACACTCTTTCTATAGTTGTGTGGTCCTTAAAAAATTTTCCTCATCACGTAACTAAATCAACAAGTTCCTTTAATACTTCAAGAAATAACACATTTCCCTTTGGCACATATTTTCTTGGCAATGCGTTGAGATCGCCCCTTCGATGTGTGCATAGTTACCAATGCAATCCGAATTATTATTTTTGAAATGTGTATCTCACTTTCAAAATTGACACCAAGTATACGAAATATCGTTGCGAATTTTGGTGAGTCTTTTCGTTTTGTTCTCCTAAGACGCCAGGGTTTTTATGACATGTTGTTTTTCTTTTCCATAGAATGATAACGTATTCCCTTTTCCTTAGCGGGCTTGCTACGTGTTACCCTTCTTAGTGCCCCGCTTCCCTCTCATCTTACGGTTTCCGCCAAAGGTTCGCAGTGACCCACCATCGCTGGTCAGATAATGGCGAATCTTTGTTTCCGCGTCTGCATAGTGTTTCCGTCACGCAATTCAATTCAAAATTATTTTACCGCAAGCTTTAGCAGATAAACTCTGGTCGATGATAAATGAGAGCAGCTCAAATTGCAAAACATACCTCTGCAATACCTCTGCAATGCAAATTCCCAGAACAATTGCCTTGGAGTTGTGACATTCCTTCTGGTGTAAGTTCTCTGGACTGGAATTTGGAACGCAATCCTGCAAGTACTCGTGAAATTAGCCGAGAACTCCTCAAAATAGGGGTTTCATCTCAAGAATTCCAGCGCATTGGTGCTTTATGGTTTGAGATCTTGAAATTAGACTTCATACAAGGGCGTACGAAATTTGATTGTTACGGGTCATAAAGCGATACGAAATGAAATTGTTATGGACAATTTAGATACCCTTGGAATGCTCCAGGGATTTCCGCAAGTGGCAATTGTAAGTAATGGCAATTTCTCTCAAGAGACAATTTGAGAGAGAGGTTCTTCAGAGCACCAGAAAAGTAGCACATATGACAGTAGTGGACAGTGGAGAGAGCAGCACAGAGGACAGGGACAGTGGGCAGAGCAGCTAGTTTTCAGTGGACAGTGGACAGAGCAACAAGTTTTCAGTGGTCAGACCAACAGATATTGAAGAGTTAAGCATAAAACAAAGGGTCAGTTTTGGGCAGAGATTTTGATTTCCCTTAATATCATCATGATAATGGGACAAGAAACTTTAGAACCCGTGGAAACAAATGATATAGGGCAAGTGAAAATTGCCTCATCAACGAAAATTGGGAAGTGGGTTTGGGTCAATGCCAAACAATATCAGGGCATTTTAAAAAGGAGACTAGCTCGTCTAAAATGGGAGCAGACAAGGAAAAAAAGGTCTCAAAGGGAGAGTATTGTTCGCAAGAAACAACATTCAAACAAGTCTTCTTCACAAACATGTGGCAACAAGTCCAAAGGAAAAGAAAAAATTAGTGATGATTATGCTTTATATAGTCCCACATCCACACCTCTCACTTGGTCATCTGATCTTTATGTGAAAGAACTCTTAAATGTAAAAGAAAGGTTGGAAGCAGTAGAAGCTAAAGAGCTGGAAAGAGATTGTACAATCCATATAATAACAGCTGAAAATCAGGCTTTAGCAGAAAGCAACAAAGTTTTGAAGGAACAAGTGGCATTACTGCAGGAAACTCTCCGAATAGGGAAAACAGAATGGCAACGCATGAAAGCGGAGGTGCAAAACATGAAGAAATTTGCAGTGGAGAATACAGAGGTGATGAATGCGAAGCCATCCCAGGATAAGGGGAAAGTAGTTGCTCAAATAGACAACAATGAAGAAACATCAAGAGAAGGGAGGAAAGGAGATCCCACAAAACTTTCCAAAACTTTGGCTCAAGTTATTAGCAATTCTGCTAAGAGGGAAGAAGAAACAAACATTCAGGTTAACAACATGCAAGATAGAGAAAGCAAGGAAAGACTGGATAGAGCAACAAACATAATTATTAAAGGGGTGAAAGAGTATGGGAAAAATGAATGTACTCTTGACCGTGCAAGAGACTTCTTGAAAGACAAGCTCCAATGGCAAGGACAAATATGTCAAGCATGGAGAGTAGGTAAGTTTAACGGTGAGAGAGCCAGGCCCATAAAAGTCATCATGCCCAACTTGCGTGATAAATATATCATTCTAAGCAAGAAGCAATTGTTAAGGGGTTCTCGGTTTTTTCTAGAAGAAGATTTAACTGTAAAACAACAAGAGGAAAGGAGGGATGAAATGACAAAAGTTAGGGCAGCAAGAGATGAGGGAAAAAGAGCATGGATTTATAAAGGTAAAGTCGTGATTGCACAATTTAGACCTCCTTCCAAAACAAGGCAGCAAAATGATAACAAAGAAGAGGCAGCAAACTCTTTAGCAAGAAATGAGGAAGCAAGGTCATTATGGGCAAACAGGGACAAAGACTCCACTGTGAGTCTTGCATGTCAAAACAAATAGCAATCAAGTCTTACCCAGGTTTCCTTAAGATTAGTTTGTTGGAACTGCAGGGGTTACCCATGGAGACGAGGACCTGGGTTAGGGCCTATTGCGGAAGGTAGAGACATAATTTGTCTCATAGAAACACATGAGCATGAAGGGTGTAAGACACATTTGTTTGAAGGGTACTAGAAGATATTAGTGTGGAACAGAGCAGCAGGGAATGGCAAAGGGCACGGGGGTATCATGGTATTAGTAAGAGAAAAAGAAGGTCGTTTCATTCAGCTAGAAAAAGAAGACCCAAATAAGCAATTTTTTTGGCTTAAAATATCAGAAAATGGAAATCACATTAGAATTGCAGCATGCTATTTTGCGCCGCAAGTTTCAAAAATCAACAAAAGTAGAGGGCTTGACCACAAAGATCCCTTTGCAGCCCTAAAAACAGATATTGCAATATATTCTCAGCTAGGTGAAGTCCTTATAGTGGGGGATTTCAATGCTACAACTGCAAGTGAACAAGCTAGCATTCTTTGTTGTAAAGAAGACAGTGACCCTATCTAGCTTACAGAAGAGAGTAATCATCAGTGGGAACGAATTTCAGAGGATAAAGGCTGCAATCTCTTTGGAGAACAACTGCTTACGCTATGTGGGGCTTTCGATTTAGTCATTTGTAATGGTTTGACTAGATGGGAAAAGTCCGGTAATTTCACTTGCAATACTTACAATAGAGCAAGTGTAGTAGATTATGTAATTTGCTCGCATAGTTTGTGTGAGAAAATGGAGGAAGTGTTGATTGGAGATCAAATTTGGGACTTAAAATCAGATCACAAGCCAATCTATTTAAGTTTCTCTTGGACCGGAAAAAAGCAATTAGGGTCAAAAAATCAAGGTGTTCAACAAAATCCCCCAAAGGGCAGAATTCTTTTGAATCCAGAGAATTGTAATACCTTCAAAATAATGCTAGAGAGGCTCTTCAAGAAGGAGGAAATCCCATCTCATGGCCTTCATAGTCACAGATTAACACATTTAATTCAAAGCGCACTTGCGGAGTGCAAAAGAGCAAAAATTAAGAAGTCTAAAACAAATTGCTTTCCGGTTAATGCTTGGTTTGACGAGGAATGCAAAAAGGCAAGGAGAAGGTGGAAGGAATAAAACACGGATAGCATAAAGCTCAAAGCTTACAAGCAGACAGTAAAAAAGAAAAAAGCTGATTTCATGGTTTCAAGGAGAGAAGAACTAATCTTCCTCAGGAAAAATAACCCCAAATATTTTGGAAGGAGCTCCAATCGAAAAAGGTGCAAACTGAAAACAACATTACAGCTTCTAAATGGTTTGACTATGCAAGACAACTTTATGAGCAGGATCCCAAGGTTGACCCTCCTCCCTTGGTCAACACAGACACAAAACTCTTCACGGTGCAAGAAGTAGAGATGGGTATCAAGAAGTTGAGCGCTGGAAAAGCAAAAGACTTAGATGACCTCCAAGCAGAGTATCTAAAGTGGGGCTTAAAAATTCTTTCACCTCACATCACAAAAATTTTCAACAACATCTTACAGCAGGGGTTCCCCACAGATTGGACAACTAGTATGGCAATACCTCTTTTCAAGAGCGGTGACGTCAATAATCCCTCCAACTATAGAACCATAATGATAAACCCCTTGTTTGCAAAGTTATTTGGAAGCATGTTAGAAAATAAAATCAGCAAGTGGGCAGAAGAAAGAGATAAACGTGCTAAAGGGCAAGCGGGTTTTAGACCTAAACATTCCACAGTTGATCATTGTATAACTTTAAGGCACATCATCGAAAAAGTTTGGGAAAAAAAGGCAGAAGTTTTCTGTTGCTTTGTTGATTTCAGAAAAGCCTTTGACACGGTTCCTAGGGATAAGCTTTGGGGCAGAATGGAGGAACTCGGGGTTCCCAAGCATTTGAGAGCAGCTGTGCATAGGTTGTATGAAGAGGTGAAAGTCAAAATCAGAACTTCAACTGGAATTTCTGAAAGTTTTAGAAGCAATATCGGGGTCAAGCAAGGTTGCCCATTATCTCCTACCCTTTTTGGGTTATATATTGACAAGCTTGAAGAGTGGCTAAATTAGCAAGGGGGTGACGGTATCCATTTGGGCAAGTTCGTTATCAGGCTTATTTTGTACGCAGATGACCTTATATTGATTGCTAAATCGGCTCTTGGTTTGCAAGAGCATTTACGTTCCCTTGAGCATTTTTGTAGAAGGGTTGGGATGCAAGTCAATATTAGCAAAACGAAAGTAGTGGTTTTCTCTAACAAAAGAAAGCATAACCAACATAAGTTCTATTTTGAAGGCAACATTCTCGAAGAAGTTGCAGACTACAAATACCTTGGAATTGACTTCAACATAAATTTAAGTTGGGATGGTTGTAGAAAGAAAAGAACTTTAGGGGTTGGAAAGCATTTTATGCTCTTCAAAACAGGTGTAGAGAGGCAGAGCTGTGGGACTGGAAAACCACTCTAACTCTTTTTGGGCTTCTAGTGATTCCGGTGATTCTCTATGGTTGTGAACTGTGGGCCAGCAGCACAACCAAGATGCAGTGGAAACAAATTGAGAAAATTCAGAAACATTTGATTACAAACAAATTCAAAATTAAAAGTGCAGTTCCTTATGCTATCCTGCTAAGTGAAACAGGGGCTACTCCTATTGAAGCAATTGCTATGGTGCGAGTCATAAGGTATCTGAAAAAAATTGAGAAAATGGAAGAGGGTAGATGACCTAAGGTTGTGATTAGTGATAGATTGTGCAAAAGACAGAAGACTTGGATGCGGAAAAATAACAAATGGTTTAGTAAATGGGGTATTTGCTTGAGCATGTGTCCTACAAATAGTAAAGAGATAAAAACTTTTGTTATGGATAAATTCCACAAACATACTTGGATGAAAGAGCTAGAGAGAAAGAAGAAGTACTACATTGAAGAGTTTAACCCCACACATAACCATCAACAAAAGGCGTACATAGGGGCTAATATTTCTTGGAGATCTAAAATTTTTATTGCTCAATTAATGACTAATTCTCATCAACTCCGTTGTGAAACAGGGCGCTAGAAAAGGCCAAAAGAAATGTGGGAAGAAAGAGTATGTATTTTTTTCTCCTCCGGAAAAGTGGAAACAGAAAAACATTTCATTCTAGAATGTGAGGCCTTCAAAGACATCAGGGAAAACTATGCAGGTATTCTGGAAGCTAATTCTTGGGATAATTTATTCAACAAAGAGTTGGTCGATAAGCTGGGAGTGGTCATTGTAAAACTTCACAGGAAAATGGCCGAATACAAGAGTCGGATAGAGAAGCAATCTGTCCCATAGGCTATTTTTAGCCTCGTGGACTTTAAAAATTATTTCTTTCTTTCTTTATTTCTTATGATTCATTCCATGAAAACCCAAACCTATGGTGACCATAAGGACCTGTGATGTTCAATTGCAAGATGGTAAGAATTTACTAAGTAAATTCTCTCACAAATATAATTAATGAATCTTTTAAAGGACATTACGTCATTGTAATCTAATGCTTTGACTATTTTCCAATTAAAGAGAAATATATAAAAACAAAGGCCTTGGAAAACATAATTTGACTAGCCTTAATTAAAACAAGCCTAGCAATAATTGACATATAGGCCTTTAGGTGACTTTGAAAACAACAATATTTCAAGTATTCAAACGTTTTCTTGAGAGGGTAGTCATGCCAAGCGGAATATAAAACTTTAGCGACCTAATATTTCACGCAGACATTCCCTATTGAGAAGTAAAACTAATCACTTGTGCATATGAATATGCAAAGGGAAGATGATGTGACCAGGGAAATTGACAATAAGCTTAATAGTTGATGGGGTGCGAGGTATATAATGCACATTGAGAGAGGAGTATCGAGGCAATAATGACTTAATACTTTAATGAAGGTCCTCGTAGCTTAGGGTTTTGACAAGGTTTAGGAAAATGAAAATTACCCTAATGTTCTCACACTTATAAATGTCAATATGTGGCATGATTAACAACATAAAACACTTTCCAATTTTTGGAATACATCCCATGAAACCTAGAACTCGCAAATGAAAAAGAAGATTGCAATTTGATGGGGATGTATATGAAACCCTAATAATTTAAATGAGATGTTAAAATGCATGGGATATGAGCAATACGCATTATGTGGGCATAAACAACAATATGGTTTAAGGATAATTGAGGCATTGGGGAAATTGACCAATTTGGAGTATCATCACAACCTTCAAGGCCTAAGGCGAGTAGAGAGGGGGGGGGGGGGGGACCCGAAATTTGAATATGCCCAAAATTTTGGGTGGTGTTGTAGCAGCTACAACAATTGGCGAACCACTAGTAGAATCCAAAATCTTTGTCAACATCCCTACAATAGTTCGAGTTCGGGTAATGATGCAAGGGAATATTGAACACTCACGATGGGTACCTCTTGCGTTACCTTGACCTTTACAGATAGGCCTTCCCTTTTTGTCTCAACTTGGTCCTGTCAGTCATTCAAAACCCAATTAGAAGTTCACACATGCTAGTAGTTAATGATGATGCAAAGAACAAGGAAAAGGGCTTATTATATTTAGAAATTTTAAAATAAGTTTCTAGTCTTGCTCTGCTGCCAACATGCCCGGGCAGTACCTCGGCGGAGTCACTTCAAGAAATCACAAGCATTTCTCTACTGCCAACGAGCCTGGTCATTACCTCGACAAAGTTGTCACATTACCTCTCTGCACAGAAAGCCTTTCTCGAACCTTTACCCTTAATTTAATTTCATTTTATTTTATGTGCACAATAGCACTTATTACTGGGTGTTCATTACGCCAGGGCGGATGAGGGATCCCAACTTATTTTATGGGTAAGAGAGATTGTTTCTTGTTTGATAGAAACTGAAAGATATTTTGATTAATAGGCGAACCATGAAAATAAGTCATTGAAATATTCAAAAACATGTTAAGCACAAGGTTTAGGCTATGGATATAGGTCACTCAAGCTGATTAAGGTTCCCCACAAGAAACTTGTTTGTATTTACCTTGCTAATGAATTAGACTTGAAGGAAAGATGTCCAGGAAGTGACTCTAACAAATGGTTCTAAGAGAAGCTACCTTTTGGAGTAACCTACAAAACCACACACAATCATTAGGGTTAGGTTTTCAACATTAGGTCAAGATGACCAGGGAAGCTCCTCTAGGGTTACAGTGTGTGCAAAGAGGTCAAAGAAAGCTCCCTTAGGGTTTGAGCATGTGCGAACATGCAAGAGAAAGCTATTCATGGCATTGCATGATCGAAGGCTCCGGGTTCGTGAAGGATTATGCAATGTCCAGTGTATGCTATGCAAGAAGGAAAAATGGATGATGTGATGCAACAGGCAGATATTATCATGTAATGCAATGTTGTGTGTAGAAGAATTCAGCTAATTGTAGACAAAAGAACCAGGAAATTTTTTTATTCATGTTATGCAGCAATGAACAGTGCAAGAATATGAGTGCAAACTAGCAGAATATCATAATGCATAAAACTAAACTACCTATAGTAAATAAAATACAACATAACATATTTTAAACCATAAAGAAAATCCTAGGAAATAAACCCTAATTAGTAAACTTGGACAAGTAAAACTTTAATAAGAAAACCCTCGTTAGCCTAAACCTAAAACCCTAATTTAACCACAGAAGAGTTCAGGTAATGTGAAATCATACTTCCAATGCAGCCATCTCATCAATTCCCGACTTGCAAAAACAAAGATTTACAAAATCAGAACCAACATGAATAAATGTGCAACAACATCAAAGCTTACCTGTGAAACATGAAAAAGAGAAAAAAGGCCATGTTCACTTACGGGGAAACATGACAGAAAATAATGTTCAAGCCAAACTGCAACCCAATCCCAGTAAAAAAAAATATGTACTTGAAACCTATTATCATCCATTCATGCAGAACCCTAAATTCAGTGAAAGTGAAGCAAGACACTGCGTAATTGCAGATACATTCACCAGATGGGATCCCTCAAGCAAACCGATAATCTCATCATGATGTTGAGTGTGGTAGTGTTTGTGGTGCACGGATGCACCAAAATGCACCTCTTTAGAAAGTTGGTTGTTACCTACACAAGATCACAGGGAAAAAATGATTGTCTACTATTAGTGGAAAAAAATTAACATAATGTAAACTAAGTTTGAGGGAAAACTAAGCATATAACACTAAGATCGTAACAAGAACAAAAAAAATACAAAATACAATAGCTCTATGGAGAAAACAGCCTAATAACACAAATGGAGAATCCTCCCTTTATTAGGTGTTGGTGGTGACAAAGGATACAATGCTAAAAACACTTGAAGTGGGTCCTTTGAGCTATGGAGCTCAAATACCCAAACAAGGATGTCTCCTTCCTTCAATTTTCCTGCAAGCATCTGCTCCCTCTCTCAAAGGATGGTATATCAAGACCAAATGGTGAACCTATCTCTCTTGGACTGATATGTTAGGTGGCCAACATATGAGTCCTTCCAATCCCTCTACTACTGGATTATGCTAGTTGGTTTGCTAAGGAGAAATTTGGCCAGCAACAATGTGTCTCCATTTCTTCTTCCAAGGGCTAGTTTATATAGGGATTTTTTGAACTTCTCTTCCCTCTCTTGGCCCAATATTGATAGTGACCTAAGAGTGGGAAGGAGATTCCTTTGTGGGATGCATACCTCCTTAAGGTGGCTCAAATTTGGCTCTCCTTAACAGTAGTAGGTAGAGAATCATCTTGGCCAAACGTGTCAAGTGGTCATGGATGGTGACATTTAGCCATCTCCAGGACCATGTGGCTATCGAAGGAATAGTTGCACTGTGCACAAAAATCCTTTGTTGTTGGTGCGTTGTCTATTGATTTCCATCTGAACCTTAGGAAAAATTAAAATTTTGGTCTTTCCTAATGCATTTCTTCTCTGAAAATATTTGTCTATACCTTCTTCTTGAAATTTTTAATATCTTTTTCCTTTACGATTTTCTAGTGTTAGCATTGAGGATGATCAATTTGAAGGACATGAGGACCTGACATAATTATCAATGGGAACTAACGTGCCCCACCATCCTGGCAAACCCATGAACCTTCAAAAGGGAAGCTATCAAAAATCTGTGGTTTTATGAGATTAACTAGTGAATGCATATGGTCATCATTTGCAGCGACTGGATAATGATCGGTGAGCATATTGTTAATTTGGTCAGATATTTGCACTCTGATAGATTAGCAGTTCAACAGATCAGATTCTTTATATTCCCAAGAATGAGATGAATTGACCAGAAGAGTCTCGGGAAATAGATACGTTGAGTCATTGGATTGTAAAACAGCACGTGTTTGTACCTCATTGCAATATATACCGGTTGGGCAACAATCAAAAAAAATTTGAGACACTGGATGGTGTACTCCCTTTAGCAAAAAAATTAGAGTACAGAGGTTGATGCATATCAGCTAATAGTGGATGGGAAGGTATCCTCAGAGAAACATCACCTGAAAGGATTTCCAAGGTAATTTGGGATCCGGCAAGATTATGTTGATAGGAGTGTGGTGCACGTAAACCCTAATCTGACTTAGTTCAGGGGTCTCATCAGGATCGCGAGAACTAGAAATAACCATCAGTGGAAGCTGAAGTGCCTCAAATTCCTGATGAGTCCCTGAATCTTTGAAAGGTGAATCATCAAATTCTGGTGGCTTCATAGGATAAACAGATAGACATGAATGATAATCACCAAAGGTGTGGGCAAATATGTTTTAGGAAAAATGACAATCATCAAAGCCACCAATTTGATCAAGTTGGGTATCTAGTGTACAAGGATCTTGCTGGATTAATAACGAAGATGAATCGGTGAAAGAAACATCTTGAATTTTCTGAGGTGTGAGGTCTCCTTACTCACCAGTTAAATACTGCAGATGGAAGAGATCAGGAAAAGGAGATTCATCATTCTCATAATAAAATTGTGAAACATCATCATCATGTGGATGATTACAATCAACACCAGCGGGATAAAGATCAAAATGATTTGTAGAAGGCACTAGTGTAATATACTCGTGAAATAGATCAGGGTATAATAGATGAAACAATTCGGATGAAGGGTCACCAATCACATGACGAATCTCATCTCGTGTATTGGTGTCTGCCAAAGGAAACAATGAACCCGCATGCATGTTATGGTTCGTTGATTTTATAGGAAAATTAACTTCATTCGTGACGCTACCCAAGCCATTGCCGACAAGTGAATGAGATTTAGGATTAGAACTAGTCATATGTTCAACAAGCTCGAGATTTGTTTCATCAATAGGGAGAGATGTTAAATCAAATTGATCTTCAGGTTTTAATTCAACTGGATGTATGAGGGATTTGAAGGTGATACAATTTGGTTCATTTCCCTACAAGCATTTTTCATCACCTAAACTATTCGAGGCTAAAACTTCATTAGGTAACAAATTAGGAGGAGGATGAGAGATATCACCAATAGCAATTTCCTCCTTATTGGCTTGAATTTTTTCCCAACTGAGAGAGATAGGAAAGACATTAATAGTTTGTAACTTGCATATTATCATGACAGTCATAAGAATCAAGATTATTTTTAGATTGAAGGTGTTGCAGAGAAACAAAAACCAACTGTTGAAATTTTTCACTTAAATACGCCCAATCAACATATCTTCCAGGGAACTCCAAACAAATGTGGACAAATCTAACAAAACAATCCTCTAGATATTCTTCAAGTTTCATTCTAAGCTCATTTATCCTTATTAACACATCTTGAAAATCGTACTTGTGAGAATATTGTCGAAGCTTACGGATGAGTTTCTCGAACGAATGGATGGAAGTTGTTGGCAACGTGTGGCACCATTTCTTGACGCGACCTTCAAGGGTGTGGAAGAAAAACACCCACACAAACTCTTCATCTTGGATCTCATAATATTTGCAAAACATAAGGAAATACGAAATATGATCGGCTAAGGATGCTCCATCCTTGCCATCAAACTTTAACTGAGACAAGTGATAGAGAGGCTCATCAGGGGATTAAACATCGACCAATGGATAAATTAGAGAAACACCACAGGAGCAATATTTTTAATGGATCCATTTACAAATATGAGACTAAACTGAAGGCTCAAAGGGCTCACCTTGCCATCTGACCTCCTTCTAGCTCCAATTTTGTTGACGGGTTGGAATGTACTGCCAAAAAAAAGGGGGTATCCCTAGTATGAAGTCCCAATTAGACCTCACACCATTTGGGACAGGAGCCCCATCCAGTGTGTGGGACCGCCTGCCACCATGTATGTTTCCACTCTTGACTGTCAGAGTGGGGACAAGAGTGAAATGCCTAGACAGTGAAACAAAATCAACCCAAGCTTGGAAAATTATAGATAGAGATACAAAGCAGTCTCAACAACAATAAGAAGGGGTATTCCAAGAGAGGGATTGGTGAGCCAAAACCCAATAAAAAATACATGAACAAGAACATTCCAAAATTCAATTGCAAAACAATTCACAATAGATCACTAACGTGGCAACGAACAAGTAAACAAAGATTAAAAATCAAAACATACATGCAACCATTATGAATCAGTCCATAACATATTGTGTATATGAAATCACACATACAAGATATAGCGAAATATCAGAAAACCAATACAACCACCATTAGCAAGCATGTGAATCAGTGCCAAATAAAGAGAAAATCTTATTAATGCTCCTGCAACTTCATGTACATAACTTGAAACTAGTGAAAACCCAACAATGGGACATGGGCTACTCATACCATTGTCTGATGAAAAACCATAGCCTCACTACAACTCCCTCTACTAGTTATCAAGAGTCTAGTACCTTTATCTCTCAAGCAAAAATCAACTATCTAGTCCTCGCCTCAACTCAAGTGCTAAAAGTGCTCTTAAATGAGGTATGAGGGAAAATTTATAGAGATGAGGTGACTGTTCACCTACCGTGGCCCTTGAGCTTCCCTCTAACCTCGTAGCTACCCTCATTACCCTTGAGCTTACTCACTTCTCTCTCGGGCCTAATGACGGTTACATGCTCAAATAAATCTTGACATACTTTTCGACATTATGATGAACATATTTGCAATGTTGATAGGAGAGAGAATGTTAGGAAAGAAAAGAGAAATTTAGGGAAACCATAGGGTTGGTTCTCGTCACCAGATTGCTATGAAACCATGGAGAATTTCATGAACATTTTAATTTATTACCATTGTTCCCCGCTTACATCTGATCATTTATGTCATTGCATGCCTGACATTGCCACCAAATTTTAGCAGACTTAATGGATCTAGTCTTGTTTTCGCTAAAATATTAGTGGTGTAGCTTCTACGGAAATGCTAATATTTCTGCATATACCAATATCTCACCTCCCTCCTTATTGTTGATGTGGTGCATTTTTTATGGTTAAATGGTTTCGAGAGCATATGTTGAAACACCATTCCAACATGTAGCTTTTGTGAGAAATCATATCTCTCTCCCACATAGGTCGACATTCTCGTCCTTATTCATTGTGCAAGCAAGTCACCCTAATCATACATATTGGTAATAAAAAAAGCATACTATAAATGTGAAAAATTCTCACGAAGAACAAAAATCAATTTTAGACCCCTAGATATTCCTTCCTCTTGCTATGGCATTTTCAGAGTAAGTGGCCTTGTAGAATCTATGCAGGGTGAGTATTAAGTGCAGTTTCATTGACCTAGATTGCGTAGGAGCTCTCCATTAACCCTAACTTCTTCCTGCTTTCAAAAATATTTTTTTCCCAATTTATGCTCTTTGGGGAAAACTTGTAAATGTCCAAGGTGTTATCGCATGGGGGGATTCGCTTTACAAAGATTCCCATCGCAACATGTGAAACACCTCAGAGCTCATAATTGCTACAAAAGGGATTCAAGATAACCTTGCATCAACAAGGTTTAATGAATAAGAGAAATGGTTATGTGTATGCCCTGTTTTGATGTCCACACTCCTTGTGTTGGATGAAAATCTAAGTTGATTTAAAGAAAAAAGGATGCAAAGCATTTCTACGAGTGCAGTTTCATCTTTGAACCCTCCACTACATTATGGGAAATGATTCTTCCCTATTGAAACAAAACAACACCCATGGGTACTTCCCAGGCACCTGCAACCATTCTATCTTTGGAGAGAGTGACTACCTCATAAATTTTTCTCCTTCTTGTTTCTGCCCACTTTGCAATATAAATTCTTCTTCCCATAAAATGAAACTTTCCTTGTGAACTTGATTGCTTCGTTTAAGGTTGCTGGTCATTTTTATTGTTGTCCAATTTTTCCCTTTGAACCAGTTTTTGAATGGATTCATGCTCCTCTATTTCACCCTTCTTTACCAAAGACG
The DNA here is from genome assembly GCA_034641835.2 of Pinus albicaulis. Lineage (NCBI taxonomy): Eukaryota > Viridiplantae > Streptophyta > Pinopsida > Pinales > Pinaceae > Pinus > Pinus albicaulis. Next base: position 1,199,043,538 of record CM076574.1, read on the forward strand.
TTTCTTTCCCTTTCCCCAAACTTCATTGGAACGCTCTTTCATGTCACAAACACATTAATAAAACAAAAACGTATGAGAGCTTTATTTAGTGCACAGGTTGCATTATAGCCACTTAGAGGATGTCGCACAGTATCTATTTAGAGTAGGTCACATAGTAGCTCCAGTCGCATCGGCCACTGGATTGCTCCAAAAGCTATTCCGTGATTTGGAGACCTTAGGGGAGGTTGCATAGTCACAGTCTTTGGTGGGTCACACTTTTGGCTGCCTAGATAAGACTACGTAAAGAAGTTGTTCGACTTGTTGGAAAGTGTGACTTAATGGATTTATGATGATGTTTCCAGATGTTTAATGTAGCCCCTTCACCTCATGGATTGCATCTGCCAGTTTCACATAATTTGCATTGATTCCAATCCCTAGAATCACAACAGAAGCAACATATTTATCCCAATTAAGACCTACAACCAGCATTCCAACAATATCATTAGCTGGTGTAGCATATTCATATCCAAGCCTCACCTTTTAATGACTTCATTTAAGATCGCTTTATTCTATTCTAATCTTTCTCGAGCCATAAACCCCCTTTTTCCAATTTACCAGAGCGTTAGAGTCAATCACTACTTGCTTCACTAGGAGGAAAAACATGAAGCCCATCTCCCTGGTCAAACCATATCGCCCACTATATGATTCTTGAGGAGGTCGCATTCTCCAACCATAATTTATAGGTGTGAGGTGCGATTTTAACAAGTTCTCCAAGTCGTGTAGTAGGAGAGACTACATGGGGCATTGGATTTGCCAAGTGCTACCCTACGACTTAGTGACTTGAGAATAGGTCACAGAGTTACGAAACAATATGGGTCGCAATCACTCGGTGTATTTCTGTAGAAATTATACAATATGCATGCATATCTTGGATTCACCCGATCTAACAATGTACTAAAGTTAAATACTGAATCACTTCTACAAATATTTTGCAAGTATCATGAGCACTCCAATGGGCGTTTTCCTGCATGTGTGCAAGCAGATAATACTACAACTGATATTCAACCTCCCTTTCACCTAGAACTCAACTAGGTCTCCACTGGATTTGACATGCATGCAACTAATAATAGTAAATCCTCAGTTGCATGTGAGATCACTGATTGTGAATATATTAATATTTAATTCACTGAATCTCTCACTAGTGTATCTTAAGTTACATTACAACTAGCACAACTGAGTTTAACTCACTTAACTGAGTTAAACTATTTACAACTTGCACCAACACATGCACCACTACACTTCGAACTCTGTTACAACTAGAATTACTCTGCATGTCCCACCAACCAACCTATAACTAAAAATCCACTAGCTAATTGAATTTGTCACTTTTAGTTAACTCATTCAAGTCCACATTGAGAATATATTACAATTTAATGTCCATCTTAATTAAGAGATAGTGAAAATAGACATGCACCCAAAAATATCACTGTGGGCCCCACCCTATTCTGGGTGCTTAATGCACTAGGCATGGGTGCTAAATATTCTTGTTGAATCTCAACACTTCCTCTCAACAAGAAATGGATTATCCTTCACCCTAATCCTGTCTCTCTGGTATTCGAATTTTCTCCTGGTGAGCGCCTTCATCAAAATATCTGCATCTTGATCTTCTATGGGAATGTACTAAAGCAACATGATCCTCTTCTGCACACAACATCTGAGATGATGGTACCATATATCTATTTGCTTGGATCTATCATGAAACAAAATATTAATCGATAGTTTAATGCAACTCTGATTATCACAATGAATCACTGCCGGATCCATCTCAGAACTAAACAAACCAACCAAGATCTTTCTCATCCAGATAGCCTCACATGCAGCTTGACTTGTTACCATGTATTCCGCTTCCACTGAACTGAGTGTCATGGATCGTTTCTTCCTGTTGTACCAGGAAATTGTTGTCGATCTAATGCTAAAGACCCCCCCTGATGTGCTCTTTCTTTCTAATGGAATTCTAGCCCAATTTGCATCCGTGAAACCATGCAACTTCACTCCATCTGTCCATCTATACCATAGACCATATCTGATGTTCCGCTCAAGTATCTCAGGACATGCTTCCATGCCTTCTAAAATAGCTTGGTAGGCTTAACCATAGCTTGACTCGGTTGGTTAACTGCTTTGCAAATGTCTGGTCTCGTGTTCACTAGATACATTAGCGAACCCACTAACTGTTGGTAGACAGTAGCATCCACTACCTCTCTAGAAGTAGCATCCTCTTTCCTCCAATTTCCTAGAAGAGGAGTATCCATGGGTTTGAATCTCTCCATGTTAAAGTTACCCAATATCTCCTTTACATACTTTCCTTGAGACACAAAAATTTCACCATCTCGCTGCCATATTTCCAATCCAAGGAAATAATGAAGGAGGCCCATATCCTTCATTTCGAACTCCCTTGCAAGATCCTCATTGCATGAGTGTATCAGCTACTCATCACCAGTCAAAATTAGATCATCAACATAAAGAAGAATGATCAATAGCTTACCCTCAACCATAATCTGGTATAGGTTTGCATGTGCTTCACTTTTGGTGAAGCCCAGTCCGATGAAATCGCTGCCTATCTGAGTGTACCAAGCACGGGGTGCTTGCTTCAGCCCATACAATACTCTTTTGAGTCTGCACACACGTGACCCACTGTTGAAGATCTCAAAACCTTCAGGCTGCTCTATTTACACCTCTTCCTCAATGATCCCATTGAGAAACATAGTTTTCACATCCATCTAATAAATGCGCCAGCCCATCTGCGCTGAGAGTGCAAGGATGGATCTTATGGAAGAGTACCTTGCAACAAGCACAAAATTCTCATCATAATCTATCCCCTCGATCTGTGAGAAACCCTGGGCCACAAATCTAGCCTTGTATTTCTCCACACTCCCATCAGCAACTTGCTTTACCTTGTAGATCCATCTCGATCCAACCATTGATTTGTCGACCGGTCTTGGGACTATCTCCCATGTACTGTTATTAACAATGGAGTCATACTCCTCCACCATTGCATCAACCCAAGAAGGCTGCTGCACTGCTTCCTAAAAGGAAGATGGTTCAGTCACAATAAATTTTCTCATAAGAGCCATGTATCAAGTAAATCGGCCAGGAGACTGTCTCTGTCTGCGCTGTGAAGTAGGGGCTCCTATATTTTGTGCAACATCAAGTCTCAGCCTATCAGCTTATATGGTGTGCCTTCTGCCATTTCTGATGGATGGCTCTGCTTGAGTGATTTCCTCCACTCCATGAACCTACTCATGTGGTTGATCCACATCTTGAGACTCATCCTTGGGAACCAATAGTTCCTCCTCTGCATGCAAGTCCAGCTTCCTCTCAAGGGACAACCACATGGATTTCTCCTCATCAAATTTGACATCCCGTCACACAACAGTCATTCTGCTATTTGGAAAATACACACGATAATTATGGGGTGTTTCAATGTACCCCAAAAAAATCCCAACCTTAGCAGTCAGTTCCAGCTTCTTCTTGGTGTCCTTGGTCACATGCACATAAATAGATGAGCCAAAAATCTTAAAGTGTTAAACATTAGGTTTCTTACCAGTGAAAGCCTTTTTAGGTGTACTCATGCCAAGTACTCTATGAGGACAACGGTTTTGCACATGTACCACTGTATTGCATGCTTCCACCCACATATGCATCGGTAGGCCTTGATCATGCAACATCACTGGTGTTGCACCCACAATAGTTCTGTTCTTCCTCTCCATGACCACATTCTGATGTGGGTTATGAGGCACTATGATTTCTCTTCAAATTTCGTCTTTGCTGCAAAAGTTCTTGAATTCGTTAGAGATGTATTCTCCACCATTATCGCTCCTAAGAGCCTTCACTTTCCTCCCCGACTCTTTCTCCACTAGTGCCTTAAACTCACAGAATTTAGAGAATGTTTGATCTTTCTTCTGCATGAAGAAGATCCAACACTTATGAGAAAAGTCATCAACAAATATTACATAGTACTTATGTTTTTCTGTTGAAGCAACCGAGAAAGGACCACACACGTCTGTGTGAACTCTCTCAAGGATCCTCGAAGCTCAGTTTTCCTTCTCATGAAAGGTGGCCTTTACATATTTTCCCATAGTACATCCCTTTCATGTGTCTGACTGCGCAAGTGTACCTCTAGGAAGACTAGTAGAAATCTGCTTCATGACTTTCAAGGATCCATGGTGCAGATGGCCTAATCACCTGTGCCATAATTCACCCTCATCCTAGCTCACCATTTGATCTTCCTTGCTCATAATTGATGCACATACATCTACCTCCAGCTTGTAGATATTCTTAACTCAAATCCCTATCCTCTTGGCTTGACCCGTTGTTTTATGTCGCAGGAAATATTTTCCATCACTAAAAACAACGTCATAGCCTCTATCCTCTACCATTTTGACTGAGACCAAATTTTTCTTCAGACCTGGTACATACATCACATATTTTAATTGAAATGGTTTACCTAGCTCCCTCTGAAAGGTAATGATACCAATCCCAGTAGCACTGTATCGTCTGTTGTCACCCATTTCAATATGCATCTGGAGATATTTCTCCTCTAAATCACTGAAAAGTTCCTTATCTCCCGTCATGTGAAAGGAAGTGCCACTATCCAAATATCACACATATCCCAATGCAATGGACACCATGCATGCGATCAATGAGAAGTCAAGCTCAAATTGTGAGGCAAGGGCCTCACCAGCTACAGATCCAACAACCTTCTTGTTCTTCTTCTTTTGTGGACAGTTAGTGGCAAAATGCCCATGCTCTTGACAGTGAAAACACTTCACCTTGGACATGTCTTGCTTCTTGCCATTCTTGGACTCAGATTTTGAATGGAATTTCTTCCCCTTCCCTTTCCTCACCTTGGCATCCAAAGCACAATCCTCTTCGTCCTCATTCTTATATGAAGATCCATCTCTGGTGTTCCATCTAAACTCCTCTTGCACCAAATCTGACCACAATCGTTTCCAATCTGGAAATTTTTCCTTTCCATTGAAAAGTCTTGATAATTGTGCCAAATATTGGGAAGTACTAGGAGAGTCAAGCTCACCAAATCATCATCAGCAACTGTTATTCCAACTCTCCCTAGTTCATCCTGACATTGGACAAACTTTGTTAGATATTTTGAAATGGTGTCACCCTTTTCCATCTTGATCTTCCTGAGTTTATCTTTGAGCGCCAATTTCCTATGATCACTACTGCTTTGGAATAGATCTGTCAAAGCCTTCCACATTGCATATGGTATGAATTTCCCATGGAGGCTTGAGACAATGTGGTCTTGTACTCCCTCCAACAGGATCCTCCTCACCTTTGCCACTTTCTTTTGCCATGCATCAAAATTTGCAGCATCTGCAACATTTGGATTAGGAACATCTTTGTCAATGAATTCCTTCAAGCCATTGTCTTCGAGTACTGCCTCCATCATGTCCTTCCAAGAAATGTAGTTCGAGCTGCCCTCGAGTGCATACTCTAACCTCAAGCCATTGAAATCCATTTCGATCTTGAATTAGATGTAGCACCAAGAAATTATTTCTGCAAATTTGAATTCTATCCAGTCATAAAATCAGCTCCTGCTTCACTTCTGCAATTTCCTGTGCTCTGATGCCATGTAGAAATTATACAATATGCATGTATATCTTGGATTCACCCGATATAACAATGTACTAAATTTAAATACTGAATCGCTTATACAAATATTTTGCGGAATTAAAACACAATCGCTAATCACATGAACACGAGGAAAGATCAATCACACATAACACAGATAATTTCTAGGGGAAATATTACCGCTAAAAACCCCACTATCTTCTATTGTATATTAAGCATGGATCATGAAACAATTACATACAAAAATCTTCTCACAAGAGCCCTCTAGTACATCAGCTAATTGTCTCACACTGTCATATGCAAAACTGACCAACACATAGCCAATTCTCAGCCTCCAGACAGCCTGCCTTGCTTGCGCAATCCATGATGGTAAATATCCCTAAAATATAGGAATCCTTGCATGCCTTGACTGCGCAAGTATCATGGTCACTCTAATGGGTGTTTGCCTGCATGTGTGCAAGAAGATAATCCTACAACTGATAGTCAACCTCCCTTTCACCTAGAACTCAACTGGGTCTCCACTGGATTTGACATGCATGCAAATAATAATAGTAAATCCTCAGTTGCATGTGAGATCATTGATTGTGAATTAATTAATATTTAATTCATTGAATCTCTCACTAGTGTATCTCCAGTTACAACTAGCACAACTGAGTTTAACTCACTTAAATGAGTTAAACTATTTACAACTTGCACCAACTCATGCACCACTGCACTTAGAACTCTGTTACAACTAGAAGTACTCTGCATGTCCCACCAAACAACCTCTAACTCGAAATCTACTAGCTAACTGAATTTATCACTTTCATTTAACTCATTCAAGTCCACATTGAGAATAGATTATAGTTTATTGTCCATCTTAATTAAGGGATAATAAAAATAGACATGCACCCAAAAATAACACTGTGGGCCCCACCCTAGTGTGGGTGCTTAATGAAACCAGGTGCTGAATGCAACCAAGTGCTTACTGCACTAGGCGTCTTGTTGAATCTTAACAATTTCTGGAAAATAAGTGTGATCTAGTGATCTCAAAAGATCGTCAAGGTTACATCGAAGGGTGGTAGTATGCGAATTGTGATTTAGTCACACTGTGTTATTGCAGATTATATTTTCCATACGATCTCACCACCATATCGAAAAATAAAATTTAGTATCCATTTTACATCAATTATGGTTACTAGTTAAAATACATTTCTCCTATTTTCATCATAACAAAATCATTTGTTCCTAAGACTCCAAAAAAATCCCCTAATTATGGGCCCAAATACAACATCGTCGTCATTTCCTCTTCAAAATCAACATGGCTCAATGCCAAAGTTCTCAATCTGTGGTGTCACTTTTGTCCTTTGTGCTGATGATAAAAGGGATTTGGAATTGGCCCTGTTACTCATTTCATATCCTCTCAACTGCACTAAAACTCCTTTTCTCTCTACCCTTTGTTGTCTTACTATTACTTAATGTGTCGCTCCTTTGTATGCAAACACCAAAATAGTGGGACCCACATGATAGTCTCAATAAGTGACGGGCTCCTTGAGTTAGTTTTTTCAACGCAATATGTTGTTGCTTTATACACTCAAAAACTCGTGGATTTATCACCGCCTCATGCTTTTTCACTGAAGCATGGTGTTATCCACAATGCGATTTTGTCCAACACATTCCCCAACCATGGTTGTGACACTTTGGTCGTTGTTTCCCAATCCATTTGATGCATCTGACCTGTGTTCAATGTGCTGTCAATAGGTTAACAAAACATGGTCCCAACGCTTCTAACACTCTTTCGATAATTGTGTGGTCCTCAACAAATTTTCCTCATCGCATAACTAAATCAACAACTTCCTTTAATACTTCAAGAAATAACACCTTTCCCTTTGGCACATATTTTCTTGGCAATGCATTGAGCTCTCCCATTTGTTGTATTTTCTTATGCATAGTTTCCAATGAAATCCAAATTATTATTCCTGAAATGTGTATCTCACTTTCAAAATTGACACCCAAGTATATGAAATCTCGTTGCGCATTTTGGTGAGACTCTTCGTTTTTTTCTCCTAATACGTCGGGTTTTCTATGACATGTTGTTTTTATTTTCCATAGAATGATAACATATTCCATTTTCCTTAGCAGGCTTGCTACATGTTACCCTTCTTAGTTCCCCACCTCCCTCTCACCTTATGATTCATTCCATTAAATCCCAAACCTATGGTGACCATAAGGACCTGTGATGTTCAATTGCAAAATGGTAAGAATTTAATAAGTAAATTCTTAGATGAATATAATTAATAAATATTTCAAAGGACATTAAGGCATTGTAATCTAATGCTTTGACTATTTTTGAATTAAAGAGAAAGACTAAAAAAAAAATGCCTTGGAAGAAATAATTTGACTAGCCTTAATTAAAACAAGCCTAGAAATAATTGACATATAGGCCTTTAAGTGACTTTGAAAACAACACTATTTCAAGTATTCAAACGTTTTTTTGAGAGGGTAATCATGCCAAGTAGAATATAGAACTTTAGCGGCCTAGTCTTTCACACAGACATTCCCTGTTGAGAAGTAAAACTAATCACTTGTGCAGATGAATATGCATAGGGAAGATGATGTGTCTAGGGAAATTGATAATAAGCTTAATAGTTGATGGGGTGCAAGGCAGATAATGCACATTGAGAGAGGAGTATCCAGGAAATAATGACTTAATACTTTAATGAAGGTCCTCATAGATTAGGGTTTTGACAAGGTTTAGGAAAATGAAAATTACCCTAATGTGCTCACACTTATAAGCCCAAGATGTGGCATGATTAACAACATAAAACACTTTCTATTTTTTTGGAATATATCCCATGAAACCTAGAACCTGCAAATGAAAAAGAAGATCCCAATCTGATGTGGATGTCGATGAAACCCTAGTACTTTAAATGAGATTTTAAAATGCATGCATTATGTGGGCATAAACAACAATAAGGTTTGAGAATAATTGAGGCATTGGGGAAATTGACCAATTTTGAGTGTCATCATAGCCTTCAAGGGCTAAGGCGAGTGGAGGGGGGGGGACAAGGAATTTGAATATGCCCAAAATTTTGGGTGGTGTTGTAGCAGCTACAACAATTGTCGAACCACTGGTAGAATCCCACATCTTTGTCAACATCCCTACAATAGTTCAAGTTTAGATAATGATGCAAGGGAATATTGAACAATCACAATGGGTACGTCTTTTGTTACCTTGACCTTTATAGATAGGCCTTCCATTTTTGTCTCAGTTAGGTCCTGTTAGTCATTCAACACCCAATTAGAAGTTCAAACATGCTAGTAGTTAATGATGATGCAGAGAACAAGGAAAATGGCTTATTATATTCAGAAATTTTAAATAAGTTTCTGGTGTTTCTCTACTGCTAGAAGGCCTGGATAGTACCCCAACGGAGTCACTTGAAGGAATCACAAGTGTTGCTCTGCTGCCAGTGAGCCTGGTCAATACCTCAACGAAGTTGTTGCATTAACTCTCTGCGCAAGAAGCCTTTATCGATCCTTTACCATTTATTTAATTTCACTTTATTTTATGTGCACATTATCACTTATTACTGGGTGTTCATTACACCAAGGCGAATCAGGGATCCAAACTTATTTATGGGAAGGGAGGTTGTTTCATGTTTGATAGAAACTGAAATGAATTTGGACTAACAGGCGAACCATGAAAACAAGTCATTGAAATATTCAAAACCATGTTGAGCACAAGGTTTAGGCTATGGATATAGGTCACTCAAGCTGATTAAGGTTCCCCACAAGAACCTTGTTCATATTTACTTGGCTAATGAATTAGACTCGAAGGAAAGATGTCCAGGAAGTGACTCTAAAAAATGGTTCTAAGAGAAGCTACCTTTTGGAGTAACCTACAAAGCCACACACAATCATTAGGGTTATGTTTTCAAAATTAGGTCAATATGACTAGGGAAGCTCCTATAGGGTTACAACGTGTGCAAAGAGGTCAAAGAAAGCTCCCTAAGGGTTTGAGCATGTGTGAATAGGCAAGAGAAAGTTATTCATGGCATCGCAGGATTGAAGGCTCCAGGCTTGTGAAGGATTATGCAATGGCATGCAAAATAGAGGAAAATGAAAGGATTAGTCTACGACCAGAGTATGTTATGCAAGAAGGAAAATGGATGATGTGATGCAACAGGTATATCTTATGATGCAATGCAATTCTATGTGCAGAAAAATTCAGCTAATTGCAGACAAAAGAACTAGGAAATTTTTTTATTCATGTTATGCAACAATGAACAGTGCAAGAATATGAGTGCAAACTAGCGGAAGATCATAATGAATAAAACTAAACTAGCTATAGTAAATAAAAGACAACAGAACATATTTTAAATCATAAAGAAAATCCTAGGAAATAAACCCTTTTTAGTAAACTTGGACAAGTAAAACTTTAATTAGAAAACCCTAGCTAGCCTAAATCTAAAACCCTAATTTAACCAGAGAGGAGTTCAGGTCATGTGAAATCATACTTCTAATGCAGCCATCTCATCAATTCCTGAACTACAAGAAAAAATATGTATGCATTCAGAACCAACATGAATAATTATGCAACAACATCAAAGCTTACCTGTAAAACATGCAAAAGAGAAAGAATATCATGTTCACTTACGGGCAAAAGCGATAGAAAATAATGTTCAAGCCGAAATGCAACCCAATCCTGATAAAAAAATATATGTACTTGAAACCTATTATCATCCATTCATGTAGAACCTTAAATTCAGTGAAAGTGATGCAATACACTGCCTAATTGCAGATACATTCACGAGATTGGATCCCTCAAGCCAACCGGTAATCTCGTCATGATGTTGAGTGTGGTAGTGTTTTTGGTACACAGATGTACCAAAATGTACCTCTTTAGCAAGTTGATTGTTACCTACACAATATCACATGGAAAAAATGATTGTCTACTATTCGTGGAACAAATTTAACATAATGTAAACTAAGTTTGAGGGAAAACGAAGCATGCAACACTAATAAAATAACAAGAACAAAAAAAATACAAAATACAATAGCTCTATGTAGCAAATATCCTAATAACACAAACGGATAATCCTCCCTTTATTAGGTGTTGGTGGTGACAAAGGATATAATGCTAAAACCACTTGAAGTGGGTCCTTTGAGATATGGAGCTCAAATACCCAAAATAAGGAGGTCTCCTTCCTTCAATTTTCTTGCAAGAATCTCCTCCCTCTCTCAAAGTTGGTAGATCAAGACCAAATGGTGAACCTATCTCTCTTGGACTGATATGTTGAGTGGCCAACATATGAGTCCTTCTAATCCCTCTACTGTTGGATTATGCTAGTTGGTTTTCTAAGGATCAATTTGTCAAGCATAACAATGTGTCTCCATTTCTTCTTCCAAGAGCTAGTTTATATAGTAATTGTTTGAACTTCTATTCCCTCTCTTGTCCCAATGTTGATAGTGACCCAAGAGTGGGGAGGAGATTCCTTTGTGGGATGCATACCTCCTTAAGGTGGCTCGAATTTAGTTGTCCTTGACAGTACTAGGTAGAGAATCATCTTGGCCAAGCGTGTCAAGTGGTCTCAAATGGTGACATTTCTCCATCTCTAGGACCGTGTGGTTATCGAATGAATAGTCACGTTGTGTGGAAAATTCCTTTGATGCTGGTGCGTTGTCCATTAATTTCCATCTAAACCTTAGGGAAAATTAATTTTTTGGTCTCTCCTAATGTATTTCTTCTCTGAAAATCTTTGTCTATACCTTATGCTTGACATTTTTAATGTATTTTTCCTGTACAATTTTCTAGTGTTAACATTTAGGATGATCAATTTGATGCCATGGAATAGAAAGGAGTTCGTCGGGTGAAATTGAGATACCAGAGAATCCAAGTGCGGAAACCCTAATTTCATAAACCCTAGTTTGAAGTTGTCCATGGGTTTTGTCGAGGACATGAGGGCCTAACATAACCATCAATGGGAACTAAAGTGCCTCACCATCCTGGCAAACCTCTAAAACTTCAAACGGGAAGCTATAAAAAATTTGTGATTTTGTGAGATTAACAAGTGAATGCATATGGTCATCATTTGTGGCGACTGGATAGCTATCAATGAGCATATTTTAAAGTTTGTCAGATGTTTGCACTCTGATAGATTGGTAGTTCAACATATTAGATTCTTTAGATTCCCAAGAATGAGATGAATTAACCATAACAGTCTGGGGCAATAGATACGTTAAGTCATTGGATTGTAAAACATCACCTGCTTGTACCTGGTTGTAATCTGTACCGGCTGGGCAACAGTAAAAAAAAAATTAGAAACTGGCTTGTGTACTCCCTTTAGCAAACAAATTAGAGTATAGAGGTTGATAAATATTAGCTAATAGTGGATGGGAAGGCATTCTCAGAGAAACATCACCTGAATCAAAGGATTTCCTAGGTAAGCTGGCATCTAGCAAGATTATGTTGATAGGAGAGTGGTGCACGGAAACCCTAATTTGACTTGGTTCAAGGGTCTCATCAGGATCATGAGAACTTGAAATAATCATCAGTGCCCCAACATCCTGATGAGTCCTTGAATATTCGAAAGGCGAATCATTGAATTATGGTGGCTTCGTATGATCAATAGATAGACATGAATGATAATCACCAGAGGTGTGGGAGAATATGTTTGTTGAAGCCAAAAATTTGATCAGGTTGAGTATATGTCGTACAAGGATCTTGCTAGATTAATAGTGAGGATGAACCGATGAAAGAAACATCTTGAATTTTATGAGGTGTAAGGTCTCCTTATTCACTGGTTAAATATTGTGGATGGAAGAGATCAGGAAAATAATATTCATCATTCTCATAATGAAATTGTGAAACATCATCATCATGTGGATGATTGCAATCAAAACCAGCGGGATAAAGATCAAAATGATTTGCAGGAACCACTAGTGTAATATAATCATGAAATAGATTAGGGTATAATGGATGAAACAATTCAGATGAAGGGTTACCAATCACACCAGGACTCTCATCTCGTGCATTGGTGTTTGCCAGAGGGAACAATGAACCTGCATGCATGTTATGGTTCATCAATTTTATAGGAGAATCAACTTCATCCGTGAAAATACCCAAGCCATTGCCGACAAGTGAATGAGATTTAGGATTAGAACTATTCATATGTTCAACAAGCTCGAGATTTATTTCATCAACAGGGAAAGATGTTAAATCAACTTTATCTTCAGGTTTGAATTCAACTGGATGTATGAGGGATTTGGAGGTGATACAAGTTGGTTCATTTCCCTCAAGCATTCTTCATCACCTAAACTATTCGCGGCTAAAACTTCATTAGGTAACAAATTAGGAGGAGGATGAGAGATATCACCAACATTAATTTCCTCCTTAGTGGCTTGAAGTTGTTCCCAACTGAGAAAGATAGGAAATACAACATTAGGGGCAAGACCCGGATAGTTTGTAACTTGCACATTATCATGATATTCATAAGAATCGAGATTTGTTTCATATTGAAGGTGTTGCGGAGAAACGAAAACCAACCATTGAAATTGTTCACTTAAATACGCCCAATCAACATCTCTTTCAGGGAACTCAAAACAAATATGGACAAATCTAACAAAAAAATCCTCTAGATATTATTTAGGTTTCATTCTGAGTTCATTTATCATTATTAACACATCTTGAAAATCATACCTGTGAAAATATTGTCGAAGCTTATTGATGAGTTTCTCAAACGAATGGATGGAAGCTGTTGGCAATGTGTGGCACCATTTCTTGATGTGAACTACAAGGGTGTGTAAGAAAAACACCCACACAAAATATTCATCTTGGATCTCGTAATATTTGCAAAACATAAGGAAATACGAAATATGCTCAGCCAAGGATGCTCCATCCTCGCCATCAAACCTTAACTGAGACAATTCATTGGGGTTTAAACATCGACCAATGGATAAATTAGAGAAACACCACAGGAGAAATATTTTGGATGGATCCATTTACAAATATGAGACTAAACTGCAGGCTCCAAGGGCTTACCTTTCCATGTGACTTGCTTCTAGCTCCAATTTTGTTGATGGGCTAGAATGTACCGCCAACAACAAGCGGGCCTCCTCGATGTGAAGTCCCAATTATACCTCACATCGTTTGGGATAGGAGCCCCATCTGGTGTGTGGGCCTGCCTGCCACCATGAATGTTTCCGCTCTTGACTGTCATATTGTCAGAGTGGGGACAAGAGTGAAATGCTTAGACAGTGAAACAAAATCAACCCAAGTTTGAAAAATTATATATATAGAGATACAAAGAAGACCCAAAAACAATAAGGGGTATTCCAAGAGAGGTATTGGTGATCCAAAACCAAATCAGACATACATGAACAAGAACATTCCAAAATTCAATTGCAAAACAATTCACAATAGATCACAGACATGGCAAGGAAAAAGTAAACAAAGATTCAAAATCAAAACATACATGCAACCGTTATGAATCAATCTATAACATATTGCGTATATGAAATCACACATACAAGATATAGAAAAATATCAGACAACCAATACAACCACCATTAGTATGCATGGGAATCAGTGCCGAATAAAGAGAAAATATTATTAATGCTACTGAAATTTCATGTACATAACTTGAAACTGTTCAAAACACAACAATGGGACATGGGCTACTCATAACATTGCCTGATTCAAAACCATAGCCGCACTACAACTCCCTCTACTAGTTATCAAGAGTTGAGTACCTTTAGCTCTGAAGCACAAATCAGCTATCTAGTCCTCACCTCAACTCAAGTGCTAAAAGTGCTCTTAAATGAGGTATGAGGGGACATTTATAGAGATGAGGTGATTTTTTACCTACCGTGGCCCTTGAGCTTCCCTCTAACCTTATAGATACCCTCATTACCCTTAAGCTTACTCACTTCTCTCTCATGCCTAATGACTGTACATGCTCAAATAAATCTTAACATACTTGTCGACATTATGATGAACATATTTGCAATGTTGATAGGCGAGAGAATGTGAGGAAAGAAAAGAGAAGTTTGTGGAAACCCTAGGGTTGTTTCTCGTCGCCACATTGCTATGACACCATGGAGAATTTCATGAACATTTTAAATTCTTACCATTGTTCCCCTCTTGCATCCAATCATCTTCTGTCATTGCATGCCTGACATTGCCACCAAATTTTAGCATCCTGAATGGATCCAGTATTGTTTTCACTAAAATATTAGTTGTGTAGCTTCTAGGAAACCCTAATATTTCAGCATATACCAACATCTCACCTCCCTCCTCCTTCCTGTTTATGTGGTGCCTTTTTTATGGCTAACTGGTTCTGAGAGCATATGTTGAAACATCATTACAACATGCTACTTTTGTGAGAAATCGTATCTCTCTCCAACATAGGTCGACATTCTCTTCCTTATTCACCCTGCAAGAAAGTCACCCTAATCATACATATTGGTTATCAAAGAACCATACTATAAATGTAAAAAAATATCACGAATAATGGAAATCAACTTTGTACCCCTAGATAGTCCTTCCTCATGCTATGGAATTGTCAGAGTAAGTGGCCTTGCAGGCTCTATGTAGGGTGAGCATTAAGTGCAGTTTCATTGACCTAGATTATGTAGGAGCTCTCCATGATCCGGGTAAATTCCTAATACCCTTAACCAAGACCTTTTACTTCGGATGATGTGCTAGAATTTCATTTAATCAAAGTGTTAATGAACATAAATGAACATTTGCATGTTGTAAAGAAGAGGAACATAACAAGCATTAGCAACATACGATATTGATAACAGAGTTCGTCCAGGAGGGACTACGTCTTTGGGCCTCGGTGTCAATATGATGCAGGTCACTGCATTAAGTGTTGTAAATAGTGAAGATGTACATGGATTTTGTTTTTTCTTTCATACAATGAAAATGCCCTCACACAGGAGTGGATGGATCTCTACTCGAGATGTTCCACTCTCAATCTTGTTTCCTACAGGAACTCTCACTCTAAAAAAGGACTCATATTAGTATGATAATAAATCGCACATAATGACTATGAGTATCTCGCAAGCATGGCAATAAAGGGATCTCAATCAAACATACATGTGACAATGAGTATCCCGCAAACATGGCAACAAAGGGATCTCAAACATAATACAATCCATGATAGAAATTACATCTCACATCAAGAACAAAACAAGATCCCACATCAAACATCAACAGGGATATAGACAACACAATGCATCTCATGGAAAAGAGACAAAGAAGTACATGAAATCAACACATCATATACCTCACACTGAAGATGACTGAAGAATGGGTTTCTCCACTGCTGGATCTGAAATCACCATCGCAATCGTGGCGTCGAAAGGTGTGAAATCAATTTCTCGCTCACTGAATGTTGACACCTGCACTCCACTTCGAAAAGTGGCCAAAAAATATAAAGCTCAGACAGAAAATCTGAATAAACCATTAGATTCCTGGCATTGAATAGTTGAAAATAGACTATTAAGTTTCTTAATTCTGACAAAGTGAAATTCTGGGCCTTAGGGAATCTTTTAGATTCCCCTTAGATTCCTCAAAGATGCTACTCCACAGGGAATCTAGAAATATGCAACTCAAAATAGGAATCTGATCTCACCATTGAGATCCTTGCAAAATTTCGAGAAGAATGAGTATAAATTTGACCTCATTCTGACACTGACGAATTTAGGCCTCCGAGGAATCTAAAATATTTCCTCAAGGTTCCTGAAGATTTTCCTCCATAAGGAATCTGCAAAAACGTTGCTCAGAAGGAAAATCTGGGCACACCATCACCCTCCTTGCGAAATTCTGGTTAAAATGCATATAAATTTTAATACATTCTAAAATTTTTACCTCTTTCAGATCAAAGGATTCTCTTAGCATCAAACAAGAATCTGTCTCGAACTGCATGCCTGCATCTGCACTGGTCTGGCATATGCCTTGAAATTCATGCCCGCACTTCTTCTGCCTTGGCCTGGGCACATCCGAGAAATATGGGTTTAAATGTAAATTTGTGGCAGACTTCTCAATGGGTACGTTGGGCGCGTTGGTTAAAAATGTATAACAATAGGCATGGGGTCGGGGGATCAAATCCCACCCATGCCAATCCTGGTGCAAAAACATGAATTTTGTTTTAAAAATGGGTCGTTGTTGGATGTCGTTAGGGGGTCGGACCCACATTGGGCGGCCCGCCCATTTTTTTTTATGCCACATGGTGGTACGGGGTGGTGTGGGCCAGGTCTAGCAGAGGTGGCCCGCCCACCCATGGTACTTGTTACGATGGTGGCTCTGAGGGCGGCGGGGTCATGGCTGCCGACCACCACAATTACTATGTAATTCTCATGTAACACGTGGGTGGGGTGGTGGGGGTGGTGGCCTGCCACCCCCCTTTTTTAAAATATTTTTTATTTTATATTAACAAAGTAATCATTTTTGAAAAATTCGAATTTGGACCGTAGGAGTCAAATTAAAGAGGCCACAAATTTTACCAAAATATGGATGGAGCTGGCCGAAATCTAGTGGCTGGAAAAGGTCAAAATTGCGCCTTCTTTAAACTGCCCAGTCATCTAAGTCAACCCAAAACTTTGACTGCCTCTAACTTTCACATACGACCTCGGTTTGTCAAACCGTTCACACCGTTGCGATCAGGACAACGAGATCTTCAAGCTAAACCTAGTTTGAGAGAAATTTGAACACTTTAATTTTTGAGCTTCCATAAGCCCACTTGGTCCTATGTGTTTCTCTGGAGCCACCTAGATCATTCCTCCCCACTGAGGAGCTTTTGGTCCCTAAAAGCAGGGATAATAATTTGCAACTGCTGTGTACAATGTCTATGCCACAAGTGTCCTAAAAAAGGTCGCCCTTCCATCTCCTTCACCTTTGTTCTTCGGAGCCTTAAGTGATGAACCGACACCTTCACCCTCTGCAAACATATAGTACAACCTCTTGCAAGTTACATGACCAAATATACCAACTATGACCCTATTGTACAGTACAACAACCCTCCCCATTTCAAAATTTTAGAATAAATTTCATTTAGAAATAGGTCCCCTTTCTTTTTAAAATAGGAATAAAAGACCTAGAGGAAATCCGATCATTTTGAATAAAACAATAAAAATTACATTGATTAGGAAAGCATATATCGCATCAACATAATACATAAAGTGTTCATATTAAACAAAGTTCGATGTGATACAGTAATCGCAATCGCAAATCAGAGATATCTTAACGTTTTACTTTTGTTTTGAAAAACTCCGATGCGATGCGACACATCGCAAATCACAAATCGCAAAACGAAAAAACAAACTTTTCATTCGATCAATTGCAAAACTCCGATGCGATGCGATTTATTGCAATCGCATTTCGGAGAAGCAAACATCATATTCACTCATGTTACAAAATCTCGATGCGATAGACCCCACCATAATCGCAATCGCAAATCGGTGAATATCATTTGCAACTTATTTCCTTTGGAAAGAGCCGATGCGATATACCATAATCGCAATCGTAAATCGGCGGACATCATGAAATGTTTTTTGTTCTCCCTTTTTAAAAACCCCAATGTGATCAATATTTAGTATTTATTTTTATTGTTACTGCGCATATGTTATTTATTCATCACAATTGAAAAATTCAAAAGGGAAGTTTTATATTCTCATTTCAAAATCGTTGATCTCCGATTGTACGTCATTATTAAATAAAAAATCAAACAAATTATTGTGATTGATTCTATTTTGAATGTGTGAGTGTGACTCTTATAGAGGGCATTTAAGTTTGAAGCGGAGTTAATAAATGGAAATAAACGAATAGATATTTTCATATAGTTGTTCTCATTACTTCATTTTTACCGCGTCTAAAAGCTTTTCTCATTTGCAGAACAAGAAAATTCCTAATCCTCTCATTCGCCGAGCAAGTGAAATCTTACCAGATGACAAAATGTCTAAAAGATCCAAGAAAGCAAAGGCTGCTGCCGCTACAAATATCACTACTATTCCCATGATACCAAAAGAAAAACCAACCAAACTCAAGTTGGTAACAGATATTTCATGCCAGGGTCTTGGAAAAATGTCTTGGGAAGATGTATATAACTTGATTGAAAAAGAAAACCCTAAAGTCAATGGAGTGAAGGCGATAGTTCCTGAAGAAGATGACTCAGATTCTGATTCTGAGACTCCTCTTAAAGTGCTTGAAAATTGATTCCTTCATAGAATTGCAGCTCAGGCAAACATTTTCCCTTACTATGATGTAATTTGGTGGGTGATAGATAATGTCACCATCCAAAACAGGACATTTGTTTCAGTTGCGGGAAAAATATTTGGGTCTTTTAGAGCAGAGGACATAAAGGAAATGTACCATCTTCCGGACCCTCAAAAATTCTACAACAAAGCCTTCATTAAAAATTTTGCTGCAAGCAATGATACTTAGTCGGAACCAATCAGAGAATGGAGAAGAGCTCCAGAGAAACATAAAACTGAATCATCAAGTATGTACTCAGTGGAGTCTCTTTTGCCCCCATATTGTTACGCTGTCGTGATGATGTGTAGGCTTTTTGGAAACAATAATTCTGCAAGATTTCCAATTCAAATGGTACCCTTAATCCATTTTGCTGGAAATTCTCAAATAATGGACTGGTCAGTTATCCTTTCCAACAAAATAGCCAATAGAATTCTAGACTATAGAAAGGATAAAGATACAGGAAATACGACCTCATTATACTTTTGTGCCTACATTTTAGATGCCCTATGTTTCAATTCAGAATTCCCCATTTTAGGTTGGAAATGGACCCCCAAAGACCTTATTCCTATATATATTTACGATAAGTTCTTGTGGAAGGTTCATTTTAAAAGTCATGTATATAGGATTTGTCATGGTTTTCTGATTCCTGTCTATTCAAACCATTTTCAACCAATTTCCTCCCCGACTCTCTATAAAGGCAAAGACTGATATATCTCAGATTGGTGACTGGTTTGGAGAAAAGAAATTTACCTATGTCAGAGTTTTCGGAAGCATTGTGGAGCCCCATATTTTACCTCTGTATGTTCCTGACAAACTATTAGCACAGGAAATTTCTTATCAGTTAACAGTTGAAGGTATTTCAAGGTCTCTAAATAATAATAAGAAATTGATGTGGCCTACTTTTCCCTTTCACTGAGGAAATTATACTCTTAATGACTTCAGACATGCTGAGAAGGAAGTCATCAAAATAAGGGATATTAAGCTCTCAACAGTCCCAGGCAGGCAGTATGACCCGAAAAAAGTAGCATTTGATTTCAAAACTTTAGTTTCAATCGCTCGGTTTGAGCATGAGTCCGACGAATTTGATGATTTATTTGTTTCTATTGATATATTTCCCCAAGTTTATGACTTGGCTAAATCCAAATTTCAAAGTGAGGATATGAATAAATTCATGCTATTTAGAAGTCAGAGACTGCTGAAAGCTCCTCTTGACCAGTTAAGAATTATTCTGCAAGAATCTGAAAATATAGAAACAGAGCAGAAAAAAGAAGAAGATGCAACTAACAAAGCAGGAAAAGAAGCATCTACCAGCAAGGGTAATGTACAGACTGAAAAGGTAATCATAGGTGGAAAACGTAATATGCAAAAGGAAAATACTGGCAGCAAAACTGATTTACATATTGAGAAAGAAACTACATTTCAGACAGAAAGGAAAGCACAGGTATTGAGACCAATGTGCATACTAAGAAAGAAAACACAAGCAGTAAGGCTAATGTACAAACAGACAAAGAAGATATTGGTAATAAACCAAATAATCAACTTGAAATAGAAAAGACCACTGCGAATGTGGTGGATTCTGCTAAAGTTATTGTTTCTTCCCATTTTCTAAGTCAATATGAGCAATTTGAACAGCAAATAGGATCACAAAATAATCCTCATGTTGAAATTCTGACAGATCAAGATATGGAAATCATTCCTGAGCATCCTACAGAAGAAATTGTGTTGAAAGTAGAAGAAATTCCTCCTCTAGATAACTTTTATAGTCCTAAACATAGATCTGTTGTCAGGAAACAGTGGAAGAGAAGAATAACATATCAAGAATCACTTTCAACCTCACAAGTTGAATTTATGAACATTGTCTGGAAAAATACTGAGGTGAATCCTTCAGAGGATCTCACCAAATTATCACAATATGCAAGCGCCTATAGTGCAGCCACTATAGACAAAGCTTTAGAAGTCACCCAAATGATGAAACAAAAGGAAGTACAGATAGCTATGCTGGAGGAACAAGCAACAGAAAATCAACAAAAGATTATGCATTTGGAACAACAGTTGCAAAATGAAGAGCTCAGATCTAAACAGTTGGAAGAGCAACTTGGCATTGAAAAGAAAAAGATTGATCAACAAGATTTGAATAAGCAACAACAGTTAGGTCAAGAGGTGGCAAAGTTACAAACCCTATCGCAAAATGAAAAAACTGCTAAGGTTGAGCAAGAAAAAATATTCCAATCAAGATTGGACAAATTTAGGGATTATCCTAAATTAGATCAATTTAAAACTGAAGCTCTTGAAATAAATAAACTACTGTCTCAGCAGTTGAATGAAATCTGTCAAAAGATGACACAAGCCGAGCCCTTGTGTGACATAACATCATCTTTAATAGATGAAGGAGTTAGCCTCAGATATGAATTTGACGATGCAGATGAAAAAATTTATGAATTCCTTTCATCGCAAGATTCGGAGCAAGGAAAGAATGCAAACCTTCCTAGGATTGAGGAAAGGCACAAAGAAATTATGTTTTCTGAATGGGAAAAACAGTTGATCAAAGGAGAAAGAGCCAAATCAAGAGCCAAAACTATGATTAATAATATAACACAGTTGGTTAATGATAGCTTATATGCCACCAATTTAATTTCAGATTGTATTCTAGGAAAATTACCAAAGGTAAAAGAGACTGATACCTGGTGGAAACAAGAATTAGTTAATAAGAATCAACAAATCAGCAAGCTTCAAGGAATTTCATGGGATATCATGTGGACATGTCTAATCAAGCCACACAGTCAACAAATGGCAATCAAGCTCCTTTCCAATGCCATTAATTACATCATTCCAGAGTTTTCTGATGCCACGTATACTGGTCAGTTACATTCGAGGCTAAGTCATTCAGCAAAGGTCAAAGATATGCTCAAAATTTTCCACCTTGGCACATTGAATGCAAGATAAAATCAATGAATCTGTTTCATTTTAATATCGCAAGTCTATTTCTAGATTTCCGATGATAGATTGTAGCAATAGTTTTAGTTATTTTGTTTTATTAAGTTCTTATTTAAACCCCTTTCATGCATTTATAAAGGGGTCTTGAGTTTGTAATATTTTGGCTTGGATGTTACATTTTTGTACTCCATCGACTACTTTATTTTTATAAAGGATCACATCTGGTGGTTTATGGCAAATTATCTCTAAGAATTGCATTTCTGTACCTTGGAGTTTGTTTTACATTGAAGCACTGGATCTGGATATTGAATTACATCTGGAAAAGTATCAAGATGAATCTGGTATTTCTATCAATTTACTGTTATTTTTCTTATGTTATGATATATTCGCTTTGAATTTGCTATCATTTATATGTACTTGTTTTACAAATATTTATTTATACATATCATTTCTGAGTGTATAGAAATATTCATCTCTCATAGTATGTGCAAATGATATATAAAATTATGAATGCAATGTGTTATTATAACTCTGTTTAATTTCTTAAACAGAGTTATCATTATTTGATACTGCATATTTCAATTAAATTATAATACATTTTCATGGTTATTGGTTTGATTGAAACAATCTTAAAGTTGTATTCATATTTGACACCCGAGTTAGTTTTAGAATTATTTATAAGTTATAGATTAAATTAGATAGATTATTTCAGTCATTTTAGTTCCATCATCCACTCATACAATCATTCCATCACCAACCCATTTATTATTAGGAAATTGGTCCTATAAATCCAGTCGAAGCCACCACACCAAACGGAAAAGGAGCTGTCCTAAGGTCCCGACCGGGTGGTTTTCCCCCAATGTTTGAAGCAGCGATTTTCGAGGCTTCAACATTTTTGGCGCTAGAAGGAGGGCTTAAGCTATGAATGGCAAGTAAATCTCAATCCACAAGCCATTCTAAGAGCAACTCACCCTCATCACCCTCTTCAATTTCTTCCACATCTCAAAACCCTAGGGAAGAAATTGATAAGAATACTCAAACACCCGCTACCAAAGTTTCAAATCAATCAGACAATCAACCTTCTAAATCCCCTGAAGTACAAGCTTTAATTCACAAATTACAAGGGTTATCATTATCTTTAGAAGAGTTTAAATTATATGAAGGTAGTGTAACTTCACAATTTCTTTCTTCCAAACCTCTTACTAGGTTACAGAGTGAAAAACTTGGTATTCCTCCAAAGTAATTTCCTTTACCTAGTAGAGTTAAAACAAGAAAAACCCCATCAGAATCAGAGAGTGATATTATTTCTTCATCACAAATACAATCATCTGTTTCCCAAACCCCAACTCAGAAAAGTGCAGTTGTCTCAGCATCGGTTGTTCAAACATTAGTTACCCAAACATCATCTATTCCAATATCATCTTCTCCAACAACATCTATCCAAACACCAACCATCTCTTCTAGTCCTTCAACTATTATCACAACAATGGCACAGAGACCATGGACTAGTCCAGGAGCTGTTGCAATGGCTGCACCTTTACATGATTTACCAGATCACCCTGAAAAATGGCTGCCAAAATTTAGTCCTGACCTTGGTATACAAGCGGAAGAACACATTAATAACTTTATGTTATCTGTAAAT
Organism: Pinus albicaulis; assembly: GCA_034641835.2. Lineage (NCBI taxonomy): Eukaryota > Viridiplantae > Streptophyta > Pinopsida > Pinales > Pinaceae > Pinus > Pinus albicaulis. The sequence continues at coordinate 1,199,066,979 of CM076574.1, forward strand.
TTGAATGCAGTAAAACATGAAGATGTTGTGGTTAGGTTATTTCCTTATACTTTGCAAGAAGCAGCAGGATCCTGGTATTTTTCATTACCTTCAGGTTCTATTGCAAGTTGGGATATTTTCCAAGAGCATTTCTTAACCAAATATGGAGATGATAGATCAATATCTACCCTAATCAATGATCTCTCCAATTTGAAGACAGAACCCAAAGAACCCATCAAAGATTTTAATTCCCGATTCAATAAACTCTTGAATAAAATCCCTACAACATCAAAGCCCAGTGAGTAGGTCCGAAGTGAATGTTATATAACAGCTTTGCCTTCAAATATAGCATTTTTTGTTGATAGAGCTGCTAAACCTACTTTGGCTGAAAACATGAAAGAAGCGATTGTAGTTGAAAGAAGGATTATTGCTTTGGATAAGAAAAATGCTATTGAGGAAAGAAAATCCAAAAAGGCCAGCTTTAAAGATGATTCAAAGAAGAAAACACCCAGAGATCCATACGACATGGAAGGCTTACAGAAAGTCCTCAAAACCATGTCTAATGAGATGGTTGAGATTACAAAGCAAGTAGCAGAGACTTCTACCAAAAGACCATTCAGAAACTTCAAAAGAACACAAGCTAAATCTAAACCTCCCAATTCAATCTCCAATGAAGAATCAGAAGAGGAAGAAGAAGAAGATACTCCTCCAGTATCAAATGAAGAAGAAGAAAAAGAGGAAATAGCTGAATTACATGCGATTTGGGATTTCATCCTCCCTAACTCAGACAGTGAACAAGAAGCCATGCCTGTAAGTATAAGGAGTAAATCTACAATGGAACCTGCTCAATCTGTTCCTAAGAAGAAAAGTACAACTCCAATTACCAAAGACAAATCCCCTGTAAAGAAAACTTCTCCCTTACCCACTCAAAATCAGCCATTATCCTCTAATCCTCCTACATCAACATCTAAGACTCTAGTGGTATCAGATCCTATGGATTATAACATTGTTGAAGACATGAAGAAGACTAGAGCGAACATTTCCTTACATGAACTCAGCAAACTTAAACATCAACAAAAGCTGCTATTGAAAGAATTAAATGCAACACCTATTGCTCCTCTACCAAGTGGTGTAGGTTCCAAAGCAGCTAAAGGAACAAGTAATCCACCAGATAAAGTAGATGCCACTGATACTGTTCTTATCGGAGAAAGATCAAATTCTCAGACACCTCCTTTTCTTTTGACTTATGAAATCTATAACAAGAATTTTCATAATTGTTTGATAGATTTAGGAGCATCCTCTAATATAATGCCAACTTCAGTCTGTGCAAAATTGAATATTGAACCACAAAAGTCTGCAGTTCACATTGTACAATTGGATCGCTCTAAAGTCCAAGTGGTAGGAGAAATAAATTCAGTTACTATTCGATTAGCTTATGATCCTAGAATTTTCCAAAGAATTGATATTCTGATTGCAGATATTCCTGAATTCTATGGACTAGTATTAAGCAGGGATTGGTCTACAAAGCATAATGGTTATATCGCAACTGATTATTCACATATGTGGCTTCCCTACAAAGGGAAACCAAATCAAATCAAAGTTGAGAGAGAAAAACACATGATGCATACTGTAACAGAATTTGGACAAGAAAATGAACCTATAGCTTTTAATAGCAATATCCTTGGAGGTTATTCTGCTGAATCATTCCTTGGGAATTTCACAGCACCACAATCATCCTTTTTTGTAAATACTTTTATTTCACAAATTGAAATTTTTTCACAATCTGATTCTTCTATAATTATTATTTTTTCTGATACAACTGTAGATAAACCTATAGATAAGTCTTTATTTTGGTCATTATATTTCGATGGATCAAAATCTAATGATGGAGTAGGAGCAGGATGCATTTTAATTGACCCATATGGAGAGAAAACCATGTTGTCATGTAGACTAGAATTTGAGTGCACAAACAATACTGCAAAATATGAAGCCTTGATCCAAGGGCTTTATAAAGCCATAGGGTTAAATGTCAAATACTTGAAAGTATATGGGGATTCTGAAATTGGCATAAGACAAGTAAGAAATACCATCCATTGTCTTTTAGGTCATCTCAAACATTATCAAACCCTTGTGCAAGACCTTACCACTCAATTTTTAGCATTCAACATCTTTTCTATTCCTAGAACTCAAAATACATCAGCTGATTTGTTAGCTAATGTTGCATCCAAACTCCTCCCTGTTGTAGATTGCAGTCCTGATAGGTTTTCAGTGGAATTAATTTTTCGCCCATCTGTTCCCGATAATATCACAAACTGGAGAGTATTCTACCATGATGAAGATATTTTGAATATATTGACTTCAGAAAAGTCTTATGATGAACAAATTATTGATGAAAATGACCATGATCTTCAAATTACCCCAAAAAGTAATGAAAATCATATTCCCAAATCTGTTGTTAAACCTGAGGACTTATATGATATAAAAGACAGGTTCAAGAAAGTTACTAATACTAAACTTCAAAGTTCCACTTTGAAGTTTGAATTAGTAAATCTTAGCTTTGAGTCTAAACCTAAAAATGTTAATTTAGGACTCGAGTTAACTCCAGAGGAAAGAATTGCTTTCATCAAACTTCTGAGTAAATATAAAAATGTCTTTGCTTGGAATTATGAAGACTTAAAAACTTATGATACTTCTGTTATTCAACGTACAATTCCAATGCTTTCTGATGTCAAACCTATTCAACAGAAGTTAAGAAAGATTCATCCAAATCTTGAAATTCAAATCAAGGCAAAACTCAATAAACTTTTAAAGGCCAAAACCATTTTTCCTATAAGACATTCTAATTGGGTCTCCAACATGGTACCTGTCAGGAAGAAGAATGGAGATATTAGAATCTGCATTGATTTTAGAAATTTAAACAAAGCATGTCAGAAGGATAATTTTCCATTACCAACAATGGAGCAAATACTTCAAAAGGTAGCTGGTTCTGAACTCATGTCCTTTCTTGATGGTTTTTCAGGCTATAACCAAATATTGGTACATCCAGGTGATAGGCTGAAAACCACTTTCAGAACCAAATGGGGAACTTATGCTTATCAGAAAATGCCTTTTGGTTTAATAAATGCAGGACCTACTTTCCAGAGAGCCATGGATATAGCATTTAAGGGTCTGATTAATAGATCAGTTGTTATTTATCTTGATGACATAACAGTATTTTCAAAGAAAAGAGCTAATCATCTGCATGATTTGAAACAAATATTTGAAAGATGTAGAAGATTTGGTATTTCTTTAAATCCAAAGAAATCCTTCTTTGCTCTCAATGAAGGAAAACTTTTAGGGTTTGTTGTGTCAAAAGATGGTATATATATTGACCCTGATAGAGTGAAAGAAATTTTTGACATTTCTTTACCTCATAACAAAAAATCCATGCAATCATTTCTAGGGAAAATCAATTTTGTAAAAATATTCATTCTTGATTTTTCTCAAATTGTTCTACCTATGCAGAATATGATTAAGAAAAATTCAGTATTCAAATGGAGTTATATAGAGAAGGAAGCCTTTGATACAATCAAACAAGCAATCATTAATGCACCTGCATTGAATACTCCTGATTTTTCTAAAGATTTTATTCTGTATACCTTGGCTACTAAAACATCCTATGCTGCTGTTTTAACACAACTCAATGATCAATAAGTAGAAGCACCAATTTATTTCTTTAGCTCAAACCTGCAAGGAGCTGAGCTTAATTATTCCGATGTAGAAAAACAAGCCTTCGTTGTGTTTAAATCAATTGAACATTTTAGACATTTTCTCCTAAAGACACATACAAAAATTATTGTCCCATTCTCTGTAGTAAGAAAATTATTAGTTCAAAAAGAAGTAGGAGAAAAGAGAGCTAATTGGGTAACAGCTTTGCAAGATTATGATATTGATATTAAGCCAGCCAAGATTGTTAGAGGACAAGGTTTTTGCAGATTGTTAGCAGGAGCTCACAACATACCAGAACATCAAGATCAAGATAACATCGTTCAAGAAAATTAGATAAGTATTATAAATTATGAATCTCAATATGTTGATCTAATTTTTTACTTGAAGAATAGGTATGCTCCTTCTAATCTCAGCTATAAGAATAAACGTGCTCTAAGATTAAAAGCTAAACATTATGAAATCATTGATGATGTGTTATTTAGAAGGAATTATGATTCAATTCTATTAAGATGTCTTGAAAATACTGAAGCAAAAAATGTATTGCAGGAATTACATGATGGACCAGTAGGTGGACATTTTGGAGGTGATACCATAGCTCACAAAATCATCCATGCTGGATATTACTGGCCTACCCTTTTCAAATATACACATGATTATGTGAGGAAGTGCGAGATTTTTCAAACTGCTACTGGAAGATAAAGGAAGCCAGCTTTTCCTTTGCAACCAGTAAACATTGAACAACCATTTGAACAATGGGGGCTTGATATTATTGGTGAAATAGTACCTCATTATTCCAAACAACACAGATATATCCTTACAGCAACAGATTACTTCACAAAGTGGGTAGAAGCAATTCCTTTAAAGGTAGCCAATTCTAATGCAATTATTGATTTCATCGATCAATTCATCATTACCAGGTTTGATGTACCTAACGCTCTTGTTTTTGACAATGCATCTTATTTTTCTGGAAATAATATAATGGAATTTTCAATCAAAAGAGGTTTTAAACTGAAATATTCAACAAATTATTATCCACAAAGTAATGGTTTAGCTGAATCTACTAATAAAAATCTCATCAAAATCATTAAAAAGACCATTGATCAGAATCAAAAGAATTGGCACAAATATTTAATTTTTGCACTATGGGCTGATCGTATTACTCATAAAGCTTCAATAGGAACTTCACCTTTCAATCTAGTTTATGGAAAAGGAGTTGTGATACCTTCAAATCTAGCTCTCCCATCATTAGCCCTAGTTCAATTTATTGAAGAGAATCCTTCATCATCTATTCAGTTGAGATTTGATCAAATTCTTAAATTAGAAGAAGATAGAGAGAAAGCAAAAACTATTCATGAAAAACATCAACAGCTTGTAAAATCTTCTTTTGATTCAAGTTCTACCGGATCCAAAACTTTGCAAATTGGTGATCTTGTTCTAAAATGGGATAAAGCACATGAAGATAAAGGTAAGCATACCAAATTTCAAAATATGTGGCTTGGACCATTTCAGATTTCTGAAAACATAGGCTCATATGCATTCTTACTGCAAGATTTAATAGGAAAGAGAGAATCTCTTCCTGTAAATGGGCTTATTTTAAAGAAATTCTTTTCTTAAGGAGGTAACCCCTTCTTACCTGTAAATATTCCTTTCTGCAATTTTTGTTTATTTTGTAAATAAAGGTTGTTAATAAGTCTTTAATTGACTTTTTACTATTTGAAAAATATCTTCAAGAAAATATTATAAATACTTATTTTATGTAGATAAGAATTTTTATACAAATGATTACAATTTTGGATAGTTTAAAATAAAATGTTAAACTTTGAAAATTTGTTCAAAATATTTGCATGATCTTTTGAAACCTTGAGAAAAATGTAAATCATTATAATTTTATTAAGCAAGGAAAGGTTATCCATAAAAAGTAAAGACTTTTCCAAGCTTTGGCATTCAAATAACTCTGAAAATTGTCATCCATTGATTCTTAAGGATAAAATCATTCCAACCTATCCATTAAGGTTTTTATTTTTTAAAATGTAATTCTAAGAAATTATATGTCAAAATTAAGAGATAAGAGGTCTCATCACAAGCCTACTTACCATGACCATAAGAAGTAATAAAACTGACATTACCAACACTGCATACCAAAGCAGGGTAATGGCTTATAATTATAAGAGAATGGGTCTCATCACGAGCCAGCTTGTTCAGTTTCATTACAACTAGTGAATGGCATTGTTATTAACTGGCTACCAAACCAGAACAATGGCTTTTAAATTAAAATAAAAAGAAGAAAAAACATAACATACAATGTCTTATGAATTTATCTTTTAAAGAATCATGATTTTAGTTGGATGGGACAATGAAATGGTTAATGGTTAAAAGGTAACCCTGTCGAGACTATGAATGTTTGCAGGCAGTAGAGGCAATGCCTATGACAATAGAGTAAAACACAAAAGCTAAAATTGGAGAAGCCCCCTACTTTATTATTATCAACCATTCAAAGCTTAAGAAAACCCAAAAATGTTTTTATTTTTGAGGAATTAGAAAGAAATTATAAGTGATTTTTATTCTTTTTCGGAGTTAGATTTATTTATAATTTCTCTAAGATAGTTTTCATTATCTTTAAAAACTTTTTACTTACTAGAAATATAGTATTCATTTTATTTTTTAGAGATAATTGTTTCTTCCAGTGAATCGCCAATTGTTGTATGGTACAACAACCCTCCCCATTTCAAAATTTTAGAATAAATTTCATTCAGAAATAGGTCCCCTTTCTTTTTAAAATAGGAATAAAATACCTAGAGGAAATCCAATCATTTTGAATAAAACAATAAAAAGTACATTGATTAGGAAAGCATATATCGCATCAACATAATATATAAAGTGTTCATATTAAACAAAGTTCGATGTGATACAGTAATCGCAATCGCAAATCAGAGATATCTTAAATTTTTAATTTTGTTTTGAAAAACTCCAATGCGATGGGACGCATCACAAATCACAAATCGCAAAACAAAAAAATGAACTTTTGATTCGGTCAATTGCAAAAATCCAATGCGATGTGATTTATCGCAATCGCATTTCGGAGAAGCAAACATCATATTCACTCATGTTACAAAATCCCGATGCGATAGACCCCACCATAATCGCAATCGCAAATCGGTGAATATCATTTGCAACTTATCTCCTTTGGAAAGAGCCGATGCTATATACCATAATCGCAATCGCAAATCGGCGGACATCATGAAATGTTATTTGTTCTCCCTTTTGAAAAACCCTGATGCGATCAATATTTAGTCTTTATTTTTATTTTTACCGTGCATATGTTATTTATTCATCGTAATCGCAAAATTCAAAAGGGAAGTTTTATATTCTCATTTCAAAATCGCCGATCTCCGATTGTACGTAATTATTAAATAAAAAATCAAACGAATGATTGTGATTGATTCTATTTTGAATGCGTGAGTGTGACTCTTATAGAGGGCATTTAAGTTTGAAACAGAGTTAATAAATAGAAATCAATTAATGGATATTTTCATACAGTTTTTCTCATTACTTCATTTTTACCGTGTCTAAAAGCTTTTCTCATTTGAAGAACAAGAAAATTCCTAATCCTCTCATTCGCCGAGCAAGTGAAATCTTACCAGACGAAAAAATGTTTAAAAGATCCAAGAAATAAAAGGTTGTTTCCGCTACAAAGATCACTGCTATTCCCATGATACCAAAAGAAAAACCAGCCAAACTCAAGATGGTAACAGATACTTCATGCCAGGGTCTTGGAAAAATGTCTTGGGAAGATGTATATAACTTGATTGAAAAAGAAAACCCTAAATTCACTGAAATGAAGGCGACAGTTCCTGATGAAGATGACTCAGATTCTGATTCTGAGACTCCTCTTAAAGCGCTTGAAAATTCATTCCTTCATAGAATTGCAACTCGTGCAAACATTTCCCCTTACTATGATGTAATTCAGTGGGTGATAGATAATGTCACCATCCAAAACAGGACATTTTCTTCATCTGCGGGAAAAATATTTGGGTCTTTTAGAGCATAGAACATAAAGGCAATGTACCATCTTCCGGACCCTCAGAAATTCTACAACAAATCCTTCATTAAGGATTTTGCTGCAAGAAATGAGACTCAGTCGGAACCAATCAGAGAATGGAGAAGAGCTCCAGAGAAACATAAAACTAAATAATCAGGTATGTACTCAGTGGAGTCTCTTTCGCCCCCATATTGTTATGCTGCCGCGATGATGTGTAGGATTTTCGGAAACGATAATTCTGCAAGATTTTCAATTCAAATGGTACCCTTAATCCATTCTGCTGTAAATTTTGAAATAATGGACTGGTTAGTTATCCTTTCAGACAAAATAGCCAATAGAATCCTAGAATATAGAAAGGATAAAGATACAGGAAATACGACCTCGTTTTACTTATGTGCCTACATTTTAGATGCCCTATGTTTCAATTCATAATTCCCCATTTTAGGTTGGAAATGGACCCCCAAAGACCCTGTTCCTATACATATTTACCATAAGCTCTTATGGAAGGTTCATTTTAAAATTCATGTATACAGGATTTGTCACGGTTTTCTGATTCCTGTCTATCAAACCATTTTCAACCAATTTCCTCCCCGGATCTCTATAAAGGCAAAGACTGATATATCTCAGATTGGTGACTGGTTTGGAGAAGAGAAATTTACCTATGTCAGAGTTTTCGGAAGCATTGTGGAGCCCCATATTTTACCTCTGTATGTTCCTGACAAATTGTTAGCACAGGAAATTTCTTATCAGTTAACAGTTGAAGGTATGTCAAGGTCTCTAAAGAATAATAAAAATTGATGTGGCCTACTTTTCCCTTTCACTACGGAAATTATACTCTTAATGACTTCAGACATGCTGAGAAGGAAGTCATAAAAATAAGGGATCTTAAGCTCTCAACAGTCCTAGGCAGGCAGTATGACCCGAAAAAAGTAGCATTTGATTTCACAACTTTAGTTTCAATCGCTCGATTTGAGCATGAGCCCGACGAATTTGATGATTTATTTGTTTCTATTGATAGATTTCCCCAAGTTTATGACTTGGCTAAATCCAAATTTCAAAGTGAGGATATGAATAAATTCATGCTATTTAGAAGTCAGAGACCGCTGAAATCTCCTCTTGACCAGTTAAGAATTATTCTGCAAGAATATGAAAATATAGAAACAGAGCAGAAAGAAAAAGAAGATGCAACTAACAAAGCAGGAAAAGAAGCATCTACCAGCAAGGGTAATGTACAGGCTAAAAAGGTAATCACAAGTGGAAAACCTAATATGAAAAAGGAAAATACTGGTAGCAAAACTGATTTACATATTGAGAAATAAACTACATTTCAAACAAAAAAGGAAAGCACGGGTATTGAGACCAATGTGCATACTGAGAAAGAAAACACAAGCAGTAAGGCCAATGTACAAACAGACAAAGAAGATATTGGTAATAAACCAAATAATCAACTTGAAAGAGAAAAGACCACTGAGAATGTGGTGGATTCTGCTGAAGTTATTGTTTCTTCCCATTTGCGAAGTCAATATGAGCAATTTGAACAGCAAATAAGATCACAAAATAATCCTCAAGTTGAAATTCTGACAGATCAAGATATGGAAATCATTCTTGAGCATCCTACAGAAGAAATTTTGTTGAAAGTAGAATAAATTCCTCCTCTAGATATCTTTTATAGTCCTAAACATAGAGCTGTTGTCAGGAAATAGAGGAAGAGAAGAAGAACATATCAAGAATCACTTTCAACCTCACAAGTTGAATTTATGAACATTGTTTGGAAAAACACTGAGGTGAATCCTTCAGAGGATCTCACCAAATTGTCACAATATGCAAGCGCCTATAGTGCAACCACTATAGACAAAGCTTCAGAAGTCACCCAAATGATGAAACAAAAGGAAGTACAGATAGCTATGCTGGAGGAACAAGCAACAGAAAATTAGCAAAATATTATGCAGTTGGAATAGCAGTTGCAAAATGAAGAGCTCAGATCTAAACAATTGAAAGAGCAACTTGGCATTGAAAAGAAAAATATTGATCAACAAGCTTTGAATAAGCAACAACAGTTAGGTCAAGAGGTGGCAAAGTTACAAACCCTATTGCAAAATGAAAAAACTACTAAGGGTGAGCAAGAAAAAATATTCCAAGCAAGATTGGACAAATTTAGGGATTATCCTAAATTAGATCAATTTAAAACTGAAGCTCTTGAAATAAATAAACTACTGTCTCAGCAGTTGAATGAACTCTGTCAAAAGATGGCACAAGCCGAGCCCTTGTGTGAAATAACATCATCTTTAATAGATGAAGGAGTTAACCTCAAATATGAATTTGACGATGCAGATGAAAAAATTTCTGAATTCCTTTCATGGCAAGATTCGGAGCAAGGAAAGAATGCAAACTTTCCTAGGATTGAGGAAAGGCACAAAGAAATTATGTTTGTTGAATGGGAAAAACAGTTGATCAAAGGAGAAATAGCCACATCAAGAGCCAAAACTATGATTAATAATATAACACAGTTGGTTAATGATAGCTTATATGCCACCAATTTAATTTCAGATTGTATTCCAGGAAAATTACCAAAGGTAAAAGAGACTGATACTAGGTGGAAACAAGAATTAGTCAATAAGAATCAGCAAATCAGCAAGCTTCAAGGAATTCCATGGGATATCATGTGGACATGTCTAATCAAGCCACACAATCAGAAAATGGAAATCAAGCTCCTTTCCAATGCCATTAATTGCATCATTCCAGAGTTTTCTGATGCCATGTATACTGGTCAGTTACATTCGAGGCTAAGTCATCCAATAGAGGTCAAAGATATGCTCAAAATTTTCCACCTTGGCACATTGAATGCAGGAGAAAATCAATGAATCTGTTTCATTTTAATATCGCAAGTCTATTTCTAGATTTCCGATGATATATTGTAGCAATAGTTTTAGTTATTTTGTTTTATTAAGTTCTTATTTAAACCCCTTTCATGCATTTAGAAAGGGGTCCTGAGTTTGTAATATTTTGGCTTGGATGTTAGATTTTTGTACTCCATCGACTACTTTATTTTTATAAAGGATCACATTTGGTGGTTTATGGCAAATTATCTCTAAGAATTGCATTTTTGTACCTTGGAGTTTGTTTTACATTGAAGCACTGGATCTGGATATTGAATTGCATCTGGAAAAGTATCAAGATGAATCTGGTATTTCTATCAATTTATTGTTATTTTTATTTTGTTATGAGATATTCGCTTTGAAATTTCTATCATTTATATGTACTTGTTTTACAAATATTTATTTATACATATCATTTCTGAGTGTATAGAAATATTCATCTCTCATAGTAAGTGCAAATGATATATAAAATGATGAATGCAATGTGTTATTATAACTCTGTTTAATTTCTTAAATAGATTTATCATTATTTGATACTGCATATTTCAATTAAATTATAATATATTTTCATGGTTATTGGTTTGATTTAAACAATCTTAAAGTTGTATTCATATTTGACACCCGAGTTAGTTTTAGAATTATTTATAAGTTATAGATTAAATTAGATAGATTATTTCAGTCATTTTAGTTCCATCATCCACTCATACAATCATTCCATCACCAACCCATTTATTATTAGGAAACTGGTCCTATAAATCTAGTCAGAGCCACCACACCAAATGGAAAAGGAGTTGTCCTAAGGTCCCGACTGGGTGATTTTCCCCCAATGTTTGAAGCAGCGATTTTCGAGGCTTCAACAAACCCAAACATTTCCATACTTTCCACAAGTTTATAACATGTACTCATTGGTCAATCTTACATAAAAATGGTAGTCACACCCCAGCTATTATTACAAGGCCAAAGACATCATCGTCGCATTTCAAAGTGATGGAAAACACATCATCACTTTTACATAAAATAAATGCATACATTATTGATAAAACAAGGCCAAAATAACATTGTTTCTTAACAAGCGATGGAAAAACACATCATCACTTTCACAAAAAATACAACATATGATTTACAAAATAAGGCCATGACAAGATAACACATCTAAAAAAATAATCTAGAAAAACCCCTCTTTAGCAAAGTGAATGGGCTATCCCCCTGTGGGAGACTCACTTGTCGATCAAATCTTTCAACTGGTTCATGTATGGGCGCATTGTCTTTAAGGTGTTGATTTGGATGGAGTCTCCAGCACGTGGCTCTTTGATGGCCACTTCGGTTGCAATAACTGCAATGGGTCTTCTTCCTCCATACCTGCTTAACTACTTTCTTTTTCCGCTGTGGAGAAGTTTTTTTTGCCTCATCCTCCTTTGTGGTTCCATTTTTTTCCAACACTCAGCAAACACATGGTTATGTAAACCAAAAAAATGAGACGTTTTTCGATGCCCTGATTTACGACCATGATTATCAACATTCTTATAATCAAAATGAACTTTGGAATAGTGAGACTTGTTCATTAGGGGAATTTTGAGGTCTAAAATGGGCCTCATAAGAAACATGTACAACCTAAATAAAATTTATAATAACCAATAGGATTCAATATGATGATGTCAACCATGGGGGATGATTCACCATTTTTGGAGTAAAAAAGTAAAAATATTAAAAAATAATAAAATAATGAAACTACTTTTTCAACTCGTATTTTCAACTTATCTCGCTAAGTTTTTTCTCAAATTTCAAGTGAGAGTACTCATTGGATGCAAAATTTAATTCCTCATCCAAAAAGTACCCATGTTGCATACTTTTTATGGAGCCTGCTACACGAAAAATGAAAAACACATGAAAAACGTGATTACAATCACGTTTTTCATGTATTTCTTATTTTGCGTGTAGCAGGGTCCATCGAAAATATGCAACATGTGTACTCCTTGGATTAGGAATAAAATTTTTCATCCATCGAGTGTTTCCACTCAAAATTTTAGTAAACCCGTAGGGAGATAAGTTGAAAATACAAGTTGAAAAAATAGTTTTTTCTTTTCTACCTCTAAAATTTGATGATGTAATCTAATATTATTTTATTATTTTCAATATTGTTTTATAATTTCCTTAGGAGGTCCATTTTAGACCTCAAAAATCCCTTAATGATACCTTCCCTGGTGGTCTCTGGTGCGATCATGGTGATGAGAGCTTGCCTCAGCTCTTTCACTGCAACATGCACTACCATGGAATGATGGTGAAGTGTTCCCATCAATCCTCTTCCCTGGTGCATTCAACAATGTATATTTGCCTTTTATGTCCTTAGAAAATCCTTCTTCAGTGTATCCCAAACCTGCATAGCGAGTTCTTTGCAGAACCTCCAATGGTTGGGTTATGCCTTGGCCACGAACGCCAAGTCCTCCTCCTTTGTACCCCATCTTGGTGAGGAGTCTCATGCCGATTCCTGTAATGGGTATCTCCACACTACTAATAGAAATAATATCATGTGAAGATGAAACTGAAGAAAAATCAACACTATTTACCTCAGCTGTCAATTTTGACACAGGTGAAGAAGGGTTCTCTAAGCCTTCGTTACGCTTCAATTTCTCCAAGGTGTCTGTCGCGGCTTGTAGCTAACGCTGCATTCACTTCTTCTCCTCCTTCTCTTCCTCTAGGAGTTCCTTCAACCCATCATGATCTGTTTGAATAATTTCGTTGTTAGGCTTCAATTCCTCCAACGCCTCTGTCGTGGCTTGCAACTGAAGCTACAATCGGTGTTTGTCCTCCTTCTCTTCTTGTAGGAGTGTCTTTAATTCAACGTTGTTTGCTGCTTTTTTATCACAAGCTTCATATAACATGTACGTTTTATCGAACACCTTGAGCATGGTTTCATCAATTTCCTTAACATTTTCCATTCCTCAACTCAGCGAACGTTCAATGGTTCACGTCTGCAATCCAATCAGCAAGAAGACTACTCTGATACCACTTGATCCAGGTAAAATTTCTAAAACCCTTAACCAAGACCTTTTACTTCGGCTGATGTGTTAGAATTACATTTAATCAAAGCGTTAATGAACATAAATGAACATATGCATGTTGTAAAGAAGAGGAACATAGCAAGCATTAGCAACATACAATATTGATAATAGAGCTTGTCCAGGAGGGTCTACGTCTCTGGGCCTCGGTGTCAAGATGGTGTAGGCTGCTGCATTAGGTGTTGTAAATAGTGAAAATGTACATGGATGGTGTTTTCTGTGTCATACAAGGAAAATTTCCTCACGCATGAGTGGATGGATCTCTGCTCGAGATGTTATACTCTCAATCCTGTTTCCTATAGGAATTCTCACTCTAAAAAAGGACTCCTATCAGTATGACAATAACTCACACATAATGACTATCAGTATCTCGCCAACATGGAAACAAAGGGATCTCAATCAAACATACATGTGACAATGAGAACCCCGCCAACATGGCAACAAAGGGATCTCAAACATAATACAATCCATGATAGAAACTACATCTCACATCAATAACAAAACAAGATCCCACATCAAACATCAACAGGGATCTGTACAACACAATACATCTCATATCAAAGAGACAAAGAAGTACATGAAATCAACACATCATATGCCTCACACTGAAGATGACTGAATAATGGGTTGCTCCGCTGCTAAATCTGAAATCACCATCGCAATCGTGGTGTCAAAAGGTGTGAAATCGACTACTCACTCACTGAATGCTGACACCTGCACTCTACTTTGAAAAGTGGCTGAAAAATATAAAGCTCAAATGGAAAATCTGAATACACCATCAAATTCATGGTGTCGAATAGTGCAAAATTGACTGTCAAATTTCTGAATTCTGACAAAGTGAAAATTTGGGCATTAGGGAATCTTTTGGATTCCCCCTAGCTTCCTCAAAGATGGTGTGCCATAGGGAATCTATAAATATGCAACTCAAAATAGGAATATGATCTCACCATTGAGATCCTTGCGAAATTTTGAGAAGAATGAGTATAAATTTGACCTCATTCTGACACTGGATAATTTCAGCCTCCAAGGAATCTAAAATATTCCCTCAAGCTTCCTAAAGATTCTCCTCCATACAAAGTCTGCAAAACTGCTACTCAAAAGGAAAAAAATTTCGCACCATTGTGCTCCCTACGAAATTATGGTTAAAATGCATATAAAGTTTAATACATTCTAAAAATTTTACCTCCTTGAGATCAAAAGATTCCCTTGGCATCATACAGGAATTTATCTCGAACTGTGTGCCTGCATATGCACTAGTCTGGTCTCTGCCTTGAAATTCGTGCCCACACTTCTTTTGCCTTGGCCTGGGCGCATCCGAGAAAGATGGGTTTAAATGTTAATTCATGGTGAACTTCTCAATGGGTCTTGTTGTTCTTTGAGTTGATTTTGGTCAATAATCATGCCAAAGCATCTAAAATGTTTTTTTGCGTTTTTAAAATATTTTGGAGGACCAATGCACAAGATTGATTTTAATCAAATGGTTAAGGTTTTAAATCTTACTGATAATATCAATAATTTAAAGTCAGGGCGGCTTGTTCATCTCATACAGTAATTAGGATTTCATGATTTCGATTAAGTAGAAAAAGAAGATATGATTATTAAACATTCAAATTGAACTATCCATTAAAAGATAAGCTAGAAAACTTTTAAACAGTGTTTATAAGTTCAACAAAATATATTTAACATCACCAAAATATTGACGATTTATTGATAAAAGGGATTTACATTAACAGATTGTCAAGCAAATCATTCTTTATAATAATTATAACTTCAGGAGGAATTATAAGGTTGTTTAAACACAATCAACCTCACCTAATTATTTTGATGATAATTAAACATATGAAGGAACATAATGACAAAAAACTGGAAAACTCACAAGGAAGACAGAGTTGTACGAGATGAGTTCAGAATCCTGCTTTGTATTATTGATGATCAACAAAACTTAGTACAATTTCTGTTTACAAAATCTCCTTATCCAAGGGTGCAACCCTTCATAACTCATGCAGAGAGTTATTTATACTAACTTACAAAACTTTGGAAATATCTTAACTTATCTTACAATAATATAATAATGAGAATAAAAGAAGGCGATAGATGATGAAGTGTCTCTTTTATTCTGGAGGTTGTTGATGATTCAACCTCTTTTGATGAAAATTGTTGTTGATTTGGCTCTACAAAATTGGGTGTGTTGGCATGCTGTAAAATTAATTTTCACTGGATAGTTTCACAAAAATTATCCCACTGTTCTTCACTCGGAATTTCACAATTCATTATTTTCCTGAAAATTTCATCCACCTCAGTAAATCTATCAAAAGTTGGTTTTTGGATGAACAATTGTTTGATTTGATGTTGAATAATTAAGTCAAATTGTAAAGCTTCAAGAAAACCTTTGCCTGTGATGTGACCTTTAATACCTGCAAACTTTGTTTTATCCATTGCAATTGTATACAACTTTTTGCAATAATCTTCTAACTTGACCAACTTATCATCTAATCCAACTAAACTTGGCAGACCTTTTTTATTTAAAATATTAAATTTAGTATGAAACCTTTTGATAATGACATTTAAGGCTTCACACTTGATCTGCAACTGGTTGATCAAGTTCCTCTTTTGCAAAAAATTCTTTATCTCCAGAATACTTGCAGTCCTGTCTCAGATATTGATTTCTTCCAATTCCTCCTTCTTCTTTGAATTAAGAACTTTAATGATATCTGAAGCTTCACTTGGTTTCTCTTGGAGTTGGTCCTTCCCTTCCTGAATTGTTGTTGTGCATTTTTTGATGAGTTCCTGCTACTCGAAGATGATTTGAATGGATGGCCATATTTCAGTGATGGAGTCACTGACATTTTCCCAGATAATCTTCTTGCCTTCTCCTAAAGTTGATTCCATTAGAGTTTCACTTTCTAGTTCTTTGATTCTAAGCTCCAATTGATGAGTCTTCTGCATTTCATTCAGATACAAAGTATCATTTCTAATATTTTGAGACTGAAGTAGTTGAAACTTCTGATTTAGCTTTTCATTTGCTTGCTTCTAAGTGGCCAATTCTTGAGATAGTTGTACTAGATCAGTCATGTCCAAGGCTGCTGAGGTTTCTGCACATGCATAAGATGTTTGAGTTGTTGGAGTAGGATCAGCAATCACCTGGAGTGTTGATTTCTCTTTCAGCAGTTCTTCAATCTGTTCTTCCATTTTTCTGATCTGTAGATTTTGGTCAATGATTAGCTTAAGCATTTCCTCTTTTTCAGATTCATTCTGTGCTATCTCTTTGGTCTATGGGTCTTTAGTCGAAGGCAACTTAAGTTGCTTTCGCAGGGCAACAATGTCTGCATTTTTCTTCTTGATGATTTCTTTAGCTGCTTTGTAGTTAGCAGGATCATATCCTAATTTTACTAATAATTCTTCAAATGTATTTATCCTGTTGTCTTTAGGTAAAGAAGAGAGTTTCTCAATATTCAACTAGGATTTCATATTTGACAGTGCTACTTTTGATTTTTAAAGAGACATAGCTGTTGTAGTCATCGTTTAAAATAACATTTCTCCTAACTGCATGTGCATGTCCATCTGATCAATTGGATGTAATTGTCTTGCATCAAATGAGAGAAAAATCTTCTTGTAGTCTACATAAGTTTTCAAAAATGGCACTGTTTCTTGCAGGAAGGCCATCTACATTCTTCCCTTCCCACTGTTAAAGGCAGTGTGAAGCGTGTGTTGTGAAGTAGATGCTTGTTTCCAAAATTGGATATAAACATCTGACTTCAATGCTTCAATCTTTTGTTTGATTTGTAGAAATTTGGAGAAGATATCCTTCTCTTCTTAAGAGCTGGAATCTGTATGTTGGATGATCTCCAAGGGCTCTCTTGTAGGTGATGCTGATGAAGAAGTCTGAGGAATATTTTTAAAAGTGGAGACTTCAGTTTCTCCCAAATCTATGATCTCTGGTTGTTTATCCTCTGAAAGAAAGGAAGAATCAAGCCTTGGTTTCTTATGCTGCAACATGAATTCTTTCATAAGCTCCTTGGAATGTGGTGTCTCTTCTCTGGCCCTATTTTGATGTTCACTGTCAGGCACTGGTGTCTGTACATTTGAAGTATAAATGACCTATTCCTCTGCTTCTTGTAAACTACCTTCTACCCATTCATCCTGATTCATGTACTTTTCAATTTATGCTCTAGAGGTGTGAGTGTAAGAAGTTGTCTTGGATTCAACTCTTAGAGCAGAAATAATGCCATGAGGGTCATATGACCAAGTAAAACTTGACTGAAAACCCATCTTCTTTAATAGTGCATCTGCATCAATACCATTTGCTCTGGTATTACAAATGAATGATCCAATGTTTGCTTTGATTTTAAACTATACTTTCCTCCTTCCTAATTTAAAACGAAATTCATCCATATTTAACATATGTCTTATGTATTCTAATGAGAAAAATATCATAGGCAAATATTTCAGAATTTTTTATGGTGGAAGATCACATCCATACACTTTGTTCTCTGTGTTATTCTTGTACAAATACCAATCTCCTGTCTTTGCTTGTTTATTGAGGTGCATAATTCTCTTGATGTCTTCTCCAATTCCAGGCTCTATTGAACTAGTAAGGAACTGTCTGACTGGATGAATGAATAAGTCTATCAATTCTGAAAAAGAAGTAGTTGTTGAAGATGCTCTGACCAATTCTGCCGATTGAATCACTGATTGATTCTCTCCCTGCGCGTTCTGCTTGTTGAAATGAATGGGCAACATATATTCCTGCTGAAACAAGATCATATGAATAATAACAAAAGAATAAGAAAAGGCCCCTTGAGTGGTAAAATTCATAAATTGTTCATGTAAAACATCATCCAAGAAATTACTGTAATTGTACATAAACAACAGTGGTTTGTCAGGGCTAAAGATGGATAAGAAACCTAGGATGAGTTCATCAACGGTTTCATCATTGGGATATACTAACATACAAGAAAGGAAAGAAATACAATGTTTATAAGCAATGGGGAAGATGGAGGATTCATATGGGGGATTTCTCTTGGGTAAATATGCATCCTCAGGTAGAAATATTTCGAATATATGAGCTCTCTGTGGGAAGGATAATGTGTGATAAATATCCATGAGGGCAGTAGGGGGAAAATGAGATAAGGAGTCAAAAGGAGGGATGAGAAGAATTTGATTAATGGTTTCAGGAGATATGGCTATCATAACGTTTCCATTTTGAGATACTGCTTCTGACACCAGAAAATTAAATCGAGGAATGGGTGAGTTTGAGGGAATGCAAACAGAGGTAAAATGGACTCCCAAAACCAGATAGGGTCTTTTTTATCCAGGTTTTTCTGTTTTAGCCATAGGTGTAGCTTGTAGAATTCAAATTCAATGTGACAATTAGTAATTTTGAAATACGTATCGAATAGGAGAGTGAGGTCGAGGTTGATTTGTGGATTTGTAGGAATGTCTTCTGCAATGGCTTTGGTAGCTTTAGGAACAACCTTGGCAGCTAGATGAGCGACCTCTGGTGTGACCTCTGCAATACTATCAACATTCGAGATTTATTCTGTCATACTTTTCTTACCTTTACCTTTCGGAGTGGTTTGCTTCTTTTTTTGGCCTTAGGTGCCATGCTTGACTGTAATAAAATGGTACAGGGAATTACATCGTTCGGTTTACAGAAAAAATGGTATGGTTTGGGAATATGAAGGGCAATCATAGAAGCTAATTCAAAGTGAAACAGTAATGGAGGTGAAGGTGAATTGAAGGTGGAAGTAAAATTTTGAGCGGGAGACTGTGAGAAATTTTATAGATTATGGTTCAGGTTCAATAGTCATGGCTAATAGTCAAGCAGATTTACTGCGCAATGGTAAGATTAACGGGTAATTTGAGTGAACTTATTGGCCAACGAGAAGATTAACGGGTAAATAGAGGATTAGGGATAATGGATAACGAATAGGTGACGTGGAATGACATCAGTGATGGACGGATGGATGGTTATGGTGCGGGCGAACGATAGTGGAAATGGAAAACCAGAGGTGTATTTCATGGGTGGTACCCTCTGGTTTCTGGTTTTAGGCAGAGCGGGTGCGAAGTCACCTCATGTTGCCACATCACGAAAATGGGCGCCCATTGAAACCGGATTTCGCCCCACCCCCGCCCCACCCCCTCTCTTTAACAAGAAACAGGCAGAGGGAGTACGAAGTCATTCTCCGTTGTAGATCTGAGGGCAGCTCAAGATCTACCGTCAGAAACTGCAAACACTTTAATCCTTTGATTTGACCGCTTGTCGTTTTCTAACTTTACAATAAATCAATATGCGCGCATATAAATAAATTTAATTTAATGAATATAATAAACCATTTTTCAAAGGTTCAAACATACATGAATTAAGCTTTACATTTTGAAATTGTGGCGCATTTAAATAGGCGGCCATTTTATCATTTTTATTGCTAAAGCATTGACATTTTTATTTTATGCTTTCTCTAACATTTTTTTCATGGGCCTTCTTTATTTAGGGCAAACTATCCTATCAGTTTTCTTAACATGGATGTAATAAATATATTTTTCCTAACATATTTTCAATTTCTTTTTCATCCATGTTCTAACTTAGCATTTTATATTTTATATTTTTTTTAAACTACCATGCTAACTTACAACATCGGCTCCAACTGGGGACTGCTTCTCCCTATGGGATGCAGAGAACATGCAGTTCCATGTGCCTTCTCCTCGGGCTATGGAGTCTTTGTTGTAGAAAACACATTGACTTCAAATGATTAAACAAAATGATTATGTACAATGATGATGTGATATCTCTTTCAATGCTAGATGTAGTGTTTCAAAAATCTGCCATTGACAGACAATGTTGAAAATTTTCCTTCAAGATTCTACAGAACAAATGTGTTGTTTCCTTTCACCTCTACAATACTGAGTGGCCCAAACCATAAATTGTCAAATTTTCCATGTTTGCCTTTATCTTCTCTCCTAGCATCCCATCTTAGGACTAAATCCCCTTCTCTAAAAATCTCTTTCCCTTGCTTTTCTGTCAAAGAGGCTCTTCATTTTATTCTTATATTTCTTTAGTTTGTACTGTATCTCATCTCTATTTTCATTCAACTCAATGATATGATTAATCCTTCTAGAGAAATAATCAAGTTCATCAGTACATTCATGTAAGAACTTGAGTACAGGAAAATCTAAATTTGTAGGAAAAATAACATCTTTTCCATAAACTAATTGGAATGGGGATTTACCTATTGATCTTTTTGGGGAAATTATGTTTCCCCAGACTTCATAAATCAAGTGACTGTCCCAATTCTTCTTGTGGTATTCTATATTTTTCTTGATTACTTTCACTAAACTCTTATTTGATGATTCAACAAGACCATTTCCTTGTGGATAATAGGGAGTTGAGTGATGCAGCAAAATTTGATATTTCTAACAAAATTCTATCATTTTTATTCTGTTGAATGTTGTGGCATTACCAGTGACTATCTACTGTGGGAAACCAAATCTAGATAGAATATTCTCTTCAATGAACTTTATCACAACAGAATCTGTAGCATTTCTTACTGGAATGGCTTCCACCCACTTGGTGAAATAGTCAGTTGCAGTCAAGATCCATCTGTGTTGACTACTGGAGGCTAGATGAATTTCACCTATAAATTATAATCCCCATTGAAGAAGTGGTGTTGAAACAACTACTGGAACTAGTGGAAGGGTTGCCATTTTTCTCTTACCAGCAAACATTTGACATGGAACATAGGCTCTTACTTTTGATCCTACTTGTTAAAACAAGGTAGGCCAATAAAATCTTGCTCTCAATATCTTGTATGTTGTTGCTCTCCAAGAATAATGGCCTCCACAAATTTTTGCATGAAACTGATCAATGATTCCTTCAGTTTCTGATTCTGTTAGGCAAAGTGGTAAAATATTAAGAGGATCCTTCTAGTTTAGGTTGGCATTCATAATACATTACTTGATAGATTTCAACTTGAGTGTTTTTCACTGGTTCTTTGAAAACTGAGCTGGACATTCAAAATGAATAAAAAAGTGGACAATGTTTGCATACCAATCTGATGTAACAAATATTTTTCAATATGAATTGGGATTGTCTGAGTTGAAGGAGAAGGTTCTTGTGTATTCTTTCCTTGCACTCCATGGGAAGGTTCTTGTGGATTCTCCCCTTCTGCATTCAAGGAAGGTTCTTGTGTATTCTCCCTTTCCAAATTCGAAGAAGGTTCTTGTGTTTTCTTCTATGAAACTTCAAAAACTAAATTTATGCCCAAGACTTGACAATTGGATTCAGATAACAACTTGGCTAAACCATGCCCCTTCACTAACTTGGTAGTTTTGATGGTGATATCAAACTCAAGAGTCTGAGTTATTCATCTACCCCTTATACCATCAGTGTTTGGCTGTGTGAGGATTGTTTTGACAATGTTATTAGGCACATAGGCAATGATAGTTGAATGAAGAATATACATTCTAAAATACTTAAGGGCTTGAACCAAGGCATAGACTTGTTTTTCAATAATATCATATCTTAGTTCGGCATTTCTCATGACCTTACTAAAGACTGCTATTGGTTGATCATGGTAATCCTCATTATTTTTCAAAAGAATAGCTGCAAGGGTAGTTTCTAAGGCAAAAGAAAACATGCTTAAAGGTTCTGAATAGTTTGGACTAGCTAAGGTTGGGGCTTCAAAGATGGATTTATTTCTCTGGTAAAAGAAAATCTTGCAAAAACAATCCATTTAACTTTGTGGTTATTTTTAAGCATGTCTGTTATATCTTTTACTATTTCTGCATAATTTGGTATAAACCTTCTTAAAAAATTTATTTTGGTATAAACTGATGTTTAAGATTATCCAGGATTGAAGGCCTATATTTTATTTGTTTCTGATATTGAATATGAAAATGATCTGGAATCTTGAAGGCACTAGCTGAAACAACTAATGAATTTGCATGTAAGTTTTCATCTCTAGGAATAAAGGTGATGTTAAAAGCATCAAAGGTTTTTCAATTGTGTCCCAAATCTCATTTCAATAAGACCTAAGTCTAGGCTGCTTCGTTTGGAAAAGACTCTTAACTTGTCTTACTATTAGTTCTGAGTTGGTGAAAACACTTAAGTTTTTTACCTTTAAACTTCTGGCAAGTTGTAATCCTAGGATAAAAGCTTCATATTCTACAACATTGTTTGTTACCTCAAAGTCTAATTTACATGATATTGTAATATTTTCCTTTTCGGGTGAAATCAAAACAACTCCTGCTCCAGCTCCATCTTTAGTGCAAGATCCATCAAAAAAATAATTTCCAAATTTCAGTATGACGTGGTTTAGAGGTGTCAACTATATCCTAAATTTTAAGCTGAGAATCCTGTGAAGTGTCTAATGATAGTTGAAAGCAACTAAATTCTTGATCTTCTGCATAAAAGGGGTGATTCCTAGCTTGATTAGCATTACAAACAATGTTTAGGAATCTTACTTCTCTATACAATCTAAGGCTCTCTCCACCATATACTAGGATAGTGGCAAAAGACATGTCCATTTGAATACTTCCTCCCAATTTTGTACAACATGATCTAGATAAGAGCATTCCAAATTTGGGAGGAATTTCAGTGACAACTATGTCTAATACTACACTCTTAACTAGTATTTCGTGTAAAGTGACTATTAGATCTTTAATGAGTCCTAAACATTGGACCCTCTTTCAATCAAAAGTGTACAAGTCGTGATAAGTCCGAGTGATATCTATATTTAGTTGTTCCATGATGACTTTAGGCATTAAATTATGCGAAGCACCCAAATCAAGCATATCGTTGTATAATAGAGAATCATGCACCTTTAAAGTCAGATAAAAGGGTGGTATAGATTCATCAATCATGTCAGAACTAGGACCAAAAGCTATAGTTGGTCTTTCATTCTGTAGACTGATAATATCTCCTTCAACGTCCATACTATAATTTTGGATCCACTTGGTTACTTGAATTTTATACCCTGGATTTTTGGAGAGTTCAGAAAGTGGAATGAGAATTTTGACTCTTTCTAATTCTTTCTCAACATTAAAGGCAGTCAAATTTTTTTTATCAATCTGAGTGGAATCAGTTGACTAATTTAAAGGTTGAGGAGGAATAGTTTGAGTTTTAGTTGATTTCAGTTGAGGTTCAATTACTACAAGGTTCTTGGGAGGTCTACCAGGACTAGCTCTAGGTCTTAAGTCATATATTTGATTGAGTTCTGCAATTAGAAACTCAGAAAAAGCTTTATACTTAGAAAACTAAGAAGTATATTGGTTTTCTTGAGGGATTTGGTTTTGGGAAATAGGGACAATGCCAGTTTGAAAGGAAGTTTGATCTACAATGTTAATGTCCTCAGTAATTGAAAAAGTATTGTCCTCAGGTTGTTGATCATTAATCAACAATGGAGTAGGAACTTTTTGTTTATTATGAGGCCTCTGGAGAATTTGCATTGGATCAACTTTCTTGTACTGAACTTGGGCTTGTGTTTTTGGTCTAGAAACAATATGTTGGATTGTTCTTGGTTGAGTCTCAATTTTCGAAATTCTATTGGATAGATTTCTAAGCAGAGTTGTGATTTCATCAATATTTGAATCTTCACTTTTTGACTTAGAGGAAGATGCTTCCTGATTTTTTTATTTTCTTTGGGCTTTTTCCTCTTTAGCTCTAATTTTACTAGAAGTTGACCTACTGGCTTCTACCTCGATAGCATTAGTTTGCATATCTTGTAATATATTATAAATTCTCTCCCTCAACACAGTTTTCCATAGTTTCGTAGCGTTTCCTAGGCTTGAAGCGAGGAAAACGCTACGAAACCACCTGTAGCCTTCTTTTTGAATTTAAAACCACTTTAGGTAGCTTCCAAGGAAATTAAATGATATGGAGGATGTTTCAGGGCATGATGAACACAATGCAAAAGGAAATAAGCATAAATTTTGATGGCAAAGGTCATTTTTTGTACACTACGAAACTGTCATACTTTCATAGTTGTCTTCATCTCATAGTTTTTGGGTAGTTTTGGACAGCTAGACACTTTCAAAGGGTCAAGGGACTTTTCCAACAATCATCCAAGACTTGAAGACCATGAGATGAGGACAACTCATCAGTAAAATCATTCATTGAATATAAGGTCCATTTTTCCTGAAAAATAGGGTTTGTTTCTAGATTTTGAGGAGGCTAATCAAGATGTCAAGTAGTGATGAGTTCTGTAATAGCTCATTCAAAAATATGAAGCATTAGTTTTCATATGTGTAACTGTTTTAGGAGATAAGGTAGTTGATGTAATAATTAGTAGTTTGAGTCCTATTAGGAAGATGATTGTTTTGTAGTGTAGCTATCATTTTCTCATTAAAGCACATGCTTTCCTGTTATGCAAGGTGTCATTAGGAAAATTTCGTTGAATCTAGACAAGAGGCAGATCATCTCTCATGTAACAAGGTCTATTAAAGGGCATATATTCGAATTTGTAAAGGGTTGGAGATTTTTTTGGAAATACTGCAGCTTTATGTAATTTGACTGATATCAATAATACAGAGGATTTTTCTTGAAAAACTTGAGATTCTCATGGAGTTTTTAGTGCTTATCTGATCTATATTTTCTATGTGTACCATTTATAGTGGTTTTCATCTTTAATACTCAGAATTCATAGGTGTATGCTCTGACTTCATTTATTGATGAAATGGCTGTGCTATTTCATGTTTCATGTGTGATTTACCTCTACTAAAAACTCTTACCTACCTCAGCTTCCATGTCAAGAGAAATTATCACTGAAATACTAAATTTTTTGACTCCATAAGCCCAATGATTGCACACTTGTACTCTTTTCAACCTACACACATCACAATCAAGTTATTTTCCAAGTAGAGTTAGCCATATAAAGTTCATTATTATCAAATATCATTAACCCCTTTGAGAGAGACCTCTCAGACTGAAGAGGATAAGCTTCAATTACAAGTTGGTTTGAAACAGTTACATGAAGTTGTCTAATTAGCAGCCAATCAAGTGCAATTTTGTGATAACATTTGATGCGTCTGCCGGGAGCCTGAAGATTATATTTTTCCTAAATTTTGAAGCTGAACTTCTGAAGGTAGCAGGAGCTCAGAAAGTTTTTTGAGGCTACATCTACCTTGGTGACTCGATTCAAAATTCATATGTTCAAAGTGGCTTCGAGAAGGAGATACACGAGTAATCCTGACCCAGATCCACTTACCATTGTGGACAATTCAAACACCATATCCAGAGGCATTCAAGGCATTTATGCAATATCAGGTACTCCATTACATACAAAATCCTTGTTCTCTGAAGTTTTAAGAATTCCTAAAGATAAAATATTTGATGATAAAATTCAGGAAGTCTTATTTAGGTCTGAAAGTGAAAAAGAATTGACTGAAATTGTCTTAGACCTACATAGAAGAGGTATTGATACCTCAGCCTTAATAAATAAAAAATATAAAGAAGAGTTTTGGGAAGAAGTCACTTCAGAGTTACTGTTAGAGAAAGAATCTTTGGATAGGTTGAAGTAACTAGACACATTTGAAATTTTGTTAAGAAGTAAAACTGGTATTCTTCTTCCTGATTGGAGTTCAATTGTGACTGGACAAAAAATACCAAACAACCCTCCTCTTAACAGTTCCGCTTCCTGTACTGCTGATTTCCATAAAACTACCACAGTCCTAGTAATCATGGCTGGAAATGTGCCACCTCCACCTGTTGCACCTGCTAGGTATGCCCCTCCGCCCTTCCAGTTTTCCTAAATGCCCTTCCTAGAAAATATTATGCTAGAATAAAAACTTGGGGAAGTGATGAAGAGATTATAGTTGAAGAGCATGTAGATAAGTTCAATGAATTTATAGACAGGGAGGAGGTTGACCATGAGGATGTCAAGATGATATTGTTTTCTTAGAGCTTCACTGGTGAAGTTAGGAAGTGGTTCAAAGCCCTTAATCCTGGAATCCTACATAATTGGAATGAATTTGTAGATAGCTTCTTGAGGAAGTGGGGAAATAGAACCAACCCTATATAAGCCCTCATTGAGTATAATAGTTTGAAGAGAGCTATTGATGAAATTGTTCAAAACTTTTCAAAGAGATTTAACAAAGTGTATGACTCTATCCCTGTTAAGTCTCTATATTAATAGAGTAGTCCCTTATTATGTTAGTGTAGCCCCCCTTATTGTTATTTTTGTACCTCTGTAACCCCCATATTGTTATTATTGTGCCCTTACATTATTATTGTTAGGTCTTCTAGGGTTACATTGTGGCCCCACTAGGATTACATTTTGGCCCCATGGACTCCTATATATAGAAAGGAGGTTTTTTCATTTGTATCATCCAAGAATTGTTCATTCATGTAATGTATTGGAGGTTTCCCCCTCGAAGTGGCTTATTTCTAAGGCATTGATATCTCTTTTATTCTATTTTTGGAGTTGGTTTCACAACATTTGGTATCAGAGCTTTGGATTCTAGGGTTTCGCTGCTCCAAACAGGTCATCGTGGAATTTTCACTATAGCTTCTTTCTTTCTTTTTTTACGAAGGTTAAAAAGCTGAAATTTTTAGAGTGTGAAGACGAAATACTGAGGAACATCTTCGCAAAATATTAGAGCTTGGTTCGCAATATTTGCAGAGATATGATTTGTGGAAGTCAGGGATTTTTGCATGCTCCTGAATTTCACTTAAAAAGGTCATCGCGGAATTTTCTCTATAACGTTTTTTCTACGAAGGTTAAGAAGTTGAAATTTTTAGAGCGTGAAGCTGAAATCCGAAGGAACATCATCGCAAAAATTCAGAGCTTGGTTCGTAACATTTTCAGAGATATGATTTGTGGAAGTTAGGTATTTTTCAGGCTCCCGAATTTCATCTCAAAGAGGTAATCGTGGGAAAATATTCATAACTCTCTCTCTGAACATCGGATTGGAATTATGTTAAAATTTATTGGAATTGCACGGACTGTAGTTTCATGTCTATACATTTTAGTGCCAAAGGAGTAAACAGTTACATGTGGAAATTCGTACAAGTTCGCTCTACTGAACCAGTCCATAATTAGGTCATTGTGGGAGATTGGACATAACTTTTCCTTGAAGAATCCAAATCAAGTCAGACTTGTGGCATTTGAAAGAAGCTTCATAGGAATACTACAAGGCCTAATTTCATATATTGAGGATCTACAAGTATAGAGATAAGTCAATTTCAATATCGAGCTCCTCAAAAGCAAGTAAAAGGTGTGTATTTTTTTCCCGAATTGCATAAGTCTTGTTTGAAGGATCAAGTTGAATTGATTCCAAGGGCATATTGTAGAATAGATATCAATATTTGATTCTAACATGGCCCCTTAAAATAATTCAACACCCATTAAACCTTTATAAGGCTCTACTATGACTCATGAAGACAAAGAATGACAATATGACATATCAAAATTACAAGAGAAAGTGCAACAAATTTCACTCTCGCAAAGAGCAACAAAAAATGACATGGAAGTTTTGAAGAAAGGCATTGAAACTAAGATGGATGGTTTGAAGAAAGACATGGAATCTAATATGGATGGTTTTAAGAATCGCATGGAAGCTAAGATGGATGGCATGGAAGCTGGCATGGAATCTAAGATGGATGACATGGAAGCTAAGATGGAAAACATGAAGAATGATCTAAAAGTAGACATGGAAGGTTTGAAAAAGTTGATACAAGAAATGTTTCCTAATGGTGAAAAGATAGCAAAGGAAACTCATGATGAGAACAAAATAAATGTTAATCGTGATTTCATAAACTCTAATGTTGGAGGGAAGAACCACCATATTCCAAAAATGGATATGAGGAAGTTTTATGGAAAGGATCCTGTAACATGGATACTACAAATGGAGCAATATTTTGATCTCAATAATATGAAAAACACACAAAAGGTACGCATTGCAACTTTACATTTAGAACAAAATACATTTGTATGGTATTGATGGCTTTGCTCCCATAAAAAAATTGTCACTTGGTCAATTGTTACGGAGGAAATGATAGCACATTATGAGGATACAAAGAGCAACACTTTCTTTAGACAATTGATAAATCTCAAGCAAAAGTGTTCAGTGGGGGAGCACATTGAGGACTTCCAAAAATTGAATATAAGGGTAACTGATATTTCAGAGGAACACAAGATTGATCTCTTCATAAGTACTTTAAAGGATAACATCCAACATGAAGTTCGCATTTTGGAACCTGATTCATTGGAGAAGCCATTCAGGTTGGCAGGAAAAATTGAATGTAAAATTATGTCAACAAGGAAGCCTACCACTCACTTCTATAAAGATGGAAGTGTTGCTACTCCTAAATTTCCACAACCTACACGGTTAACACCATGAAAATTGGAAGAAAAAAGAGCAAAAGGGCTTTGCTAAAATTGTGATAGCAAATACACTAAAGGTCATAAGTGTGCTGAGAAGAAATTATTTTACATAGATTGTGAAGAGGAAGAAGAAAATGAACAAGAAGAGGATATACACTAGGAACCATCCCTAGAAGAGGAAGAAATGAATCCAACCATATCGTGTAATGCACTGGCAGGAATTACCACTCGTCAAACTCTCAATATAGAAGGACATATCAAGAGGAAAAAGGTAATAGTTTTGATTGATTCAGGTAGCACCCATAATTTTATTCATTGTAAGGTAGCCAAGGAATTGAATTGTTTCCTATACCTAGCACCAGAATGTCAAGTGATCATTGCAAATGGAGGAACTATAAACTACTCTGGAAAATGCCATTATATAAAGCTAACCATGGGGGAATATGTATTGAATATTCCAATTCTAGCCATTCCTATGGGAGGTGTTGATGTTGTACTAGGAGTACAATGGTTACAATCTTTGGGGACGGTAGCTTTTAATTTTCAAGAACTTTTCTTGAAATTTTTTTCAGAAGGAAAGGAAGTCTAATTACGGGGTATTGCGGGGAAGCCAGGAAGGATAATAAGCTCTAATGTCATGACAAAGCTTCTAAAGAAAGAACAGCGAGGCGTAATTGCACAATTATGCTCACTAGAAGTTCCAACATCAAAATCATCTATTTCTGCAGATCTCCAACAAGTCTTGGACAATCATTCCAGGGTGTTTGAAACTCCCAAAGGACTCCCACCTATTCGTGATCATGATCATGCTATTCATTTGATTCCAGGAAGTGTTCCTCCAAACATTCGGCCTTATAGATATCCTTACTTCCAAAAGAGCGAAATTGAACGTATGATTGCAGAAATGTTAGAGGCGGGTATAATTCAACCTAGTCAAAGTTCTTTCTCTGCTCCCGTAGTATTGGTACACAAGAAGGATGGATCATGGCGCATGTGTCCGAATTATAGGGAGCTCAATAAGCTCACCATTAAAGATAAATTTCCCATTCCTGTGATTGATGAATTACATGGAGCAATTTATTTTACGAAGTTGGATCTTTGTTTAGGATATCATCAAATTAGAATGAAGACTGAATATATTCCGAAAACAGAATTTCAAACTCATCTACATTTCAAGGGTTGATGAATTCCATTTTCAACCCTTCCTTAGAAAATTTGTGCTAGTATTTTTTGATGATATACTAATCTACAGCAGGTCTTGGAAGGATCATGTTCAACATGTTGACAGGGTGCTCAAACTATTGCAGGAGAAATAATTATATGCAAAGGCATCCAAATGTTTCTTTGGAGTACAAGAGGTGGAATATCTGGGTCATATTGTATCTCATGAGGGTGTTAAGGTAGACCCTAACAAAATTAAAGCCATTAAGGAATGGAAAGTCCCCACAACCATAAAGCAGTTGCGAGGATTTCTCGGGTTAAGAGGGTATTATCGAAAGTTTGTTAAGAATTATGGGAGAATAGCAGCACCTCTAACAACATTATTGAAGAAAGATGCATTTTCATGGAATCCTGAAGCAACTAATGCCTTTGAACATCTTAAAGAGGCAATGTTCCTAGCACTGGTCTTAGCTACGCCAGACTTCACAAAAACATTTATTGTGGAATTTGATGCCTCAGGAAATGGAATTGGTGTTTTTTTAATGCAAGAAGGAAGAACCATTACGTTTGAAAGTTTTCCAATCAAAGGAAATTATTTACAGAAAGCTATTTATGAGAAGGAAATGTTAGCAATACTGCATGCACTAAAGAAATGGCAACCTTACCTAATGGGAAGACACTTCAAGGTAAAAATTGATCATGATAGTCTTAAACACTTTTTGGAACAAATACTGTCTTCAGAAGAGCAGCAAAAATGGGTCACAAAGATGTTGGGTTATGACTTTGAAATAATCTACAAAAAAAGGAAGCTAAATGTTGTTGCAGATGCATTCTCAAGAAAGAATGAAGAGGTGGAAGCATTTCTTTGTGTCATTTCTATTATCCAACCAAATTGGATAACCAAAGCAAGGGATGAATGAAAGAAGGACGAAGAAGTGTGGACACTCATTCAAAAGTTGTAGCAAGATCCTAGTACATCTTATACATTTAGTTGGAAAAATGATTCCTTATGGTACAAATATCGCTTATATCTTTGTAAGAATTCCCAACTAGAACAAAAGATTCTTTTGGAATTTCACACTTATCCTTTAGGACGACACTCAAGATTTTTAAAAACTTACCACAGGGTGAAGAAATAATTTTTTTGGGATGGCCTTATATCTGATATTCAAAAGTTTGTGGCGGAATGTTTGGTTTGCCAGCAGAATAAAGTGGAGACAATTAAGACCCCAGGTCTTCTACAACCTTTATCCATTCCAAGTCAACATTGGGAGGAGATTTCAATGGATTTTATCACAGGTTTACCTAAGTCCGAAGGAAAGAGTGTCATCATGGTGGTAGTTCATAGACTTACCAAGTATGCACACTTTTGTGCATTATCTCATCCATTTAAAGCAAGTACAGTTGCTACTACATTTATAGACACAATTCAAAAGCTACATGGAAACCCAAGGGTTATTGTGAGCGACAGAGATCCCATTTTTACTGGAAATTTTTGGACGGAGTTATTTTCTTGTTTGGGTACTCAATTAGCTCATAGCTTATCTTATCATCCTCAATCTGATGGTCAAAATGAGATAGTAAATAAATGTTTGGAAGGATATCTTCATTGTTTTGTATCTCATAAACAAACACAATGGGTCAAGTGGTTACCTCTCGCTGAATGGTGGTATAACACTTCCTTCCATACTGCAGCAAAAATGACCCCATTTATGGCACTTTATGGATATCATCCACCATCCATCACATCATCTTTAAGAAAAAATTCGAAGGTTCAAGCAGTGGAAGATCACATCGAGCATCAGCAAGAAGTTCTCCAACTCTTAAAGGATAACCTGAATTTGGCACAAAATCGAATGAAACAACAGGCAGATCACCATCGTAGCGAGAGAAGTTTTGATGTAGGAGATTGGGTATTTTTACGGCTACAACCATACAAACAAATGTCCCTCAAGCAAGCAAAGAAGGATAATAAATTATCGCCAAAGTACTATGGTCCTTACAAGGTGTTGCAAAAGATCGGTACTATGGCATACAAATTGGAGCTTCCTGCTTCTTCGCGAGTACATCCAGTTTTCCATGTTTCATGCTTAAAGAAGGTTATAGGTGAAAATCTTCCAGTTCAAACAATATTGCCAGAACTTGATGAGGAAGGAAAAATCATATTGAAACCAGAAGCGGTCATGGAAACAAGAACTCGACAACTACGGAATCGATCAATTTCAGAGTATCTCATCAAGTGGAAGAACTTACCCACTGAAGATTCTACATGGGAGGATGAGAATTTTATACAGAAGCACCTAGATCTACTCAAGCATTGAGGACAACACTTTTTTGAAGGAGAGGGGCATGTTAGGTCCCTATCTTACTAGCATAGTCCCTTATTGTTGTTAGTGTAACCCCCTTATTGTTATTATTGTACCCTTGTAACCCCCATATTGTTATTATTGTGCCCTTAAATTATTATTGTTAGGTCGGCTAGGATTACATTGTGGCCCCACTAGGATTACTTTATGGCCCCATGGACTCCTATATATAGAAAGGAGGTTTTGTAAATTGTATCATCCAAGAATTGTTCATTTATGTAATGTATTGGAGGTTTCCCCCTCGAAGTGACTTATTTATAAGGTGTTGATATCTCTTTTCTTCTATTTTTAGAGTTGGTTTCACAACAATCCTTGCCCATATAAAGCCTCCACCTGGAGCAGCTCAGCTGAGATATGCTGAAGCTTTTGATTATGACTTTTCTATCGTGCTAAGAGAAAGAGAATCCCCTTCACTTTCTGAAATTAAAAATGATGTAGTGAAGGTGGAAGTCAATATGATAGCAACAAAAAAGTCTAAGATGGGAAAGACTAAGTTGAAAGAAGATGATAAGGCTTCACCTCAGATGACAAATTTGATTCTATGATGAAGAGAATAGAAAAACTGATGGATAGGCCTGCCCTTGGGAATGCCTCTGTTCCTCCTTCACAACATGAACCTCAATTTAGAAATCCTCAGTTCAAAAGACCTCAAAACTAGCAAGGACTGAGGGAAAATAGAAATCAGCCACCTGACCCTCAAGTAAGGCCTCCTCTTTAGCAAAAATTAGTTGATGAAGAAGATCAGCCTAAAATACAAGAAGACTCAATTCATTGCTTAGATGAGAACATGTCAGGGATGTTTTTGACTAAGGAGGAACATGACTAGTCAGATCATGAAGTAAACAAGGGTGAGGAACCATCTAATTATCTTAAAGGGTATCAACATGCAATCTTTGAGATGTAGAAACAGTACAACCTCAGAAACAAAAATGTGCCAATTACTGCAAACAAGATACAGCCCAAGAAAGATGCCCCCAAGGCTGCTAAAGTTAGGAAAGATACACCACCTCCTCCTCCTGCTAAAGAAACTGAAAAACAACTTCAAATTCCTTTGTTTTCCCGGTAGACGCACCAAAATGTTATCACAAAATTGCACTTGATTGGCTGCTAATCGGACAACTTCATGTAATTGTTTCAAACCAACTTGTAACTGAAGCTTAGCCTCTTCAGTCTGAGAGGGCTCTCTCAAAGGATTTAATGATATTTTATAACGATGAAACTAGATGGCTAACTCTACTTGGAAAATAACTTGATTGTGATGTATGTAGGTTGAAAAGAGTACAAGTGTGCAATCATTGGGCTTATGGAGTCAAAAAATTCAGTAGTTCAGTGGTAAGTTATCTTGACATGGAATTTGAGGCAGGTAAGAGATTTTAGCAGAGGTAAATCACACATGAAACATGAAATAACACATCCATTTCATCAATAAAGGAAGTCAGAGCATAAACCTATGAATTCTAAGTATCAAAGATGAAAACCACTACAAATTGTACACATAGAAAATATAGATCAGATAAGCACTAAAAACTCCATGAGAATCTTTGGTTGGCAAGAAAAAATCCTCTATATTACTAATATCAGTCAAATTACATAAAGCTGCAATATTGCCAAAAAAATCTCCAAACCTTTACAAATTCGAATATCTGCCCTTTAATAGACCATTTTACATGAGAGATGATCTACCTCTTGGCTATATTCATTGAAATTTTCCTAATGACACCTTGAATAACAGGAAAACATGTGCTTTAATGAGAAAATGACATCTACACTACAAAACAGTCCTTTTCCTAATAGGACTCAAACTACTAATTATTACATCAACTACCTTATCTCCTAAAATAGTTACACATCTGACAAATAATGTTTCACATGTTTGAATGAGCTATTACAGAACTCATCACTACTTGACATCTTGATTAGCCTCGTCAAAATCTGGAAACAAACCCTATTTTTCAGGAAAACTAGTCCTTATCTTCAATGAATGATTTGGCTGATGAGTTGTATTCATCTCATGGTCTTCAAGTCTTGGATGATTGCTAGAAAAGTCCCTTGACCCTTTGAAAGTTTCCATCTTTCAAAAACTGCCCAAAAACCTGCTCAGAAACCTTCAAAGCAGCACGCTATGAAAGTATGACAGTTTCGTAGTGTACAAAAAATTACCTTTGCCATCAAAATTTATGCCTCTTTCCTTTTGTATTGTGTTCATCATGCCCTGACACATCCTCCATATCATTTCCTCTCCTTGGAAGATACCCAAATTGGTTTTAAATGCAAAAATAAGGCTACAGGTGGTTTCGTAGCGTTTTCCTGGCTTCAAGCCTAGGAAACGCTACGAAACTATGGAAAACTGTGTTAATTCTAGGTTTGTGCTTAGTTTCAAAAATGAACTTTCTAGCTGTATTAAATTTGTTTCCAACATGCCATTTACCTTTCAAAACATAAACCAGCTCAAACTAGGAGTCTTGAGGTGTTTCTTCTTCATTAATGATGAGTTGAGCTATTGGCTCCTAAACAACTGTCATTTTTATAACTTTCTTCTCCAACTCCTCATGGATCAATTCTAGCTGTTCTTGGAGGTATTTAACTTGATTCTTTAGCTTTCTGTTGGTATATTTCAAGTGCATATTCATTCTTCTGGCATGTTTCACCTCTTTCCTCAATGGCATAGTCCATTTGATTAATTTTTGTGTGTTGTTTAGGGTCTTTGATACAGTTTCAACCTGCTCTTCCCAAACCTCTTTCATCTTTTCAAACTGAACCTTTTGGACATTATGTTTCCTTGCCTCCTTCTGCATAACTTGAATTTCATGATTAGCTAACCTCAATTGTTCTTCAAGGAGTTCAAACTCTGTTTTTTCAATGA
Organism: Pinus albicaulis; assembly: GCA_034641835.2. Lineage (NCBI taxonomy): Eukaryota > Viridiplantae > Streptophyta > Pinopsida > Pinales > Pinaceae > Pinus > Pinus albicaulis. The sequence continues at coordinate 1,199,102,344 of CM076574.1, forward strand.
CTTTCTCCTTTCCTTTCTTTGGCTTGTTGACTAGATATTTTTCTACAAGTGATGAAATATCAATAATGTCTTGTGGTGGCTGGACTATGTTAGTGACTGGATGAACCTCTTTACTACACTCCAATAGTTTTCTTGCATGTCTTGTCATGGGCTTCCTAGCCTAGAACATAAAACCTACATCCTCACCTTCAGACTCTAACTTCTTTGCAGATTTAGCTTTCTTGAGTTTTTGTCCACCTTCATCTATGTCCTCAGCCTGGACTATAGGAGTCTCTTCAATATCAATGGCATGTAATATGTCTTCTAAGTTTCCTTTAGCCATTGTTTGGCTCCTTGTAACCCTTTTTCTTCCTTGTTTACTCACAACTTTCTCTTGTTTTGCAGGTTTCATCATTATTGACTTTTGTTTTGCAGGTGGAACAATAGGTGTATCAAATATTTTCAATTGCTCTGTTTCCATCATGACTGGTTCACTTTGCTCTGCCCCTACTGGTTCACTTTGTTCTACCACTAAAGGTGATGGTATCCCTCTAGGTTTAGGAGTTCTCTTAGGGGTAATGGTATCCATTTCAAAACCACTAAAAAACATAAATGAAGACCAATCTCTGCCTAGTCTTTGTAACTCATCTAAAACCAGCAATTTTATTAAGCCATGATGAAAAAGTGAAGTTTCACTTCCCTCGGCTTTTTCTTGAACTTTATCTGCCATTTTTGCTAAACTTTTGTGTAAATAGAAAGGCATATCAAGAGATATCTTACCAACAAAGTGTAAGAGAAGCTTGAAATGGTAAGAAAAGACTTTATGATATCTTCCTTCACATGTGAAATATTTCTTCATAATGAGCAGTAGCTTTGAGAAATTGTCCTTCATGCAGCTCCTTAATGGAATTTTTAAGGTCAACTTCACTACTTTCTGGCTTGATAAACTCTTTGCATTCCTCCATGTTGAATTTGAAAACTTTGAACCATTTTTCTTGACCTCTTGGAATCCTTGTTGTTGTTGCAATGATCTCTGGTGTAATAGTGAGATTTAGCATCCCCACTTTAGTTGTTGTTCCATTGAATTTTAGGGAAAATTCTTTGGAAACTTGTACATGGAATCCTTGTAGTCTTTCACAAAACTGTAAACATCTTGTCCTTCTGAAGACTTCTACAGCTGTTGGGTATTCATTTATCAGGTTCATATTTGATGGCTCATATTTGAGACAATGGCCACCTTTATTTGTCTTCCTTTTTGCAGCCATGGTTCTTTAAAGTCTTCTCTGCCTCACTTGATATTGTCTTTTCTTCCTCGCTTGATCAGTGATATCTGCAAACCTTTGAAAAAACCAGCCACAGCTTGGGCTCAATGAAATAGCCCTCTAGAGCTTAATAATACGCAAAGAAGGAATAGAGAATGAAAAATGACTAAATTTGGAAATATTTGAAGATCGATGACCACTCATAACATAATGATGACTCATACATGCTTAAAATGGTGATGATGACTTCAGCCCTAACTATGTACCTTGATCTTTACCCTAACTGACACAAATGGCATCTAAATTATCCTTTTCAAATCATTTTTTGACACCTAATAGCTAATTTGACATGAAAAACAAGAAACCTTACTTTTGTAGCGTTCCTAGTGTATTTCTAGGCATTTTTTCTACAAAAGTATTAGAAATTTTGTAGCGAAAAGTGAAATGTCTCTGTGTACTTCGCTACGAAAGTGTGGTTTCTTGGCTAAAATGACACTTTCGGTGCTATAAACTTGGGAAATGAAAATTTTCAGAAAATTATGATTGATGTGACATGAGAGGATTTGAAAGAGGGTGGGTTTAGACATTAGGATAGGCTAAATAAGAAAAATTAAAAATTTTCCTTGACCAAGTAGTGAAAAATGAATCCTATAACCCTACCTTTGACACATGAACCTCTAGGACTTTGTCAAATGATGCTTCATTTTTTCTGAGTGATAAAAAGTTCATTCCAGGTTTGAATAGAATCTTCTCTAAGTTGTCTAAACCAAATCCTAGCATGACCTTCTAAGGACTGTACAAATAGTCTCATATAAACATCTTCGTGCTCAATGTTCATATTGTCTGCAAAATCTAAAAAGGAAACTATATGATCTTCTGCTGAAGGGATTTTTTCTCCATTAAATCTTGGCAAATGTTTGAGATATCCATCAGGGAAATTTCCCAAGACATTAGGGAGAACGAGAGCATTATACTTAGCCTGAATAATGGGTTGAAAATCCATGGATGATGAAGTTGATGTTGATGATGATGAAGATGTAGGTGAATGAGTGTTAGAAGGTGGAGGAGAATGTGAAGGAGGAGGAGGTAGTGAAGATCTCAAAGGGATTTTAACAATTAGTTTTTGAATTGGTGGGGTTAAATCTTCTTCCTTATATTCGAATAATGGATTGGAATAGATAGAAATTGTCTCTTTCGGTTGATTAGAGTCTAATGGAATGGGATGATATACTGGAGTTACAAAATCAATGGACTTGAATTTGTGCAAATGCAAGCCCAATTTTTTCTCAGATGTAGGTGAATCTATAGGGAAGGATAGGACTTGATATGACTCAAGTGAGGTTGCCAACAAAGTTGACTGAATATTTACTCCTTGTGAATAAAGTTCAGCAACTCTAGGAGGTAATTGAGTCAACTTAGGTTGGGATAATAATAGTGAATAGGGGTCTATGGATGAACTTTATTTAGGGTGTAAGGCTGAAGAGGAAGAAGCACAAACGTTCTATTTTCTTTTCAAAGGGGCTTCTCTAACAAGTCTTTCTGGATCTGGTAAAGGGTTAACAATCTCAAATTCAAATCTAGATCTGGTATGCTTAAAAGGAGTGAGTTTGAAAAAGTGGAATCGCCAAGTGAAATATTTTGACCTATATCTTTATCCTTTATTCACCTTAAAGGAAAAGAGGAAAGATCGTTGTCCCAGGAAAAATTAGTTTTTACTCTTCGTCTCCCCGGGAATAGCACCAGTCTGATGATGTCCTTTGAGATGGTTTTGGTAAATAATCATGCCAAAGCATCTAAAATGTTTGTTTGTGTTTTTAAAATATTTTGGAGGACCAATGCAACGGATTAATTTTAATAAAGCAATTAAGGTTTTAAATCTTACTAATAATATCAATTATTTAAAGTCAAGGCTGCTTGTTCATCTCATACAGTAATTAGGCTTTCATGATTTTCATTAATTAGAATAAGAAGATATGATTATTAAACATTCAAATTGAATTATTCAATAAAAAATAAGCTTGAAAACTTTTAAACAGTGTTTATAAGTTCAACAAAATATATTTAACATCACCAAAATACCAACAATTTATTGATAAAAGGGATTTACATTAATAGATTGTCAAGCAAATCATTCTTGATAATAATTATAACTGCAGGAGGAATTATAAGGTTGCCGAAACACAATCAACCTCACCTAATTATTTTGATGATAATTAAACATATGAAGAAACATAATGACATAAAACTAGAAAATTCACAGGGAAGACAGAGCTTTACGAGATGAGTTCAGAATCCTGCTTTGTATTATTGATGATAAAAAAAAATTAGTACATTTTCTATTTACAAAATCTCCTTATCCAAGGGTGCAACCCTTCATAACTCATGCAGAGAGTTATTTAAACTAACTTACAAAAGTTTGGAAATATCTTAACTGATCTTTCAATAATAGAATAATGAGAATACAAGAAGGAGACAGATGATGAAGTTTCTCTGTTATTCTAGAGGTTATTGATGATTCGACCTCTTTTGATGAAAATTGTTGTTGATTTGGCTCTACAAAATTGGGTGTGTTGGCATGCTATAAAATTAATTTTCACTGGATATTTTCACAAAACTTATCCCACTGTTCTTCACTTGGAATTTCACAATTCATCATTTTCCTGAAAACTTCATCCACCTCAGTAAATCTGTCAAAAGTTGGTTTTTGGATGAACAAATATTTGATTTGACGTTGAATAATTAAGTCAAACTATAAAACTTCAAGAAAAGCTTTGCCTACGATGTGACCTTTAATACCTGCAAAATTTGTTTTATCTATTTCAATTGTATACAAATTTTTGCAATAATCTTCTAACTTGACCAACTTATCATCTAATCCAACTAAACCTGGCAGACCTTTTTGATTTAAAATATTAAATTAGTATGAAACCTTTTGATAATTACATTTAAGGCTTCACACTTAGTCTGCAACTGGTTGATCAAGTTCCTCTTCTGCAAAAATTCTTTATCTCCAGAATGGTTGCAGTCCTGTCTAAGATATTGATTTATTCCAATTCGTCCTTGATCTTTGAATTAATAACTTTAATCATATCTAAAAATTCACTTGGTTTCTCTTGGAGTTGGTCCTTCCCTTCCTGTATTATTGTTGTGCATTTGTTGACGAGTTCCTACTGCTCGAAGATGATCTAAATGGATGGCCATATTTCAGTGATGGAGTCACTGATATTTTCCCAGATAATCTGTTTGGCTTCTCCTAAAGTTGATGCCATTAGAGTTTCACTTTCCAGTTCTTTTATTCTAAGCTCAAATTGACGAGTCTTCTGCATTTCATTTAGATACAAAGTATCATTTCTAATCTTTTGAGACTGAAGTAGTTGAAACTTCCTATTTAGCTTTTCATTTTCTTGCTTCTGAGTGGCCAATTCTTGAGACAGTTGTAGTAGATCAGTCATGTCCAAGGCTACTGAGGTTTCTGCACCTGCAGAAGATTTTTGAGTTGTTGGAGTAGGATCAACAATCAACTAGAGTGTTGATTTCTCTTTTAGTCGTTCTTCAATATGTTCTTCCATTTTTCTGATTTGTAGATTTTGTTCAATGATTAGCTTAAGCATTTCCTCTTTGTCAGATTCATTCTATGTCATCTCTTTGGTTTGTGGGTATTTAGTAGAAGGCAGCTTAAGTTTCTTTCGCAGGGCTGAAATGTCTGCATTTTTCTTCTTGATGATTTCTTTAGCTGCTTTGCAGTTAGCAAGATCATATCCTACTTTAAATACCAGTTATTCCAATGTCTTTATCCTATTGTATTTAGCTAAACAAGAGAGTTTCTCAAACTTCAACTGGGATTGCATTTTTGACAGTGCTACTTTTGATTTTGAAAGAGATATAGCTATTTTAGTCATGGTTGAAAATAAAAAATTTCATGACTGCCTGTGCATGTCCATCTGATCAATTGGATGTAATTGTCTTGCATCAAATGAGAGAACAATCTTCTTGTAGTCTACATGAGTTTTCGTAAATGGAATTGTTTCTTGCAGGAAGGCCATCTGCATTCTACCCTTCTCACTGTCAAAGGCAGTGAGAAGCCTGTGTTGTGAAGTAGATGTCTATTTCCGAAATTGGCTATAAATATCTGACTTCAGTGCTTCATTATTTTGTTTAATTTGTAGAAATTTGGAGAAGATATTCTACTCTTCTGAAGGGCTGGAATCTGTATGCTGGATTATCTCCAAGGGCTCTCTTGTAGGTGATGTTGATGAAGAATTCTGAGGAATATATGTAGAAGTGGAGACTTTAGTTTCTCCCAAATCTATGATCTTTGGTTGTTTATCCTCTAAAAGCAAGGAAGAATCAAGCCTTGGTTTCTTATGTTGTAAGATGAATTCTTTCATAAGCTCCTTGGAATGTGATGTCTCTTCTCTGACCCTCTTTTGTTGTTTGAAGTAGAAATGACATGTTCCTCTGCTTCTTGTAAACTACCTTCTACCCATTCATCCTGATTCATGTAATTTTCAATTTCTTCTCTATAGGTGTGAGTGTAAGAAGTTGTCTTGGATTCAACTCTCAGAGTAGAAATAATGCCATGAGGGTCATATGACCAACTAAAACTTGACTGAAAACCCATCTTCTTTAATAGTGCATCTGAATCAACACCAACTACTCTGGTATTACAAATGAATGATCCAATGTTTGCTTTGATTTTAAACTGGACTTTCCTCCTTCCTGATTTAAAATTAAATTCATCCATATTTAACATCCATCTTATGTATTCTAATGATAAAATTCTCATAGGCACATATTTCATAAGTTTGTGCGGTGGAATCTCACAGCCATACACTCTGATCTCTGTGTAATTCTTGTACAGATACCAATCGCCTGTCTTTTCTTGTTCACGGAGGTGCATAATTCTCTTGATGTCTTCTCCAATTCTAGGCTCTGGTGAAATGGTAAGGAAATGTCTAACTAGATGAATGAATAAGTCTATGAATTCTGAAAAAGAAGTAGTTATTGAAGATGCTCTGACCAATTCTGTCCAGTGAATCACTAATTGATTCACTCCCTGCGTGTCCTACTTGTTGAAATAAATGGGCAACATTTATGCCTACTGAAACAAGATCATATGAATAATCATAAAAGATTAAGTGAAGGCTCCTTGAGTGGTAAAATTCATAAATTTTTCATGTAAAACATCAGGCAAGAAATGACTGTAATTGTACATAAACAACAGTGGTTTTTTAGGGCTAAATATGGATAAGAAACCTAGGAAGAGTTCATCAACAGTTTCATCATTGGGATATCCTAACATGTAAAAAAGGATAGAAATACAGTGTTTAGAAGCAATGGGGAAGATGGAGGATGCATATGAGGGATTTCTCTTGGGTAAATATGCATCCTCAGGTAGAAATATTTCGAATATCTGAGCTCTCTGTGGGAAGGATAATGTGTGATAAAGATCCATGAGGGCAGCAGGGGAAAAATGAGATAAGGAGTCAAAAGGAGGCATGAGAAGCATTTGATTAATGGTTTCAGGATTATCATAACATTTCTGTTCTGAGCTACCACTGACCTGGTTATAGGGTCATACTGCTTCTGACACCAAACAATTGAATCGGGGAATGGGTGAGTTTGAGGGAATGAAAACAGAGGTAACATGGACTCCCAAAACCTGATATGGTCTTGTTTATCTAGGTGTTTCTATTTTAGCCATAGGTGTAGCTCATAGAATTAAAATTCACCATGAAAATTACTAAATTTGAAATAGGTATCGACTAGGGGAGTGAGGTCGAGGTTGATTTGTGGATCTGCGAGAACGCCTTCTGCAATGGCTTTGGTGGCTTCATGAACGACCTCGGCAACTAGATGAGTGACCTCTGGTGTGACCTCTGCAATACTGTCAACATTCGAGATTTCTTCTGTCATACTTTTCTTACCTTTACCTTTCAGAGTGGTTTTCTTCTTTGTTTTGGACTTAGGTGCCATGCTTGACTGTAATAAAATGGTACAGGGAATTACAACTTTCGGTTTACAGAAACAATGGTAGGGTTTTGGGAACATGAAGGGAAATCACAGAAGCTAATTCATAGTGAAACAATAATAGAGGATGAAGGTGAATTGAAGGTGGAAGTAAAATATTGAGCAGGAGAATGTGAGAAATTTTATAGATTATGGTTCAGGTTCAACGGTCATGGATAACAGTCAAGCAGATTTACTACGCAACAGTAAGATTAACGAGTAATTTGAGTGAATTTATTGGCCAATGAGAAGATTAACGGGTAAATAGAGGATTATGGATAACGGATAACGGATAGGTGACGTGGAATGACATGAGTGATGGACGGATGGGCAGTTATGGCGCGGGTGAATGGTAGTGGAAATGGAAAACCAAAGATGTATTTCGTGGGGGGTACCCTCTGGTTTCTGGTTTTAAGCGGAAGGGTTGCGAAGTCACCTCATGCTGCCACGTCGCGAAAATGGGCGGCCATTGAAACCCCCCCCCCCCCCTCGCATTAACAAGAAACAGGTGGAGGATGTGTGAAGTCATTCTCTGTCGTAGATCTGAAGGAAGCTCAAGATCTACCGTCGTAAACTGCAAACACTTTAATCCTTTGATTTGATCGCTTGTCGTTTTCTGACTTTACAATAAAATCAATATGCACGCATATAAATAAATTTAATTTAATGAATATAATAAACCCTTTTCAAAGGTTCGAACATACATGAATTAAACTTTACATTTTGAAATTGTGGCACATTTAAATAGGTGGCCATTTTATCATTTTTATTGCTAAAGCATTGACATTTTTATTTTATGCTTTCCCTAACATTTTTTCCATGTGCCTTGTTTTGTCAGACCAAGAGGTAACTCCGCAAAACTAAATATGAATTAGATGGAGATTGTGTGTGTACTTATACATGGAGGTGAGGCTATTGGGATTCACTTCCCAATGTCCCTTGGCCTTCCTTATTTACTAAATTACAATATTATACAATCTCACCCAATCCCTTAGGATTACGTGTCAACATTCCCCCCTTTAATCTGAAGGGATGTTGGTGAGTCCAAGCATCATTCTGAACTTTTCAAACTTTTCTCTTCCAAACGCTTTGGTGAAGATATCTATGGTCTGCTCATTTGTGGAACAATGACGTAGATGGATGGTTTTGGCCTGAACATGATGTAGAATCAGATGGTATTTTGTATTGATGTGCTTTGTTCGATCATGGAACTTCGGGTTCTTGGCCAACTTTATTGCAAAAGTGTTGTCAATCATGGGTGGTGTTGAATGCATTTGTTTCATCTGCAAATATTCTAGGATTTTCCTGAGCCACACAATTTCCTTTGTTTCTTTAGCTGCTGCCACATATTCTGCCTTGGTTGTGGAATCTGTTGGAACTGACTGTTTGTGTGATCTCCATGAGACAACTCCTAATCCAAGACTCATGGTATAACCTGAAGTAGATACCCTAGTTTATTTGTCCCCATCAAAGTCTAAATCAGAGTATCCAATCACACTGAAATCGCCTACCTGTGTATATTTGAGTCCAAAGTCTTGAGTCCCCTTCAAGTACTTTAGACTCTTTTTGCAGCAGACCAATGTCCTTCACAAGGTTTTTTTCATAAACCTGGAGAGGATTCCAACAAAAAATGAGATGTCTGGTCTGGTGGTAGTCAGGTAGATAAGACTTCCTACAAGCTGTCTATACTTCGTTTCATCCTCGAATTCCTTCCCTTCAATGGATGTGAGCTTCAAGTTTTGTTCCATTAGAGTGGTTAAGGGATTGCATTCGTCCATTCCAAACTTGTTCAAAAGATCTCCAAGGTACTTCTTTTGAGAAAGAAATATAAATTTAGGATATTGAGTTACTTCAATACCCAAACAGTAATGAACATAACCCAAATCAGTCATTTCAAAACCTTTCTTCAATTCTTTCTTTATGGATGCAATATAACTCTCATTGTTCCCAGTCATCAAAATATCATCTACATACACCACAAGATATATAACTGTTTTTCCAACTTTCTTAACAAACAAAGTTGCATCATCAAGATCAAAATGTTTGAAGTCAAGTTTTAGAAGATGCTCAGTTAATTTCTCATACCAGGCTCGTGGTGCTTGCTTGAGCCCATATAAGGATTTTATAAGCTTGCATACTTTTTGTTCTTGGCCCTTCACAAAAAATCCTTCTAGCTAGGACATAAAAACTTTCTCCTTTAGATATCCATTCAAAAAGGAGGTTTTTACATCCATCTGATGGAATTTCCATCTCTTCTGAGCTGCTAGGGAAAAGAGTGTCCGGATGATGGCCCATTTTTCTATGGGAGCAAAATTTTCTTCATAATTGACCCCTTGTTTCTATGCAAAACCTTTTGCCACACGCCTAGCTTTGTGCTTGTCAAGTGAGCCATCTGCTTTGTACTTGTTCTTGTATACCCACTTACAGCCAATTGGTTTGGTTCCCAAAGGAGGATTAACCAACTTCCAAGTGCCATTATTTATCAAGGCATCATACTCCTTTTGCATCGCTTCATTCCATTCGTCATGAGAAGCAGCTTCTTTGAAGGAAGTTGGTTCATGATATGTAGGCAAACTCAATTCACAGTTATAAGCAATATCCATATCAACGGGTGAATCAGAATTATCTACATCACCTTTGTTTTTTCTAGTGGAACTTCTTGTTCCTGTCTTTCCAATCTCATCGGGACAAACGTTTTCTAGTGTCTTTGTCAACCATTTGGGGGGACCTTTCTTAGATGGCCCAGGCTGCTTATTTGACTGAGTTGGAATTGAATCAAGATTCAATCTCTCAATTCTGCCAATCACATCGTTCAAGGTGTCATTCATGGTTGGTTCTTCATGTGGGGGAGAGAGTGCTTCGGGAAATGATTCCACAGTTTGATTCAGTATAGGAATCCCCCCTTCAAGATGTGGAATCTGATTATCAAATTCTTGAAAATAATTTGCATGTGTGAATCTATACAGGCGATCAAGTTGCCGCTCAACAACATTGTCAACCTTGGAAGATTCAAGGAATATGACATCTCTTGCTATTACAAACTTCTTATTGACTTCATCATAGAGACAATATCCTTTGGAGGTATTGGAATACCCCAAGAAGATACATTTTCGACTTCTAGCACCAAGTTTATTCCTTTGCACCTTGGGTATCAAAGCATAACAGGTGGAACCAAAGACCCTGAAATTCTTTACCGAAGGAATGTGGCCATGCCACATTTCATAAGGATTTTTTTTTCTGATTGAATTTGAAGGACACCTATTCTTTATGTATACAGCACATAGAAATGCATCAGCCCAAAACATCAATTTTACATTCTTAAAAAACATCATTGAACGAACCATATTTAAAATTGTCCTGTTCATTCTTTCAGCTACACCGTTCTGTTGGGGATTATAGGGCATAATTGTTTGATGTTTGATCCCATGTTGACGAAGATAATTTTCAAATTCATTTGAAGTGTATTCTTTTCCATTATCAGTACGTAAAGAGCCAATATGAGTTTGTGCATCATTTTCAATCCATGCATGAAAATTCTTGAATGTTTGAAAAGCATCAGGATTGTTCTTCAATAAGTAAACCCAACACATTCTGGTGTAATCATCAATAAATGTCATCATATATTTATTTCCATTTGCAGAAGAAACAGGAATAGGGCCACATAAATCTGAATGAATAAGCTCAAGTTTTCTATGTGCTCTGGAATGTGAATCATGAAATGGTTTTTTGCTATGCTTTCCTAGAATACAAGCATCACATTGCTTAAGTTTCCTAGGAATTTTAGGCAGTCCATTAACACCATTTTTCTTCAACAATCAAAGGTTTTCATAGTTTAAGTGTCCAAATCTAGCATGTCATAAAAGACTTGATGGGAATGTACCTTCATCATGATGTGAACTGAATGCAAAGTTGTGTGCATGAGCAGAGGAACCTTGCAACTTCAAGAGTCTTCCTTCTTCTATTCCCTCCATGACAAGTGAGCGATCTGATGCTTTTTTTACCTCAACATTGCCATCAAACATGTGAATGGAGTGTCCTTGCTGGCAGATGTGGACCAAGGATAGCAAGTTTCTCCTTAGCTCAGGGAGGTATAGAACCTCATGTAGAAGATGATCTCAAAGACCAGACAACTTAAGCCTGATTGTGCCAAGCCCTGATGGCTTGAGTTTGGATTTATCTGCGAAGTATACTTCTCCATCAACTTTGTCAGTAATTTCTTCAAAAAAATATCTTCTAAATGTCATGTGACATGTTGCTCCCGAATCTAGCAACCAATCATTTCTCCAAGAAGTAAATGAAACATCAAACACGTCTTCAATTACTCCATTGTTACAATGTGCTACAGCATAATGAGAGAATTTAGGTGCTTTACCTTTGTCTCTATCATGAGTTTTACCTTTTTCTTTATTTCTTTGATGCTCAATTTTATCGCAACGAAGCTTACATGTAGATGCATCATGCCAGTCTTTATTGTAGTGTATGCAATGAAGATCAGATTTATCTGTTTGAGTTTGTCTGCCCCCCCTTCCTCTGAAATTTCTTCTTCCTCTTCCTCTTCGGCCACCTCTTCCTCTAGAAGAATCTTGAGCATGACTCTTCTCTCTATGTGCAAAGCATACAACCTCTTCAGAAGATAGAGGGGCTTTCATCTTTCCAAAATCTTTCTCTCTTTCTGCAAACTTTTTCTTAAAGGAATCAAAGGTGATTTTCACAAGGTTTCAACTTTCTTGCAATGACTCAAGATAATGTGAGTAAGTTGGATACAATGCCTTAACATATGCTATGAGAGATATATCAACTTCTACACTAGTGTTCTTAATGTCATGCATGATAGATCTTACTTCTGAAGCTAAAGAAAGTGAGTCATCATTTTTCAATTCAAGATTGAACAGTTTAATCATTAATTGAACAATTTCAAGTTCTGAATGTGAGTCATAGAGTTCTTTTAGCTTGCTCAAGGCTTCATAGGCATTTGAAAATGGTGTAATATGGTGACTCACCTCTTCATTTATGGAAGCTGCAATCAAGGCATAGACCTTGCATTTCTTGTTTTCCCAAATGGCGATCTCCTTGTCTAAAGTGGGCTTTGCTGGTGGAAGGTCTGCTTCTCCTTCACAAATTCCTTTCCACAACTCATTAAAAATGAGAGTGTGCTTGATTTTCCAAGACCATTCAGGATATTTCTCCTTGTCGGAGAGAACAACTCCTACAATAGATATGAGAGAATGCATTCTTTTGAAGGAAAAAAAAACTTTGTTGTCAAGGTAAAAACTCAATTCTGGTTTCAATTCTACATTTTTTTTTTTATTTTTTTTTTTGTAAAACAATTTCGGGGAAAAAACAGAGGTATTATCTAAGGGAAGTATTTTCTGGGGGGGGGTTTTTTCTGGGGAAGGTGATTATTGGGGGCGGGTGTTTTCTGGGGAAAGTGATTACTGGGGGAAGTTATTACTGGGGGAGGCCAAACTGTGTAAAATTCAAAATGATATTATGGCCAAAAAAAAAAAAAAAAAAAAAAAAAACGCAGAGGGGAGGGAGAGGAACGATTGGGTTGGGAGGGGCGGGTAGGGAGGGTGAGTTGGGAGTGTGAGGGGTAGGTGGAGAGTGTGAGGGGCGTGCTGCCGTGAGCAGGTGGGGAGGACCAAGAGTGGGAGTGCGGGGATGGGGTGAGTGGGTTGGGAGGGCCGAGGAGTGCAGGTGAGCGGGGTTTGGGGAGAGCAGGTGAGGGGGGGTAGTGAGAGCGGGGCTAAGGAAAGCGGTGAGGGGGTAGGGAGAGGGGTATGGGAGAGGATGGAAGGGGGCGGGGTATGGGAGAGGGGTAAGGGGGCAGGGTATGGGAGGGGAACGGGTGGGGAAGGTCGAGCGGCCATGAGCGGGTGAGGGAGATGGGAGTGGATGTGAGGGGAGAGGGATGAGCGGGTGGGGTAGCAAGGGCCGAATGGGATGGTCGAGAGAGACTATGAGGGGGATGGGGCTGTGAGCGTGAGAGTGCAGGGAGATGGGGCCGAGGGTCCGAGAGGGCCAAGTGGGATGGCAAAGAGTGACTATGAGGGAGCGGGTGTGGAAGGGAGGTGACTGAGAACTATAAAAATTAAGTAGGATGTAAAAATAATTTTTCACGGTAAGATTGAATGTGCAGAGAACTATAAAAATTAATTTTACAGTAAAAATGTGGCAGAATTTGCAGTAAAAAAAAACTCAGAATTATTCCAGAATTGCATCAATGGCAGGAGAGTAAGACAAAATTGCAGAATGGCAGGAGTAGTAAAACAGAAAACTGAATGCACAATGACAGTCTGCAAAAATGCAGAACATGATGGAGTTACACCAAAGGCAGGAATGCCAAAAATTGGACTGGCTCTGATACCATGTCAAACCAGTAGGTAACTCCGCAAAACTGAATATGAATTAGATGGAGATTGTGTGTATACTTATACATGGATGTGAGGCTATTGGGATTCACTTCCCATTGTCTCTTGGCCTTCCTTATTTACTAAATTACAATAATATACAATCTCACCCAATCCCTTAAGATTAGGTGTCAACATCTTTATTTAGGGAAAACTATCCTATCATTTTTCTTAACATGGATGTAATAAATATGTTTTTCCTAACATTTTTTCAATTTCTTTTTCATCGATGTTCTAACTTCGCATTTTTTATTTTTTATTTTTTTTAAACTACCATGCTAACTTATCAAAAACAAATGATGTTAAAACATCGGCTCCAGCTGGGGACTGCTTCTCCCAGTCAGATGCAGAGAACATACAGTTCCATGTGCCTTCTCTTTGAGCTATGGAGTCTTTGTTGTAGAAAACACACTGACTTCAAATGATTAAAGAAAATTATGATTGATGATGTGATATCTCTTTCAATATTGGATGTGGTGTTTCAAAATTATGTCATTGACAGGCAGTGTTGAAAATTGTCCTTCAAGATTCTGCAGAACAAATGTGTTGTTTCCTTTCACCATTGTAATATTGAGTGGCCCAAACCATAAATTGTCAAATTTTCCATGTTTGTCTTTATCTTCTCTCCTAGCATCCCATCTTAGGATTAAATCCCCTTCTCTAAAACCTCTTTCCCTTGCTTTTCTGTCAAAGAGGCTCTTCATTTTATTCTGATATTTCTTTAGTTTGTACTGTATCTCATCTCTATTTTCATTCAACTCAATGATATGATTAATCCTTCTAGAGAAATCATCAGGTTCATCAGTAGATTCTTGTAAAAACTTGAGTACAGGAAAAGTTAAATTTGTAGGAAAAATAGCATTGCCATAAACTAATTGGAATGGATATTTACATATTGATCTTTTTGGGGAAATTATGTTTGCCCAGACTGCATAAATCAAGTGATTGTCCTAGTTCTTCTTGTGGTATTCTAGAGTTTTCTTGATTACTTTCACTAAACTCTTATTTGATGATTCAGCAAGACCATTTCCTTGTGGATAATAGGGAGTTGAGTGATGCAGTAGAATTTGATATTTCTGACAGAATTCTATCATTTTTATGCGATTGAATGTTGTGGCATTATCAATGACTATCTGCTATGGGCAACCAAATCTAGATAGAATATTCTCTTCAATGAGATTTATCACAACAGAATCTGTAGCATTTATTACTGGAATGGCTTCCACCAACTTGGTGAAATAGTCAGTTGCAATCAAGATCCATCTGTGTTCACTACTAGAGGCTAGATGAATTTCACCTATAAATTCTAATCCCCACTGAAGAAATGGTGCTGAAACAACTACTGGAACTAGTGCAAGGGTTGCCAATTTTTTCTTACCAACAAACATTTGACATGGAACATAGGCTCTGACATTTTATCCTACTTGTGAAAACAAGGTAGGCCAATAAAATCCTGCTCTCAATATCTTGTATGTTGTTTCTCTCCAAGCATAATGGCCTCTACAAATTGCTACATGAAACTGATCAATGATTCCTTCAGTTTCTGATTCTGTTAGGAAAAGTAGTAAAATATTAAGAGGATCCTTCCAGTACAGGTTGGCATTGATAATACAATACTTGATAGATTTCAACTTGAGTGTTTGTCACTGGTTCTTTGAAAACTGAGTTGGACATTCAAAATGAATCAGAAAGTGGACAATGTCTACATACCAATCTAATGTAACAAATTTCTCATCAATATGAGTTGGGATTGTCTGAGTTGAAGGAGATGGTTCTTGTGTATTCTTTCCTTGCACTCCATGGGAAGGTTCTTGTAGATTCTTCCCTTTTGCATTCAAGGAAGGTTCTTGTGTATTCTCCCTTTCCAAATTCTAAGAAGGTTCTTGTGTTTTCTTCTCTGAAACTTCAAAAACTAAATTGATGCCCAAGACTTTACAATTGGATTCAGCTAACAACTTGGCTAAACCCTAACCCTTCACTAACTTGGTAGTTTTGATGGTAATATCAAACTCAAGAATCTAAGTTATTGCTCTACCCCTTCTACCATCAGTGTCTGGCTGTGTGAGGACTATTTTGACAACGTTATTGGGCACATAGGAAATGATATTTGAATGAAGAATATACATTCTAAAATGCTTAATGGCTTGAACCAAGGCATATGTTTGTTTTTCAATAATACCATATCTTAGTTCGACATCTCTCATGACCTTACTAAAGAATGCTATTGGTTGATCATGGTAATCCTCATTCTTTTGCAAAAGAAAAATTGCAAGGTTATTTTCTAAGGCAAAAGAAAACATGTTGAAATTTTATGAATAGTTTGGACTGGCTAAGGTTGGGGCTTCGATTGATTCAAAGAAAAAAGGATGCAAAGAATTTCTGTGAGTGCAGTTGCATATTTGACCCCTCCACTACATTATGGGAAATGATTCTTCCCTCTTGAAACAAAAAAACACGCATGGGTACTTCCCAGGCACCTGCAACCATTCTCTCTTTGGAGAGAGCGACTACTTCACAAATTTTTCTCCTTCTTGTTTCTGCCCACTTTGCAATATAAATTCTTCTTCCCATAAAATGAAATTTTCCTTATGAACTTGATTGCTACGTTTAAGGTTTTTGGTCATTTTTATTGTTGTCAAATTTTCCCTTTGAACTAGTTTCTGAATGTAGTCATGCTCCTCTATTTCACCCTATTTACCAGAGACGTTTATTTCCCTTTCCCCAAACTTCATTGGAATGCTCTTTCATGTCACAAACACATTAATAAAAAAAAACGTATGAGAGTTTTATTTAGTGCACAAGTAGAATTATCACCATTTAGAGGATGTCGCACAGTCTCAATTTATAGTAGGTTGCATAGTCGCTTCAGTCGCACCATCCACTAGCTTGCTCCAAAAGCTATTCCATGACTTGGAGACCTTAGGGGAGGTCGCATAGTCACAGTCTTGGGTGGGTCACACTTTTAGCTACCTAGCTAAGACTCCGTAAAGCGACTGTTCAACTTGCTGGAAAGTGTGACTTAATGGATTTATGATGATGTTTCTAGATGTTTAATGTAGCCCCTTCACCTCACGGTTTCATCTTCCAGTTTCACATAATGTGCATTGATTCCAATCCTTAGAATCGCAGCAGAAGCAACATATTTATCCCAATAAAGGCCTACAACCAACGTTCCAACAATATCATTAGTTGGTGTAGCATATGCATATCCAAGACTCATATTTCAAGGACTTCATTTAAGATCACTTCTCTTATATTCTAATCTTGCTCGGGACATAAAACCCCTTTGTCCAATTTACCAGAGCGTTAGAGTCAATCACTACCTCCTTCACTAGGAAGAAAAACATGAAGCCCATCTCCCTAGTCAAATCATAGTGCCCACTATCTGATTCTTGAGGAGGCCACATTCTCCAACTGCAATTTACAGGTGTGAGGTGTGATTTTAACAAGTTCGCCAAGTCGCGTAGTATGAGATATTACATGGGGCATTGGATTTTCTAAGTGCTACCCTGCGACTTGGTGACTTGAGAATAGGTCGCAAAGTTATGAAAAAATATGGGTCGCAATCACTCAGTGTATTTTTGGAAAATAAGTGTGATGCAGTGATCTCAAAAGATCGTCAAGGTTGCATTGAAGGGTGGTAGTATGCGAATTGTGACTTAGTCACACTGTGTTATTGCAGGTTATATTTTCCATACTATCTCACCACCATATCGACAAATAAACTTTAGTATCCATTTTACATCAATTATGGTTACTAGTTCAAACACCTTTCTCCTCTTTTCATCAGAACATAAGCCTCTGTTCGTTAGACTCCAAAACAATCCCCTAATTATAGGCCAAGCTACAACATCTTCGTCATTTCCTCTTCAGAATCAACATGCCTCGATGTCAAATTTCTCAATCTATGGTGTCGCTTCTATCCTTTGAGCTGCTGCTAAAAGGGATTTGGAATTGGCCCTATTACTCATGTCATATCCTCTCAACTGCACTAAAAATCCTTTGCTCTCTACCATTTGTTTTCTTACTATTATTTAATGTGTCACTCCTTTGAATGCAAACACCAAAATAATGCGGCCCACATGATAGTCTCAATAAGTGACAGTCTCCTTGAGTTAGTTTTTTCAACGTAGCGTGTTGTTTCTTTATACACTCAACAACTCGTGGATTTTTCACCACCTTGTGCTTTGTCACTGAAGCATGGTGTTATCCACAACTTGTTTTTGTCCAACACATTTCCCAACCATGGTTACAACACTTTGGTCATTGTTTCCCAATCCGTTTGATGCATCTGACTTGTGTTCAACATTGTGTCAATAGGTTAACAAAACATGGTCTCAACGCTTCTAACACCCTTTCGATAGTTGTGTGGTCCTCAATAAGTTCCTTTAATACTTCAAGAAATAACACCTTTCCATTTGGCACATATTTTCTTGGCAATGCGTTGAGCTCTCCCCTTTGATGTATTTTATTTTTCATAGCCTCCAATGCAATCCGAATTATTATTCCTGAAATATGTATCTCACTTTCAATATTGACACCCAAGTATACGAAATATCATTGCGCATTGTGGTGAGACTTTTCGTTTTGTTCTCCTAAGACGTCGAGGTTCTTATGACATGTTGTTTTTCTTTTCTCTAGAATTATAACATATTCCCTTTTCCTTAGCAAGCTTGCTACATGTTACCCTTCTTAGTGCCCCGCTTCCCTCTCATCTTATGATTCATTCCATGAAAGCCCAAACCTGTGGTGACCATAAGGACCTGTGATGTTCCATTGCAAGATGGTAAGAATTTAATAAGTAAATTCTCAGATGAATATAATTAATGAATATTTTAAAGGACATTAAGGCATTGTAATCTAATTATTTGACTATTTTCGAATTAAAGAGAAATACTAAAAAAAAAAATTCCTTGGAAGACACGATTTAACTAGCCTTAATTAAAACATACCTAGAAATAATTGACATATAGGCCTTTAAGCGAATTTGAAAACAACACTAGTTCAAGTATTCAAACATTTTCTTAAGAGAGTAATCATGTGAAGCAGAATATAAATCTTTAGCAACCTAGTCTTTCATGTAGACATTCCCTATTGAGAAGTAAAACTAATCACTTGTGCATATGAATATGCAAAGGGAAGATGAAGTGACCTAGGAAATTGACAATAAACTTAATATTTGAGGGGGTGCAAGGTAGATAATGGACATTGAGAGAGGAGTATCGAGGTAATAATGACTTAATACTTCAATGAAGGTCCTCATAGCTTAAGGTTTTGACAAGGTTTAGGAAAATTAAAATTACCCTAATGTGCTCACACTTATGAAGGCCAAGATATGGCATGATTAAAAACATAAAACACTTTCCAATTTTTTGGAATACATCCCATGAAACCTAGAACTTGCAAATGAAAAAGAAGATCCCAATTTGATGGGGATGTCAATGAAACCCTAATACTTTCAGGAGATGTTAAAATGCATGGGATATGAGCAATATGCATTATGCGGGCATAAAAAACAATAGGGTTTGAGGATAATTGAAGCATTGGGGAAATTGAACAATTTGTAGTGTCATCACAACCTTCAAGGCCTAAGGCGAGTAGAGAGGGGGGACATAAAATTTGAATAAGCCCAAAATTTTGGGTGGTGTTGTAGCAACTACAACAATTGGCGAACCACTGGTAGAATCCAACATATTTTTCAACATCCCTACAATAGTTCGAATTTGGATAATGATGCAAGGGAATATTGAACAATCACGGAGGGTACCTCTTGTGTTACCTTGACCTTTACAGATATGCCTTCCCTTTTTTTCTCAGCTAGGTCTTGTTAGTCATTCAACACCCAATTAGAAGTTTAGACATGCTAGTAGTTAATGATAATGCATAGAAAAAGGAAAAGGGCTTATTATATTAAGAAATTTTAAAATAATTTTATGGTGTTGCTCTGCTGCCATCAGGCTTGGACAGTACCCCAGCGGAGTCACTTCAAGAAATCACAAACATTGCTTCGATACCAGCGAGCCTGGTCAGTACTTTGAAAAAGTTGTCACATTACCTCTCTGCGCAAGAAGCCTTTCTCGATCCTTTACCCTTTATTTAATTTCATTTTATTTTATGTGCAAATTAGCACTTATTACTTGGCGCTCATTACACTAGGGCGGATGAGGGATCCAAACTTATTTTATGGGCAAGAGAGTTTGTTTCTTGTTTGATAGAAACTAAAAGATATTTTGATTAACAGGCGAACCATGAAAAAAATTCATTGAAATATTCAAAACCATGTTGAGCACAAGGTTTAGGCTATGGATATAGGTCACTCAAGCTAATTAAGGTTCCCCACAAGAAAATTGTTCGTATTTACCTGGCTAACAAAATTAGACTCGAAGGAAAGATGTCCACGAAGTGACTCTGAAAAATGGTTCTAAGAGAAGCTACCTTTTGGAGTAACCTACAAAACCACACGCAATCATTAGGGTTAGGTTTTCAACATTATGTCAAGATGACCAGGGAAGCCCCTCTAGGGTTACAATGTGTGCAAAGAGGTCAAAGCAAGCTCCCTTAGGGTTTGAGCATGTGCAAACAAGAAAGAGAAAGCTAGTCATGGCATCGCAAGATCAAAGGCTCCAGGTTCGTGAAGGATTATGCAATGGCATGCAACACAAAGGAAAATGAAATGATAGTTCTACGACTATTGTATGCTATGAAAGAAGGCAAATGGATGATGTGATACAATAGGCATATCTTATGATGCAATGCAATGCTATGTGTAGAATAATTTAGCTAATTACAGACAAAAGAACCAAGATTTTTTTTAATTCATGTTATGCAACAATGAACGGTGCAAGAATATGAGTGCAAACTAGAGGAAGATCATAATGCATAAAACTAAACTACCCATCGCAAGGAAAATACAACATAACATATTTTAAACCATAAAAAAAATCCTAGGAAATAAACCCTAATTAGTAAACTTGGATAAGTAAAACTTTAATTAGAAAACCCTAGCTATCCTAAACCTAAAACCTTAATTTAACCAGAGAGGAGTTCAGGTCATGTGAAATCATACTTCCAATGCAGCCATCTCATCCATTCCCAACCTGCAAGAACAAAGATGTACGCAATTAGAATCAACATGAATAATTGTGCAACAACAAACTTACCTATGAAACATGCAAAAGAGAAATAAGATCATGTTCACTTACGGGGAAACACAACAGAAAATAATGTTCAAGCCGAACTGCAACCTAACCCTGGTTAAAAAAAATATGTACTTGAAACCTATTATCATCCATTCATGCAGAACCATAAATTCAACGAAAGTGATGCAAGACACTGCCTAATTGCAGACACATTCACCAGATGGGATCCCTCAAGTCAATAGTTAATCTCGTCATGATGTTGAGTGTGGTTGTATTTTTGGTGCATGGATGTACCAAAATGCACCTCTTTAGCAAGTTGGTTGTTACCTACACAAGATCACAGGGAAAAAATGATTGTCTACTATTAGTGGAACAAATTTAACATGACGTAGACTAAGTTTCAGGGAAAACTAAGCATACAACACTAAGAACATAACAAGAACAAATTAAAAAAATACAAAATACAATAGCACTATGGAGAAAACAACCCAACAAACACAAACGAAGAATCATCCCTTTATTAGGTGTTAGTGGTGATAGAGGATATAATGCTAAAAAAACTTGAAGTGGGTCCTTTGAGCTATGGAGCTCAAATACCCAAAACAAGGAGGCCTCCTTCCTTTAATTTTCATGCAAGCATCTCCTCCCTCTCTCAAAGGATGGTAGATCAAGACCAAATGGTGAAGCTATCTCTATAGGACTGATATGTTGGGTGGCCAACATATGAGTCCTTCCAATCCCTCTGTTGCTGGACTATGCTAACTGGTTTGCTAAGGAAAAATTTGGCTAGCAAAACAATGTGTCTCCATTTCTTCTTCCAAGGGTTAGTTTATATAGGAATTTTTCGAACTTCTCTTCCCTCCCTTGGCCCAATATTGATAGTGATCCAAGAGTGGGGAGGAGATTCCTTTGTGGGATGCATACCTTCTTAAGGTGGCTCAAATTTGCCTATCCTTGACAATACTAGGTAGAGAATCATCTTGGCCAAGCGTGTCAAGTGGTTCTGGAGGGTGACATTTCACCATCTCCAAGACCATGTGGCTATCAAAGGAATAGCCATGCTGTGCACAAAAAACATTTGATGCTGGTGCATTTTCCATTAATTTCCATCTGAACCTTAGGGAAAATTAATTTTTTTGGTCTTTTCTAATGTATTTCTTCTCTGAAAATATTTGTTTGTACACTATTCTTGACTTTTTTAATTTCTTTTTCTTGTATTATTTTATGGTGTTAACATCGAGGATGATCAATTTGATGCCATGGAGTAAATAGGCGTTCGTCGGGTGAAATTGAGATACCATAGAATTCAAGTGTGGAAACCCTAATTTCATAAACCCTAGTTTGAAGTTGTCCATGTTTTTTGTCAAGGACATGAGGACTTGACATAACCATACATGGGAATTGAAGTGCCTCACCATCCTGGAAAACCTCTAAACCTTTAAACGGGAAGCTATCAAAAATCTATGGTTTTGTGAGATTAACAGGTGAATGCATATGGTCATCATTTGCGGCGACTAGATAACTATCACTGAGCATATTTTTAATTTGGTCAGATGTTTGCACTCCGATAAATTGGAAGTTCAATAGATCAGATTCTTTAGATTCCCAAGAATTAGATGAATTTACCAAAAGAGTCTCGGGCAATAGATATGTTGAGTCATTGGATTGTAAAACTTCACCTACTTGTACCTGGCTGCAATTTGTACTGGTCGGGCATCAGTTAAAAAAATTTGATACTTTGAATGGTGTACTCCCTTCAGCAAACAAATTAGAGTACATAGGTTGATGCATATCAGCTAATAGTGGATGGGACGGCGTTCTCAGAGAAACATCACCTGAATCAAAGGATTTCCAAGGTAAGCTGGCATCTGACAAGATTATGTTGATAGAAGCATGGTGCACGAAAACCCTAACCTGACTTGGTTCAGGGGTCTCAACAAGATCGTGAGAACTTGAAATAACCATCAATGGAAGCTGAAGTGCCTCAAATTCCTAATGAGTCCCTGAATATTCGAAAGGTGAATCATAAAATTCTGGTGGCTTCGTAGGATCAATAGATAAACACGAATCAAAATCATGAGAGGTGTGGGTGAATATGGTTTTGGAAAAATGACAATCTTCAAAGCAACCAATTTGATCAGGTTGGGTATCTGGAAAACAAGGATCTTGCTAGATTAATATTGAAGATGAATCGGTGAAAGAAACATCTTGAATTTTCTGAGGTGTAAGGTATCCTTATTCACCAGTTAAAGATTGTGAATGGAAGAGATCAGGAAAAGGAGATTCATCATTCTCATAATGAAATTGTGAAACATCATCGTCATATGGATGATTGAAATAAACACCAGTGGGATGAAGATCAAAATTATTTGCAGAAATAACTAGTGTAATAGACTCATGAAATAGATTAGGGTATAATGGATGAAACAATTCAAATCAAGGGTCACCAATCACACCAGGACTCTCATCTCACGCATTTGTGTCTGCCAGAGGGAACAGTGAACCTACATGCATCTTATGTTTCGTCGATTTTATAGGACAATAAACTTCATCCGTGACAATACCCAAGCAATTTTCGACAAGTGAATGAGATTTAGGATTAGAACTAGTCATATGTTCAACAAGCTCGAGATTTGTTTCATCAACAGGGAGATATGTTAAATCAACTTGATCTTTAGGTTTGAATTCAACTAGATGTATGAGTTATTTGTAGGTGATACAAGTTGGTTCATTTCCCTGCAAGAATTTTTCATCACCTAAACTATTTGCAGATAAAACTTCATTAGGTAACAAATTAGGAGGAGGATGAGAGATATCACCAAAAGTAATTTCCTCCTCAATGGCTTGAAGTTTTTCACAACTAAGACAGATAGGAAAGACAACATTAGGGTCAGGACTAGTTTGTAACTTGCATATTATCATGATAGTCATAAGAATCGAGATTTGTTTCAGATTAAAGGTGTTACAGAGAAAAGAAAACCAACTGTTGAAATTTTTCACTTAAATATGCCCAATCAACATCTCTTTCAGGGAACTCAAAACAAATATGGACAAATCTAACAAAAAAATCCTCCAGATATTCTTTAGGTTTCATTCTGAGCTCATTTATCCTTATTAACACATCTAGAAAATCGTACCTGTGAAAATATTGTCGAAGTTTACTGATGAGTTTCTCGAACGAATGGATGGAAGCTGTTGGCAACGTGTGGCACCATTTCTTGACGCGGCCTTCAAGGGTGTGGAAGAAAAACACCCACACAAACTATTCATCTTCGATCTCATAATATTTTCAAAACATAAGGAAATATGAAATATGCTCGGCTAAGGACGCTCCATCCTCGCCATCAAACTTTAACTGAGACAAGTGATAGAGAGGCTCATCGGGGATTAAACATTAACCAATGGATAAATTAGAGAAACACCACAGGAGAAAGATTTTGGATGGATCCATTTACAAATATGAGACTACGCTGCAGGCTCCAAGGGCTCACCTTGCCATCTCACCTCCTTCTAGATCCAATTATTTTGACGGGCTGGAATGTACCGCCAAAAACAAGGGGGTCTCCCTGGTGTGAAGTCCCAATTAGACCTCACAACGTTTGGGATAGGAGCCCCATCCGGTGTGTGGGCCTGCCTGTCACCATGAATGTTTTCGTTCTTGACTGTCAGATTTTCAGAGTGGGGACAAGAGTGAAATGCCTAGACAGTGAAACAAAATCAACCCAAGTTTGACAAATTATATATAGAGATAAAAAGAATTCTCAACAACAATATAAAGGGGTATTCCAAGAGAGGGATTAGTGAACCAAAACCCATGCATACATACATGAACAAGAAAATTTCAAAATTCAATTGCAAAACAATTCACAATAGATCACCAACATGGAAAGGAAAAAGTAAACAAAGATTCAAAATCAAAACATACATGCAACCATTATGAATCAGTCCATAACATATTGCATATATGAAATCACACATACAAGATATAGTGAAATATCAGACAACCAATAAAACCACCATTAGTAAGCATGGGAATCAGTGTCAAATAGAGATAAAATCTTATTAATGCTGCTGCAACTTCATGTACATAACTTGAAACTGGTCAAAACCCAACAATGGGACATGGGATACTCATATCATTTCCTAATGCAAAACCATAGCCTCACTACAATTACCTCTACTAGTTATCAAGAGTTGAGTACCTTTATCTCTCAAGCACAAACCAACTATCTAGTCCTCACCTCAACTCAAGCTCTAAAATTTCTCTTAATTGAAGTATGAGGGCACATTTATAGAGATGAGGTGACTATTCACCTACCGTGGCCCTTGAGATTCCCTCTAACCTTGCATCTACCTTCATTACCCTTGAGATTACTCACTTCTCTATCAGGCCTAATGACTATTACATGCTCAAATCAATCTTAACATACTTGTCGACATTATGATGAACATATTTGCAATGTTGATAGGAGACAGAATGTGAGCAAAGAAAAGAGAAGTTTGGGGAAACCCTAGGGTTGGTTCTCATCGCCACATTGCTATGAAACCATGGAGAATTTATTAAACAATTGAATTTCTTACCATTGTTCCCCGCTTGCATCCAATCATCTTCTATCATTGCATGCTTGACATTGCCACCAAATTTTAGTAGCCTGAATGGATCCAGTCTTGTTTTCACTAAAATATTAGTTGTGTAGCTTCTACGGAAACCCTAATATTTCTGCATATACCAACATCTCACCTCCCTCCTTCTTCCTATTGATGTGGTGCCTTTTTTATGGTTAACTAGTTCCGGGAGCATATGTTGAAACACCATTCTAGCATGCAGATTTTGTGAGAAATTGTATCTCTCTCCCACATAGTTCGACATTCTCATCCTTATTTATCCTGCAAGCAAGTCACCCTAATCTACATATTGGTAATCAAAGAACCATACTATAAAGGTAAAAAATTCTCATGAAGAACAGAAATCAACTTTGGACCCCTAGATAGTCCTTCCTCATGCTATGGCATTGTCAAAGTAAGTGGTCTTGCAGGCTTTATGTAGGGCGAGTATTAAGTGCAGTTTCATTGACCTAGATTGAGTAGGAGCTCTGCATTAACCCTAACTTCTTCCTGCTTTCACAAATAATTATTTCCAAATTTATGCTCATTGAGGAAAACTTGTAAATGTCCAAGGTGTTATCGCATGGGGGATCCACTTTGCAAAGATTCCCATCGCAACATGTGACACACCTCAGAGCTCATAATTGCTACAAAAGGGCTTCAAGATAAACTTGCATCAACAATGTTTAATGAATAAGAGAAATGGTTATGTGTATGCCCCGCTTTGATGTCCACACTATGAAAATCTAAGTTGATTCAAAGAAAAAAAGATGCAAATCATTTCTAAAATTGCAGTTACATCTTTGAACTTGCAACCATTCCGTCTTTGGAGATAGTGACTACCTCACAGAATTTTCTCCTTCTTGTGTTTTTGCGCACTTTGTAATATAAATTCTTCTTCCCATAAAATGAAAGTATCCTTGTGAACTTGATTGCTTCGTTTAAAGTTGCTAGTCATTTTTATTGTTGTCCAATTTTTCCCTTTGAACCAGTTTCTGAATGGAGTCATGTTCCTCTATTTCACCCTTCTTTACAAGATATGTTTCTTTACCTTTCCCCAAACTTCATTGGAGGTCACACCAGTCGCACCAACCAATGGCTTGCTCCAACAACTATTATGGGACTTGGTGACCTTAAGGGAGGTAGCATAGTCGAAGTCTTGGGTGGGTAGCACTTGTGGCTTCCTAGCTGAGACTCTGTAATGCGAATGTGTGACTTGCTGGAAAGTGTGATGATGATTTTTTTTCCAGATGTTCATTGCTTCAGCTCACGGATTGCATCTACCTGTTTCACATAATGTGCATTGTTTCCAATCCCTAGAATCGTAGTAGAAGCAACATATTTATCCCAATCAAATAAACTTTCCATACGATCTCACCACCATATCGACAAATAAATTTTAGTATCCATTTTGTGGTTACCAGTTCAAATACCTTTCTCCTATTTTCATCAAAACATAAGCCTTTGTTCCTAAGACTCCAAAAAAAGTCCCCTAATTATAGGCCCAACTACAACATCGTCGTAATTTCCTCTTCAAAATCGACATGCCTCGATGCCGAAGTTCTCAATATATGGTGTCGCTTATGTCCTTCGCACTGCTGCTAAAAGGGATTTGGAATTGGCCCTGTTACTCATGTCATATCCTCTCAACTGCACTAAAACTCCTTTGCTCTCTACCCTTTGTTGTCTTACTATTATTTAATGTGTCACTCCTTTGTATGAAAACACCAAAATAATGTGACCCACATGATAGTCTCAATAAGTGGCAGGCTCCTTGAGTTAGTTTTTTCAACGCAGCCTGTTGTTTCTTTATACACTCAACATCTCGTGGATTTGTCACCACCTTATGCTTTTTCACTGAAGCATGATGTTATGCATAACATGATTTTTTCCAATACGTTTTCCATCCATGGTTGTGACACTTTGGTCTTTGTTTCATAATCTGTTTGATGTATCTTTTGTTGGAATTTCTGAAGTATTCCAAACAACAGAGGAATAAAAATTCCAAACTTCAACATAGAGATTAATGGAAACAATGCTGGACAAAGATGCAGAAAAACTTTCTTTCATTAAAACTTAAAAAAAAAAAAAAAACTATTACAGTGATGCCATAGAACTGTTGTTCTCGCATTTACAAAAAAAATTCAACTGTTACTCACACAGTGTTCTCTTCACAAATCTGTTCTTTGTCTCAAAATACACACAGTAAAAAAAAAACTTGTTTTTCAGCCTTCTAGCAATTTCAGCAACTCTCTTCTTTCACACTCTGTCTCCTTTTTTAATACATAGCCATAATTATTTTGTTTTTCGCCTAGGGGCTTCTTCTTCAAAAATACAATACGCAGTCAACTTCTATTTTCCTTCAAGCCTTTTTCTATTTATATGACACATAAAATTAAAACAAACTATTGAATTTAGTATATATTATAAACTTTGCAAGTTTATAATATATGTATTAAACGTACGTATATATTACCCTAGAGTCAAAAGACTTAATCAAAATACTTTGTGGCATTTCAAACACACAAATCCCTTCTGATAATTCATTGCATCCAATTCTGGCTAGCGGTAGACCCCACGCGGACTTCAAACAAGTCTTCAAGCATATTTGAAAAAATATTATCGCATCCCAATCTATATGATTTGATCTGCGGGCGGTTCGGGTGATAAAATTGATATTTTGCACATGCGATATGCGATGTGGGATATCAACAATATCGCATCGCAAATGAAACAACATAAATCGCAACAACGCAGAAAGATAAGTGATAAACGCTGTGAAATGTGTTCTGCATTATGTGGTTGGTGTGGAGTTTAATGGTGGTTGGTGCAATGTTTTAATGCAGGGATGGCAAGATTTGATAGTGGCATGGAAGAATTTAAATTGCAGATTTGAAGACTGTGGTTGCGTGGCGATTGAACCACGGTCCTTCAATGCGTTCGCAGGCTACGGCCTTAAATCAAAATTTTAATTGCAGAGTTTTAAATGTGTGTGATGGAGTGCACTCAATAGATTTTTTTCATTGCTGTGTCCTTCGAATTCCCATCAGCATTCAAGCTTTCATCCTCCTGCACAGTCTGCACTGTTGCAGTTGGATTTAAAAATTCAACACTCCCACTTAAATTCAACTGCTGGGTTCTCTTCCATATGCAAACACTTTCTCAAATAATTAAAAATTTTCTGCCCCAATGGTTTTGTTAAAATATCAGCAAATTTCTCTTTTGTTCTGCAATGTTGCAAAACAATTTCTCCATTGTTCACTAGCTCTCTGATGTAGTGATACTTGGCATCAATGTGTTTCGTTCTCTTGTGAAACACTGAATTCTTTGACAATGCAATTGTTGAGCTATTATCATAATAAATTGTTGTGCCTTTTACCTGTTCATGACACAAACTACTCAACATTTTTCTCATCCAAACTACTTGACATGTTGTTGCTGTAGCTGCACATACTCTGCCTCTACTATTGATAAATCCACAATTGGTTGTTTCTTAAAAGCCCATGAAATGGCTCATGAACCTATATGAAAAACATATCCAGAGGTGTTTTTCCTGTCATCTATACTTACAGCCTAATCACTGTCAATATATCCAATCAATTCAGAATTTTCTGAAGTGGTATATAAAATTCCATACCTCTTTGTTCCTTTCACATACCTCAGAATTATTTTTGTTGCTTGCCAATGTGCCTCCTTTTCCATTTCCATAAATCTGGAAATTAAACTCACAGCATGCATAATATCCGGCCTAGTTGCAATCAAATACATGAGGCTGCCAACTATGCTATTGTACAAACTAGGATCAAAATCTTTGCTGCTATCCTCTTTGCTTAACTTCAATCCCATCACTGTAGGATTAATTGCTGCCTTTCAATCCTGCATATTAAATCTTTCCAAAACTTCATTTACATATTTGTCTTGAGAGATAAAAATTTTATTTTCATTTTTCTCTACTTCTATTCCTAAGAAGTATTTTAGCAATCCCATATCAGTCATCTCAAATTCATCCTTCATGATTGATTTAAAATTCTCAATGAGGTAAGCATCATTACCTATAAAGATCACATCATCAATATATAAAATAACAATCAACATCTTACCATCTTTCTCCTTGATGTATAATGTGGGTTCTCCTTCACATTTCTCAAACCCATTTTCCAGTAGATAGACATCTATCCTACTGTACCATGCTCTTGGTGCTTGTTTCAGCCCATAAAGAGCTTTCTTCAATCTGCATACTTTGTGCTCTTGGCCTTTTTTTTCATAACCCAGAGGTTGTTCAACATAAACCTCTTCCATCAATATTCCATTTAGGAATGTTGATTTCACATGCATTTGGTAGACTTTCCACTTATGTTGTGCTGCTATGGACAACATTGCTCTCACTGTTTCCATTCTTGCAACTGGTGCAAATGTTTTTACATAGTCTCTTCCTTGTTGCTGCTTGTAGCCTTTAACAACAAGTCTAACCTTGTGTCTTTCAATCTTACCTTCAACATTGCTTTTGGTTTCATAAATCCATTTAACTCCAATAACTTCCTTGCCTTTTAGGAGATCAACCAATTCCCATGTTTTTTTCTTCTCTATTGCATTCATTTCTTCATCCATAGCATCTATCCATTTCTTATCTTTCACTGCTTCTTCAAAATGAATAGGATATTCTATATGACAATACAATGAAAATAAAGAGTTCATACCTTCATTTGCAGCTTCTTGCTCATAAATATCACTCAAAATTCTGAATCTGGTTCCTCTTTCACTTGGTGTACTTGTGCTTGTAGAAGCACTCAAATCTGCTCCTTGTGGTGTGCTTGGAGAAGCACTAACATAACTTCTCAGGGGTGTTCTCATACCTGCTTGTGGTGTACCTTGTTTTCCTTGTGTTGTTGGAGGTGGTGCTACTAATGAGGGATGTATTTCAGCCATCTCTTCCTCATTATCATCATGAAACAAACAGCTCTTCACATTCATTGTTTTCTCAATGCTTCCATCCCAAGCTTCCTCCTAAATGAATTGCACATTTCTGCTTATAAAAAACTTCTTGGTGGATGGGTTATACAACCTTAATGCCTTGGATTCTTCACTGTATCCAATAAATATGCACTTCTCCCCATTATTTTTCAGCTTCTTCCTTAGTTGATCTGGAATGTGTGCATAAGCCACACAACCAAAAACTCTCATGTGGGTGACACCTTGTTTTATGCCACTCCATGCTTCTTCCAGAACTCTGTTCATTATAGCTTTGGTTGGGCATATATTTAAGATGTATGCTGCACAATGTACAACTTCAGCCCAATATTCATTTGGAAAATATTTTGCATTCATCATACTTCTTACCATATCCATGATGGTCCTATTTTTCCTTTCAGCAACTCCATTTTCTTGCGGTGTGTACCTTGCTGTAAATTGCTTGTGTATGTCATTTTCTCTGCAAAAATGTAGAAATTATTTTGAGATATACTCACCTCCTCTATCAGTCCTTAAAACTTTAATATGTTGCCCACTTTGTTTCTCTACAAGAGCCTTAAAGTGGCAGAATTTATCAAACACTTCACTTTTATATTTCAAGAAATAAACCCAAATTTTTCTTGTGTAACCATCAATAAAAGTCATCATATAGTGACTGTTTGCTGTGTTTGCATTGGTCCACACAAATCTGAATGGACAATTTCTAAGGGTGCCTTTTCCCTTATGCTCTTTTCTGGTGAAAAACTTTCTCTGTGTTGTTTGCCCAAGATGCAACCTTCACATAGGCTGTCTGATTTCTCTATCAATGGTAATCCCTTTACCATTCCTTTCCTATGCAACAAATTCAGACCTCTAAAGTTGAGATGTCCAAATCTCAAATGCCATAACCAGTTTTCATCTTTGGCTTCTCTTTGGAAAGTCTCTTGTGTCACTGCTACAATTTCAGCTCCTTTATTCAAATCTGCTCTCATCTTGAGAGGGAACATTATGTTCCTTGTCATCTTCACTTGTGCAATGCATTGCTTGCTTGGTGGTTTATCCATGATGGTACATACATCATCTTCAAAGAAAACATTGTACCCCTTTTGAATGAGTTGTCCAATTCTCAAGAGGTTACACTTCATACCAGGCACATAATATACATCTGATATGGATCTTCCTTCTCCTTTCTTTGTCAAAACACTTACTCTGTATTTTCCCATGACGGAGACCTTACTGTCTGTCCCCAATGTTACTTGAGACTTTATATTTTCATATAACATGGAAAACATGGAAATGTTTCCATTTATATGGTTGCTACATCCTGAATCTAGAAACCATATATATTCACTCTTCTCTTTAGCCATATTACATGCTAAAAACAACTTTTCTTGACTGATATTTTCTTTAGTAAAATTAGCACTGAGTCTATTACCCATGTCACTTTGTTTCTTTCTACATTCATTGGAATAATGGCCATACTTCTTATAGTAATGACATTGGACTTGGGATTTATCATACCTTTTTCCATGTGCTTGATTTTGTCTTCCTCGCTGGCTGCTGCCTTGCCTTGGTTCTGATTTTGGTTGCGTCCCCTTCCACTTGTATTTGCAGGGTTGTTCCTTCCTCTGTTTTGGCTTCTGCCTCTTCCTTTTCCTCTGTAGTTTCCTCTGCCTTGACCTCTTCCTCTTCCAAAAGACATTTGGGTCTTGAAGGCATGCTCCAAAGATGAGTTTGTTGTTCTACCCAATCATTGTTCATGTGTCATCAATGATGCATGTAGCTCATCAACAGTAAAATTTGAGAGATTTTTTGTCTCTTCAATGGTTGTGACTATCACATCAAACCTTGAGGGTAAGCTCCTCAACACTTTCTCCACTATCCTTCTTTCTTCTACTGTCTCTCCATGAGATCTCGTTTGGGTAACCAACCCAATCAGTAGAGTAAAGAATGATTCTATTGTATCAAAGTCTTTCATACAAATAACTTCAAAATCCATTCTCATTAATTGAAGCTTTACAGTCTTTACCTTCTCCATACCTTGGTAGGTTGTCTGGAGGGTATCCCATGCATCCTTGGAACTCTTAGTTGTTGCTATCCTTGGGAATACACTTTCATGCACTGCTTGATAGAGATAGAAGAGGGCTTTTGAGCCCTTCTTCCTATTGCTCTTCAACGAATCCTTCTCTTTCTGTGTTAAAGCATTAAAAGTTTGTTCATCTACTGGTTCTTCAAAACCATCTTCAACAAGCTCCCATAAGTCTTGAGAGGCAAATAGGGCTCTCATGGTGATTTCCCAATAGTCATAGTTATTCCAATTAAACTGTGGAAGTTGAGTATTTCCTATACTCGTGATTTTTCTGGCTCCTACCATGGCTAGCTTACTGAACTATGCTCTAAAATTGACTGTGTTTTTAAATAAACCTTCTCACTGCTTGAGAGTTAAATTCTGTCTTCAAAAAAGACTTCTTTGGACTGCACTTTTTAAAAACAAAACAAAAAATCTATTTTGTAAAAACCCGGTCTTTGCTAAGCCTTCACGCTGCTGGTCAAAAGCTACAACAACACCTTCTTCCTTCAGCTTCTTTGAAAAACTTCAAAGAGCCTGGACTAGCTCTGATACCATGTTGGAATTTCTGAAGTATTCCAAACAACAAAGGAATAAAACTTCCCAACTTCAACACAGAGATTAATGGAGACAATGTTGGACAAAGATGCAGAAAAACTTACTTTCATTAAAACTTAAAAATAAAAAAACTATTACAGTGATGCCACAGAACTGTTGTTCTGGCATTTACAAAAAAAATTCAACTGTTGCTCACACAATGTTCTCTTCACAAATCTGTTCTCTGTCTCAAAATACACACAGTAAAAAAAAACTTGTTTTTCAGCCTTCTGGCAATTTCAGCAACTCTCTGCTTTCACACTCTGTCTCCTTTTTTAATACACAGCCACAGCTTTTTTGTTTTTCACCCGTGGGCTTCTTCTTCAAAAATACAATACGCAGTCAACTTCTATTTGTCTTCAGGACTTTTTCTTTTTATATGACACATCAAAAAATTAAAACAAACTATTGAATTTAATATATATTATAAACTTTGCAAGTTTATAATATATATGTATTAAACATACATATATATTACCCTGAAGTCAAAAGACTTAATCAAAATACGTTGCGGCATTTTAAACACACGAAATCCCTTTTGATAATTCATCACATCCAATTCTGGCTAGCGGTAGACCCCACGCGGACTTCAAACAAGTCTTCAAGC
The DNA here is from genome assembly GCA_034641835.2 of Pinus albicaulis. NCBI lineage: Eukaryota > Viridiplantae > Streptophyta > Pinopsida > Pinales > Pinaceae > Pinus > Pinus albicaulis. Next base: position 1,199,135,967 of record CM076574.1, read on the forward strand.
ATATTTGACAAAACCTTATCGCATCGCAATCTATATGATTTGATCTGCGGGGGATTCGGGTGATAAAATTGATATTTTGCGCATGCGATATGCGATATGGGATATCAACAATATCACATTGCAAATGAAACAACATAACTCGCGATAGTGTAGAAAGATAAGTGATAAACACTGCGAAATGTGTTCTGCATTTTGTGGTTGGTGTGGATTTTAATGGCGGTTGGTGCAATGCTTTAATGCAGGGATGGCGAGATTAGATAGTGGCATGGTAGAATTTAAATTGCATATTTGAAGACTGTGGTTGTGTGGTGATTGAACCACGGTCCTTCAATGCGTTCGTAGACTATGGCCTTAAATCAAAATTTTAATTGCAGAGTTTTAAATGTGTGCGATGGAGTGCACTCAACAGATTTTTTTCGCAGCTGCGTCCTTCAAATTCCCATCAACATTCAAGCTTTCATCCTCCTGCACAGTCTGCACTGTTGCAGTTGGATTTAAAAATTCAACATATTTCCTATGTTCAATGTGTTGTCAATACGTTAACAGAATGTGGTCTCAAGGCTTCTAGCACTCTTTAGATAGCTGCGTGGTCCGTAAAACGTTTTCCTCATCACGTAACTAGATCAACAAATTCCTTTAATACTTCAAGAATTAACACCTTTCCATTTGGAACGCATTTTCTTGGAAATGCGTTGAGCTCTGCCCTTTGGTGTTTTTTTCTTGTTCATTGTTGCAAATGCAATCCGAATTATTATTCCTGAAATGTGTATCCTACTTTCAAAATTTACACCCAAGTATACAGAATATCGTCGCCTTTTGGTGAGACTTTTCGTTTTGTTCTCCTAAGATGCCAAGTTTTTGATGATATGTTGTTTTTCTTTTCCATAGGATGATAACATATTCCCTTTTCCATAGCAGGCTTGCTGCGTGTTACCATTCTTAATTCCCTTCTTCCCACTCATCTTATGATTTGTTCCATGAAAGCCCAAACCTATGGTGACCATAAGGACCTGCGATGTTCAATTGCAAGATGGTAAGAATTTTATAAGGCAATTCTCATATGAATATAATTAGTGAATCTTTTAAAGTACATTAAGGCATTGGAATCTAATGCTTTGACTATTTTCCAATTAAAGAGAAATCCTAAAAAAAAGAGGTCTTGGAAGACATAATTTGTCTAGCCTTAATTAAAACAGGCCTCGAATGGAATTAATTGACATATAGGCCTTTAGGTGACTTTACAAACAACACTAGTTTAAGTATTCAAACATTTTCTTAAGAGGGTAATCATGCCAAGCGGAATAGAGAACTTTAGAGACCTAGTCTTTCACGCATACACTCCTTATTGAAAAGTAAAATTAAGCACTTGTGCATATGAATATACAAAGAGAAGACCACGTGACCATGGAAATTGACAATAACCTTAAGAGCTGATGGGGTGAAAGGCATATAATGCACATCCAGAGAGGAGTATCGAGGCAATAATGAATTGATACTTCAATGAAGGTCCTGCTAGCTTAGGGTTTTAACAAGGTTTAGGAGAATGAAAATTACCCTAATGTGCTCACACTTATAAAACCAAGATTTGGCATGATTAACAACATAAAACACTTTCCAATGTTTTGGAATACATCCCATGAACCCTAGAACCCGCAAATGGGAAATAGGATCCCAATTTTATGGGGATGGCGATGAAACCCTAATACTTTAAATGAGATGTTTAATGCATGGGATGCAAGCAATATGCATTATGCGGGAATACAAAGTAGTAAGGTTTGAGGATAATTGAGGCATTGGGGAAATTGGCCAATTTGGAGTGTCATCACAACCTTCAAGGCCTAAGGCGAGTGGAGGGGGGGGGGGGGCCCGAAATTTGAATATGCCTAAAATTTTGGGTGGTTTTGTAGCAACTAAAACACATTCATTGGTCCTAATTTGACTCCCAATCAACCAACATCCTTAAATGGTACTTATATGCAAGTGGTATCTCCCCCACCATAAATTAATTATGTGGCAACCTATTCCATGCTTGCATCTATGGACGATATTGTAGGTGATGTAATGAATCATGCACTGGTAACACTGGTGCTTGATATTTCCAATGGATCCTTTGATATGTATCCCTACCAGAACATTGTTCTCCCATATAATGACAACCTCTTGGAAGCCATGGTCTCTAGGGATCCATGATTAATATCACCAAAGGTCCTGGAGTAGAGTTCATTTTCTTGTGTCAAGCTCCTTAAAAACGAAACAAGGTTTTCAGAGCACAATTCATTTTCTTGTGTCAATCTTGTTAAAAAATGAAACAAGGTCCCAGAGTAGAGTTCATTTTCTTGTGTCAAGCTCGTTAAAAAATGAAATAAGGTCCCTGAAGCAAATTTCATTTTCTTTTTTTAATCTCGTTAAAAAATGAAACAAAGTTCTATGAGCATAGTTCTTTTTGTGTGACATCAAGCTCGTTAAAAATTTAAACATATCTCCCTCCAATTCGAGTTTTTGACTAGGTCTCGTAGAAGTTGAGTCGAATCTTTCACTTAATATCATAAATGAACCTTCATTCCATCCACCTCTTAATAACTAGTTGTCTACTTAGGTGAATGTAATGAATCTTGGGGGGCATGTCCCTGGAATCACATTATTATCCTAGGGGCATGAAAACTTATATCAAGCATAGTTTTCCTCAGTTTCAAGCTTGTGTAAAAATGAAACCAATTTCAAGCATAGTTTCCCATGTTTCAAGCTTGTGTAAAAACCATTCCCACTTTACCTCTCGTGATTTCCATTTCTTCAGCTTGTTTCGGCCAGATGAACCTTGGTTTTCTCATCCCATCGTCACCATCTGCTTGGTTGATAATATGCTTTCACTTGGTTGTTTTACCCTTTCCCGAGGAACTGTTCTGATGAGTGGTCTTATTAACCAACCCGTTGACCTCTATGTGTTTTTAGAAAATTCCATCACGATCGAAATGAGTTGATAACCTTTATACCACTTGTTCTTATAGGAGGATTCCTCTTTGATCTCTTTTTAGACTCCCAAAACATGAAAAATTTGTCGAGCACTTGTATTTTAAAACTTGTTAAAGAAAATAAAGATACGTCTACTTAGTATAAGTTTAACCCTTTTCAGACTGGGATAGACTATTTACAAAAAAGGAATACATTAGTTAAACATGGATAAGAGGTTCTCCTAAGTGTTTTTTTATGCCTTTTCAGACTCGAGACAATTTTTCGAAAATGAACCTTCGGAATTTCTTTTTCACTTCTTTTTAAAAATATCTAAAAATGAAAAATAATTTGAGTTACACCTTTGTTGGACTCGTAAAACCATCAAACAATGATGGACTCATCAAAAATCAAAAGATCAAACCACTCCATCTTAGAGTTCGTTAAATATACTTAGAAGGATCCATTTGAAGGATGAACTTATAGATCAAGCATATGTTATCCTCCTCAAGCTTGTCAAAAATAAAGAGGTACTGACCGAAATGGTTGGGGAAATGGGGAAAATAGGGTACTTAACCTATTAATCGCAGCGATCTTTTCTTGAACATGACACTCTTTCACTTTATCTTCGTGACTGTTGGGTTGGGAAATGTACTTTCTTCTTTATTTAATCACACCATATCAAAAACCTCCGTAATAAGTTATGGTTCAATGCTACCAACTCCATAAAGTGTCGCCAATATGTTCAAGAGAATTTTTTTTATTTGGTATCTACTACAATAATCTTAAGCCTTATTTCATGTTTGTCATTCATGAATCATATTTTCATCAACAGCATTCTGTCTCAAATCTTGAAACTTGTTTCACATATTTGATGGGGGATACATCAAGGCCCTCTTACGACAGGTCACTTCTTATCAACATCAGCTCATTATCCAGGAAGTTGACTTAGAAACTCCCTTTGGTACCTTGGAGATTTCATACACTAAAGGGAAGTTTCCTCACTTTCGGTGACAGGTTTTCGTCCTTTTCCTTCGACTGAAAGATTATGTGTGGTGTTCAAATTCAACTAATCCATTCACATTACATAGATTGTACTATAATACCTTGAGAGCCATTAACATTTTTGGTGGTTTCTCTCATGTCTATTAACGATTTACATCATTGGCCGATAATATTATGGTGTCTACCATGTTTTGACTTCAGCTCATTTATTTTCATGGTTAGACTCATACATCAAGCTATTGAGTGAACGAGATGGAACACCCCAGATCTAGTTCCATCCATCCAGACTACGATTTCAAGGTTTATATAGGATTACAAAGTATGATGGCTATGATCGTCTAGAAATTCATCCAAGCATGGGTCCACTCTCTGTCATCAGTGGACAAGACTTATTGATAATTATACATGTAATATTGGATTACATGCTAAGCATGGTTACGCCTCCCTCAGCAAGGATATAATGATGATAATATGTATTGTAACAGATGATGATATCAACCTTACTACTTGTGTTCCAGACTTGTCTCATGGAAAAGCACTTCAGTCCTCAATCATGATTTATGACTTTGTACTTTGGGGGGAAATCTGTTAGGGACCATTTTTTCACACTTGTCACAAGTGTCACACTTTGATTACTTCTTAGTACTTGGGTTACTGAGGTTAAAATCCTTGATTCTAGGGCTAGCGCAGGTACCATCACTATGTCCCTGCACCCCAAAAAAACTATAGAATTGAGCAAAAGACTGCGAGTGCAGTCTCCAAGTTACTGTAGGTGCGTTGGTTCTGAATTTTCGAGAAAAGCGATATTTTATCTTGAAGATTCCACTTCTAGAAACTTCTAAAGCAATTTCAACCACTTACTATCAAAAATGACCTCAAACTTCTATGATCATGGGATTACCTTCAACTCTTAGTATGATTTACCACCTTTCATGCATCTCAAGCCTAGATTGGTAAAACCCAATACTACCACTTCATCCTATAAATTTATCCTCTTCTAATAGCTTAGAGTTATCTTTAGAGGACCTTACTTGCATCCTTATTCTGTTGGATTGAGATTAAAATCACTTATGCTCTTTGGGTGGAGGATTGGAGATTTCTTTGAGACAAAGGAAGGAGCACATTAGCTTGGGGAGACATCTACAAGTCATTAATCACTGGGTTGTAACTTCTCCTAATCCATTTAATGCAAATTTCTCTTGTTTTCTTATACACTTGTACCATATATGATTTCAATTGTATTTCAATGTTTATGATTCATTGAATGCATGAATTAGCATAGATCTATTTGTTCATGTAGTGTTTTCTTATCTTTCTTATGTGGAAGGTGTAGATCGAAGCACTTGGAAAGAGAGAAAAAGAGTTCGAGCAAGGAGAAAGAGACTTCGAAATCCAAGTAAGTCCTCCTTCTTATTGATGTTAATTTCTTTAAAGGAATACAAGTGTTCTTTGCCCCATTGTTTTTACTAGGCTAGAAACTAGGTCTAGGGTGTTTTCCTTTGTCCGCAAAGGAGAATTTTTTGTATAACAAACATGAATTTCAGAATTCAACTTAACTATAGCTTTATCATTCTTAAAATTTATTTTCTTGAACTGTATTTTTTTTTTAATTCTTATTGTAGGATGTGTTACTGATTTAATTTATAAATCAAGTGGCTCTTGTTGATGTTAATTTGGCAGCTCGGGGCCAAATTCCCTCCTTTATACAACCTTCCTCATCAAGAAATCCCCCTCCTATCCCTTGGAAGAATTTAATTTGGTTAAGGAAAAATATATTTTTGATATGGAAACCCACATGTGCACAAAAGGACAAGTCGAACCAAAAGAGAAATTGGACACCCTTAGAAGCCTATAAATACAATTCAAGTGAACCTCATTTGGACATCATCTTCAAGCATATTCTTCGTATCTTCTCTTCTTTGGTTTGGTTCGCACAGTTGTGAATTTGGTTCACAGATATGGCTTATAGAGGTTCGACATTGTAAGGTCAGAGCTCGCACGTGTGGATTAGGGTTTTGGCCTGTAGCTGTAGGGTTGGAATAAGAAAATTTCAGCTATAGTTGCATGCACACAAGGTGCTCCATGCAGCTTGAGTGTTTCAACTGCACACATGATCACTAGGTCTGTGTGACTGGGGCTTAGGGAATTTTGATCATTGACTGCATACTTTGACCATTGACCGCAAACTTTGGATCTTGGATTCTGATCAATATTTTTATTAGGCTCATCTCTTGGATATTGTTTGGTTGGTTTTGTTGGATATTATTTTGATTGATGAATTGGAACATTGTACTCTCTCTTTCTTGATCATTTTATGACAATATAATACGAACAAGAATTTGAAAGGGTTTCCCCCTTGTGGGGTTTGAATTAGTCTTTGACCAACTCTGGTGTCTCTTATTTGTATCTCATTTCTCATTGCATTTATTTTTCTATCTATAATTGATTTTGATAATCAAAATATTGAATTATGTTTAAAGATTGGTAATTAAAGATAATAATCAGGCTAAAGTGATTGTAACAAAATAGAAAAATAGTAAATTAACATGGTATCAGAGCCAAGTTGAAGATAAAACCCTAAGGAGACAAGATACACGAGAAATAATCTTTGAAAGAAGCAAACTGAGCCTATTTGGTTTGGTCAAGATGTTTACTTCCTATTTCAAGGATAATCAGAAGCTTGGTGAATCATCTAACTTTGTTGCATGGAAAATTAGGTTTGAAGTCATATTGGATGGAAATGATGTTTTGGTGTATGTGCAAGGGAAGGTACCTAAGCCTCTAACGAATGTTTCTGCTACTATAAATCTAGGTACAAGAAAGGTGATCTCAAAGCTAAGAATATTTTTTTTCTTTTGTAATCCAGAGGAACTAGTAGCCCGCCTGACTCGTAACTACTAGCCAACCTCTGGGGGGCTACGATATGTCATCCTCCCCGCAACCTGGGTCACAACAAGGGGGATTTTAACATGGCTCTTTCGAATTACAACAATTTCACATTTCTCGGATTAGTCAATAGAGTTTCCCCTTGGGACAAGCTAAAAATATTATTATTGATGGTTTACAAGATCATTTTATTATTTATGTTGGTAACTTGAAGGCATCACAGGATATGTATGAAAAGCTGGTTGGGATGTATGAGTTCAACAACTTGAATCACATCCTCTATTTAAAGGATCAACTCAAATAGATAAATATGAACAAGGGAGAATTTGTGTAATCATATATCATGAGGATATCCCGTTTAAGGGATCAATTGCAAGTTGTAGGTGAACATGTATTTGAAAGGGAGTTGGTATTGGTCACTCTTCAAGTTCTTCCTCCTATTTGTGAAACTTTTATTACTACCTAAGAAAAAATATTGTATTCCCATCATTTGATGAGCTCGTTGGTAAATTCATTCAAGAGGATACCAAGATGATTGATTGAGGAAAAATTCAAAAGCATAAAGTTGGAGAGCCTTCTACATTTTCCACTCAAGATAAGAAAAGGAAAGGTAAAGGGGTTTCATATAATAAAAGGAAGTTTGCACCAACACCCAGGGATTCCAATAGGATATTGAGGAGAGATAAATATATGTCAAATATTGAATGTTACAATTCTCACAAGTTTGGTCACTATGCTCAAGATTGTCGAGAAAAGAGGAATGCTCCAAGATCAAGGTACAACGACAATCATGGCTTTGACAATAGTAAGTTCAATAATAGAAGAAAATATGATCGAATAGGAAGAGATGATAAAAGAAGAGGATATTCTAGAATAATAAGGGGTTATATGAGGAGAAGGGACACTCTAAATGACTATGAAGAAGGACATTGTCCTCAAAAGAAAGCAAGAAATTGCAAGTATGAAATTAATGTAGCTACTAGTTAATATGAGTATATTATTATTTCACTCTTTCTTGCTCTTCTCCTTTGGATTCACATGATAGATGGTTGGTAGATAGTGGGGCTTCTAGACACTTCTATGGATACAAGGAATTCCTCTCAAATCTATATGAGAGGGAGACAAGTTTGAAGATCATTCTTGGAGATAACTCTACATATTAAGTGAAGGGCTTTGGTTTTTTCAAATTTGATTTATACTCTGTGGAATCCATACTTCTTCATGTTGTAATGTATTTTTGAGAACTAAAGAAGAACTTGGTATCTATTTCTTATTTGGAAGACAAGGGCATGACAATAACCCTCATAAAGGGAAAATATCTCACTTGTCCTAAGGAATCTCGCATGAGGGATGCTTTCACATTGGGATCTATATTTGAAGGAATATATAGAGTTAGGACTCTATATAGTTAATGGGAGACCTCTACTGGAAATTTTTCATGACACTAATCACCAAAGTGATCTATAGAACCACTGGTTGGCACATGTATGTTATTACACACTCCCGAAGTTGAAGAAGCTAGTATCTGGGATGCCTAATGTTCAATAAAGTCACGATGGAATTTGTTCGAGATGAACCTAAGGAAAGAAGACAAGGGGACCATTCCAATCTAGTAGGAATAAGACAAATGATATTATTCAACTCATTCATTATGATCTTCGTGGACCCATACCAGTGCATTCTCTTGGTGGCCATCTCTATTACATCACATTCATTGATGACTTCTCCAGGAATACATTGATTTACTATTTGAATAAAAGGATGAGGCTTTGATATGTTCAAAGACTTCAAGGTGCTGATAGAGAATCAAACAGGAAATAAAACTAAGGTCTTTAGGTCTGAAAATGGTGGAGAGTACATTTCAAATGATTTCATTGAGTTTTGCAAGAAGGAAGGTATTAAGAAGGAGATAGTTGTACTCTACAATACGAAGAAAAATGGAGTGGCTAAAAGAAATAATAGGTTGATTGTGGAAGCCACTCGAGCCATGTTTCATGATAAAAAGTTACCAAGGTTCCTTTGGGGTGACGCAACAAATACAACAGTCTATGCACAAAACATGGTTGCTCATCAAGCCTTGGATAACAAGACTCTCGAAGAAATTTTCACAAGTGTGAAGCCCGACATTGGTCATCTCAAGATATTTGGTTTCCCTAAATACTTTCATGCATTGAAGGATAAGAGGAACAAGTTGTAAGCCACTGGAAGGAAAGGTACATTTGTTGGGTATTATGAAAAATTTAAAGCATTTAGAATCTATATATCTGGCCAAAAAAATATCGAGTTTAGCAAGGATGTGACCTTTGATGAAGATAATTCTCTTGGAAAAGAGATAGATTCTCCTCCTCCAAAGAAAGATGATGATATGGACATATTAGGAGGTCCTTCTTTGCTGAAATCTGAGAAGGACATTGTTAATGATCCCATGGAGCGGATGGACCCCTTCGATTCTCCTCCTGCTAGGAAGAGACCATTATGGTTTCATGACACTTTACAGGATGCTAAGATATTTTTTCCTGCCAAAAGAAACTTTAGAGAAATTAATAAGTGTGCCAATATTAGGGATATGTTGTAGTGATGAGCACTATAATCCAGGTTGAGCCCTCCACATTTAAGAAATCATTGAAATAACAAGTTTGTAAGGGTGCTATGGCCAAAAAATATGAATCCACTATGAAGAATGATGTATGGAATATTGTTCTGTGACCTAAAGGAAAGTATGTTTTAACCTCAAAATGGTTGTACAAGATCAAACATGGAGCTTATGGAAGCATAAAAAGTACAAGGCAAGGTTCATGGCTAGAGGATTCTCCATGTTATGTAGAATATACGATTTCAAACAAAGGTGAATTCCCTAGACATAGTGGCCTAGTATAGAATTATAACAAGAAAAAAAAAACACATAAAGTTTTCCATAGAGAAATTAGAGTATGGAAATGAATCCTACCTTGACTCTATGGAAAGATTCCCTTTCCTCCTCGCTTGTAAGCTCCAATAGTAGCTCCAAGTGCTATAATTAGAACTTGCATACACAACTAAAACAAGAAAAGTATCTACAAGATCTATATATCATAATCCAATTACTCTACTGAATGAATCAACAAGGAATTTAAATACATGAGTGTAAACATAACATGACACATATAGGAAAAATATATACTCTTTGTATTAATAGAATTACGATAGATTTTAAAACCATAAATAACAGTTGATTTTGTAGATGACTCCCCAAGTTGACTTGTCCTTCCTTGTCACAATGCACACCTCAACACCAACCCTGATGCATGAATATGATTAATCCTCTATGTTTGAAGCAACAACATGAGGGAATTATCAGTCTCAAAAAGCCAACCCTGATGCTATGGATGGAAGTAAATTTATAGGATAAGGATGGTATTTTATGATTTTTGAAGTCCAACAATAAATTGCAACACACACACTAGTGTGGGACCAACAGGTCCTAGTGATACTTTAGTGTGAAGGCCAATTTAATTAATTAAATTGGTGCAGCGTCTAATTTAATTTTCGCTTAATTAAATTGGACAATAAAATGTAATATCTCATGGTCACTTGTAATAGTTAACTGAGTGTGATAAACTCAGTTAGCTCATGTATTTTGAGTTGAGGGTGGTTGGTGAGGCATGCAGAGTAATTCTATTATTTATGGAGTTAAAATTGCAATTGGTGCATTATTTTAATGCATGAGTAATCAGTTAACACAGTTAGGTGAATTAGCGCCAGTTGAACTAGTTGTAACTATTTTTTGCACTAGTGAGAGATCAAGTGAATTAATATTATTTAATTCACAATCAGTGATCTGCTATGCAACTGATGATTTATGATTAATAGTTTCATGCATGTCAATTCCAGTGGAGACCCAGTTGAGACAAAGGTTAAAGGGATGTTAAATATCAGTTGTGTGATTAGTAGGTTGCTTGGATGCAACCAGACATCCATTGGATTGCCCATGATCCTTGCAAAGTTTTTGAAGGCCAGAATTCCTAAAGAAAAGGGATTGCATTCATCAGGAATTGCGCAAGCAAGGCCGGATGTTTAGAGGCTGAGAATTGGCTAAGTGTTGGTTGATTTTGTTCGAGGCAGTGTGAGATAGTTGTGAGAGTGCGGGATACTATTTTGAGAAGAGTGCATTGTAATTGTTTCATGATTGCATGGTGAATATAAAATAGAAGATAGAGGGGTTTTGAGAAGCAAGCTTTCCCCGAGAAATTATCTGTGTTGTGGTTTGATTTGGTTCTTTCTTTTCTTAATGTGATTGGCGATTGTGTTTAATTTCCGTAATTGATTTGTAGAGGGATTCAATATCTAGCTTTAGTACATTTTTAGATCAGATTGAATCCATTGATATACATATGTTTGTATAATTTCTACATGGTATCAGAGCACAAGAAATCAGTATAGTGGAGGAGAAGCTAATTTTGTGACTAAATAGAATTCGAATTTGCAAAAGGTATTCTTGGTGCGACAGGCGAATCAGGATCGAAATGGATTTCAATGGATTGATATTGGAGTATGAAATTGAGGGAATATCTAACTGTATTGCATGGAAAGACATGATGGAGGCAATACTAGAGGACAATGGGTTGAAATAATTCATTGATAATGATGTTCCCAAACCCTTTGTAGCAGATGGTGAAAATATTGATGCTTGGAAAAAGAAGGTTGCAAAGGCGAGGAGGATCTTACTCGAGGGAGTACGAGACCACATTGTCTCAAGTCTCCATGGAAAATCGACACCATATGCAATGTGGAAAGCTTTGATAGATCTGTTTCAGAGCAGCAGTGATCATAGAAAATTGGCATTGGAGGACAATCTCAGGAAAATCAAAATGGAGAAAGGCGACACCATTCTGAAATATTTAACAAAGTTTGTCCAATGTCGATATGAGCTTGGGAGCATCGGAATTACTATCGCGGATGATGATTTGGTGAGCCTAGCTCTTCTAGGACTTCCCAAGAGTTGGCATAGTTATCAAAACTCTATCAATGGAAGGGAAAAGCTACCAGATTGGGAACGACTTTGGTCGGATTTGGTGCAAGAAGAATTCAGGTGGAATACCAAGGATGGATCTTCATCTAAGAATGATGATGAAGAAGATTGATCTTTGGCTGCCAAGGCAAAGAAAGGAAAAGGAAAGAAATTTCATTCCAAATCTGAGTCCGGAAAATATGGAAAGAAGCATGATATCTCCAGAGTGAAGTGTTTTCACTTTCACGAGCATGGACATTATGCCACTAATTGTCCACAAAAGAAGAAGAACAAGAAGGCTTCAATATCTGCAGTTGTTGAGGCTTTGGCCTCGCAATTTGAGCTTGACTTCTCGCTTATTGCATGCATGGTGTCAAGTGCAATGGGATCGGTGTGGTACTTGGATAGTGGTGCGTCCTTCACATGACGGGAGACAAAGAAATTTTCAGTAGCTTGGAGAAGAAGGACCTTGAGATGCATATCGAAATGGGTGATGATGGGTGGTACAATGCTACTGGTATTGGTACAGTTACCTTCCAGAGACATTCAGTTAAAACCTTTCAATTAAAAGATGTAATGCATGTACCAAGCTTGAAGAAAAATTTGGTCTCATTGGAAATGTTGGAGGATAGAGGCTATGATGTTGTTTTCAGTGAAGGAAAATCTTTCCTATGACACAAAACAACAGGACAAGCCAAGAAGATTGGGATTTTTGTGAATAATCTCTATAAACTTGATGTAGATGGTTGCGCAGCATTGATGGGTAAGGCGGACAAAGTGATGAGCTTGGATGAGGGTGATTTATGGCACAGGAAATTGGGACATCTAAACCTCGTAGCCTCGAAGGTCATGCAACATATTTCTATAGGTATTCCCAAGGGTACTCTTGCACAGTCAGACACATGCAAGGGATGTACTATGGGGAAGTATGCAAAGGACACTTTTCACGAGAAGGAGAATCGAGGCTCGGAAATCCTTAAGAGAGTTCACTCATACATGTGTGGACCATTCTCTACTGCTTCGACAGAAAATCATAAGTACTATGTGATATTTGTTGATGAATTTTCTAGAAATTTTTGGATCTACTTCATGCAGAAGAAATATCAAATGTTCTCAAAATTTCTTGAGTTCAAAGCACTGGTGGAGAAAGACACAGGGAAGCATGTGAAGGCTCTTAAGAGTGACAATGGTGGTGAGTACATCTCCAATGAATTTAAGAACTTCTGTAGCAAATAAGGAATTCAGAGAGAGTTGATTGTGCCTCATAAACCATAGTAGAATGGGGTCGCAGAAAGAAAGAATAGAATAATTATGGGTGCAGAACGAGCGATGTTGCATGACCAGGGCCTACCATTGCATTTGTGGGCGGAGGCATGCAACACAATGTATTTGTGAAAAACCATTTTCCTCATTGAATACATGGCATGACTACACCAGAGGAGGATTTTACTAGTAAGAAACCTGATGTTTCACATTTTAAGATTTTTGGCTCATTTGTTTATGTGCATGTGACCAAAGACGCCAGGAAGAAGCTTGAACCAACAGCTAATATTGGGATATTTCTGGGATACAATGATACTCCCCATAAATATCAGGTGTATTTTCCAAAAAACAGGATGACTTATGTGAGACAAGATATAAAATTTGATGAGGAGAAAGCTATGTGATTGTCCCTTGAGAGGGAGTTGGATTTGCATGCAGAGGAGGAACTCTTGGTTCCAAAGAATGAACCTCAAGATGTGGAGCAACCACATGCATAAGATCATGGATGGGTAGAAAAAACTCATGTAGTGCCTTCCACTAGAAATGGTAGAAGGCGCACCATGAAAGCTAATAGATTGAGACTTGATGCGACATAGAATGTAGGAGCCCCTACTTCACTGCACAGACAGAGATAGTCTCCAAACATGTTTACTGGATACATGGATCTTATGAGCAAGTTTATTGTGATAGAACCATATTCCTTTGAGGAAGCAGTGCAACAACCAATTTGGGTTGACGCAATGGTAGAGGAGTATGAATCCATCGTCAAGAAAATTGCATGGGAAGTTGTCCCAAGACCAATCAAAAAATCAGTGGTTGGATCTAGATGGATATATAAGGTGAAGCAAGCAGCGGATTGGAGTGAGGAGAAGTATAAGGCCAGATTTGTGGCCTCTGGATTCTCACAAGTTAAGGGGATCAACTATGAGGATACTTTCACACCAGTCGTGAATTACGCTTCCATTAGATCTATCCTTGCACTCTCAGCGCAGATGGGGTGGCGCATTCATCAGATGGATGTGAAAACTATGTTTCTCAAAGGAGTTATTGAGGAAGAAGTGTACATAGAGTATCCAGAAATTTTTGAGATCTTTGATAGTGAGTCACATGTGTGCCAACTCAAGAGAGCACTATATGGGCCGAAGCAAGCACCTCATGCTTGGTACACTCAGATTGACAACTATTTCACCGGGTTGGGTGTCATCAAAAGTGAAGCGGATGCAAACCTGTACCAGATTGTGGATGATGGTAAGCTATTGATTATCGTACTTTATGTTGGTGATCTAATTTTGACAGGTGATGAGTAGCTGATAACTTCATGCAAGGAGGATCTTGCAAGGGAGTTCAAAATGAAGGACATGGGACTCCTTCACTATTTCCTTGGTTTGTAAATATGGTAGCGGGATGGTGAACTTTTTGTTTCTCAAGGAAAGTATGCCAAATAGATTCTAGGTAAGTTTCACATGGAGAGTTGTAAACCCATGGATACTCCTCTTCCAGGAAATTGGAGGAAAGAGGATGCTACTTCAGGAGAAGTAGTGGACGCTACTATCTACAAGTAGCTAGTGGGTTCACTGATGTATTTGGTGAACACCAAACTAGACATTTTCTATGCAGTTAACCAACTATTTCAAGTTGTGGTTAAGTTGACCAAGCTCTTTTGGAAGGCGGGGATTATGGGGCACTGCATAGTATGGATTATGAGATATCTCAGGGGCACTGCAGAGTATGGATTATGGTACAAACGGACAGAGGGAGGGAAGCTTCAAGGCTTCACGGATGCAGATTGGGCAAGCAGTCCATCAGACAGAAAGAGCACATCAGAAGGGATATTTAGCATAGGATCGACAATAGTTTCTTGATACAACATGAAGCATCAATCTGTGGCACTCAGTTCATTCAAAGCAGAGTACATGGAAGCAAGTCAAGCTGCATGTGAGGCCATCTGGATGAGAAAGATCCTGGTTGGTTTGTTTGGTTCTCAGATGGATCTGACTATGATACATTGTGATAAATAGAGTTGCATTAAACTCTCGGTTAATCCGGTATTCCATGATAGGTCCAAGCACATAGAAATCTGGTACCACCATCTCAGAGATTGTGTTCAGAGGTGCATTATGTTACTTCATTACATTCCCATGGAAGATCGAGATGCAGATATTCTGACAAAGGCGCTCGCCAGAAGAAAATTTGAATACCATAGAAGCAGGATCAGGGTGGCAGATAATCCCTTTCTTTTTTAGAGGGAGTGTTGAAGTCCAACAAGAAATTGCAGCACACACACTAGTGTGGGACCAACAAGTCCTAGAGATAAATTAGTGTGAAGGCCAATTTAATTAATTAAATTGGTGTAGTGTCTAATTTAATTTTCCCTTAATTAAATTGGACAATAAAATGTAATCTTGTCTCATGATCACTTGTAATAATGTTATGCAGATTAATCCCTCTTGCGAACAAGAGCGGTCTCCCTAGTATCCTACGGATAGCTAGAAACAAACATCCATTTGTAAATTGTTTTCTCTAGATTATTTTCAATTTAGAATTATTATAAACAAAGAAAGAGGACATGCCCCTACCTTGAAATCTGACGTTCGATGCAGTCTTTTATCCAGTTTCTCCAAAGAGGCTTCTTAAGTAAGTAGAACCTGCAATCAAAAACAAACAAAAGAATTAAAAGCACCTGCAACATATAATAATCGAGAACAACTAATCTAACTTAGTGATCAAGGAATCTAAGTATTGAATTATTCAAATAAGCACAAGAACAACTCAATGAGAAAAGGAGATCCATATGTATTATCTTGAACGAAAAGAGTAACTTTAAAACCTGATGCCTTGATGTTGTACAAATTCCTCCCGGGGTCCTGAACAATCATTCCTCCTTCAGATTGACAAGCCTTCCTCTCTTTGAACTAGCATGAAGTTATGGACATGAGTGTGTGATCATTCTCATACCAATAATAACTAGTGTAGAGAGTATGCTCTCTTGAGAATTTCTTCAGCAAATAATATGTATGTCTACAATCTACCCTTGAGACTGAAACAGGAGCTCAATTTATAGGAAAATGGAGGTAGTTTTAGTTCCATGAAGAGGGGGATGGATTCCTCTCATGAAGGTATTTAAACTCCATAGACCAAGGGATAAGCTCCATGAGTGGAGGGATAGAGCTTGAACTGATCGTGCTTCTAGAAGCTTCCAGTTGGGAGAATATTCGACCAGCTGGGCTTCTAGAACTTACTTTTTCCTTTATTTGATTATTTATGGAGGTCCGCAGGTTTTATAAGTAGAACGTGCGGGATCTTTTGCAGGCTATAGAACAAATATATGGGGATCTGCAGGAAAGAGCTAGGAAAGTGTGGAGTTAGACTTTTAAGGGTTTTAATGAGCTTTTCTCCAATTCCAAGACTTGGTTTAGGAACATTAGGGTTTTGGACTTCTAAGGGAGCATAATATAGGTAGTGATGAACCTATATAGACAGTCAAATGTCATGGTGACAAAACAATGTGTAACAAATAGTTAACTGAGTGTGATAAACTTAGTTAGATCATTTATTTCAAGTTGAGGGTGGTTGGTGAGGCATGCAGAGTAATTCTATTAGTTATGGAGTTCGAATTGCAGTTGGTGCATTAGTTTAATGCATGAGTAATCAGTTAACTCAGTTAGGTGAGTTAGAGTCAGTTGAACTAGTTGTAACTGTTTGTTGCACTAGTGAGAGATCAAGTGAATTAAATATTATTTAATTCACAATCAGTGATCTGCCATGCAACTAATGATTTACTATTAATAGTTGCATGCATGTCTGTTCCAGTGGAGACCTAGTTGACACAAAATTTAAAGGGATGTTAACTATCAGTTGTGTGATTAGTAGGTTTCCCGCATGCAACCATACATCCATTCGATTTCCCATGATCCTTGCGTAATTTGGAAGGCCAAAATTCATAAAGAATAGGAATTGCATTCATCAGGAATTGAGCAAGCAAGGCAGGTTGTTTAGAGGCTGAGAATTGGCTAAGTGTTGGTCCATTTTGTTTGGTACTGTGTGAGACAGTTGTGAGACTGCAAGAGACTCTTGTGAGAATAGTACATTGTAATTGTCTAATGATTCCATGGTGAATATAAAATAGAAGATAGAGGGTTTTTGAGCAGAAATATTTCTCCTGAAAATTATATGTGTTGTGGTTTGATTTGGTTCTTTATTTGCTTAATGTGATTGGCGATTGTGTTTAATTTACGCAAGTGATTTGTAGAAGGATTCAGTATCTAGCTTTAGTACATTGTTAGATTGGATTGAATCCATTGATATACATATGTTTGTATAATTTATCCAATGGTTTACTATTATGGGATTGATATCCACATATGATGGGAGGATGAGCTCAAGGGATAATAGGTGAAGTCTCCAATATATTATCACATAGGATTCAAGCTCTTATCCATGTTAAATAGTTAAATTAACCTTTGGAAGCTTCTGGAAGAGGAAGCTTTAGAATATTTTTTTTTTATTTTCCTGGATTTCTAGAATCAACACACATATAGAAGGGAGCAGCTAGTGTTGGCCAGTGCTGGTACCTAAGGAAGCAACATGCGTTGAATGCAATTGACCAAAAGGGAAGGGATCATTGGGGCTAAGAACACTAATTTTGAGAAATTTATTCTAGAAACTAAAACTTTTTGGATGATTCATGCTTAGGGATTTGTGAAGGGAGGATGACAACATGTTAATGTATATTGATTGATCCAGTTTGCAAACCTATTGACCAGATGTGACAAAATGGCCTATAACACTCCTAGAAACAGGGAGAAGATTATGATGATGTATTTGCACTAGTTTCCCACTACACCACCATTAGATCATTTATTTCCCTTGCTTTTATTCAAGGATGGACCCTTCACCAAATGGATGTAAAGATGACATTTCTTCAAGGAAGGTTATAGAAAGAAGTATATGTTGAGAAGCATCAGGGATTTGAAGTAAAGGATAGGGAGACTCATATTTTTAGGTTGAAGAAAGCATTATATGGTTTGAAGCAAGATCCTCGAGCTTGGTACGCCCGCATTGACAATTATCCGATGAAGCTTGGATTCATAAGAAGTAACACTGACTCCAAACTCTATTTCAAGGTGGATCAAGGTATGCCTTTGATTTTGGTTTTATATCTTGATGATCTATTCTTGACAGGTAATTATCCTCTTATGATCGAGTGTAAGATGGATTTGGCCTTTGAGTTCGAGATGAAGGATCTTCGCATGATGCATTACTTTCTAGGATTATAAGTTTGGAAGAGACCTAAAGGGATTTTACTTTCTCCAGAAAAATATGTCTTGAAGCTATTGGAGATATTTTGGATAAAAAAATGAAAATCCTTGGATACCCCAATGGAGATGAATTTCAAGAATTTATGTGGAGATTTAGTGGACCCGATTTGGAAAATCCTTGTGAGTATCGACAATTGATTAGCGCATTAATGTTCCTTGTGAACACCTGTCGAGATATATGCTTTGAAATAGATAATTTGAGTCAATTTGTGACTAAGCCCATTCATGCACATTGATTTTATTCCAAAAATGTATTGGGATATTTGCATGGGATGATCAATCTTGGTTTGAGATATATTTCTGGAGATGTGAGATTTCATGTATACACTGATGTTGATTGGGGTGGAAAAATTATTGATAGGAAGATCACATATAGTTGCTACTTTAGCTTGGGATCTGCCATGATATCTTGGATGAGCAGGAGACATAAGTTAGTGGCTTTGAAGTATAAAAGAAGCAAATTATATTTCTGCTAGCATGGCTAGCTATGAGGAAGTTTGGTTTAGAAATATCTTTGGAGAGATATTTGATTCGGTTCTAGACACGAAAGTGATATATTGTGATAACAAGAGTGGGATACGATTGACAAAGAATCCCATATTTCATGACAATTCCAAGCATATTGATAGCATATATCATTACATAAGTGAAATGGCGTAGAGAGGAGTTGTAAGACTCCATCATATTTCGATTGATGAGCATATTGCATAAATAATCACTAAGGATTTGATGAAAGGGAATTTCTTCATCTTCAAAGAGAAAATTGTACTGATGGACATGACCCTATCAAAGGGTACTAGCTGATTAAGAACATTGAGCATAGCTATCCCCCCTTATTTGAGCTCCTGAGGAGGGAATGGAGCATTCAAGGCTCCTGGGGTTGAGGTATCTCAAGAAAATAGGATGGTTGCAATCCTTACCCTTCTGGTAAGTGGTATCTCGCATATTGTCACCATAGGGTGTGCGTGATCCTTTTCATTTATGACAAGTTAGGTACCTCCCCCTATCATTGTTAATATATTATACCCCAATATGCATCCTACCCACAAGTAGGGATTGTTTGGATTGCCTACCCATCTGGCCAATGGGTTGAGATGACTTGATATGGTGTGATCCTCTCATAGCAAGTGGTATCTCGCTCGAGTGTAGAGGATGCAAGTGTTCTACCACTTGAATCTTAAGGGTAAACATGGGAAGATCAGTAGACATTGGTATGGTTTTGATATCTACCCTATTTGGAAAGTTGTGTCTTGTTTGTTGACTACAAAACAGGATGGATGTGATCCTTGCTGGCATATATATCTCGCCCATTGTTACTAGAAAATAGGAAGGATGTGATCGTTACGTCTCATAGTAAGTCATATATTGCATATTATCATTAGAAAATATGATGGTTGTGTTTTTTTATCACTCTATCATATTCCCAAGGCTAAAGAAGGAATACAAATAGAGGTAACCACAGACCAAGCTTTTGACTTGATAGCTAGCCCTATCAAGTCGGAGAGGGCTCTATCCAAAAATGGTCACAGCCAGGAGGGCTGGACAAATTAGGGTTTTTAGGCTAGATAATGAGTGCAGGGGGTTGTTTTGATTTGATTTTGGTTGGGTATAATTGAATGAAGAAATTAGGTCAAGGGAGCTAGGTCAGGGAAAATGAGATAGGGTTACAGGGATCAACGGGGCAAGGTAGGCACAAGGCTTATCACTTGAAAATGATTGTGATGGAATAGTGTTGAGACTAAAAATAAACTAAGAAGATCATGGGAGATGTATTCTTCTTAGATAGAGGAAGATGGACAAACTATGATCAATTCCCCAAAACAGAGCATGTGCATGCATGTATTCTTAATATCAAACTTGAAAGAGATCATAACATAGAAATGAAGAGAACATGAATAAAATACATTCTAACGTATGAAACTAAAGAAAATACAATGATAAACATCAATACCACAAGTATCCCATAAAATAGTTGCAACTCCTCTTTATTAGCTAGCCAAACTGAGTACAATAGTTCCTTGATCAATAAGAAAACATACAAACTGATTCCAACCCTTCAATTGTGTGAAGAAAGGGGCTAAATAGACATCAAAACAAGTTTCACTCATCCTCAGGGGTTGAATCCATGAGGTGAGGAAGATATACACTAATTGTTGAACTGAAAACTGAAGTGTAGGATGGTCCAAGTGACTCACTCCTCATTACATTCAACTGGTTCATTATGACTCATTAATGACTTTTACCCGATGAATCTACCCTAGGTAACTAATCTCAAACATAATTAAATTTACCATCATTAATTACATGAGTGGAAACATGATTTCTTGATGCAAAGTGAAAATTTTAGAGATAGTTGGGAAAAAAACAAATTGGTCATTTGCGCCCTCCACTGTGCATTTGCGCCCTCTCAGAGTCATTTGCGACCTATGTGTTCAGGGTCACTTTTGGAGGCCTTCCCGGTGTCCAAATCAAGCCCAATATGGCTTGTGGGAAATCCCTGCCTATCCTATTTCTGAATATGCCTCAAGTTATGAAAATGGAGGTCATTTTCCCCCTCAAAAAGTCATTCTCCTAAGACTAGTATTTGCGCAGTGCCTAAGTCAAAAAGGGGCAGAAAGGTGATTTTTTGATGGTGTTTTGATCTTTTCACCCATTAAAACTACAAACCAAGGCTTGAAACATGGTTTTCTGAGATGCATGGGTCATTAGGAATCCAATAATTCCTTCCTTCTCCTCAAAAAGTGTGCCAATTATTTACATAGCACCTAGGGCACTGTGCAAATGCCCAATTTTCTGCTAAAAGTTTATCTCAAAAAACACAAAGATTTCCAGATTTTGACAAAAATTTAGAAAAAGCCACAAAATTGTTGGAATGGCTGATGATGATGTGTCTAAGCTTGGAGAGAAGCATCAAAAATAATGTCCAACTTTTTCTTCTCCTCCATGGTCAACTCTTCAATTTTTGCATTAGCACTTTTGAGCTTGGCCAATGCAATTTTCTCATTTTGGGCATGGAGTTTGACCTTCCTCCTCAACAAGTCATTATCCTTATTTTCCTTTGCTAGCAACTTCTCCAAGTGTTGATTGGCTCTATCAAGCCATGGTTCCATGTTCTCATTGATCACAATAGTAAGCTGCTCATTTAGGGTTAGTTGATCAGCTAGCTCATATTCCCTTTGTCTGTCTAGAGCTAGAGCTCTTTTCAACACTCTAGTTCTAGGTCTCTATCTTGGTATCTTTTCTTCTTCACCATCAAGTAAGCCATACTTCTCTAGTGTTTCATCTAGCATTACTTTGGCCTTTTGAGCCTCCCTTTGAGCAGTGAAATACTTCACCTCGTCAATGACTTGTTTGGTTTTCAATTATTCATTTTATTGCTCAAGGAAGTGCACAACATACCTACCCCTCTCAAGATTAGTCTGGAGCTCAATAATTTTAGCATCCCTTGCTTTGACATCAGCATTTTTAATTTTGTCATATTCAACCTCATTTAGGTCAACAAGCTGAAATTATTGATCAGTTTCATGATTGTCCTCCTCATCATGAATGACTGGCTCAATGACCTTCTCTTTACCTTTCTCCACCTGTTGTGTTGATGTAGAATGCATGGCCCCTTCCACTCCAAGTGAAGAAAACACATGCCTATAGCCTCTCTGGTAGGTTTTTGGCAATGGCTCAACCTCAACCATACTAGCCCACTTAGGCTCAATGTCATCAATTCTACTAGGTGACCCAAAATCATGATGATATGGAGATGAAGGAGGTGAAGGGGACTGATCTGATGATGATGAGTGAGTCATGGGCTGAGATGATGAAGGGACATTTTGATTATGCTGAATGGATGGCTCAATGAAAATATCATTGGTTATGAAGGTGCTCCATGAAATTTTCAGTTGATTGAGGTGGTGGAGAACTGTGATTTTTATGAGGGAATGATGTAATAGGCTTCTCATTTGTTGTTCATATTCCTTCTTATGGGAAATGTATGTCATCTTCTCTATACTCGAGAAAATATAATAGGGCATGTTAAGCATACCCTAGTTAAATGCATCAAGAGTCGTATGTGATAGGAATAAAGCCTGGAAAATCTGCCTTCACATGAAAAATATTTCATGATTATCTTCATCATTGGTGCATATCTGTCCAAGAGGTGTGAAAAAGGGAAGAACCTCTTTGTTTTATTTTGGTGTCTTGGTTTTAAGAAGTCAAAATCATGTTTCTTCAACCTACCTTTCTTGAACCATTTCTCCCCAACATTTGGGATCCCTGTAGCATCTGAAATGACAGCAGTAGATAAGGTAAAAGTGACCCCAACTAATTTAAATCTAGTTAGCATGGGGTGGTGTTTAACCCTCTGAATTTTCTCACAAAAATCATAACAGCTAACATGTTTGAAGCATGTGACAGTCAATGGAGAAGCTAAGAGTTCCCTAGTGTTCGCAGGTTCAAGTCTAAGCACTCTTCCTCCTTTATGTGGCCTCCTTATCTCTGTTTCCTCTCCTCCACTGAATTATTTTTTTCCTCCTCTGTTGCCATGGTGTTTTTGTTAAAACCCTAGGGATTAGGGAAGGGAAATGGGAAAGGGAAAATGAGGGAGATGTTTGATAGGGATATGTGATATGGGGAGGGGATAGGGAGTAATCATATGGCAGATTTAGGGTAGGGATTTTTAGGAATTGGGAGCCTAGGTAGATGCAATACCTAGGACTTAGGGTTTAGGGAGAAAGTTATAAGAATAGGGAATTTTGCAAATGAGGGGTTTGGGAATGGGTTTTTATACTTGTGGGAAGGATGTAAAGGGTAAGTCAGTGAAATTTGAGTGCTTTCACAAATATAATGAGATACTAGGGTTTTTCCTCAAATTAAACACCAAATTACAACACATAAACTTAAGAAGATGATTTTTTGATGGCATGTGCCTCTTACAGGTTTATTGGAGGTAAATGACTGAGTTGGTGGAGCTTTGAAGGAAATTTATGATCTCTTGGACACTTTGTAGAGCTTGTTGGTCTTTTACGCCATCAACTACACATTTGTGCCCTCCTCTACGTATTTGCACCATCAACTACACATTTGCGCCATCAACTACACATTTGCGCCCTCCTCTACGTATTTGCACCCTCGACAGGCTATTTGTGCTCTCCTGAACGTATTTTTTCCCTTTTGAACCTATTTTCACCCTGCCTTTAGGATTTGCGCCCTCAACTCAACTTCTTTTGCCAATTTTTCTCATAAATCTGAGAATTTGGTCTCTTAGAGTGCAGACTTGATATTTAGAAGAGGCACATGAATTTAAATTAATGTCTATTAGTCATAAATAGAAAAGTGAATTTGAATCGATGTCTATTAGTCATAAATAGAAAAGTGAATTTGAATTTGAATTTATTAGTCATAAATAGCAAAGTGAATTTGAAATTATTAGTCATAAATAGCAAAGTGAATTTAAATTTAAATTTTAAAAAAAAAAAACCCCACTTTTCTAATGTATTTTTTCACTTTTTTGAAAAAAAAATTTGATTTCCCTTTCATCTGATT
This sequence comes from Pinus albicaulis, assembly GCA_034641835.2. Classification (NCBI taxonomy): domain Eukaryota; kingdom Viridiplantae; phylum Streptophyta; class Pinopsida; order Pinales; family Pinaceae; genus Pinus; species Pinus albicaulis. The sequence goes on from CM076574.1 coordinate 1,199,159,907, forward strand.
TTTCTTTCTTGCGGGATAGTGTTGCTGAAGTTTGACACTTTTCTCTTTTAGTTTGGCATGTATGTTTTGATTTGACAGCTAGGGACAGAACTTATTACATATAGGAAGCATAAAATTACATAAAAAATTAAAAATAAATTACATCTCTGTTTTCATATCAAAATTACATTTTGATATGAAAACCATAAAAATCAAAATTACAACTTTAAAAATATCATATTTACATGCTGATAATCTTCTGCAGATGATAATGAAATGTTTATTGAATCACTCTCACACATTTTTCTAACCTTATTGTGACGAAATTATGTATCCATGAACCGTGAAAACTGAAACCTAATTGAATTAATGGGACCATGGATGACTTGACTCCATGATTGACTTTGATTGACAAAAGACATAGTGAAATAAGCTTTTCAAAAGTGTTTTTATGCCCAGCAAGACATGAATATGGGCCAACAAATGGGAATTTTTCAGAGAGAATGAGATTTTATGACTAGTACTGCCATCAGTGAAACAATTTTTAGCATGACCTAATGGAATGATATAAAAATTTCAAAGTGGGACACCTAAAATGAGAATGAAAAGAGTGATTTTGATCGCTGATGGCAGAATGCATATTCTGACACTAACATGTTCCTTGTTTGTAAGTTGTATCTTTCCTACTGTCATTGGATAAAGGGTGGTAACTTGAGCTCCCCATATTATGTCAAATTATTCTTCTTTTAGATTTGAGAGTGTTCAACATATGAGCAGAGATGAGCAGAGATGACACTTGAATTGATGGGATGCAATTTGCAGTCAAAAATTTCTCTCTAACTGAGAGGGAGTGTTAATTTGGTAGCTCATATACAAATTCCCTCCTTTGGACAACCTTCCTCATTAGGAAAGCCCCCTCCTAGCCCTTGGAAGAATTATATGGAATCCCACATGGGCACAAAGGACAGGTCGACCCAAAAGAGAAATTGGACATCCTTGGAAGCCTATAATACAAGTCTAGTGAACCTCATTTGGACATCATCATCAAACATCTTCTTATTATATTATCTTCTTTAGTTTGGTTCACACAGGTCTAAATTTTGTTTGCAACTATTGGTTCATACAAATCTGATATTACAGGGTCAGTGGTGGCACGTGTGGATTGGGGTTTTGGTTTGTAGCCATAGGGTTGGAATAGAGAGATTTTGGTTGTATCTGCACTCATATTTGGTGCTCCCTATAGCTGGAGTGTTGTATCCACACACATAATCATGAGATTCGTACAGATGGGACTTCGGGAATTTTGATAGTTGAATGCAGGCTTTGATTGTTGACCACAGACTTGGGTTCTTAGACTCTAATAAGTATTGTTGTTGGGCTCATCTCTTGGATATTATTTGGTTGGTTTTGTTGGAGAGTATTGTGATTAATTAATTGTAAAATTTTACTCTCTATTTATAAAAAAATTATGACAATCTAATAAGAACAAGAATTTTAAAGGGTTTTCCCCATTGTGGGGTTTTCTCCTAGTCTTTCACCAAATATGGTGTCTCTTATCTGTCTCTAATTTCGCATTGCATTTATTTTTCTATCTACAATTGCTTTTGATCATTTAAATATTAAATTTTGTTTAAATATTTATAATTTAGGATAATAATTGGGCTGAAGTGATTGTAAATTTCTAGAATAATAGATAATTAACAGTTGAGTTAACTCTTCAACGAAAAACCAACTTTTGAAGAATTGTCTTTCAACCCATCATGGTTCCTCCAATGTTTCCTCAATATCATTGATTTTCACAACTTGAATATTTGTATCTTTGGATGTGTGTTGGGTGTTTCTTATTTTTCTTTTTGAATTCACTCCAACAACATGAAACCTTTCAAGGTTAAGCCTTGGCTAATTCTCTTCACCACCTTCTCCAACATTATTACCATCTTGTTCTTGAGATCTCTTGCTTGAGGTTGAACCTTCGAAGTATAAGTGATCTTTTGTGAGTGTTGGGGAGTAGAGATGGCACTTACAATTGAATTTCCATGTTTTCTTTATGGTAAATTAGAGATATATAAGCCACTTGCATCTTCATGTAGAGCCTATGGAGTGTTAGGAAACATTTGATTATTTCTAGAACTCTTAGCTTTTTGTGTAGGAAACCTTTAAATTTTTCCATCTTATTAAATTTTAACACATCCAAATAAATAGCATACTAGTAAATTCCAAAATATTCTTAACCTTAAAAATTCCCAGTGAAATAAGTAGAGGCATACATTGCTTCTTTCTTTTGTCATTGAAAAAGTAAGCCCAAGACTAGTACCTAGTTGACATAATTCTGCTAAAACTAACTTGTTATAGACATAAAATAGGAGTAAAAACAACTTCCCTTCAAATACAAATAGCCAAATGTATCAAAATTATTTCTGTCTTAAAAATTCATTTTCTTTCTAAAAGTGCCAGGGATTCTCAGGAGAAACTTCTAGTGGGTGGAATAAGGAGCATTGCTCTACATCTTGACATAAAACAATTATGCACCTAATATAAATGGAACATAGCATTATGCCTCCAAATGAATGGCTGGAATTATTAAATAGAGTCAAGATAAAAATTTGAATGACATGACCTGAGGAGTCCTTCATAGACGTTGTAATAAACATTGGCATATTCTAGGTATGAACACATATAAAACATTTTTGATTAATTGAAATTTCCTAATTGATCAGAAATTTTTGTTGAGATTCAATGCATGAGCCCAATAAAATATGTCTCCCTCATGCAAACAATAACATAGGATATATAAAAAAATACTTAGGGACACAATATATCGATTCTTAACCAAGAACCCAAAAGAATAACTAAGAAAAATTATCTAAATGGGATGGCTAGTGCACATAGCTCAATTTTATTGGCATTAACTATCTCCCTGCTTGGGTTCTTTGGGAGCATATTTAATAGATTCTTCCTTCCATTATATTTCATCAGGAGAGTTGGTTGCCGCTACTTTAAAAATTGATTTGGATTATAACAATTGAAGCATTTCCTTGAAAACACTAGGAGTAAGAGGAATAGGAGTCTTGGAAGCATCAACAAGTTGCATGTGCCTTTTCCTGGTATCATATGCATCCTGAAATCAATTCTAAAATATTGAAGACTTTAGGCATGCACCTATAATGCACAATACATGGAGTCCAAGATTTGTTGTTATTCGTTTCTTTTGCACTAAGGCCGGAATACCATCCGTAAACCACTGACCACTTAAATTCATGTTGTTGTCATCCAAGTGTACTTAGGATGTCTTCATAAAAGGATTTTAATCCTCTATTTGGCATGTCTATTTGATACTTATCAACACTTGTTAAACAAATGAGAAAATAAATAATTGGCTAATTTGACTAAATGGGAAAAAGGAAGATCATGAAGAAAGATGATAATAAAGGAATAATTATAAACCAAGGAATCATAAACACATGCATCGATTATGTCCTTTGGAATTATAAGGTAAACAAAATTTGTTCATATGTTTTTTCTTCTGGATAAACTATGGAATTCATGTGAAACATTTGATGTTTTGAGTGGACACTCCAACCATCATCAAGGAAAAATGGAACTTTTTGAATGAGTGTAAAGAGATCCAAATTAGGTTAAATAGAAAGATGGAGCCAATGAATAGATTATAAAGACTTCAAAAGAAGTTGGAGGGAGGAGGGGAGGAGAGGTTAATCCGAAAGAACCTTTAGGGAAGAGAAATTGACCAGAAGGTTGGGAGGTTAGGGTTCAAAGGACTAAATTATTAATGGAATAATCAAATAATATCTTCAAGGTGGGATCTTTTGAATTTATCAGAAAGAAAATTTAAATTCAACTTATTTGGAGATTATAAAAGAAATTTGAAATTGTGTAGATAATATTAATATATTTAAATAAATAATGTAGTACTTTTATAAAGTTAATAAAAAATTATATTAATATTAATATAATGTTAATATTATATTATCATGTTATTATGTTATATTATTAATATTGTTATTATAATATTAATATTATAAAAATATATCCAAACCAGAGGGATCTTATTTTGTTATAATTATATAGTAATATATTTTTATAATTATAAATATGAGATTACATATTTGAAATTAACATTTTCTCAAATAACAAAAAAATTAGAGTTTTTTCTCATTTTTTGTATTTGCAAAAACAAACATAGCTTAATTATGGAGAAGAGTACATGTCCAAATTCCACACATGTTTTCCAAACTATTTTGTTGAATTTTATGCAAATCACATAGTTTAATTAGTAAAGGCGTGAGTGTTCCATCATCCACAAATCTTGATACTAAACAAGATATTTTTATTTTTCATTAGTGTTGGGACTAGGGCCAAATGTTAGTATAGAAAGAAAGTAATCTCTACTTCCCTTACGCCTTTAGGCGAACCTGGGATTTCATAAGAAGGTTTTCTCAAAGCATTTGGATTCCCCATATCCCTTTAGTTCCACATAGTGTAATTAGAAGAATTGTAAGTGGCCCATTATCCACACACCATTTCTATTTCACGCAAGGAACAATAAAAAACTTAGTGTAATAAGAGGGATATAGTAAAGGATGATCGCATATCTGCATCTTATCACACTTTGTATGTTCACTTTGCCACATGCTAAGCATTTGTAAGATTTGCATAAGAAGGCATTCGATACCCAGATATTTTTGTGCTTAGCTTACCTTTTCTTACCAATTCACACTCTAAGAAAATTTAAGACAATTTAAAACAACCATAACTTGAACCAACTAATTCTCCCCAGAGGGGTCATAAAAAAAGTAATAGTTCAGGTTAAGACCATTGGGGGTAGGCATCCCATAATACGCCATGGTAATTTTACATCTATGAAACATATAAGTTAAATTCTGGGGTGCTTAAAATCCTTCAATCATCTCACGGAAAAGAATACCCGAGCATAACAGAGACCTGATTCAGAGGGGGTTCAACTTAGGTCTAGTGCACATGCTACTCTTTGTGGCAACCCAACCCATCTAGAGCTCGGTACGGTAACTGAATACCAAGAAGCTAAATAATTGAATGCTCATGTGGGATGAAGGTACTTTAGTGACCAAAATATAGGGCATCCTTTCCCTATAGGTGATGGTGCGGGAAACACTCGATCCTCATTTACATTACCTTGTTTGATTCTTAGAAATGTTGCCTTAGGACCCATCTAAAGATATCTCAGCAAGGCCCAGTTACTTTGAGAGTGGAAAGGACGATCAGGTCTACATAGGATTTTTATCATAGACAAACAAACAAAAAACCATTTTTTTGCTTGATTGATCACTAAATTATTCTAAAGGAAAATTACCTTTCCATTTTCACTTTGTTTTATATGTGTGATTATATTACATTTATAGTGATATTCTTCCCTCCAAACATACAAAGTAGGTTACACTAATCGATACCATAGGGGACCCCACGACACCCCATCAATCTAGATGTTTCTTAGACCTCCCCCCATTACCGGGAGGTGTGTTAATCCTCTCGCCATTTAGGCGTAGAGGACATCACACATCTACTTTTATAGGATCTTCATTTACCAGGGAAACTTTTCTCAGGACCCCTCCCCAACAAAATACACCTTTCACAACCCTGCAAGGGTCATCAATCTCTACCCATTTCGGGTGCCCACATACCACGCCTTAAGATATCCCTAGGATCACCCACCGGGGTAGCCTTCCTCCGAACTCCCCATAGAGGACCCCTTTGCATATAGTTTTCCAAAATCATTTTGATATGGAAGATAACTCGCAAATACCTTTCTTAGAATATTTGAATCTACCATATCTAAGTAAGCTATCAAATGACCCAATTACACATGGCCTTAATTGGCTAGGCATTCCCACCAAGCTCCCTTCATACATTCCAAAATTCGAAGGAAAGCAAGGTGAAGACCCAGGAAACCATGTCATGAATTTTCACCTGTGGTGTTCGTCGAATAGTATTATAGATGATACCATTTGGTTGTGACTATTCAACACACCCTTGCAGGGCTTGCAATGAAATGGTATGTTGACCAGCCTACTGCGTCACATGGAAGCTTTAATTCCCTAGCTACAAAATTTGTGACATTCTTCCAGCTCCCGATTCGACATGACTAAAGACTGGAACTTCTCACCCACTTCAAACAAACACTTTTCATTCACATATCAAACCATATCCATGAATGGAAAAAACATCATAGCTTGTGCAAATCCCAGTTTGACAGTAGATTTCTCTTGTATTTGTTTTTGAGATCCCTCACATCTGAAATTTTAAAATATGTGGAAAATTCATCCTTGTGTAATGAGGAAGAAGCCATTAGTAAAGCCTAGAAGCTAGAGCTCATATACACCCATTATGGATATATCTATCACGTTCTTCCAGATGCCCCACGCCTGAAAACTCATAAAGAGATACCAGGAACATAAAATACTGCAAATGGATTGATAGGCTCCTTAACCCAAACTCAACCCAACAACAGTTACCAATATCCTGGGTATTTGTTTTCTAGTCAAACATTCGATACTACTCAAAATGTACTAGACACAGGGTACTACCCCAGTCAGCATGCACCATTGCAAAATACGACTAACAGGGTTAACCAATATCATCACCCATAGGGAGGACCATACCCTCCCCCTTAGGGAAATCAATACTTATATAGGAATACTGATGTAAGAGAGTCATCCCAAAATGCGTACGCCAATCAGGAATAAGGAAACCAATACTCTCCTTTCCCCGCACAATAAAAAAATATACCAACAGAACAAAATAACACTGGGATTAATTTAATGCAACCCTCCCAAGCTCAATAACACTTGTCATTTGACCAAGAGAATACCAACAATCCCCCTAATTTTTCTCAAAAAAAACCAAAGGGAGATCCTGGACAGGGGGGCAGCAATCAACAACGCCCCCTGTGAACACAGGTTGGGGACAACCCCAACTGAAATCAGAACCAAGACCAAACCAAAAACAAATCTCAAAGGAAAAACAAGACTATCAGCCTAAGGAAAAATCTTTTTTGTGCCATATGTGGGGAATATGGTCATTATACCCACCACTGTCCTAAGCTCCCTGAGTTAAAATGAATCCAGGGAAATAGGGGACAAGGGGGGCAGAGCAAGAAACCTATTGTAATGCAGGAACCTTTCCCTCATCAAGGAGTGTTTAATGCTTAAAAACATCAACCACCCCAACAAAAAAATTCTAGAGGGAGCACTCATAAAAAATCTCATTGCAATATTTACTTGGCAGGAGAATACATTCTCCTACAAATGTGAAATATAAATTATGAAGCTCCTCCAGACACCAACCCATCTTCCTCAAGCACAAAAATTCTCATAGCACCATTGACCATTCCTAGGGTACCTATAGAACCTATGCCAAAAACTGTAAAAGGTCTCACGAGGCGCACAAGACATAATTAAAAGGCTCTCATAGCTATATCATAGTGGATGACTTGGTACAGTAGCCCTCAATTATGTCATCATTGGTACTCTTGCAATCTTTCTCAGCCCAATAGAAAACCTTACTTTTTTCATTAGGCGTGATCGACCCTTGTGATTCCTGCTTAATGGTTTTTGACCTAGATAAATTGAGCCCAGGACTCCCTTCTATAGTTGCCTTTCAAATCCCAATTTCAATCTAGAACATCATCATTCATTGTTGCATCGTGGATGAAGGAGCATCCACATGTATCATGTCTAAAAAATTTTAGCAAAAGTTAGGATCACCAAAACTAAAACCATCTGATATCATGCTTAGAGCATATGATGGGCGCCCTTCCACCCCTGTAGGTCTATTTCAAGATGTACCAATATATCTCGCTGGAAATATTGTGTTCATTGACATTGAAGTCTTAGATGCACAGGTGGATAGTAACATCCTTCTCATATGGAGTTATATGTATGCAATGACTACAGTAGCATCCTCTGTATTCATAAATGATGTTTCCCCATGAAGGGAAAGTTATTACTATCAACCAAATCACATATTACGAGAAGAAACATGTAACCGCCCTTGACGGCATGCTACCATATGTAGATTCTTATGCGGAGTTGGTTACAATGTACATGGAGTTCTCCCTTGGTAAATTTAAACTATCTACTCTCCTCTGAACATATCCCGAAGAATATCCTGTAGTACCAGTAGAAGCTCCAACAACTACAGGAGTTGCAATGTGCATGATGAGTTCATCAAATACCCAACCGAGTCAAGAAACATAGCCCGACACCACGAGTTTCGCCACCCCCTACTCAGCTTTCCTCCCATATGCCATCACCCAAACCCCCTTCTTATATCCTCCACCTAGTTTTGTCTTGCACCAAGTCATGGAAACCCTTGCATTTACAAACATGGCTCTCATGACTCCATTCTGGTATTTGGCCCCAACGGAAATGTTAGGAAACTTAGGTATCACCTCTATAGGTGTCATCCATATCACTTGCAAGGAGGCCATCATGACTTAGGAAACACCTGTAGAGACACCATTCAGTGACACTAAAAAGGAGAAAAAAATGGAAGAAGGTGGACACTCCTAAAGTTCTTATGACGTCTCCACATTACGCATTATGCAATATAGTTGACCATATTAATAACACATCCTCAGAATTAGAGGCTTTAAAGCTCTTCTACATGCCAAAATGTGACCGTAACCCCAACTCCACATAAACGAGAAAAGGTCACAAATTTCCAAATTAAGGAATTAAGTACTGACCATGCATGCGCCATATGTGCGAAGTACAGGCATTATACCCATTATTTCCCTGAAATTCCACAATATAAATATGCATTGCACGCACTGGTGTAATCCAATTACCAAGATCCATCCATAACACCCGTGCATATAGGGGAGGACAAATCCAAAAAAATATTATACATATGAGAAGAACCAATGTCATGCTCGTACCCACCACGCCAAACCCCGTAGGCACCAAGAAGGAAAACAGAGGCTAGACATGATGTGCCAATCTGCACTTTATGCGATGAACTTGATCACTTGATCACTCAATGCCATGAATTAAGGGTATTTAATCACTGGTACCTAGTCACCCATGTTTCCTAAAGCAACTTGTCTAGGCACAGATGGCATACTTGTAAGATCTGTAGAAGTAACCATCATGTGTGTCATTGTTCCCACATCTTCCAATTTTGTTCTATATTAGACTTCATGCGACAATTCATCGCTAAAAACTCTGACTTGGTCAATTCAGACTCGAAAATTTCATATAGCACCACAACTCAAGGGAATGAAGCATATAAGTCCATCTTGTGTGTGTTCGAAGAGAGAAAACCAGCAAAAATCTTGTCACCTTATTTTCACCATCACCGACCTAGATATGGGAGGAAGACCAAAGGCCCAAATAAAGCATGGTCTAAACCAAACATCCCATGTGCCCCATGTGTTAAACCCAACCACCTAGTTAACCAATGCTATGAGCTAGCCAGGTATGCTGATATTTTTCGCAAAGTAGCCCCTGTCCCCCAAATACATCTCTCTAACCAAGAGAAAATAACTTGTTGCTATTGTCGCATATGCTCCCAATTTCATCATGTGAAGAATTACCAATATCTTCCATGATTGTGAGCAGCGTTAAACCAAAACCACCCAAGGAAGCCAAATCACACTAAAACTAAGACCCGAAGATGGAAATCACATAGAAATGCCCCATCTCACCACCCCAACCGAGCATCATCATCTTACGTTGTGATTAGTATTAGCTTGCATACCATTTAATCAGTAAGTACCTGCATTGTCTGCGACATTTGCACTAGTCACTCTCACTGTACAAAAGAATTCCCTATGCTACAAACATTTTGGAACCTTAGGATTCAATGCTAGTTTCATATTGAGGAGGATACATTTTACCCTTTTACACCAACAAGGACGTACAAACTCCCTCCCACCCAATATAAACCAATTGTTACGGAAATTCGTCCACCACTTAATGTTGACGACACGCAACATCACATATGATTCATCTCATCATCCGTGGGAACCATGATTCATGTTTTCTACTCATTATTTCTTGGTGTCAAGACTGCTACAACTAGCATTCCAGTAGTAGTACCATCGATGATGAAAACCCACCCTATCTGTGCTTTTTCAACCTCACTTGGTTCTACGACATCAACCACCGAATCATATTCTTGCTTGTCAGCCAACACTGTTAGGCTCGAATTCCCTCCTCACGACCTCATGCAAACCAATTCCCCCTTAGATGTCCTTTTTCACTCAAACGAATTTATCTTGGAGGTCATGAAGGAACTTGAATGTCCATGGGATGCCATGCATCATCGTTCATGTTTTCTACCTAAAAAATCATTCGTGCCTAATAGCACACCAACCCATGATATTTGCACCATTGAATCTAAAGATTTCTTGCCATCGGGAAAAGTAGATTGGTTCAAAAATCTTATCCCAGAACCCAACGTGTTTGAGGAAGATAACATGTCAAATATTTCACCTACTGTTAAGGTGAATATTTCAAACAAACCTGGTAAGTCGAAGAAATATCCCTGGGGGAAGAATGATCCCCAGAATAAATAGCTGCATACACCTCCCTATTACAAGAATATAGGGATGTTTTTGAGTGGGATTACCCAGAGATGCCATACATATGTCCCACCATTTTCGAACACCATATTGACACATGGCCCGACACCCTTCCCGTCCGATAGAAACAACATCAATTAGACCCTTCTAAGGTAGAAGAAATCAAACAGGAAATAGATAAACTCCACAAAGTTGGGTTTATCTACCTGATCGCTTACACATATTTGGTTTCTAATCCTATACCCATCATGAAAAAATAGGGAACCATCCATGTTTGTACCGATTTCTGAGATCTTAAAAAATAGGGTACCATCCATGTTTGTACCGATTTCTAAGATCTGAAAAAATAGGGCACCATTCCATGTTTGTACCAAGTAATAGATGTGTGTGTCGATCACGAGGCCTTATCCTTCATGGATGGGTTCTGTGGGTATAATCAGATCCAAATTTGAAACACATATTGATACAAAACTGCGTTTACTGCCCCTTAAGGTACCTTTGCATACCAATTTATGCCATTTGGTCTTAAAAACGATGGTGCCACCTTCCCGCGGTCCATGAACTACATATTTCATGACTTGGCTCATCTCATCCTCACCTATTTAGACAATCTCATTGTACGATCCAAGATGCGTGTTATCCATTTGAAAGACCTCCGCCTGGTTTTTCAATGATGCCGACAATATAACCTACACTTGAACCCTCTCAAGTGTGTCTTTTGCGTTAATGCCAGAATATTGCTAGGATTCATTATTTCTCAGCAAGGTATTAGAGTTAACATTGTCAAAGTCTAGGAAATCAAATAAGTACCACTTCCAAAAACACTGAAGCAGTTACAAAGCCTGCAGGCTAATACCAACTTCTTACGACACTTTTTCCCCAACTATGCCACTTGCGCACAATGCTTCTTGTGTCTCCTTCATCAAGACATCCCTTTCCAATGGGATGAACATTCCAAAAAATTATTTGAAGCGTTAAAAGAAACATTTTCTTCAACTCCTTTGATCAGCCCACTCAACCACAATACGTATTATACACTATATCTATTTGTGTCAGATGTAGCCATTGCGAGGGTGTTAGTCAAGGATAGACTAGACAACAAGGAACACGTAATTTATTACGTGAGAAAGAACTTAGTCGGGCCTGCATTTAAGTATAATCTAGAAGAGAAAAAAACCTTATCCTTATTACATGCAGTACAAAACCTTCGGCATTACCTCATCCTTCGAACCACCACCGTAATAGCAGCTATCAACCCCATTCAATATTTTCTCACTCGTCGTATGATGAATCATAAATACGCCCAATGGGTAGTTTTACTGCAAGAATTTGATCTGCAATTTAGCTCCCCTAAAATTAAAAAGGTGCTCATCTTCGCTGAATTCATCACATATCTCCCAATAGGGACCCAAGGATCCCCCGTTAATGATGCACTATCTGATGAACATATGCTCTTAGTGACACTGAAAGACCCTTGTTATGACAATATCCTACTTTTCTTACGAACTCAAAAGTTCAAACCTTAGCTCACTCATGACGACCGAAGGTGCATATGCCATCAGGCCCCCCGATACCTCCTTTTAGGGGACGTCCTTTCCCAATGATGCATCGACGCCATCTTACGTCAATGCCTCACTCACGACTAAGTTGAGCAGGTCCTGAATGACTGTCACAGCGGGGCTTGTAGTGGACACCTCTCGGGGATTACCACCGCTCAAAATTTCCTATGACTTGGTTACTTCTGGCCCACCTTTTTCCACGACTGCATCCAAGGTGTTATCACAAAATCAGACCTGATAGGTTGCCAATCAAATCAATCTTTTGTAACTATTTCAAACCAATATTTTGATTGAGGCTTAGCCTCCTCAACCTGAGAGTGCTCTCTCAAGGGTTAGTGATTTTTGATAAAAATATAGATGGCTAACTCTATGTGGTATAGTAAACAGATAAAAATGAATATTGGTTGTAAATCACATTAGCAAGTGCGCAATGGGCTTAATAGCTTCAGTAAAACCAAAAAATCTACTTAGCATGGAATTCAAGGCATATCAGAGTTCAAGTCAAGAAATACACATGTGAAACTGTAAAACACACAATGAGTTTGTCTATGTAGGAAGTCAGAGCATCTAAGATGAATTCTGAGTAACATAAGCAAACACCACAACAATAGGATAGTAAAATGATTCCATTAGAACAAGAAAACACTAGAAATCTTTATGAATCTTGAGTTGGCTAAGTAGAAAACTCTGTATTAAGCTGAAAACCAGTCACTTACAATAAACACAGTCTTTTTGCTAAAAAATGTCCAACCCTTACCATTTCGACTTCTTCATATTTATAGATCATTTACAACATAGGATAACCTTATCTTGAGCTAGATACATCAAATTCCTACATTTTGACACCTTGCCTAACCATATGACATGGTATTTATTACAAAATGACAGCTACAAACCTAATGACCAGTCCTATTACAAATAGGATTCAAACTCCTTAACTCTACTCATAACAAACTTATCTAAACTATATTACATAATTTTCCAACTGTATTCCCATAAGGTTGAATCCAAATGATAAGATTTAACTCTTTATGACCTCAATGCTGATCTCCATTAAACTAGGAAACTGTCCCCTGTTTTCTAGGCATAGGATTCTTTGTTTTCTTGAGACACTTTGACCATCATAAACCCATCACTTCAAGGTTATTTGATGTTAGGAACTTAAGTAACATTTTTCAAAAAACCTCACCAAGTCCCATCTGTCCAAAACCACCATCAAACTGTCCAAAATAGCAGAAGTAGACCTGCACTATGAAAACAGCACAGTTTTGTAGTGCAGTCTTTTAACCCTTTTGCCTTCAAAATTTTGGTTTCTTTCCTCCAGGATTATGTTCATATTCACTTAACACAACTTCCCTAGCAATTTCAGGTCATAATACACACATTTTCCCTTCAAAAATTTATGATAAAGGGTGAAAAAAGCTGCTACAGCATTTTCGTAGCGCTTTTCACTCTTTTTGCACTGTTTGCGCTACGAAACTGCTGAGTGAGCATTTTTTCCCATATTTCTTCAAAATTTAAACCAAAAATGTGCCAAAACTTCATAATACCACTAGTTTCATCAAAACAAACAGCCATATGAACTAAAAACACAAATTTCATGAGGTTTATTCTTCATTTTCAATTTTATTTAGCCTTTGACCTTTTAATAATTTGTCATTCTGCACCTTTGTTTTTTAGTTCATCCTGAGTCAGTTTCAACTGCAGATCCAAATCTTCCACTTGATCTCTTAGTCTTCTATTACTGGCTCTCAAGTGAGTATTGATTACTCTAACAAATTTTGCTTCCTTGATGGCTGGAACTGTCCATGTAAAAAATTGTTCTGCACTGCTTGGAATTTCATACCTAGAAACAGTTTGACCTACCCATACTGCCTTCATTATTTTGAAATCTATTTTCTCAATACTATGCTTTCTGGCCCTCTTTCTCATCATAGCAATCTCTTGATTTTCTAACCTCAATTTCTCCTCAAAATGTTGACATTCTTTCATTTCTTTTTTTTCCTTCATTGTTCTACTGGCTGTATGTTCCACTGTTGGTGATGAGAGGTCAACCACTTCTTCAGGGAATATGACTGTTTCAATAGTTTCTTGGACCTCCTTGTTTCCTTCCTTGAGCTTCTTAGCATGCCTAGTTAAAGGCTTCCTTTCTTGAAAGATAAAGGCTGCATTTTCACCCTCAAATTCAAGTTTCTTTGCTGACTTTATATTTTTCTATTTGTGTTCATCTACTCCAATGAAATCAACTTACACAATTGGTGATTCCTCTATATCAATTGCATGAAGGATGTCATCTAAATGTCCCTTTATCACTGGGTTGTCCTATGTACCTGAAACAACTGTTTTTCCTTTTGATGCCACTGCTTGGCTTCTTGTCACTCTCTTGTTTTCCTGCTTGCTGGAAATTTGCTTTCTTTTTTCCTCTTTGCCACTTTTTTACCTCTATTTTGCAGGTGATGGAGTTGCTGCAGCAAGAACTTGTGTCTTCTCTGTCCTTTTCTCAACTTTTTTCCTTGGTTTCAACTTTACAAACCTCTTTGATTTTGCAACCACGAGCTGACTATACTCTGCTACTGGTGTTGAAGGAGTTCCTTTAGGTTTAGGGTTTCTAGCTGGGGTTAGGGTTTCCAGTTCAAAACCATTCATAAACAAAAAGGAATACCAATCCCTGCTTATTTTTTGAAGCTCATTCAACACCAATAACTTTATCAAACCATGGTGAAACAAAGATGTTTCACAACCATCAGACTTGGTTTGTACTTTATTAGCCATTTTGGCAAGGCTCCTATGCAAGTAAAAGGGAAAATATAGTGATATCATACCTGTGAAATGCAGAAGAAGCTTGAAATGATAAGTATAAACTTTATGGTACCTGCCTTCACATGAACAACACCTTTCCATAGGTGTCTTTGATACAGCTTCTAGGTATTTCATTATTCAGGTCCATATTTGCATACTCAGGTTTCATGAATTCCTTGCATGGTTCCATGTCAAACTTAAAACCTTTAAACCAAGTCTCTTGTCCCCTTGGTATTTCTGTCACAGAAGCAATAATGTCATGTGTGACTTGCACATTTAACATCCCAATTTTGGTAGTTTTTCCACTGAAGTGTAAGGAAAATTATTTAGACACCTGAGTGTGGAAACCCTACAGCTTTTCACAAAACCGGAGACAACCTGCTTTCTAAAAGCCTTCATCACTGTTTGATCTTCAATTATAGCCTTCACATTTTCAGGCTCATATCTTAAGCAATGTCCCCCTCTATGGACTTTCTTTTCCTCTGCCATGTCTCTTAGAAAAACCTATCAGCTTCTCTTAAATCTGTGAAATAGCCTCGCTTGATTAGGATATGAACAGCCTCGCTTGAGAATATTGGAACAGCCTTGCTTGACTATGGTGAAGATAGCCTTTGTATAGAACACCCACAGGCTTAGCTTGACTACTTCAGAGCTTAGACACTCGTATGGAGGCAAATGAGAACGAGAATGACCAAATTAGGCAAGATTTTGAATTTGAAGTGTCATTTCATAACTGAAAGATGCCTCATTCATGCCCTATCATGACGATGATGACTATGGGACAGGTAAGTACATTGAATCTGATAAAAAACTGACTTAGCATACCACTATCCTATCAATTCCTAACGGATTCTGACAGATTTCTGATTAATTGACAAGACGGTTAAGAAACCGCACTTTCGTAGCGCCCACAGTGTATTTTTCGCAGTTTTTGCTACAAAAGTATTAGTGCTTTCGTAGCGCAAATCCTCTTTTTTGAACTAGCATCACTACGAAATGGAGGATTATTGGCTAGTTGCAGGAATTTAACCCGAAACCTTATGGAATGACTCCGAAATGGAAGATGTGAGTATTTGATCATGGAATGGACCTCTAAAGACTTTATTTGAATTCAATGATGACCTTTATACTCATAAAAACTCTAACCTACCCTTAACCAAATCCTAATATGACTTTCAAACCCATTTTGATACCATGATCAAAAACAGAGTTGACACAATGATGTTTTGAAAAATTTTGGGTGATAACGCAAGAAGTAAAAATATTTGAGCAATTCCAACGATACACTCACAAGGCAAGAGCCCCTCCATCTCCCCTGCACCCCATCATTGTAGACGGACCCTTTTGTAAATCGGGCATGTTGGCTCCTCGTGATTTGCAAGATTGGCCAAAAAAAATCTACAGAGAACCACATCAAAGAACTTTGGAGTCCAGGACCTCACCTTCCTAGGCTCAGAGAGGGCTCTCTCTATGTTTATGTTTAACTTTATGCTTATGTTTTTCTGATTTTAGGCTAATTATGAAGTTTGGGGTTTGTTTGTTTTGTTTGGTTGATTGGTTGATTGTTTGTCTCAGTTTTATAGACAGAATATGGGAATCTTAATCCATTGGGCTATGGAGTCATAAAAGGCTTTAATTGTACATCAACTCTTCAAGGGTTTTCATAGGGCAAGCTAACTACATCAAATGGATCCTTTAGATAAAATGAATATTTGATGACAGCAAATTTTGAATTCAGTAAAACTAAAGGGAAATTAGGAATCCTTTAACTATACTTCAAACAAGAAGAGCCTTTAGGATACAAGTTTGGTAAAATTGAAGAGTAGTTAAGAATTCTTCAGCTATACTTTACTAGAAAAACCTCAAAACAAAAATCCAGTAATCCTAGAGAGAAATTAATAATTATTTAGTTATTACTTTCAAACAAAGAAAACATTCAAGGTAATAGTTCTGTGAAATTAAAGAGCAGTTAATAATTCTTTAATTAAACTTCAGACTCAAGGCCTTTAGGATAGCAGTTTGGTAAAAGTAAAGAGCAGTTAAGAATTCTTTAATTATACTTCACTAAGAAAATATCAAGACAACAATCCAGTAATCCTAGAGAGAAGTTAAGAATTCTCTAATTATTACTTTTAGACAAAGAAAACATTCAAGATAATAGTTTAGTGAAATTAAAGAGCAGTTGAGAATTCTTTAATTAAACATCAGAGAAGGCCTTCAAGATAGCAATTTGGTTCCCGGATGCGGGTGTCGAGCTTGTGGATTAATTTGATGGGACTTTGGGTTGGCAAGTGGCTGGGACACTTGGCCACCCATGCCACCACCATGTGTGAACTACTCCAACTCGTTGTTTTCATCAAGGCTGCATTAAAGACGAACGAAGGCTGAGAACCAGCCATCATTCTCACCTGCGCCTCCGTAAGGATTTCTCTGCTACAGCTCACAAATCACATTTATGGGTTAATTAAGCAGGGTGTTCATCGAGGAAATTACGCCCTGGTTATTAATATGGAAGATAGTAGAGGAAATTTAGTTGCTCCTCCCCCGTTGCAGAGCTTCTGCTCCCCTAACGCTGTGAGACCATGCTCTCGCACTGCAACGGGAAGACGGTGTCTTATATCATGCTGCATTGAGCTAGGCAATGGGATTCACTTATCTCATAACAGCCTCTGCAATCTAAACACTACTACCTTTGACCTCCTAATCCATCCATTCACTTCTCGCTCTACTTCCCCGCATCCTAAGCACCAAAAGCCACCCTCAGCGCACCCCCTCCTCATCCAATTCTGAATCCTCATCTCCCTCCTCTGAATATTTTGCGGGCAGGTACCCGAACACTAGAAGTGGAAGGGGAGATCCCACTCTACCAGTTTTAGGATGGCCTCTTCCGCCCCTGCTACTCCAGCTTCCCTCGCTTCCAATCAGCCTCAGACTACTCAGTTCTACTTCAATTGTACCATGAATCGCCCCCGAATCATAGCATCCATCTCGTTTTTGTTTAGGGAGGAACCACAGTTGGCTGAAGCAAGCACACATTCAGGCGGGAAGGCAACTGAGATGGCTCAAGACGTGGCAGCGAAGAAATTGCAGGAGGAAATGCACAAAGCGAAAGCTTCAATTGATGAGGAAAAGGATTCCCACAGGTCTGGGCGCTCCAAGCATAGCGCGGCCTTTCATGAGGACAAGCCAAATGATGAAGACGACATGGAGGCCTATAGGTGCCTCATTATTGAAGAACCTCCTCCTCATCATTCAATTTAGTCATTTTAAATGTTGTTGGTTTTTGCTTTTCGAGGCCCAACTCTATGGGATAAATCTTGAGTTTTTTGCAATATTGTCAAGTACTTTTTGTCTGAAAGTCTACAAACTGTGTAAAGAATCGTGGAATACAAGGCTGATACCCCTGCATGGGCAGCGCATTCACACAATGTCTGGACTGGTTTCCCCTAGTGGGCAGTCAATTTTCAGTTTTTTTGTTGAACATGCCACAATTTTTGGGCAAAGCTAAGGCTTCGGCCACGATGTATATTACTCTTTCCCTATAATAGAATTAAACTAATTTAGAAAAAAAAAAAGATAGCAGTTTGGTAAAAACAAAGAGCAGTTAATAATTATTTAATTATACTTCACCAAGAAAATCTCAAGACAACAATCCAGTAATCTTAGAGATTGGTTAAGAATTCTCTAATTATTACTTTCAGAGGAAAACATAGAGATAATAATGACAGACAGAGTTGAGGTGCCAAAACAACATATCTCAATCTAAAAATTTTGTTCTATTATCAGAGAAATTGATGTACAATATGGAAAACAAAGAAGAAACATTGATAAAGAGGGATAACATCACCATTAACATAGCTCAAGAATCCCGTGAACGTGCTCACATTATTGATGTCCAAAACAGTTACAATAGTCTCTGCAACTCAGAGTCTAATCAAAATCCAGCCTAGCAACCAACCAAGTAACCAACCAACCAACAATAATAATGAACAATACATGCAGTATTTAACTGCAGATGAGGAGGTGATCCTAATTTAGGGTTTCAGACTGTATTTATTACAGAGTAAATGTAATCTTGACCTTTAATACCATGCAAGGCCCAAGGCAAAATATTTGTGATTGACTCTGTTGGGTGTGGAGCCTAATTATCTTGTTTACTTTGTATCAGAGAATTGGACCCCTATACCTTCAAAGGGGCGGCAACGCTACCCGTAATTAATCACTGCCGTGGGGGGTCCAGGGGGGGGCAGCAGCGCTTTTCGGAGCCCCCCCCTGGCGAGGGTTTTCGGGGGTAGCGCCCCCAAAGCTAAAAACAGATGTAAAATTGCCTTGTAAAAGTATAGTAATTTCTAGTCAATCTGGACCATTCATTAGGCAAATGATCTGACGGTAGAAGTTATGTTTAGATTAGGGTTTTCTGCCCTAGAAGGCAACCCCCTTGTATATATGAGGGTATTGTATTGCGGTTGTGTATTATGTGTGTATTCTCGGAGCGAGAAACAGAGAGGGAGACTGTGAGAGAGAACAGAGGATATTACAGCGGATCTGCTGTAGGTTTTGTCTCTTCATTTTTTGCTGGATAATAGAAAGGAAGGATTGGTTGTTCGAGGTGGACGTAGCCCAAACTGGGTGAACCACGTATATATGTGTCTCTCTGGTTTTATGTGTTTTGTGTGCCTGTATTTTTTCCGCATATTTTATGTGTTGCATTGCTCCATAATATATAATTTTCTAAAAACTGGTATCAGAGCCGAAGGTATATTTGGCTGATAAACTCACAGGAAAAAAGGGTTCCTAGTTCGAGTGGGAGCAATGGCGGACGATGGTAAGTTTAGGGTCGAGAAATTTAACGGCCAAAACTTCCCTCTATGGAAGATGCAGATGGAAGATTATCTGTATCAGAAAGATCTATACCTACCATTGAGCGGAAAAACAAAGAAGCCGGCGGCCATGACAGACGCGGAATGGAACATTCTTGATAGAAAGGCACTCGGAACAATACGTTTGTGCCTTGCAGCGTCAGTCACCTTCAATATTTCGAAGGAAACAACAACAGAGGGTTTGATGCAGACGTTGGCGAAACTATATGAAAAGCCCTCGGCCTCAAACAAGGTATTTCTTATTAAACGACTATTTAATATGAAGATGTCGAAAGGTGGATCTGTTGCAGACCATTTAAATGAATTTAATACAGTTACCAGTCAGTTAAGTTCTGTAGGGGTAAACTTTGATGATGAAGTTAGAGCTCTGTTATTCTTGTGCTCATTACCAGAGAGTTGGAATGGTTTATTAATGGCCATTAGTAACTCTATCTCTGAGTCTAAATCTTTAAAGTTTGATGATGTTGTTGGTGCTATCCTTAGCGAGGAAATGCGAAAAGCTCTGGTGAACATCGGGTAATGCTTTGAGTGCAGAGTCTAGGGGAAGAATAATGGAAAGAGGAAAGAGCTCGGGATATCGCAGTAAATCAAGGAAAGGCAGATCCAAGTCCATATCGGGGATAGTGTGTTGTAATTGCGGAAAGGAAGGACACCTAAAGAAAGACTGTAGATCTCGGAAGGGAAAAGAAGGAGACACGCAGCAAGAAAACAATAATGAAGAAAATGTGGCAGGTGATGTGTTACAAGATGCCTTGATTCTTTCTTTTGAAAATGTTACTGATTCTTGGGTTGTAGATTAAGGGGCTTCATTCCATGCCACACCTGATAATAAATATTTTCATGAATATGTTTAAGGAGATTTTGGACAAGTTCGTTTGGGTGATGATAAACCCTGTAAAATTGTTGGAATGGGTAAAGTTCTTGTAAAACAATAGAATGGAAACCAATGGATACTAAAGGAGGTAAGGCATGTTCAGGATCTGAAGAAAATATATGATTTCAATAGGGCGGTTAAACGTGAAGGTTGTGTAATGACTTTCACGAGATAAAACTTGGAGAGTCTTAGGAGCGGTAATAGCAAAAGGTGAAAAGGTTAGTCTGTTGTATTTATGCAATGGTATTTCTAACTACATTAATGCTTTAACTTCCAAAGGAGTAGATGCGGCATTATGGCAAATCATATTTTCCGGACACATAGAGTGAGAGGGAATGAAGATTCTTCACTCAAGAAATTTGTTGCGGGATTTAAGAATGTTGTTTGGATTTTACATGAGAATTGCATTTGAAATAAAAAGAGAGTCGAGATTTCTCGAGGAGTTGGGAAAAGAAAAGAAGAACGAAAAATTGGAGCTTGTGCATACAGATGTATGGGGCCTGCAGGTATCATCTCTCGGTTTGTGGCTCGTTATTATGTTACTTTTATTGATGATGCAACTAGAAAAACATGGATTTATTGTATTCAGAATAAATCTGATGTATTTGATATTTTCAAGAAATGGAAAGCTTTGGTCGAGATTGAAACATGAAAGAAGTTGAAGTGTCTCAGATTAGACAATGGAGGTGAATATTGTAGCAAATAGTTTGATAGGTACTATTCTGAGCATGGAATTCATAGAGAGAAGACAGTTCCAAGAACACCACAAGAAAATGGTGTGTCAGAAAGAATGAATAGAACAATCATGGAGTGTGCACGGTGCATGAGATTGCATGCTAGATTGCCTTTAAAATTTTGGGCAGATACTGTCGATACTGCTCTTTATCTAATAAACGGAGGGCCTTCAAGTTCCTTGGATGGTGGTATTCCAGAGGAAGCATGGACAGGTAAAAAGGTAAACTACTCTTTTTTAAAGCCTTTTGGCTGTGAGGCCTTTGTCCATATTAATAAAGAAAATAGAATAAAGCTTGAGGGAAAAATCAAAGAAATGTACCTTTATTGGATATGGTGCTAATGATTTTGGTTATCACTTATATGATTATAAAAATCACAAAATCAATAGGAGCAGAGATGTAATATTCAATGAAAAGGTCTTGTTAAGAATCAGTTGCTAGAAAAGAAACAACAAAAATAAAGCAAGGAATACATGGTTCTTGATGAGATAAATGAAAAAGTAAAGGTGCCTAAAAATAATAATAATCAACAACTGCAATAGCAGCAACCACTACAACAGCAACAAGCACCTCAAGCACCTGAAAGTGGTGTTATAAGATCTACCAGGATAAGTAGACACCCTGAACGATACTCTCCTTCATTATATTATTTATTGTTGACTGATTCTGGTGAACCCGAATGTTATGAAGAAGAAATGTAGGTTGAAAGTAGGAATAAGTGGGAGCTAGCCATGGAAGAAGAGATGGAATCCTTAATGCATAACCAGACTTGGGACTTAGTCAAGTTTCCTGTAGGTAAAAATACATTGCAGAATAAATGGGTTTATAGGCTGAAGGAAGAAGATGGATGAAAACATAGGTACAAAGCTAGACTTGTGGTGAAGGGGTTTGCACAGAAGAAAGGTATTTATTTTGATGAAATATTTTCTCCTATTGCTAAGATGAATTCAATCATAACTATCTTAAGTCTTGTAAACGGCGGAATATTTACATCTTGAAAAGTTAGATGTAGAGACAGCATTTCTCCATGGAGATTTGGAGGAAGAGATATACATGCGGCAACTTGAAGGATATGAGGTAAAAGGGAAAGAAAAATTGGTGTGCAGGTTAAAGAAAGAGCTTGTATGGTTGAAGCAGGCTCCAAGCGTCAAGTATCTAAATTTGACAAGTTTATGTACGAACAAGGTTATACTAGATGTCACTCTGATCATTGTGTTTATCTAAAAAGGAAAAATGATGACAGCTATATTATATTGTTATTGTATGTAGATGACATGCTTGTTGCAGGATCTAACATGCAGGAAATAAATGTGCTCAAAAGAAAATTGGCAAATTCATTTGCAATGAAGGATTTGGGAGCCGAAAAACAAATCCTTGGTATGAGGATAACTAGAGATAGGAAAAATCGCAAATTAACACTGTCTCAGAATGAGTACATAGAAAAGGTGTTGAAAGATTTAATATGCACAATGCAAAACCAGTTAGTACACCTTTTGCTATCCATTTCAAACTTAGTAAGGAGATGTTCCCAAAGACCCAAGAAAACATGGATTATATGTCTAAAGTTCCATATGCATCAGCAGTTGGAAGCTTAATGTATGCAATGGTCTGCACAAGGCCTAATATTGCACATGCAGTAGGATTTGTAAGCAGGTACATGAATAATCCAGGAAAAGAACATTGGATGGCAGTAAAATGGATTCTCAGATATTTGAGAGGTACCACAAATCAAACATTATGCTTTGGCGGTTCAAACATTGCTCTACAAGGATATGTTGATGCAGATATGGCAGGTGATAGAGATAACAGGAGGAGCACTACAGGATATGTATTTACTGTAGGTGGAACACCTGTCAGTTGGGTTTCAAAAATCCAAAGTGTTGTTGCACTTTCAACAACAGAAGCAGAGTATGTTGTTGCTACAGAGGCTAGTAAATAAATAATATGGTTACAAAGGTTTATGGATGAATTAGGTAAGAAGCGTGACATGGGCACGTTATATAGTGATAGCCAAAGTGCCATTCATCTTGAAAAGAACTTAGCATTTCATTCCAGGACTAAACACATACATATCAAGTACCATTTCATACGGTCGGTATTGGAAGATGGAGAGTTGAAGCTGGAAAAGATACACACTAGCCAGAATCCTGTAGATATGCTAACAAAATTTGTATCAGGAAGAAACTGAGAATGTGCTCAGTTTCAATTGGTATTCAAGGATGACGATGAAGATGAGGAACAACCATTTCCAAATAGGAGTCATTGTCCAGCAAATGAAGCAGCGGTGGAGTTGCTACAATCAGTCTCCAAGTGGGAGATTGTTGGGGTGTGGAGCCTGATTATCTTGTTTACTTTGTATCACAGCATTGGACCCCTGTACCTTAAAAGGGGCGGCAACACCACCCAAAATTTAATCGCTGCCATGGGGGGTCCAGGGGGGGGCGGCAGCGCTTTTCGGAGCCCCCCCTGGCGGGGGTTCGGGGGCAGCGCCCCCAAAGCTAAAAACAGATGTAAATTTCCTTGTAAAAGTATAGTAATTTCTAGTCAATCTGGGTCGTTCATTAGGCAGATGATCCGATGGTAGAAGTTATGTTTATTTTAGGGTTTTTTTTTCCCTAGAAGGAAACCCCCTTGTATATATGAGGGTATTGTATTGCGGCCGTGTATTATGTGTGTATTCTTAGAGCGAGAAACAGATAGGGAGACTGTGAGAGAGAACAGAGGATATTCTGACAGATACATTGTAGGTTTGTCTCTTCATTTTTGTGGATAATAGAAAGGAAGAATTTGAGTGTTGCGGGGTGGACGTAGCCCAAACTAGGTGAACCACGTATATCTGTGTCTCTCTGGTTTTATGTGTTTTGTGTGCTTGTATTTTTTCCGCATATTTTATGTGTTGCATTGCTCCATAATATATAATTTTCTAACAGACTCACTGTAATAATAACTTTCAACTTAACTTCTGAGCTAACTTTAGGATATTTTTGACTATTTGGCTTTAATATTAACTCTTTAAATAACTTCTGAGCTGCTAAAAATATATCTGATTGAAAATTTTAACTGAGGTAGCTTATTAAATCAAAATTTAGTTATAGGTGGCCAATATGACTTTGAAGAAGTAAATTATGATTGGCCTTGTCATTCGGATCTGTCCTTCTTTGTTGATTTAACCTTGATTTATCTTTAACCTTTGATTTTGCCCTTTCCTTAATTCTTGATTTTTCTGTTTAATTATTTTGATCTGTTTTTATCTCTGATATTTCTTTGACTGCCTTGAGTTACTGTAATCTCTTCCTAACCTCTCTAATCTGTGCTTTGTATTAACTTTGTTTTCTAACCTTTGACTGATCCTTTGCTCTTTTTATCCTTGGCTGTCAAAGTGAATCTTTTAACTGTCATTGTTTCTTAACCGTGTTCTTTAAATTTTTCTTCATCTCTGTCTGTGCTACTACTGTAAAACTTTCTCCTTTATTTACTCCGTCCTATGAAGAAAGCTTTCTGCCTTTTGGAGTATTTTAACGATCATCAATGGTCATGATCCATTATTGATTCTAATGAATCTTGCGCTCCCAATCCTTCAATAAATAAGGCTACTGGATCGTCACCAAGAGAACCTTGATTCAATAATTCATGGACTTTAAAAAGAAATTTATGCATTTTATTATACATTGGCCACCTGCACAATTAAAAACAACTTATTAATTAAAAACTGGGCTCTGCAGGATGGGGAGCAATGGTGGCTTGCAGGCAGCATGGCAAACTATGGACAGAGTCCGGCTATGGAGGCTTTTGGTCTTCTATGTGTGGCTATGGCCTTATAGGCCTTCAAGAAACATTGCAAGGGGCGTCATAGGGTTTCGGGGCTTATCGCGATGATACAGGGCTTTGGCATGTTTGAATAGGGATCAGTGGTTTTGGGTTTATGGCACGAAGGTGGTTGGTGGTTTTCGCATAGGGAAAAAGCGGTTAGCGGTATTGGGCGGAGCAAATGAGATAACATTGAGGGAGTGACATGTGGCAGGAAGGATGGGTGTGAATACCACCCATTTCGCAAGGTCCCAAAGGTTTTAACCCCCGAGCTTTTGGTATTGCGATATGGGGTTATGGCCATCAGATCAGAGGGTGGAGATCGGACGGTTGTCGGGTGATCCGATCGTGGGTGTAAAACATGATGTGGGGCCCAGGTTTTAAATGAAATGGCAGGTTTAAATATAGTGCGAGGTGTTAATAACGCGGGGTTTGGGTTTTTCAAATGACATTGAGCGTTAATATAACGTGGGGCCCGAGGCAAAAAATTAAAGCAGCGGTGCTTAAATATAAAGGTGGGGGCCAAGTCATATGAGAGCAGAGGGTTTAGGATAAGGGGGGGGGGTAGTGTTTATTAAAGCGGGGGCTTTAATACAAATAGGAGTCAGGGTTTTTTAATACAATGGGGTCGAGTATTTTAAATAAACAAACAGAATTTTATTTAAAAAGAGTGGGTCTTGAAAAAAATTAATTTTAGTTTAAAACAATGTAAAAAAGGGTTTTTTACATTGTTTAAATGGAAAAAGGGGAATGAATGAAAAGGAGGGTTAAAATGGGGTTTTTCGCATAGGAAAGGGGATTTTTAGAAGGGGAAAGACTGGATGAGGGTTTTTAATATCAAACATGGGTTTTTTCAGAGCCTGAGAGTGCTTGGGGAAGGTAAAATGAGACATTGTGAATAGGTTAAATGAAGATAATGAAGGAAAGTGAGATTTCTGAAAATAAAATGATAGTCAGGGAATGTTATTTTCAGCAGACTGTAGAAAATCTATAATCATTAAGTCATACTGTTGAATACAAGAGACTAACAGTGGCTCCAGCTAGGGAGGGTAGCTCCTTTAGGAGGTGTCAAGTACCTTAGATCTCTGGATTTCGTAGATCAGTAGCCTTTTTGTAATTGGTTGATTTTCCATTTTGTAATATTGATATGTTGTAACTCTTTGTAGCTGTGACCTTCAAAAATTAAAAACCATGCTTCCTACAAATCAATTATGCCTACCCGTAATTCTATTATAATTTTTTTTCTTCATTCTTTGGGTTCATTTAGACTGGCCAACCCTTAACATCATTTTTCTTTTGAAAGAAAACTATCTATTTCTAACCTTATAACTTCCAAAGGCTCATATTAGACTGATGAGCTCTTTTAGTCTCTACCTAACTACTTATCTGTCAAGATTAAAAAGTTTGACAGATTTTTATTCAATAACTATCAACATGAAATTTAAAGCATGACTGAATCAAGATTAAGCAGTTTGATTGTCATGAATTGTGACTTTTTTAGACAAGTTGCACACAATATTTATTTTGCAAAAAGTAAACTAAGAACTGAGGGATTTGGTCTTGAATCTTTCATTTATCACTCATCCCTCACCTTTCTCATTGGTTTCAGATTTTACGCTTTATAACCAATGTCATTTTTATATTTAGCTACTGATAAGCCAAGATTAAACAGTTTGGAAAATCTTCATTTCCTAACTTATCAACAAAAATTCAAAATTCGTACAATCATGATTAAGTTGTATGATTGAACAAGACTTCTTTTTCAAAAGTAGTGGCTTTTTGACTTGCACACTTTCAGGAATATTTGTTTTTTGGTATGGGGCTTACCTTTTTCTTTTATTTTCCCTCTTTTCTTCTTTTTGGATCATTTTTCTGAGATTTTTATTTAAGCAATGTTATGTTCAATGAAGAAAACTGAAATTGAGATCCTCTAAATGAAATAATGCTTGAGCATCCTGCCATTGACAGGACCCCTAAACAACTCTATTTCATCCATTTCTTGTAAGAAAAATGCATTATTACCTCTTGCAGAATGAATGGTGTATGGACCCTTCCATAGATTATCAAATTTTCCATGCTTGCCTTTGTCCTCTCTTCTTGAATCCCACTTCAGCACTTTGTCTCCAATACTGAAATCATTTTCCTTGGTCCTTTTGTCAAAAATATTCTTGATATTTTCTTGTAACAACTGTGCTCTATTGTATACTCCTTCTCTGGTTTGCTGCAGCTAAATAGTTTGGTTTATTCTCCTTTGTATGTCATTCTCTTCAGACTGCACCTCTTGAATGAGCTTCATTACAGGAACTCCTAAGGTTGTTGGGAAGACTGCATCTATTCCATAAACTAGTTGATAAGGAGACATATCAATTGATTTCTTACTTGTTAGTATGTCTGCCCATAATGCATGAACCAGTTTGTTGTGCCCTGACTTCTTGTTTTCTTCCAGCAACTTTTTAATGATGTTCACCAAACTCTTGTTTGAGGATTTAGCCAACCCATTACCTTCAGGATAATAAGTTGTAGAATACCCCAAAGCAATGTTATATCTGTGGCAAAAATCCACCATTTTCTTGGATTTAAAAGCAGTAGCATTGTCAATAATGATTTTTCTAGAACAACCAAACCTAGATAAAATGATGTTTTCAAGGAATGTGATAATTACTGAGTCTGTGGCAGTTCTGGAAGGGATGGCCTCTATCCACTTAGTGAAATAGTCTATTGCAGTAAGGATCCATTTATGCTAGGCAGAGGAGGCAGGGTGGATTTCTCCAATAAAATCTAGACCCCATTGTTGAAAAGGAGCTTCAACAGAGATTGGTTGTAATGGCAAAGGTAGCAGTTTTCTTTTACCTTCAAAGATTTCGAATTTATGACAAGTAATTACCATTTTGTGGATGTCTTGGAAGAGGGTAGGCCAATAGAAACTAGCCCTAAGGATTTTATTGACAGTGGTTTTCCAATATAGGTGGCCTCCACACTCTCCTTCATGAAATTCATGCATAATCTTATCAACATCTTCTTCAGGCAAACATTTAAGCAATACACCACTAGAGCTTTTCTAATATAAAACTTTTTCTAAAATGCAGAAATTTACAGCCTTTAGATTCAAGAATCTGGCTTTTCTTTTGGAAAAACCAAGAGGAACATTAAGATTAAAAAGTACATATAGTATATCATCATACCAAGGAGAGTTTAGGAATGCTTCCTCAATAGGTGGAGTTGCCAGCTCCTCTTTTTCATCCAATGAGTTCATCATATTTATGTCCAATGCTTGAAAATTTGTTTCGGCCATGAGTTTAGCCAGTCCTTGTCCTTTGATCGGCTTGGTGGGCTTGATTTCCATATCATATTCCTAGATGACAGCAATTCACTTACCTCTATTTCCATCAGGGTCTTGTGTAAGTATGTCTTTAACCACTGTATGAGGCACAAATGCAATGATGTGTGAATGCAGAATGTAGACTCTTAAATATTTTAGTGCTTTGATTAAGGCAAAAGCCTGTTTTTCCATTATATTATATTTCATAGGTGCATCTCTCAATGCTTGGCTGAAGAATGCTATGGGCTGCTCCTGCCCTTTTGTGTTTTTCTGCAGTAATACAACAACAATTGTGTGTTCTGATGCAAAGGAGAAAATGAAGTCTTTGGTGAAGTCAGGGCTGATTAGAACTGGTGTTTGTGTAAGAGCTTACTTCACCAAGTCGAAAGATTTATTTGCCTCTTTGGTCCATTTGACTCCTGATTCTTTTTTGAGCATGATGGTGATGTTTCTTAGGAGTTCTGCAAGGTTTGGTATGAACCTTCTTAGAAAATTTATCTTTCCAATAAAAGATTGCAACTCTTTGATATTTCTTGGGTGAATGATTTGCAATATTCCTTCAGTCCTTTTTGGGTCAATCTTGATCCCCTCTTCAACTATGATGTGGCCTAAAATATTCCCTTCTTGAAGGCCAAACAAGGTTTTCTTGGGATTTAAAGACAGGCCATACTTTCTGCATTTTTCAAAGATTTTTCTTAAGTGAGCTAGATGTTCTTCATCAGTTTTTTAATAGACTATTATGTCATCAAGATATATCACAATGAAGTAACCTATTTCTTCTGAGAAAGCAATATCCATTGCTCTTTGAAAAGTGGCCCCATCATTCATTAACCCAAAGGGAATTTTGACATACATGAAGGTGCCCCAAGGTGTAGTGAAAGTTGTCTTGTGTTGATCATCTGGATGTACCAGCACCTAATTGTACCCTGAAAAACCATCAAGAAGAGATATTCTTTTGGAGCCTACTACCTTTTGTAGTATATGATCCATTTTTGGTAAGGGTAGTTGTCCTTCAGTGATGCTTTGTTTAAATTTCTGAAGTCTATGCAGAGCCTAATCTCTCTTGTTTTCTTCCTCATAGATACAAGATTCGAAACCCATTTTGAGTATCTGAAAGGGACTATTATCCTAGCATCATACATTTTCTTTATTTCTTTCTCAACCAGTGGCATTTGGACAGGTTTTATCCTGCGTAATTTCTGTTTAAAGGGCTTCTAGCTTTCTTTGAGTGGGATTTTTTGTTGGATGATACCAGTATTATAGGACTTCAAGTCTTCATAGCTCCAAGAAAACACATCACTAAATTCCTTAAACAGTTCAATATATTTATGTTTTATAGGTGTTGGCAGTGTCTTTGATAGTTTTATCATTTTGGGTTCTTGCTCACTGCCTATATTACATTCTTCTACCTCTGCTTCAACAGATTCCATCTTTGGTCTTCTAGCTACATCATTAAAATCAAAAATTTATTGTAGAGGGACAAGTCCTCTTGTTAAGGTATTATCTCTGAATTGCAGCACTTCAACATCTTCTTTTTCTGGATCTTCACACGTTTCTGTCTTCTGTGGATCTTTCTTTTCTACTAGGTTTATATCAGCGTTGTGAGTGGCCTCTTCCTTGCCTGTTGGTTCCTCAATAGGGTAGTCTTCTTCATGATCTAAGTCTAAATTTGGCATTTCAAACTCATCTTTGTACTATAGGAAATCTTCAATCTGTTTGTCGTTTTCAAAAAATTTCCAGTGTCTTATGTTATCAGGGACTACTGGTCTATATTTAACCTTTACTGTATATTGTTTGTTATGATGAGGTTTTTGACAAGTACTGGTTGCAAAGGCTAGACTGCTAGCAAGGATATTTTGATTTCTTGGGACAGAGGCAAGATCGTATTCTTTGGGCAGCTTTTCTGTACACTCTTAGTCTAGGTTGTTTAGCTGAATATTCTCCTTTAATTTTCCTGATGACTAGCTCAGAATCCCCATGAACAGAGATCCTTTTGGCTCCTAATTTATTCAGTAATTGTAGCCCTAGGAGGAGTGCCTCATATTCTGATATGTTATTTGTACATTGGAAGTTTAGTTTATATGAATGACCCTCTGTATGGTTGTTCTCAGTGTTGTGTACCCAAAAACCTGCTCCTGATCCAGTTTTACCACAAGAACCATCAAAGATCATGCTCCATAGAGGTTCAGTTTCAAGTTCACCATTATGTTGTTCTTTACTTTTTTGGTCTGACTAATCTAACTGTTCTTCTAATTTTTCAGTGTTTTGTTCATTCATTTCTACTTGTTTATTAATTTTTTCATCATTGTAAAGGATAAATGAATCAAGGTTTGTTTGGACAGAATAGACAGGGGAGTTATCAGGCTTTTCTTGATTGCTAACCATGTATTTCATATGAGTTTCCCTATATAGTCTTCTTTGTTGATTAAAGACAGGTATGGTAGCATAGGTCATGTCCATTTGGAGGGTGCCTTGAAGTTTAGCTCCCCATGAGCGTGAAATGAGCATGCCATATTTAGGGGGTATGTCAGCCACTATAATATCCATTACTAGGCTCTTGGCTGGTATTTGTGCTAGAGTAACATAGAGATCCTTGATTAGGCCTAGACACTTAACTCTACTGGAGTCAAAAGAGTACAAGTCTTTATATGGTCTGGTTATCTCAAGGCCTAGCTTTTTCGTAACTACCTTTTGCATGAGGTTATGAGAAGCTCCTGAATCTAACATGGCATTATGGAGGATTTTATCATGAATATTCAAACTGACATAAAATGGAGGAACACCTCCTTCTTGGAACTTACCCTCTACTTCAGGTCCAAATAGAAGTTCAGGTTTGTCATCATTTAGATTTACAATATCATTGTTTTCTCCTACGTTTAAAGCTTTCAAAACTTGGGACCTATATACATCTCGGCCAACTAATTCAGTAAAGGGTATAGATATTTTTATTTTGGCAATTTCATTTCTGAAAGGTGTCTGTGTTTTTGGCAGATTTATATCAGTTTTATCAGACAATTTTTTTACAGCAATTTCAAATTGTTGATTTTCATTGGGGATCTCAGTTAAATCAGTTTTGTTAGGGCTACTAGTTGATGTACTAGTGTTGCTTTCTGGGCTATTTTTGTTTTTATTTTTATCAGAACTTTTAACCAACATGTTGGAAGTTTCTGTTGTCTTTTTGGGATCTATTTCAAAGGTCTTCTTAGCAGAAATTTCAGGGTTCTTTCTTTTGGGAGTGTCTTGAGTTTTCTTGCTTCTAAGGACATATTACCTATGTACTTCCATGATGGCATTTTCAAAGCCCTGTTTATAATCTTTGGATTCAAGGCATTCTTCTTCAAATTGAGTTGGGGAAAACATGCCTTGCTCCCCCTCAGTGAGGAAAACAGTATTCTCATTTTTTACTCCCATTATATTGATTTGACTCTCTTCTAGTTCTTCAATCACCCCCTCATCTTCATCAGTGTAGTTCTCTTGGAAAGGAGGCATGATTTTCTGGCCAGGACCTCTCTGTCTTATTTGAGGGGGATTTCTTCTAAAGTTTTGGTTTTGGTTCCAGTTTCTATTTTGAGGAGTTGTTTGGTTTTCTCTAGGGAAAGCTCTCTCATTCATATTTATTCTCTCCATCATCCTCTCCATGGTTCTGACAAGATTATCAATTTTAGTATCAAAATATGAGGGTGTAGCCTCTTCCCTATATGTGACTCTTTTTTTATTCATCATTCTAGCTCTCTTGGCAATCAGATTTGCCTCTACACTTACTGCACCCCTCTGCATATCTTCTAATGTGAGAGGGTCTCCTTCTCTTAGATGATAAGCCATTTCTGGATCAAAACCATCTGGGAATTTCATTTTGGCTAGACCTTGTGGAGGTTTCATGTGAGGAGGGAGGGAATTATATACACTATTGAATCTAGTGCAGTAGTCTTGTACACCTTCTCCAACATTTCTCTTAATATTTTCATACTCTGATAAAAATTGGTGAGGATTTTTCTTGACTTCCCATTTTTTTAAGAATAATTGATGAAAATTTGGGATGTCGTGTAAACTATTATGGGTCAGGCCTTTAAACCATTTTCTTGCTTCTCCTCCTAAGCATTGAGCAAACAATCTTAGTTTAACAGTCTCATCATCTATTTCTTGTAT
Organism: Pinus albicaulis; assembly: GCA_034641835.2. Lineage (NCBI taxonomy): Eukaryota > Viridiplantae > Streptophyta > Pinopsida > Pinales > Pinaceae > Pinus > Pinus albicaulis. The sequence continues at coordinate 1,199,192,583 of CM076574.1, forward strand.
GTCAAAATAGTCATTCATTCTATCCACATGTTGTTGAGTAGTTGAAGAACTACTTGCATCATATAAGTGAATCTTGGACTAATAGTCATGTGGTAGAACAACAAAATGCAATGGTATAATTAATGGGGCATACCATGTTGCCATGGCTGGTAGTTGGGGAAACAAAGGGGGGTTGACAAGTGGAGGGTTTACAAAGGGAGGAAGGTGAACAGTGGGGGTATGAATGGTGGTTGAAGTTAGTACAACAGGATTCTGTTGTAAGATGGATGGGTCTAAAACTATTTGGTTTATCCAATTCTGAGATCTAGCCTGGACAAGCTTTATTCCAGGGGTGAGTCAGATGGGATATTCTGCAAGTATTTAAGGTTTTCGAGTAAGGAACTTGCTTTATGAATTGATCTGCTAACAATTGAATTTTTAGATCTAGGAGTTTTCCTTAGGATGTTCTCTGGATTGTCAACTATTTCAAGTGGGTTTGGGTCAGGATGGGATCTGGTATAGATTATTCTAGAAGCCAGAACTTGGACCCAAGGTTCAGAGAGGTTGAGATTTTTATAACAGTTTGAAAACAAACCAATCTGTGACAGAAAACACTTAATTCAAAAATTATTTCAACTGGGTTCTATTTGGGTTTTTGATAAGATCAGGGTTTCTTAATAATTTCCCAGTCTGTAGAAAACCAGTGGAGTCAGCAGGCCTACTAAAAACCAGTGGAGTCACCAAGTGGATGATTTTAATTGTTTTGAGGCTGGCTGTTGTCCACCATCAGCAACTAGATACCATTATTGGCTAACACTTGAGTCATCTAAATTTGAGTATGGTTTCTGAGTCCTTGAGGAAATATTTAAGCTCTTTAATCACTCAAGATTTCCCCAGTACAGCCACCATTATGTTGGCTCCCCGTGATTTGCAATATTGGAAAAAAAAATCTGAAGAGAACCACATCAAACCACTTTGGAGTCCAAGACATAACCTTCTTGGGCTCAGAGAGGGCTCTCTCTATTTTTATGTGATGAAATTTTTTTAACTTTATGCTTATGTTTTTCTGATTTTAGGCTAGTTATGAAGTTTGGGGTTTGTTTTTTTTGTTTGGCTGATTGTTTGATTGTTTGTTTCAGTTGGATAGACAGAATATGGGAAGCTTAATCCATTGGGCTATGGAGTCATAAAAGGCTTTAATTGTACATCAACTCTTCAAGGGTTTTCATAGGGCAAGCTAACTGCATCAAATGGATCCTTTAAATAAAATGAATATGTGATGACAGAAAATTGTGAATTTAGTAAAACTAAAGGGAAATTAAGAATCCTTTAACTATACTTCAAACAAGAAGAGCCTTTAGGATACTAGTTTGGTAAAACTGAAGAGCGGTTAAGAATTCTTCATCTATACTTTACTAGAAAAACCTCAAGACAACAATCCATTAATCCTAGAGAGCAGTTAAGAATTCTTTAGTTATTACTTTCATATAAAGAAAACATTCAAGATAACAGTTCAGAGAAATTAAAGAGCAGTTAAGAATTCTTTAATTAAACTTCAGAGAAGGCCTTTAAGATAGCAATTTGGTAAAACTAAAGAGCAGTTAATAATTCTTTAATTATACTTCACCAAGAAAATCTCAAGACAACAATCTAGTAATCCTAGAGAGCAGTTAAGAATTCTCTAATTATTACTTTCAGACAAAGAAAAAATTCAAGATAACAGTTCAGTAAAATTAAAGAGTAGTAAAGAATTCTGTTAGGTCCCTATATTACTAGTATAGTCCCTTATTGTTATTATTGTACCCTTGTAACCCCCATATTGTTATTATTGTGCCCTTAAATTATTATTGTTAGGTCGGCTAGGATTACATTGTGGCCCACTAGGATTACATTATGGCCCCATGGACTCCTATATATAAAAAGGAGGTTTTGTAAATTGTATCATCCAAGAATTGTTCATTCATGTAATGTATTGGAGGTTGCCCCCTCGAAGTGGCTTATTTCTAAGGCGTTGATATCTCTTTTCTTCTCTTTTTGGAGCTGGTTTTACAACATTTGGTATCAGAGCTTTGGATTCTAGGGTTTATTTGCTCAAACAGGTCATCGTGGAATTTTCGCTATAACTTTTTCCTATGAAGTTTCAGAAGCTGAAATTTTTAGGGTGCGGCGAAATCTGAGAGATTGTCTAAAAATTTCAGAACTTGGTTCGTAATATTTTTCGAGGACATGATCTGCGGAAGTTAGTAAGGTTTTTTTTTAGGCTCCTAAACAGGTTATCGTGGCCTTTGCGCTATAAAAAAATTTCTACGAAGGTTCAGAATTTGAAATTCATATGGTGCGAAGCTGAAATCCTAAGGAAATGTTTCAAAAAATTTCAGTGCTTGGTTCACAATATTTTTGGAGATATGATCTGTGGAAGGTAGTGTTTTTTCAGGCTCCTGAATTTCATCTCAAAGAGGTGATCGTGGGAAAAGTTCAATAACTCTCTCTCTGGGCATTGGATTGGAGTGCCGTAAAAAGTGGTCGCAAGTACACGGACTGTAGTTTCTTGGCTATCAATTTTAGAGACAAAGGACAAAAAATGACACGTGGCAAGTCGTACAAGTTCGCTTTACTGAACCAGTCCATAAGTAGGTCATTGTGGGAGATTGAACACAACTTTGTCTTGGAGAATCCAAATCAGGTCAGACCTTTGGCATTGGAAATATAATTCAGAGGGCTACGTTGGTACTAAAAATAAAATATTTAAGTGCTGCAATCACAAATATAATCCAATTTCAATATCGAGCTCCTCAAAGCTAGTAAAAGGTGTGTATTTTTTTTTCGAATTGCATAAGTCTTGTTTGAAGAATCAAGTTGAATTGATTGCAAGGGCCTATTGTAGAATAGATATCGATATTGGAGTCTGAAATGGCCCCTAAAAAGAATTCAACACCCATTAAGCCTTTAGAAGGCTCTACTATTACTCATGAAGATGAAGAATGGCAACATGACATGTCAAAATTACAAGAGCAAATGCAACAAATTTCGCTCTCGCAAAGAACAACAAAAAATGAAATGGAAGTTTTGAAGAAAGGCGTGGAAGCTAAGATGAATGGTTTGGAAGCTAAGATGGATGGCATGGAAGTGGGAATGGAAGCTAAGATGGATGACATGGAAGCTAAGATCGATGAAAAAATGAAAGACAACATGGAAAACATGAAGAAGGATCTAGAAGTAGACATCGAAGGTTTGGAAAAGTTGATACAAGAAATGTTTCTTAATGGTGAAAATATAGTAGAGGAAACTCGTGATGAGAACAAAATAAATGTTAATCGTGATTTCAAAAAATATAATGTTGGCAGGAAGAACCACCATATTCCAAAAATGGATATGAGGAAGTTTGATGGAAAGGATCCTGTAACATGGATACTACAGATGGAGCAATATTTTGATCTCCATAATGTGCAAAACACACAAAAGGTACGCATTGCAACTTTACATTTGGAACCAAATACATTTGTATGGTATCGATGGCTTTGCTCCCGTAAAAAAATTGTCACTTGGTCAATTTTTACGGAGGAAATGATAGCAAATTATGAGGATACAAAGAGCAACACCTTCTTTAGCCAATTGATAAACCTCAAACAATATTGCCAGAACTTGATGAGGAAGGGAAAATCATATTGGAACCTGAAGCGGTCACGGAAACAAGAACTCGACAGCTATGGAATCGATCAATTTCAGAGTATCTCATCAAGTGGAAGAACTTACCCACTGAAAATTCTACATGGGAGGATGAGAATTTTATACAGAAGCACCCAGAGCTACTCAAGCGTTGAGGACAACACTTTTTTGAAGGAGAGGGGCATGTTAGGTCCCTATATCACTAGTATAGTCCCTTATTATTGTTAGTGTAACCCCTTATTGTTATTATTGTACCCTTGTAACCCCCATTTTGTTATTATTGTGCCCTTAAATTATTATTGTTAGGTCGGCTAGGATTACATTGTGGCCCACTAGGATTACATTATGGCCACATGGACTCCTATATATAGAAAGGAGGTTTTGTAAATTGTATCATCCAAAAATTTTTCATTTATGTAATGTATTGGAGGTTGCCCCCTCGAAGTGGCTTATTTCTAAGGCATTGATATCTCTTTTCTTCTATTTTTGGAGCTGGTTACACAAAAAATTCTTTAATTAAACTTAAGAGAAGGCCTTTAAGATAGAAGTTTGGTAAAACTAAAGAGCAGTTAAGAATTCTTTAATTATACTTCACCAAGAAAATCTCAAGACAACAATCTGGTAATCTTAGAGAGCAGTTAATAATTCTCTAATTATTACTTTTAGAGGAAAACATAGAGATAATAATGACAGATAGAGTTAAGGTGCCAAAACAACATATCTCAATCTAAAATTTATGTTCTATTATCAGAGAAATTGATGTAAAATATGGAAAACAAAGGAGAAACATTGGAAAAGAGGGATAACATCACCATTAACATAGCTCAAGAATCCTATGAACGTGCTTGTATTACTGATGTCCAAAACAATTACAATACTCCAGTACAATAGTCTCTGCAACTCAGAGTCTAATCACAATCCAGCCTAGGATTCAACCAAGTAACCAACCAACAATAATAATGAACAATACATGGAGTATTTAACTGCAGATGAGGAGGTGATCCTAATCTAGGGTTTCAGACTGTATTTATTACAAAGTAAATGTAACCTTGACCTTTGAGACCATGCAAAGCCTAAGGCAAAATATCTGTGGCTCACTCACTGTAATAATAAATTTTAACTTAACTGTTGAGCTAACTTTAGGATATTTTTGACTATTTGGCTTTAATATAACTCTTTCAATAACTTCTGAGATGCTAAAAATATATCTAACTAAAACATTTAACTGTAGGTGGCCAATATGAATGTGAAGAAGTAAATTCTAATTAGCCTTGTCATTCGGATCTGTCCTTCTTTGTTGATTTAACCTTGATTTGTCTTTAACCTCTGATTTTTCCCTTTCCTTAATTCCTGATTGTTCTGTTTAATTATTTTGATCTGTTTTTATCTCTGATCTTTCTTTGACTACCTTGAGTTACTGTAATCTCTTCCTAACCTCTATTATCTGTGCTTTGTCTTAACTTTGTTTTCTAACCTTTGACTAATCCTTTTCTCTTTTTATCCTTGACTATCATGGTGAGTCTTTTAATTGTGATTGTTTCTTAATCGTGTTCTTTACATTTGTCTTCATCTCTGCCTGTGCTACTACTGTAAAAATTTATCCTTTACTTTATCCGTCCTTTAAATAAAACTTGTTGCCTTTTGGAGTATTTGAACGATCATCAATGGTCATTATCCATTTCTGATTCTGATGAATCTTGCGCTCCCAATCCTTTAATAAATAAGGCTACTGGATCGTCACCCAGAGAACCCTGATTCAATAATTCTTGGACTTAGAAATGAAATTTATGCATTTTCTTATACATTGGCCACCTACACAATTAAAAACAACTTGTTAATTAAAAACTGGGTTCCGCAGGGTGAGGAGCAATGGTGGCTTGCAGGGAGCAGGGAAAACTATGGACAGAGTCCGGATATGAAGGCTTTTGGTCTTCTGTGTGTGGCTATGGCCTTACGGGGCACTGAGTTATATCCCTTCCCTACTCTCATCTGAAAGGAGAACTGACCTATTAATAATAAGTTATCAAGGGGCCGAGAGACTCAAAACAACTCACTATTTTTATTGCAGGGGGCATCATAGGGTTTCGGGGCTTATTGTGATGATACAGGGCTTCGGCATGTTTGAATGGGGATCAGCGGTTTTGGGTTTATGGAGCGAAGGCGATTGGCAGTTTTTGCATAGGGAAAAAGCAGTTATTAGTATTGGTCGGAGGGCATGCGATAACATGGAGGGAGTGATGCATGGCGGGAAGGACGGGCACGAATACCACCCATTTTGCAAGGTCTTAAAGGTTTTAATCCCTGAGATTTTGGTATTGCGATATGTGGTTAGGGCAGTCATATTAGAGGGTGGAGATCGGACAGCTGTCGAGCGATCCGATCATGCGTGTAAAACATGTTGTGGGGCCCAGGTTTTAAATGAAATGGCGGGTTTAAATATAGCACGAGGTGTTAATAACGTGGGGCTTCGGTTTTTCAAATGACATGGAGGGTTAATATAACATGGGGCCCAGGGAAAAAAATTAAAGCAACAGTGCTTAAATATAAAGGTGGGGGCCAAGTCATATGAGAGCGGAGGGTTTAGAATAAGGCGGGGGGGTAGTGTTTATTAAAGCGAGGGCTTTAATACAAACAGGATTCGAGGCTTTTTAATACAATGGGATCGGGTCTTTTAAATAAACAAACAAAATTTTATTTAAAAATATTGGGTCCCGAAACATTAATTTTAGTTTAAGACAATATAAAAAAAGGGTTTTTTACATTGCTTAAATGGAAAAAGGGGAATGAATGAAAAGGAGGGTTAAAATGGGGTTTTCAGCATAGGAAAGGGGATTTTTAAAAGGGGAAAAGCTAGATGAGGGTTTTTAAGATCAAACATGGGTTTTTCTAGAGCCTGAGAGTGCTTGGGGAAGGTAAAATGAGACATAGTGAATAGGTTAAATAAAGATAATGAAGGCAAGTGAGATTTCTGAAAATAAAATGATATTCAGGGAATGTTATTTTCAGTAGACTGTAGAAAATCCATAATCATTTATTCATACTGTTGAATACAGGAGACAAACAGGGCATAGACTTCATGACATGAAACCCCACATCATCTGGCAGCCACAATTACATAGTTGTGGTCGTCGATTATTTCACCAAATGGGAAGAATCCATGCCCACATACAACAACACCGTGGAAATCGTTGCATGGTTTTTCTTCAACCACGTCATCACATAGTTCAGATTCCAAAAGAAATTTGTGTCAGATCATGGGAAACATTTTGAAAACAAAATATTCCAAGAAATATCCAAACACCTTTGTTTTTCGCATGAGTTTGCATCACCATACTAGCCCTAGACTAATGTTCAAGTAGAATCTATCAACAAATTCCTTAAAACAACGTTGCAGCGTATGGTGAACAACCATAAAACCAATTGGCACCACATGGTGTTCTCATCCCTGTAGGTGTACCACACAACAATCAAAGTGTCAACAAGATTCACACCCTTCCATTTAGTCTACGGGGTGGATGTCGTGCTTCCCATCGAACGTGGAATCCCCACCCTACATTCGCCCATTGAACTTCTCATCGATACTAGAACCTTAGAGCAACGATTGGTACAATTAGAACTTGTTAACTAAGGTTTATGAGAGTCTCTCCAACATAACGAAGCCCGCAATAAGAGGGTCAAAGCATCGTTCGATCACAACATCACCGCCCAATCATTTATCGAGGGAGAACTAGTCCTACGCTATGATGTTGCACAAGAAGCTTTAGGACCTGGGAAGTTCGAGACATTATGGAAGGGTCCATACATCATCAAACATTACCTCCTAAGGGAGAAAAAATTTTATTAGAGCACAACGGGACATGCCTAAAAAACCTTGTCCATGGACTCTACCTCAAAAAAAATCACCCATAAAAGAAGGGCCTCAATACCCTATAATGAATATGTATGCACCATAATTTTTTGTGATCATCACATCATCATGGACTTGTTCTAAAAACACGCTCTCTCATCCTGTATTACATATGGATCATTTTCCAATCTACCATTTCAAATTTGTTGATGGTGCCTCTCGATGGTTGCAAAACTTAGTTGTTGTCACCTGGGCCATTTACTCTCTTGACCGATCACCATACCTTACTAACGGACTTTGTATCAAATCAGCCACCAACAATAAAGCCGAATATAATGTTTTCATATGACTTTTAACCAACGACTCCCTCCAAGGAATCCACCATCTACATGTATTCCTTGATTCCCAATTGGTTATATCGCAGTTAAACCAAACCTTTCAAGTGTGTGATTCACCCCTCTTTAGGAAATACCTGCTTTCAAAAATCTTATCCCACAGTTTTTATCACATCACATTTACACATATACCAAGAGATAAAAATCATGCATTTGATCGCATAGCTAAGCATATCCTAGACTAGAATGTATCACATATATATCATCGACCATAAGAGCATAAAATACATCATATCCATAAAAAAAACATAAAAAAATCATTAAAATATCCATATAAACATCATGAGATCTGTTAAAATACATCTCGCATATATATATCAAAAAATATGTGTCTCAATATATATAAAAAATGAGTACACTGGCTCATCGTCAGGAAAAAAATATGTCATCAAAAAAGACAGGGTAGCATCCTCATAATGGGTTCTTTCCCTAGTATATACATAAATAAGTCTATGGATGAGCCCCTTTAGCTAGGTCTCGTGGAAAAAAGTCCACACCGGGAGCTACAATAGGATCATTTGTAGCCACCGCAAAAGTTACACGGTGCAATGCTGGATGATGCCTCGACCCATGAGCCATCACTGTCTCCATAGAGAGATATGCCAAGTAATTAAATCACTGTGGACATCCCCTAGGTCAAGGCCTCTACCCTCTCCCAACTATCATGGGAGTATCGTAGCTAGGCCTCCAATATAGCTGAGCGAGCCTTTGCAACCTCAGTATGCTCGCGCCAACCCTCGACATCCCTAGTTTCCACAACACTGATACCCTCCCCCGAGGTTCTACCTATCTCCAACTAGCACAACGACACCGGTCATGTAGGCCTAGGAGGATACCTATCGTCTCTCGATATTTGTGGAGGAGGATTCGCCCCTGGTATGCAAATCCATCGTGAATCATTGCATACCAAGTAGGCTAACGGTCATCCACCAGGCCTCGCATCTGCAAGTAAACAAACATGATATCAATGTCATAATAAAAAACACATACATATATACATGTAAAAAATACTCAAATTAAAAAGATATACATACCATACATGTTGGACACCATGCGTAACCTAGAGGGAGACCCATGTCTGGGTCACCTCGGAAGTCCACTCCATGATAGGGGTACTCCAAAATCAGCTAAGGGTTGGAGTCAAACCAACCCTCCAAAATTTTGTTCCAGTACTACCCTGCATCTCAACCTCCGACTCGGAGCATAACGGGCTCCAATCTTTGTATCTGAGGGTCCCTCAGAGGGCCATATGTTGCCACAAGAAAGGGTCGTAACATGACTACCCTCTCATACATAATGCTACACAAAATGTTTGCATAGAAAAAGAATCGAAGCCTCTTCATCTTAACCTGCGTGAGCTAGGACGTCATACCTCGGTATACCAAGCGAGCCTAATCAAATAAATGGCCCACCTGCAGCTGCTGTAGAACCACTATATGTGGCCCTGATACTCTATGGGGAAAATTCGACCACACCAAACACACAATCAACAACAGAGTCGCACGCTCTGTCAAAATCACAATAGTATAAATGTCGATACAACCATCCACAATACCATTGGGCTCACAATGATCCTCCTCCTCCACCTAATGGTGGATGCTCACTACCCCAAGTTGCATTGGATAAGGTAATGCCTCCCCATGAGGTAGCAGCCCAGTCACAAAGTACACATCTAACTAAGCTGATATGGGAAAACTAGCTTGCCTCACCACCGTGATCTTTCAGACATTATCCCAGCAGCGAACCAGGAATCATAAAAATCAGTCCTCAGATATAAGGATGGGGTTCTAAAGAAAATTCAGTAACCCCCACTGCGCCTGAGTCTAATGAACTGTTGGATCCTAAGCCACGTCATCACAGAGGTTAGTCCAATCCCTCTCCCTCCACATCATCCTGCCATAAAAAAACATCAAAAATATAATTTTTTGCCCCTTTAGCTGAAAATGAGGAAAAAAGTTCTTTTAGTGGACCGTGTACGTTAAGCCTACATAGGAACGTGTAACACGCGTCTCTGTGTTGAACATGCACACAATGTGCATCTCTTCAGCCAATATGTGTGTCAACCACTATGGTTAGTTGACGCATTTGTTCTTTGCAAAGACGTGCCGATGTTGCATATGTGCTTCGCACAGACACGACGTTCGAAACGCTTGTATCAATAATTTGCAATGGGATGACACATGAATCTCATGGCTTCACACATCGACTACGCGACTCTCTTCGAGTCGCTCGTGTGGTCCCCCAAAGATAACCCTAAAAGGTCGTACAGAGGACCCCTATATGGCCTACCTACCCTACAAATAGAAAAAATGAAAAGTATAAAGTGATATATCCTACATGGGCCTCCCGGCGTACATCCTAGGTACTCTCGATGATCGCAATGACAAAATCTGACCTCTCAAGCTCACCAATGCAAATGAATTGAAATTGGGCCCTTTTTGCCTATATCTCCCTTTTTTCCATTTTATGGAGCCCATAACCAGAGCTTCAAAACTTTGTTATCAAAACCACGAGAAACACAAGGACTAGTACCTCATCATCTTCAGCATGGAACTCTTCATTCCAATTACCGCCAAAACTAATTTTTGGGCCCGTCGCACGCCCCAAAGTTTGTCTCTGGTACACCCTATCTTGTTTTTTAATTAATGTCATCACAAATTATTCATATGTTTTAAAAATATGCTTTCACTTGGGGTATTGGTTATATTTATTGCAGGTACATCCGAAACACCATGCTCTGATCAACACCCCAACAGAAATTACAAGAACATGTATCATTCAACACTCATCATGATAGACTTCCTTTTAATATTTTCATATCCTGACATAATTTCTCCAAGGTGCACCATATGGTCTATCATCTCGACCATGTTTATCATCACCTCACCTTACACATGATAAACACCCACGATGCTTGATAGAGCCTCCCCACTCATGGATCCCATCATATTCATAGACCCCCACCCACTGTCGGGATCTATGACCACCCACTCCAACCTGGGAACCACCTCATTTATGTGCATTGGTGATCAACCTCATTCTGCTTCACTCATTTCATACTAAAACCCACTTTCGGGACACCACTAATATGTTTGCGACAGATCAACAAGACGCATTAGCCCATTTCACATTTGGCCTATCACACCCCCATGAATATAGCCCATATGTGTCACTTCATCCGCCTATCACCCCCACACTGAGACTAACCAATGGGCCCCCCACCCTCAAAAAACAAATACCATCCTCGCATCACCATGCAGGACCCACACATTTTAATGGGGCACCTGTCTCCGAAGTTGTACATCCAAACCACTTTTACATTATTTTGGCAAGTGTACAAATACTTTTTAGGAGAAATACCTCCACCCATATTTTTACATTTCCTACCTGGCGGCAGTTTCTAGTCACCCTTGGTCGGAACTTGCACACTTTTTACCAATCCCTATCACGTCAGTCAGAGCATACTTACACACACCATGGACGTCCTACCGACTCAAGGGCTAACCCTATCAGAAATTGTTTTGACTGTCACCATTTTCATTACAGTTTCAACCTCGAGCTAGTTGCCCATAACCATCACTTATATCAAGCTCTTATTATCATGCCTTGTTAACCCGCCATGTTACACACTGCTTCACTAGAAACCCTGATCCCTTGTATCAACACCTTTTTGGATGGTTGATCCTTCTTTCCAGTCGACTTCGCCAATCATGTTCCAAGATTGAGGTAGTATTTTGGATGGATTCCCCCTATTAAGGAACATCCTCAAATAGCACAATGAGAATCAATATTTCTCATTGATGTCAATGACCCCCCTGACATTCGACATCAACACCAATTTTCATGTCAAGGTGGTATCGTACTTCATAACCACTGCAACTCTGTTATTTAGTCGAAGACTTGTGCATTGATAAACATCCTGTTGAGCTCCAAAGATGTTCTTTCTTCCACCACATTCCACTCCATTTCCTTTGTCCATTATTAATCACAGGCTCAAATGATCAGTAGAATTAGTTAAAATTTCTTTAAGAATGAATATCATGACTAACTTGCTATGTTTTTATGATTTTGTCATTGTAGTTCTTTTTGAACTAGATCTAGCTACATAATGCAGACATTCTTTAGCTAGTTGTCGATTCTGTAGCTGTCTTCATGTCTACGCAGGTTCCAGGTGTCATCTTGGAGAAAAACACATATGGGCTTATTCCACATAATTCCCTCATCATTTGTTTCTCTTCATGAAGTTTGAACAGAATTATGTAGGCAGTTATGTACGTGGGAACTCAAACTAGGAAAGAGACTCCTAATAGGACAAGGACAGTCCAGATGTCCTTAATTCTATTACGTGACCACCATCAAAGTCCTAGTTTGGTTTTTATTTGGAAAGACAATTATCCCTAGGTTATCTCAAGACAATTATGTAATTTTGATTATAAATATGGCTCGGGAAACCGAGGGACAAGGTTATATTTTGTATTTGATTGCTAGATTTCAGAAGTACGAAAAACACTCTGTTTTGAAGTAATTTCTCTCTAATGCAAGAAGTATCACTTTATTGAAAGCACTGAGTCAATCTTGAAGTATATTTTGCGTGCTACTCCGGTGGTAGAGGGCCCCTTCCTCCTGAGCAGCCTTGTTTATACGGTTTAGATAAGTATTTTAGTCTCATTTTTTTCATTTCTAGCTTAAGCACGTTTCTGAAGTTTATGTTTCATGCTTGTTTACATTGATCATCACAGCTAGACTTACTCTTATAAACTCTTCCAAAATATCATCATGATGAATAAGGCATAGCTATGGTGTTGTAGGTTTTAGTTGCATTTCCTTTCGAATTTTATGATTTATGCTTGTTTATACTAAGTGTCACAGCCGGTCTTACTCCTACAAACTCTTCCAAAACATCATTAACAATGAATAAGAAACAGCTGTGGTATCTTAGATTTTAATTGTATTTTCTTTCAAATCTTATGTTTATGTTCAATTGCACTGAATAATACAGCCAGAATTGTTTTTACAAACTCTTCCAAAATATCATTCACATTGAACAAGATGGGCTGTAGAATTCCAATAGACTAGCTGCATGTTAGTTTAGTAATAACACTCTGGAGGATGATTTCATTTATTTTAGCTCTGTCACTACATTTCAAGTTTGATAATGGCATTTTAATTTAACTCTGTTCACTGTACTTCAAGTAGATTAGTAGCATTCTAGTTTAGTCTTAACTCACTGTATTAGCATTCCATTTTAGTTGTTATCCATTGCATTTTAAATTGTATTAGTTGTTAAATTTAGATACCACGGTCTTCATTATTTACAAAAACTTCTTTTTTTCCAACCTCATATTAATACATAATCATCTGGACAGAAGCTAGTATCAGTCTAAGGCCTGGAGTATTTTGCAACCTTTTTACCATTTCACAAATAAGCCTTTTCTCAAGGACTATTCTAAAAAGAAACCTATAACTTTTGAGTGAGGCCTAGTGGTGCTAAATTGAGTTGCAGAACAGAATTAGAAGTTAGTTTAGAGTAAAAAATCTTATTGTGCTACAAATGTTCTTTTCCAAATATGTTCCAATAAACCTTTAACCATGGATGAGATGTTGTAACATTGTAAGTTGATTGTTTATTTAGGAGAACTTCATTCACACTTAACTTGTCCATTTCTCAAGCTCTTCCAACACATTTTTAATGAATGAATTGGATAAGTTCAAGCTCATGTTGTGATTTATTTCCTTGCAATGAAGTCATTATCAAGCTTTGCATTTGTTGTTTTCCAACCATAGTTTAGGCTTTTTTTTGTTTTATTATTTGCATTTGTTGTTTGCCATCCATAGTTTAGGCCTTATTCTGCTTTAATATAACTAATAGCTTCTTTTCACCAGCATTTAGTTCTTTCCCTTTTCAAACATAAAACCATAAAACCAAAAACATCATAAAACATTAAACACAACGTAGTGAGAAACAAATACCTAGGCACATATAGTGCACCACACTTCAGCAATTTACCAACCTTGGTTGACAATTAATGAACTCAATTTAGGAACACTAGGTTGAGCACAAACATTTTGGCGCCGTTGCCAGGGAAGTGTAACTAGGTAGCCTTGTTTCTTAACTCCCAAAAACAATGATATGCGTAGAGAGAGAGACTCAAGGGGTAGATTCATAAGAAGCAGAAGCAGAAGTTTGATTCCTAGAGCACCACTTGTTTCATCAAGACCTAGAGCCAGCACACCTCCAACTCAGACCCACATTCAATCCTTTACTAATCCTAGACTTCCAGAAAACTTAAGATCAGATATTCCATTAGAAAGACCTTCCACTTCATCCATTGAACCTGTCATAGAAGAAGATTCAAGGACCCCTGCTAGAGACACAAACTTTTCCACTTCCACAAAAGAATCAACTATGGCAGAAGAAGGGGGAGGAGGAGTCTTTAATGGAGAACACACATTATTTGGAGGGGGTAGAGGTAGAGGTAGAGGAGAAGGAGCTAGAGGAAGAGGTAGAAGAGAAATGGGAAGCTCTTTTGGGTTTCCTATAGTAGATGAAGAAACCAATACAGCTATGAAAAACATTTCACCCTCTGTCCTTCCAAACTTCTATGGACTTAAAACTAAAGATCCTGAAACCTTCCTATTTGAATTTTAAGTCCTATGTAGAACTTATGACTACTTACAAGATGCTCAAAAACTTAAACTATTTCCTTCAACATTGAAAGGAGTAGCATTGAAGTGGTTATGAGTTTGATCAACATTTCTATTAGGACATGGGAAGACATGAAACAAGCATTTCTAGAAAGGTATTTGGATTATTGTATGCCAGTTAATCATAAGGAGGAAGTGTTCAAGATGATACAAAAAGAGGATGAAAACCTAGAATATTTGTTGGAGAGATTTCATTACAACATCAAAAGAGCAAAAATGGAAAACTTAGACCAAGACACCTTAAAAGCTCTCTTGTTGAAGACAATTAGGGATGAATGGTTGGATATCCTTAACATGATGGTAAAAGGGGATATATCTCAGCTCACATTACCTGAAATATATGATTTATGTATCAACCATTTAAGAGGAAAATCTAAAACTGTGAAAGGACCAAGAGACCCTGCTCTTGCAAGGGTAAGTAAGTCTGCTTCTGGGACAGTAAGTAGGGTAGAGATAGGGCATATGCTTGATGAATTCAAATCTGACATCTTAGGGATTCTTAGTGAACAAATAGACACCCTTAAGTTAAAAAACAAGAAAAATGTTGAATATGATGCTTTAGCAATCTTTTGTCCCAAATGTAAAAAGAAGCATGCCTTGAGAGAATTTCCTTTGGATGCAAAAGTTCTAGAGACCTGTGTGATTTGTTTAGAAAAACATGAGACCAAGAGTTGTCCTTCACTTCCTGGTCTTAAAGCTGTCTTTCAAGAAGATACTCCTACAAGTTCCACATAATCTCTCAATTTTGTCTCTAGAAAGCCTTGGCAAGGACCTCAAACACAAGGATTTCATGATCAAATGTATAATCAACCCCCACCAAATTGGAATTCTTGGCAGCAACCTTAGCCCCAATTTCAAAATCAATCTCAAGCTTGGGCACAAGGAGCACAAAATCCCTATGGAAGATACTCCCAGTACTATCAATATCCACCATCCTATCCCCCATACCCACATTTTCCTCCTCAAAATCCTCATCCTCAAAATCCACAACATCAAAATCAACCACTCCCCTTACCATTTCCTCAGAAATCAAATCAGTTGCCTGCTCAACCCATACCAAACCCCAACAATAAAAATCCTCAGAACACATACATGATAGAAGGCCAACAGTTTCCAACTTATTTAATTACTCCTCAAGACCTTGGTGATGTTCAACTTAGGTCTGGAAGAATACTTGAAAAGAGGAAACCTTCTGTGATCATACAAGAACAAGATAACTCTGAGGAAGATTCTCTACGGGAAAATAAAAGTCTTGAAGAAGACACATCTTTTCAAGACCCAAACATTGAAAAAACAAAACAAAAAGAACCAATAATTTCAACTCCTGTATTAGAGTAGCCATCAACATCCACTCCTACACCTCCCTTTCCAGAAAGATTACAAATTGATAGAGGTGTAGAAAAACAAATTATGGTGCCTAATTATGATTTCCTAGATGAGCTAAGAAATGTCTGTATTAAGATTCCATTATTACAAGCTATCAAGGAAATTCCAATTTTAGCAAAAACAATAAAGGAGTTGAGCATGAAGAAAACAAGAAAAAGAATAAGAGAGACAAAGAAAATTCAATTGGCAGGAAAAATAGCAGACATTATGATGGGTAAGATTGCTATTCCAAAGTATCTAGACCCAGGAAATCCAGTTGTTAAAATTCACATCAATGGAATTGAAATCCAAAACACACTCATTGATTTAGGAGCAGCAATCAATATCATGAGTAGACAAATCATGGATAAGCTGAAACTTCCTAATCTTCTCTTTACACCCACATTATTACAATTAGCAGACAGATCTGTGATCAAACCTGATGGGGTAATAGAAGACATTCCGGTGTCCCTAGATTCTTGGGAGTACCCTGTGGATTTCATGATCCTAACTCCTAAGAATAATCTAGGAGGGCATCCAATTATATTAGGAAGACCTTGGTTAGCTACAGCTGATGCTTTCATTAGTTGTAGATCTGGTGATATGTACATCTCTGATGGTAGTTCAACTAAGAAATTCACTTTTTATCCTCCAGCAAGGACAATTACAGATTTAGATGATACTCAATGGATAGAGGATGAAGAAGATTTACAACCTCTCTTCACAATTTCAGAAATTAGTGAAGATAGTCAAATTTTGAATACTTTAGAAAACTTTGAATCCTCTTCGGAACATAAACATGAACAATTTCAAGAAGAATCCAACATTGAGTTTTTTTCATCAAGGCAGATGTCTCTCTATTCCATGGATAAATTTGGCAGCTATACAATTGAGATATTTCCAGGCAAAACTTTAAACATAAACAAGAACCTAGAAAAATCTCAACAAGAAGAGCTAGTCAAAATTTTATAGAGACATTCTTCTGCATATGCATGGGAGTACACTGATATGAAAGGGATAAGACCTAAGACTTGCACTCATCACATCTACATAGAGGAAAATTTTAAACCAATCAGACAACCTCAAAGACGGATGAATCCAAATCTTAGGGAGATTGTTAAAGAGGAATTGCAGAAATTGTTGAATGTCAATTTTATCTATCCTATTTCAGATAGTCAGTGGGTTTCTCCTTTGGTAATTGTGCCAAAGAAAAATGGTAAATGGAGGGTATGTATTGACTACTAAGAATTAAACAAAGCTACTCTTAAAGATCATTTTCCCCTACCTTTCATAGATCGGGTGTTAGATACCTTAGCTGGCAAAAAGTACTTCTCATTTCTAGATGGGTTTAGTGGTTATAATCAAATTCAAGTAGCACTTGAGGACCAAGACAAAACCACATTTACCTGTCCTTGGGGTACGTATGCTTACCGAGTATTTCCATTTGGATTATGCAATGCACCTGCAACATTTCAAAGGGCAGTATTAGGAATTTTTTCAGATCTAATACATGATTGTGTAGAGGTATATATGGATGATTTCATAGTTTATGGAAACACATTTGAAGAAGCCTTAGTAAACTTGGAAAAAGTATTAAAAAGATGTAAAGAAGAAAATATTTCACTTAGCCATGAGAAGTGTTTTATGATGTTTACTGAAGGAATTGTTTTAGGACATCACATTTCAGGGGATGGGATTAGAGTTGATGAGTCAAAAGTTGAAGTCATCTCTAACTTGTCTATTCCAAGTTGTCAAAAAGATGTTAGGAGTTTTCTTGGATTTACAGGGTATTATCGAATATTTATAGAAAACTTCACCAAGATAGCATCTCCACTCTTCAAATTACTTACCAAAGACTGTGATTTCAAATGGAATTTTGATTGCCAGTTAGCCTTTGAGACCCTGAAAACAAAAATTTCTGAAGCACCTATTTTAAGGGGACCTAACTAGAAGTTACCTTTTCATATTTCAACAGATGCCTCAGATACAGCTCTAGGGGCAATATTGGGACAAAAAGACCTGATTCCTTATGCCATCTACTATACCAGTAAAAATTTGACTCCTGCAGAGTTAAAATATATTGTAACTAAAAAAGAGTTTTTAGTTGTTGTTCATGCCATAAACAAATTCATACATTATATAACAGGCTATGAAACTTTTGTTCACACAGATCATTCTGCAATTAGATACTTAATGAAAAAATCAATTACTAATGGCAGAGTCATAAGATAGTTATTGCTTTTACAAGAATTCAACATTACCATTCTAGATAGGCCTGGAAAACAAAACACAGTAGTTGATTTCCTATCTAGACTCCAAAACATCAAAGATGACACTCCAGTTGAAGATCAATTTCCTGATGAATATCTTTTTGCAATTTCTACCCAAACTCCTTGGTTTGTTGACATTGCTAATTATTTAGTTTCAGGAAAATTTCCTTCAATAATGAATGCAAGAGATAAAAGAAAAATCATTTATGACAGTGCAAAATATTCATGGGTTGCTAATGAGTTGTACAAGACAGGTCCAGATTTGATCATTAGGAGATGTGTTCGTGAAGATGAGATGCCTGAGATTCTCAAAGCATGTCATGATGAACCTTGTGGCGGACACTTTTCTGATAAGAGGACAGCCTATAAGATCCTTAATTTAGGATATTATTGGCCATCCTTGTTTAAAGATGCTAAAGAGTATGTCAAAAGGTGTGACGGTTGCCAAAGGGTAGGGAAACCTTCTCCTTCAGGTGAGATGCCATTACAACCTCAGGTACATATTGAACCTTTTGAAAAATGGGCTTTGGATTTTGTAGGACCTATTAGTCCTCCATCAAGACAAAAGAGATATATATTAGTTTGCACTGATTATGTTACCAAATGGGTAGAGGCCAAGCCATTAATTTTTGCTACGGAAGCATCTGTAGTTAATTTTATTTTTGAGGATATTTTTACTCATTTTGGTGTCCCAAGGGAAATTTTTACAAATCAAGGAGCTCAATTCACATCAAGGCTAGTGGAACAAATGATGGAGAGGTACAAAATCAGACAATCTATACAGCAAGTGGTCAGTTTGTTGATGTAGATAGGCTTCTGAAGTACCGTTGGGCCTAGAACTACATGGAGAAACACAACAGGTCATACTCCTTATGAACTTGTTTATGGAAAGCAAGTTTTGTTTCCCATAGAGTTCCAGATTCAAACCTTCAAAATGGCAGTTCAGCTAGGACTTGATCTATCGGAGGCACAAAAGCACAGATTGGAGCAGATTAATGAATTGGATGAGATCAGACAAGATGCAGTTCAGAAAACAAGTCTAGTCCAACAGCAAAGGACTAGATGGCATGACAAGTACATCAAGGAAAATATGTTCAAGGAAGGTGACTGGGCTCTCTTGTTTGATTCAAAGTTCAAGGATTTTCAAGGTAAATTCCAAACACATTGGCTTGGGCCATATGAAATCATAATAATTTTTGACAATGGAGCAATAAAAATCAGGACAATAGATGAAGAGAAGGTCACTTTTCTTGTGAATGGTCATAGATTGAAGTTGTATCATAAGCCACTCTCAAGAGAAGAATTTGTCTAGAAATTCCAGGAAAGCAGTGATATGAAGTTAATGAAGAAGAATTTTTCTTCTTAATCAACTTAAGTGAATTTTTTGAAGTTAGATATTGAAAAAAATAAAAATAAAAATTAAAAAAATTAAAAAAATAAAGTATAAACATGAAAACCAATCATTGATTGGCATGTTTATACAGAAAAGGTGGAGTGAAAATCAGAATCTTTCTGACACTCTAGCTTTTCAAATCTGTTCTTTCTGCAAGTAGTTATTACAAAATCATAAGTGCAGATCCATTTCACTTATGGTCCATTTCATTCATTCATCCATACTCCATTTCATTCATTCATCCACACTTCATTCACTTCACTCCATGGTCCACCTCATTTTCATTCCAGATTTTTAAAGTTTGATGTTTTTCTGCAATTGAATAATACATATCATGAATTGCAGGCCACTTCTCATACTTCACTCCATTTGATAAGATGTGATCCATTCCACTCCATTACTCACTTCATTCATATCACATTACACCATATTTTATTATTCATCCTCACTCATTCCATACAACATTCCATTCATGCTCCAAACCATTCCATTTCATGTTTCAAGTCTTCTACAGGTACATTTTGCAGCCAATTAGACATTCTGTAGCCAGAGATCCTGAAGTAGTAATCACCTGATCTGCAATAAAATGATCCTGCATATCCATGACAACAAGAAAAATCAAGAAGGTTATGAAGACTCAAAAATTAATGATTTTCAGGAGAGAACAAAGCATATGAAGAACACAAAAAAATCAAAGGAAAGGCAAAGGTAAAAGTTCTGATTATAATGACATATCATGAAAGATTTTAGTATAGTTAAGTTATGAATAATTCAAAAAGTTGTTTTAATTAATTTTGTTGATCATGCCTAACCAACCTCCCGCAAAAACTTTGGATAAAACTCTTTCTATTCCACCATTTCAAATCCCATATTCGATCATCATTTAAAAATCTAAACGGTTAAAGTGCTGAAGTGATTGGATTAGTCACGTCACTAGGCCAAAGCATTTAATGATGATTTCGAATTCGTTACAAAATATCTCTGTGGTCTTTTCTTCCGTGATATCCTTCAACTCATATACATCATCCTCACCTCATTATATTCATTCCGCAATCACTCCATATCATTCTTTCCCGTAGCCAATTTTTAACCATTCCGGTCTGTGAAACAGAGGCATCTCTGTAACAACCATTGTCACCGTGAACAGAGGAGCAACAATTTGAAGGTTGGAAAGAGGAGTTATGGGTCTTATAGTGAGGACTGAACCGGTTGGCACTAAGTACTTGGAAGGTTATCCTCAAGTCAGAGAAATTTTACAACAAGCAGGGTGGTTGCAATTCTTTGAAAAATTCAGTGGGTTTCACAAAGAGGTGACCAAAACGTTTGCAAGATCCTTCAAAGGAACTGAGGTCGAGATAGGAGATATTAAATTCACCATTACAGAAGCTTCCATTGTAGAAGCAACTGAATTGCCCAGACAAGGAGAAAGGTGGTTCAAGAATAGAGAATTTCATAACTAAGCATTGAAGCAGATACTCAAGTCACCAGGTATGGATGTTACCATTTTTAAAAAGGGTATCCCTAGCTCTGCACTAAAGAACAAATGGAGGAACATGTTTCTTATCTTGCAAAAATTCATCACTTGTGAAGGAAGATATGGTACTTTCTATGTCTATCATATTCGGTTGATAATGCATTTCCTAGAAAAAGAACTCAATTTGCCATTTTTCTTGCTTCATAGTTTAAAGAAAATGGCCTCAAGTGTTCAAAAGAGAATTCAATTTCTGGAAACAACCTTATACCACCATGGTTTAGTCAAAATTTTGATTGAACATCATTTGAGCAAAATGGGAGATAATTGGGAAGACTTCTTAGTGAGAAATCACTTTGAGGAACCCAAGGAACCTCCACCTAAAGATAAACCTACAAAAAGAAGTAGAAGATGGAAAACCTCAATAACTGAAACTGGTAAAACAATATAAGAAAGCAGTGAAGAAATGATTTCTGAGAAATTGACTCAGATTAAGAAGCAGCTGAAGAAAGAGAGGATAATAAGAAAATTTGCCGGAGAGAAAGGAGAAGGGCCATCTCAACCGAGAAGGAGCCATAGACTTAGAGGGATACTAAAGAAAACAAAGGTTAAACAAACTGGAGTCATAAACATAGAGGACGAAGAAACACCTACTGAGGAGGATTTTGATGAAGAAGTTCCAGAAATTGACCCAGCACAGCAAGAAATTTACAACTATGTTGAAACATTAGAGAGGAGAGCTTCAGAATTTAGAGACAGAACCCCTAGCCCACCAAATTCTAAAATTGATATGCTAAGAAGAGATAGGTATGAGTTAGAAGTACTCAACAGGCATATCAAGAATGAGAATGAAATTCTGAGAGAGCAGGTTAAACTGAAAACTGATATGAATTCAACTCTGTCTCTACAAATGCAAAAGTTGTATAAGGCCAGTGAAAAATTGAAGAAGAGAAATAAAAAGTTAACCAGGGCACTCAAAAATTTGAGATTCAAGTTAGTCATAAGAAAGCCCAGAAGGCCTTTGACTACCAGGCAAAGCAGAAGAAGAGGGTCGGATGTCCTTGCAGAGGTCTCAGAGTTCATGGAATAGTTGCATGGGGACATGCAAGAATCTAGCAGTGGGGGTATGTTGAGCTCCAAAGATGTTCTTTCTTCCACCACATTCCACTCCATTTCCTTTGTCCATTATTAATCACAGGCTCAAATGATCAGTAGAATTAGTTAAAATTTCTTTAAGAATTAATATCATGACTAACTTGCTATGTTTTTATGATTTTTTCATTGTAGTACTTTTTTAACTAGATCTAGCTACGAATGCAGACATTCTGTAGCTAGTTGCCGATTCTGCAGCTGTCTTCATGTCTACACAGGTTCCAGGTGTCATCTTGGAGAAAAACACATATGGGCGTATTCCACATCATTCCCTCATCATTTTTTCTCTCCTTGAAGTTTGAACGGAATTCTGTAGGTGGTTATGTACGTGGGAACTCAAACTAGGAAAGAGACTCCTAATAGGACAAGGACAGTCCAGATGTCCTTAATTCTATTACGTGACCACCATCAGAGTCCTAGTTTGGTTTTTATTTGGAAAGACAATTATCCCTAGGTTATCTCAAGACAATTATGTAATTTTGATTATAAATATGGCTCGGGAAACCGAGGGACAAGGTTAGATTTTGTATTTGACTGCTAGATTTCAGAAGTACGAAAAACACTCTGTTTTGAAGTAATTTCTCTCTAATGCAAGAAGTATCACTTTATTGAAAGCACTGAGTCAATCTTGAAGTATATTTTGTGTGCTACTCCAGTGGTAGAGGGCCCCTGCCTCCTGAGAAGCCTTGTGTATACAGTTTAGATAAGTATTTTAGTCTCGTTTTTTTCATTTCTAGCTTAAGCACGTTTCTGAAGTTTATGTTTCATGCTTGTTTACATTGATCATCACAGCTAGACTTACTCTTATAAACTCTTCCAAAATATCATCACGATGAATAAGGCATAGCTGTGGTGTTGTAGGTTTTAGTTGCATTTCCTTTCGAATTTTATGATTTATGCTTGTTTATACTAAGTGTCATAGCCGGTCTTACTCCTACAAACTCTTCCAAAACATCATTAATAATGAATAAGAAACAGTTGTGGTATCTTAGATTTTAATTGTATTTGCTTTCAAATCTTATGTTTATGTTCAATTGCACTGAATAATACAGCCAGAATTGTTTTTACAAACTCTTCCAAAATATCATTCACATTGAACAAGATGGGTTGTAGAATTCCAATAGACTAGCTACATGTTAGTTTAGTCATAACACTCCGGAGGATGATTTCATTTATTTTAGCTCTATCACTACATTTCAAGTTTGATAATGGCATTTTAATTTAACTCTGTTCACTGTACTTCAAGTAGATTAGTAGCATTCTAGTTTAGTCTTAGCTCACTGTATTAGCATTCCAGTTTAGTTGTTATCCATTGCATTTTAAATTGTATTAGTTGTTAAATTTAGCTACCACGGTCTTCATTATTTACAAAAACTTCTTTTGTTCCAACCTCATATTAATACATAATCATCTTGACAGAAGCTAGTATCAATCTAAGGCCTGGAGTATTTTGCAACCTTTTTACCATTTCACAAATAAGCCTTTTCTCAAGGACCATTCTAAAAATAAATCTATAACTTTTGAGTGAGGCCTAGTGGTGCTAAATTGAGTTGCAGAACAGAATTAGAAGTTAGTTTAGAGTAAAAATCTTATTGTGCTACAAATGTTCTATTCCAAATATGTTCCAATAAACCTTTAATCATGGATGAGATGTTGTAACATTGTAAGTTGATTGTTTATTTAGGAGAACTTCATTCACACTTAACTTGTCCATTTCTCAAGCTCTTCCAACACATTTTTAATGAATGAATTGGATAAGTTCAAGCTCATGTTGTGATTTATTTCCTTGCAATGAAGTCATTATCAAGATTTGCATTTGTTTTTTTCCAGCCATATTTTAGGCTTTGTTCTGTTTTAGTATTTGCATTTGTTGTTTGCCATCCATAGTTTAGGCCTTGTTCTGCTTCAATATAACCAATAGATTCTTTTCACCAGCATTTAGTTCTTTCCCTTTTCAAACATAAAACCATAAAACCAAAAACATCAGAAAACACTAAACACAACGTAGTGAGAAACAAATACCTAGGCACATATAGTGCACCACACTTCAGCAGTTTACCAACCTTGGTTGACAATTAATGAACTCAATTTAGGAACACTAGGTTGAGCACAAACACATCCCTTTCAGTTATGCTTAAGCCATAATGCATGGGAGATTCCCAAAAGTCGAAGACCCATGCATACATTAGCACCTCATCAAAATTTCTTCACCCAGACAATGCATGGGGGTACCAAATCCAGTCTATTTGTTCAAAGTAAAAACACCCTTGAGGGCGTCAGCAGCCGTCATCACCAACCAATAGCAGGTCACTTACCACAATGAGACTTGATAGAACCAGTAAGTTAGATTTTATTAACTAATAATCATAACGAGCATGGGACATGCCTGCCTCGTAGAAACATTTCTTATTTTATCGCTCAAGGTTTCCCATAGAGCATGGTTATTGTTTCTCTTCAGTCAATGGGGTCCCTCTACTCATCTCCACAGCAATTTAATATCTCTCTCTCTCTCAAATTTCTTGCACAGACTCTCAGTCAGAACATAAAACATGATTTATTTCAGTTATATGCTTGATCCTAGACCTCATACATCAGGGGGTAACTCGTAACACCAGAAAATAGTACACTGCAAGAGACATTAGAGATTTTCCAACAAAAGGTAAAATTCAATATTTTCCAGTAGAAGACATCATGGAAAGATAAAAAATTAATTTTTTCTAAGGTTATTTGAGAAAATACTAGATCGCGCACCAGAAACAAAGAAGGTTTGTGCCGACCACACATATTTTTCTTCGAAAGTCACGTGGTCCAGAGAAGGGTGAACTGTCATATTCCGGGACCACTTCCCACACTTGGGGAGGTGGTTCCCTGACATGGCTAGTCAAGGACGTCCAACTTGAAGTCGACCTGAAGATATGCAACCCTCAATGGAATAATCTTGTCCTACTCTTGGGTCACTATCACTCTTGGGCCAAGGGATGGAAGACGGGTTCAAAATTTTCTATATAAACATGCCATGGAAAGAGAAAAACATGAGACATTGTTATGTTGGCCAAATTTCTATCAGAGAAATGCCACATTTCATTGTTGAAGCAAAGGAAGTGAGAGCACTAGCATGTTGGCCATATTGCTTTTAATCAATCCAACATCTTAGTGAGAGAATAAGAGTCCACCATTGGAGAATCTTCACACTTATTTTGAGAGAGAGTATAATTTTTCAAAGAGACTGAGGAAAGGGACCTCCTTGCTAAGGATATTTGAGCACCATAGCTCAAAGGATCTTCTTCAAGTGTTTTAGAATTATATTGTATTCAATGATCACCAGCAGTAAATAAAAGGAGTCTTTCTCCATTGATATATTGACATGTTTACTCCATTGAGTATGTTATCACTAAATTGATACTGATGGGATGCTTCAATATTCAACTTAGAGGAACTATTTCAAACCTACTTATAGCTTAAAATTAGCCTTTTCAAACTGAGAGGGCTCTCTCAAGGATATAAAATGATATTGTCTAAATGAAGTTAAACAAATGGATAACTCTCAAATAGTGTTTTAGGTATGCTTTTATGTAGGTGAAATATGTGGAGAAATCACTACCATTGGGCATATGGAGTCAGTGAAAGAACTCAATGGCATATGAACTCTTCTTATGGAAGTTGAGGCATATAGATGTTCTGGTGAAAAGATAACATTCACAGTAGTCTAAGTGTTTGAAGGAAGTTAGAGTATGTAATTCATGAATTATAAGTAATCAAACATAAGAATACTGAAGATAAAATTATAGAATACATAAGACAAATACTCATGAGAACATCAATGAATCTCATGTGAAGAAAAGCAAACTGCCACTGTATATTACTGATGATTTTTTTTACAATAGTAGGTATGTAGTAAAAATAATCAACCATTTCTAACTATAAAACTCTCTCATTTATAGAGTGAGGACTCATGCAAATGATTTTCCACCTTGCTAGCTTCGAATTCCCACCTCAGAGACCTATTTCAAATAGGATTACATCACTTGGAGACTTCCTAGGGAAATTTTTGTTTTGCAGAGTTTGAATACAAAAAAGTCTCTTATTTCATTAAATAACTCAAAAAATTCATTTAATAACCCTTATTAATTGTAACCAACTAATTTTCTGAGTTTACTGGAGTGTTGATGTGTCATTATGCCACCTGGATGTTGAGCTGAACCTCCTCCAAGTCGAATTTTACAATTTTTTCAGCAATCTCTGCATAGTTTGGAATGAACCTTCTAAGGAAATTGATATTTCCTAGGAAGCACTGAAGGGTTTTGATATTGTGAGGAAAAGGAATCTTTTGAGTTTCCTCAACTATTTTAGGGTCAACCTTTATCCCATCCGTTGAAATGATGTGACCAAGCAACTTCCCTTCAGTCACTCCAAAAATAGATTTAGCAGGATTTAAGATATCCAATACTCTCTACACTTATCAAATATTTTCCTTAAATGTCCCACATGAGAAATTCCATCTTTAGAAAATACAGTTAAATCATCTTGATAAATCTCAATGAATTTCCCAATTAGACCCTTAAAGGGAAATAATCCAAAATTTGCAAAATTTTCCCCAACATTTGTTAATCCAAAAGGCATCCTCAAATACTCAAAAATACCCCATGGTGTGGTAAATTTCGTGATCCAGGTAGATATTTGTGGCCACCCGCCTATTCCACTTGGGGCCCCACCATTTTCTCTTTCAGTTTTTCAGTTTCGGCACGACTTACTATTTTTAGCAGTTTTTCGGGTCCTGAACTTCCGGAGCCGTTTTGAGGCCCTAAACGACGTTTTTTGGGAAAACCGGGAGCAACATGGGTACATGGACAGATGTTCCTCACATAAAAATTTGCAGTTTTCGGATAGATCTTTCTAATGAGGTATGGTGCACGTCAAATGGAGATCGTATGCCAAAGTTAAGTCCCCGAGAAGTTGAAACACCAATTTACCCAAACCGGACCTATAGTTTTGGCGCTTCATCTTCTAGGGTTAGGGTTTTGGATGTTTAGGGTTTTCCATTGTTTCTAAATAATAAATAGGCCCTCGAATTTCATTGTAACACATTTGAGAGGCCTCTAGCCGCCACATCTCTTCTCAGAGATAAGCTACCAGCGCCCTAGTTAGTTTATTTCCATTATGTCTGTAAGAAAATTTTAGTTCTTTGATATTAATGAAATGAAGTGTTATTTCTGTTGCATCATTGTATCTATGGTTATATGTGTATTTTTTTTTGTTCCTGCATAAATCTGGATTAGTGGTATTAGAGCGGTCTGCTTTTTCTCGATCCTTCCTTGCATGTCCCCAATGAGGTCGGGGTATAAGGAGTTGGGGCTCGATCTGGTGGAACCATTGCAAGATCAGCCTCGCAAACCCCAACGGCTGCCCATGGCGGATGAAAAGAAATATGAGGGAGCAAGAGATCCTATCAAAATATTGCTTGATGAGGCCCTCTAAAAACAAAGGAACACGATGATGGATAACTTTTCCCAGATCCTTCAACGACTGCCCACCGATGGCACATCTACATCTAGCAGCCACTCTAGAGGTGTGACTCCCTTTAACGTACAAGAAAAATTTGAAATTCCCATATTTGAGGGTCAAATATATGCAGATTCCGTAGATAGATGGTTGAATCTATTAGAAGGATATTTCTCGGTTCATGACTTTTCCAACCGCGAGAAGATTATTTTTGCACTCCTCAAAGCTACCCCCCATGTCAAGTACTAGTGGGAAACCTACTGTGAGAAAAAGGACGAGATAGAACCCTCTCTGTTCTCAACTGTACCAAATTGGAATTATTACCGAGATGCCATCAAGGAAGAATACTATCCCGTGGGGAGATATGAGGACAAATACATATAATGGACCGCGCTGCGGCAACAAAGGGATCAAGATGTGCATGATCTGACGAATCTATTCCATACCATGTGCACAAAGTTGGGTATCAAAGATTCAGAGAAACATTTGGTGCTAAAGTATCCCATTTGTCTGCACAGGTACATTCAGGAGGAAATGGAGTTCCTCGAAATATCATCGCTTGGTACGGCATACCGGTATGATACCAAAATTGAGCAGAAATTTAAACAGAAGAAGCGAGACTTTGGATTTGCGGATCAAAAGCAAGGAAAAGGTGCCCCCAAACCGTAGAACAAAGGAAAAAACCAAGGCATGGCGGCCCAAGACAACCTGTCAAAGCCACAAGCAAAGAACAACATCGCAAAGCCAAAGAAGGACATGGGAAAGTGGTGCAAGTTCCATAAGAGCTCCACTCACAACACAAGCGAGTGTCAGGCCAAGCAGTCGCTGGTGGCTGAGATGAGAGCTTCTGAGTCAGATGCATGCTCCAAATTTGAATCAGAACCTGAGAAGGGGAATGAAAAAGGGAAAAATATTATTGATGCGGAGCCCAATGCCATTTTTTCCACTGTAAAGATCCAGAAGGAGGAACCGGAATATCCAGAGGAGGAGGAGTGTCTCTTCCACTCCCAGATGTGGGTAAAGGGTTCCTCGCTACAGTTCATTGTCGAAAATGGGAGCCAAAAGAACCTCATTTCAGTAGACGTCATGAAGCGGTTGGGCTTGCCGACCACATCATACCCACATCCATACACCATCGGGTGGCTTCACCAAGGACGAGATCTTCGTGTCAGCCAGCAGTGTCGCCTTCCCTATAGCATCAAGCCCTTCACGGATGAGGTATTACGTGACATTGCTCCTCTTGATGTTTCTAATGTATTATTAGGCCAACCATACTTGTGGAAGAAACATGTTGTGTATGAGTCTCGGCCTCGCGCTTTTATTGTTACTTTGGGAAATAGTTGTACAGGATATCAGAGGTACCACCACCTACCGCTATCTCTTTGGTTACTGCAAAACAATGCAGTAAGCTCATTTCCCAAACTAGGATATTTGTTTTCCTCATGATCCGCCCCTAGGGCAAGAAGAAGATTGTGGCCACGACCTCCAAACAGGGCTCCTCTGCACGACAACAACAAATGGACAAGGTAGTGGAGGAGTACGGGGACATCTTCACCTCACCCACAGGGGTTCCTCTGCACTGTCAGGTCAAGCACCCCATTGATATGACCCCAGGTGTGCCACTACCCAATGGACCGATCTATCGGCGCTCTGTTCCAGAGAGCGATGAAATCAAGAGGCAGATTTAGGAGCTGCTGCAGAAAGGTCACATCCGACCAAGTTCATTGCCTTGTGGGAGCCCGATCGTGTTGGTACAGAAGATGGATGGGACTTGGAGACTCTGTACTAACTATCGGGCACTGAACAAGATCACTATCCGGAATAGGTTTCTGATTCCATGGATTGATGACCTTCTAGACCAACTCAAAGGGGGCAAAATATTTTAGCAAGATTGACTTGAAGTCTGGGTATCACCAGGTACCAATCAAACCCTCTGATGTGCGGAAGACTGCCTTCAAAGCCAACGAGGGCCTTTTTGAATCGCTAGTCATGCCTTTCAGGTTGATGAATGATCCCGTAACCTTCATGAGGTTGATGGATGACATCTTGCGGCCATTCACCAACTTATTTGTAGTGGTGTACTTGGATGACATTCTAATCTTCAGCCATACTTGGGAAGAGCACCTCCACCACATCTGACAAGTCCTCAAAACACTGCGGCAACACAAGTTGTGTGCCAATTTGGAGAAGTGCACTTTTGGCATGACCCAGGTTTAATATCAGGGATACATTATTGATGAAATGGGGATGCATGTGTATCCAACAAGATCTAAGTCATTCGGGATTGGCCAGCCCCAACCACTCTAACATAGCTTCGCATCTTTCTGGGTCTTTCTAATTTCTACCGCATGTTCGTGTTGGGATTCTCTCATATCACTTGGCCCTTGAGACAAGTCACCAAGGGAGGAGAGAAAGTGAAATTATTTTGGTTGGAATCTCAACAGAATGCGTTCATAGAATTGAAACATCACCTCTTTTCTGCCCCAGCGCTAACATTACCATACTTGCAACAACCATTTGAGATCGAGACATATGCCTTTGACTATGCTATTGGGGCAGTTCTTACTCAACAGGGGCATCCAGTGGCATATCACAGTGAGACATTGTTCGACACAGTTCGCAAGTATCCCACTTATGACAAAGAAATGTATTCCATTGTGCAGGATTTTCGATAATAGAAGCATTACATTTTGGGGAAGGAAACAATCATCCACACATACCACCAGCCCCTGTAGTCATACAGACACAAGGGAAGTTGCAAAACGATCTCCATCCGAAGTGGTCCACATATCTACAACAATTTCATTTGAACATCAAGTACAAGAAGGGTAGCACCAATAATGTTGCAGACTGCCTTAGCCGACCACCGATCGTGGCACTAACCACCATTCTCAGCCCTTGTGGGCATGAGATTTTTGATTGTCCGCTTCCCTACGAGAAAGATCTAGAATTCGGCCACACATACAAGGCACTCTTGGGGGGTACGCAAGTTCCAAATTTTGACCTCCAAGATGCATTTTTATGTCACCTAGGACACCTTTGTGTTCCTTCAAGTGAGCGTGCTAAGATGATATGGGAAGCACACTATAGTCGAGTCGCTGGGCATTTCAGGGTCAAGAAAATAGTGGCAGTATTGCGGAAGTATTTCTATTGGCTGAACCTTTGACAGGATGTCGGGAAGTACATCAGATCCTACACTTCTTGCGCCATTGCCAAACCGACCATCAAGAAGCAAGGCCTCTATACTCCGTTACCTACCCTTAGTTGACCTTGGGAATCGATCTCCATGGATTACATGTCGGGCCTTTCTTCTACTAAGCATGGAAACGACTATGTTTTCTTGGTCATCGACAGATTCTTGAAGATGGAAATTATGGCGGCCTGCAAGAAGAATATCACAGTAGAAGCCACTGGTAAACTCTTCATTGAACGAGTGTGGGTGCACTTTGGGATCCCATAGTCTACCATATCAGATCAGGACAGCAGGTTCCTCAACACATTTTGGTCCAACCTTTGGTCAATGCTAGACACCAAGCTCACCAAGTCCACAGCTTTCCATCCCTAAACTAATGGCCAGACAGAGGTTATCAACAGGATGATTGTACACATTCTGCGCATGTAAAATTAAAATCATCCACGCACGTGGGATGAGAGCCTCCCCTATGTACAACACAGTTATAACCGGATCTCCACAGCTCAACTGGCCACAGCCCCTTTCAGGTGGGCTTTGGATTCCAGCCACTATGTCCCATTGACAAAGCCATGCCATTTGCGGCTACTCAGGCTGATTCGGCTCATGTCCAGTCTAAAGCCGACAAAGCAAACTGCTTCATTAAGCACATTCACCACATCCTACAATAGGTTCATGACATATTGGATAGAGCCAGTGCTAAGTACAAGAAACAACATGATCAACATCGGGTGCCACACAACTTCCAGGTGGGTGACAAAGTGTGGCTACATTTGCAGAAGGAGCGCCTCACTGGACCCCACCGCAAGCTTCACCCACTTTGATATGGGTCGTACACCATCACCAAGGTTGTAGGGAACAATTCCTTCGAGCTCACTATTCCACCATTCCTTGGTCTGCACCCAGTATTCAATGTGGACCGCCTTCATCCCTACTTCCCACCTCTACTGGACACCTCTGACATTGTAGAACAACTCACACCAACAGAGTTAAACCCAGACTGCATGGTATAGGCCACCATAGATTGTATCATGGACATGCAAATCAATAACACTCGCCAACAAAAGCTCCAATTGTATCGGGTTGTCAAATCTGGCCAACTCCTGCACCAAGGCAATTGGTTCACCACAGACCAAGTTTAGCAGAATTTTCCTCATATCATGGAGGAACTCAACACAATGGGGAAAATTTCTTCCTAAGGGGGGAGGAATGATCCAGGTTTATATTGGTGGCCACCCGCCTATTCCACTTGGGGCCCCACCATTGTCTCTTTCATTTTTTCAGTTTCGGCACGATTTACTATTTTTAGCATTTTTTCGGGTCCTAAACTTCCGGAGCCGTTTTGAGGCCCTAAACGACGTTTTTTGGGGAACTCGGGAGCAACATGGGTCCATGAATTGATGTTGCTCACATAAAAAGTGTATTCCTCAAATAGATCTTTCTAACGAGGTATGGTGCATGTCAAACGGAGATCGTATGCCAAAGTTACGTCCCTGGGAAGTTGAAACACCAATTTACCCAAACGGAGCCCATATTTTTGGCGCTTCATCTCCTAGGGTTATGGTTTTGGATGTTTAGGGTTTTCCAATGTTTCTAAATAATAAATAGGTCCTCGAGCCTCATTGTAACATAGTTCAGAGGCCTGTAGCCGCCACATCTCTTCTTAGAGATAAGCTACCAACGTCCTAGATAGTTTATTTCCATTATGTCTGTAAGCAAATTTCAGTTCTTTGATATTAATGAAATGAAGTGTTATTTCCACTGCATCTTTGTATTTATGGTTATATGTGTATTCTGTTGCGTTCCTGCATAAATCTGGATCATGTCGTCTTATGTCTATCTTCCTTCTTCACCATTACTTGGTTATATCCTAAATTCCATCTAATAAATACATCATTCCAGATCATGTTACTTTTGTAATAATGTTTCCATATTAGTTAAAGGGTAATTATCCTTTTTACAAACTAAATTAAGATTTTGAAATTCTACACATAGCTTGATTGATCCATTCTTCTTTCTTACAATAACCAAGTTTGAGCACCATGGGGAATGCCTAGTGTGACCTATAATTATAGCTTGAAGCATATTTTTCAACTCCTTTTGAAGGGGGCTAACTTATTATTTATTTTCCTAATTTTTTGCCTAAATGGTTTGGAATTTTCATCTTTAAGAGGAATAGTATGTTCCATAACATCCTCCCTATAACCTCTTAACTCCTCATATGAAATGGCCAGAATATCCCTATATTTTTTAAGTGAATTTATTAACTTTTTCTTTTCATCCTCAGTATTACCTTTCCCTTTTTTTATTATCTTTGGACCATGGGAGGTACCAATATTTACTTCAACAAATTCCCCTGGATTAATTTTCCTATCTTCTTTTCTCCTCACAACATCATGCCTATCAAACATTTTCTCCATGGATACATGATCCCTAGGAGTGGGATTTGACACAAAATTACACTCCTCATAATTGAAACCTTCTTTTTTGTAGCCAAATCTAAAATCATAAAATTCCTCCATATTATTTAAAAATCGAATCACTCGGCTTTCATCATTAAAAAATTTCCATTGTTCAATGTTATCAGGATTTGATGGTCTAAATATAACTTACATCTTAATCTTATAATCCATAAAGTTCTCTCCAAGATGTAAGGTAGATGCAGCGACAAACAGCTCATTAGCTTGTTTATTTCCTTCTCTTGGAATTGATTGAATATATAATGCATCAAAATATTCCATATTATCCTAAACAACATTTCGATACTTCTTTAATCTATCAATATTGCATGCAAATTTATTCTTTGTTTGCAGAAGAAATAAACCATAATCCCCCTTGATACTAATAATATTAATGTTCAATTCCTTTAAAAACTCTAGACCTAACAATAAAGCTTCATATTCGACTACAATGTTAGTTGCATCAAATTCCAATCTAAAGGAAAAATTGAATATATGACCAAGGGAGGAGGTAAGGACAATTCCAGCACCCCTATAAAACCTTGAATGGGCACCATCAAAATTCATGTGCCAAACCCAACCTTTATTACTTTCCACCTCCTTCTCCAAAGGAGAAATAGAATTAGCCAAGATAACATAGTTTTCCAACTCATCATATTCATACATAATTTCATTATGAGGATCCTTGGGATTTTCTACATGAAACTTTCTCTCGAACTCCCTAACCAACCTAACCATGATTCCCTCACTATTAGGAATGATAGCATAACTTAAATTCATTTGCAAACTACCCCCTATATCAGCTCCCCACTTTCTAGACAACAACATCCCCCAAGAATCAAGCACTTCAATCACCACAATATCCATGGTCATGATCATAATATCAAGATGTACTGCCAAGTGGAATTGAATATTATTTTATCAAACCACAAACTTTAATAATTTTCGAATCCATAGCCCAAATGTTGTGGTAAGGTCTAGAAATTCTCAAGTTTAATTGATTCATGAATTTCTTAGTCATGACAAAAGTTGATGCCCCATAGTCAAACATACAATTGAGAAAAATCATTCCATTGACCAACATAGTGATGAAAAGGTTGATGGTCTCTGTTATCTCTATACATATCACTACTTTGAAAACTAATAAGGGCATATTCATATCTATATTTAGACAATTTTGACATTTCTTTTCCATTGGGTGCATTAATGGATTTCAACAATTTATATCTTTGGGAGGGAATATTCATAATTTTAGTCAAAGGTACCAAAAGCTTCACATTATTTATCCA
Organism: Pinus albicaulis; assembly: GCA_034641835.2. Lineage (NCBI taxonomy): Eukaryota > Viridiplantae > Streptophyta > Pinopsida > Pinales > Pinaceae > Pinus > Pinus albicaulis. The sequence continues at coordinate 1,199,227,263 of CM076574.1, forward strand.
TCTTCCCAAATCAATATTCAACTTAGATTTAGGTGGAGTGAAATTTTTATTTCTTCCCTTACTTCTTTCCTTTTCGTCATCTTTGGCTATCTCTAAAATATGATTCAATGAAGCCTTCTCCCCATAAAACTCAGTGATCCTATCCAACTCTTCAAAATTATTTACACTATGAGAGGATCGATACTTATTACATATCTTTTGGCTATTTTCCATTACTCCCACCCAATTTTCCAAGGATAAATGATGCTCCTTTCCAGCTACATTTATTTGCTCATTCGTTCTATCCATTTCTCTGTCTAAGATTCTTCTTGCATAAGGGAAAGTGATTTCATCATATAAGTCATCACAAGGTCTACAATAAGGCATTGAATCATCAACTAAGTTAGTAGAATCAAGTGGATTTTGTGGCCTATGCTCATTAGGAGGTGCCTTCTTTGGTCATCTATCATTTCCTCGATTTTGGAATCTCCCAACTTGATTCCTTTCCATGGCCACCAATCGATTTTGGATAACATTCATTTGATTAGTGAGATTTTATTCCATAGTCTTAATGAGTTGGGTTAACTGCTTAATAGGATCATGGGTAGTCTCGTCCTTGGCCTTGCCTTTGGAATCATTTGATTGTGATGGCCCTTTAGTGAAACCAAGAATTTCATATTTTCTTGATTGCTTTCTATCCCTTTCCATCTTCAAGGCCTTAGTTTGACCTATACCAAAATTTTAGGCTCCTTCCTCCTCAAATCATAAGCAGTTTCAACACCAAAATCATCTAATATGAGCACAAGAGAAATTCATCAGGATATTTAACAGTAGTAAGCATGCTTTTTACCAATTCATTGAATATATTGTTCATTCTCATTCTTCTTCATGGTGCTAATGGCACTGATCAAATGACTACTTTCTATCCTCTCTCCAAACTTTCCTGTGAAATCATTAATGATTACTTGTAAAGAATCATAAGAGGATGCAGGTTCCTCTATGAACCAATCAAGAGCATCCTCTTCCAAAGAGAGAACAAAAAGCCTCATATTTACATCCTCATAGTTAGCAACGTTACACCACTTAAAAATTCAAACATTAAAGTTCTTCACATGTGATGTGACACTAATGACATTGTTACCCTGAAAATAAGGAAACCTTTCAATAGCCTCGTCAAGGATATTGTGATTATATCCATTTATGTTAGTAAAATTACAAGGAGAAAAAATATCATTCATTATGCTAGGCCCTATTATTTCTTGAAAAAGCAAATAAATATCATAAATAGCCTCTTTCCCAAGACTATCAAGAGCTCTACTATGAGAAACTCTATTTAACCTCTCTCTAAAAACCCTTTCAGTATCAGGAGAGGGGCTAACTAGACCACTTGAATCTCTCCTAGTAGTGACTCTTGCAAAATTTGGATTGAGTAGATTTGCCACTTGAGAAAGAATATAAATATAAAGTTAAAATATGTTAAAACCAAAAGTTAGTCGATTTAAATCTTGTCCCTGGCAGTGGCACCAAAAATGTTAATCGCTTACTACATACACCTACCTAAAAGTTAGTGAGAAAATCCTTTAACCCCACAAGGTGTGGTTGGTGGCAAGGAACTCATAGAAGGGGTTGTCACACTAATCCCGTGTAATGTTCCAAAATAGGAGAAACAATGATATGCAAGAAAATAACAAATTTTCCCCATAGAAATTTTTAAAAAATTTAGTAAACACCCAGAACAATCAGAAATGTGGAAGAAGTTATGCCATTTTATTATAGAATGGAGCAAGAGTAAAAATATATGGAATAAATACTCATGGACTTTCCTTTTTGGCAAGCGGAGCAAAGCCCAGGTGAAACAATGCTAACCCAAAAATTATCCAACTATTGCTTTGTGTTGTCCCAACAGTTCTACACTATCCGTTGCAAAGAAATGGCTTAAAACCCCACTTTTGATGCTCAGAAAAATATGAAAAAATATTTCTAGGCTCCTCAAGCCAACACCGCCAAAACCCAGAAATGGTTTGGCCTGATCTTGACCTTCCAAAATTGACCCCCAAAAGCCCTCCGCTCTCCAGTAACTATTGAAGCATGCAATCTGCACAAACACTGGAAAAATCCTACATAAAAACCCCTAAAATGTAGCAATCGACTCTACCAATACTTCCTTTATTTCTCCCTTCAATAAATAACCCCAATGGTTGAGACTTTGTCTCCCTCGTGTGCCCAATTTCTCTCCTCTGTGTTGGCCCCAAAGACTGCAAAATCACTCCTAAATATTACTGCCACTTCCAGCTTTCAAAATCACCCAATAGCTGACAAATATATTAATCCTTCTTCTCCAAACTTCTCCCAACAATAGTCCTCCAGAATAATGTTGTAATGGCCCCACAATATCCACTACTACGTCCTCCAGAAATACACATTGTTGGGGAAAATTGGATAAAAATGTTGGAAATCTCTTTGTGAAACTCCTTCAGATGATAATGGATGAACCTCTTTAGGGTGGAACTCGAAGGCCCCCAAATAAAGGGTGATTTCTCCACTTGGAAAAATCTTTCTAAACAACAAGTGACCTAGCTAAACAACTCGGGCAACAGAATCAAAATCGATAAGCCAATAATGCCAAATGAAGTGTACTTCTTCCTTTTATAACTTTCGTGGAGTCTTTCTTCCCACCTTTTCTTTCTTCGTGGGTCCCTCGTCAAGCCTTTGCTTTCCCTCTCATGAATTTAAAATTATTGCCTTAGGGGGTGCATATTTATTATGTGGGTGGTCCCCACATGTCATTAACAAAACAAAAACAAACAAAAAATAACTTGCCTCCAACTCCTAAGTCTTCTAGCAAAAATAAAATGGGCCCTGTCTTACCAAAATTGGCCCCCAAAATGTAGAAATAACTCTTGTTCCAAAATAATTAGGAAGGGACATTACAATCCTCCCTGCCAAAAATTTCTTGTCCTCAAGCGATGCCTGAATAAGTTCCCTCTTTGATTGTTGATCACCATTGTAACCACTAATAATATCAGGGTCCCAAAGGTACCATTGATTCATCCCTAATCTCAGCATTGTCCCAACATGAAGGAATCCCTCGATACCAGGATCCCAAGCCATCATAATCAATGTGAAGCACACCTTGCTCCACTTGCTATCCAACCAAATACAGGTACCAAAATCCCTCTGCATACTAGCAATAAGTAGAGCATCATGATAATGTAGGACTCTGTCCAACTCCCAATGTAATTTCCCTATTGTAGAGTCCATCTCATGCACTACAAGAGTAAAATCCTAAACATGAAATCCAATCCTGGTGGGATTGAACCCTCATCTACTCGGGCCTCCCCTGATCTCCTCCTATTGATCACCCTGCCACACCGGTGAATTTCCCCACACCATCAATGAATCACTAAAACCAAATGGAAGATTTGGATGAACCTCCCCTATAGAAACCGTCTCACCTCTACCGCTAGTTGAACTGCTCAGAACTGTTATGCCAAAATCCCCTTCCCATCATAAAATGAACCTATCCTACTGACATTGTGACACTCCATTCGTGACTAACTTCCTAGCATGCTCGTACCAGAGCCTCCTCTCCCATAACTCTCATCCATAATCTATGCGATGATCGAGTCTAGGCTAATCCTGCCAAAGCGAATCAACAATGTCAATGCCTATCACTCCATGGATAGCCCCAATCCTTAGCAACAATATGCTTCATCCTATGGTGAGGGGTTTGGTGATCCCCCATGCATTTGCCTGTGAATGAATCATTTTTCCTTTTATCTCGACCACGCTCACTGAAGAGTGGAGTATCCCACCAATCCACTAGATCCCTGGATCCCATAACCATATTAGAGGTCCACAACCCCTTATCCTCTCTGTCTGCCATTGTGATATGCTACTAGTTGTTGGGACCCTTTTGTGCCCCATCTCTTCCTCCTGTAGGTATCCAATAGGTAGGCACTAGGAATCAAGAACATGTGCCGCGAATATCTAGCTGCCTTGTGTCTGCCAAATCACACAACGAGATATGCTATCTCATCTCCTGATGATGTGCCTGGGTACTTCCAGAAGCCAAGACATCATCCTGCGAACAAGGACTATTGTCTTAAGCATCTCACGATCATCTAACGCCTCGAGGTTTCCAATTGAAATAACACGATGTAACTCCCTCTCGATCACCTCCCCAAGTGTGAGCCTAGGGGTGGAACATATGCTACCTCCAAAATCAGCCATGCCATCCCTAATCCTATAACCATAAACTCGTGCACCTACGAAGTGTCTCAACTAGAGAGTCTCCTCTCAAACCATGACACGTGGTGTCTCATCCAACTGCCTAGGGTGAGCCTCCCATGCCCTGCTGCCTAAATGGAAAGTGTCAAATGGAAACATCCAAACCCTATGTTACTGTAAGTAACACTATAGGTTGATGCATGGGTATGTCCCAAAGAGTATGATAAAGAGTTTGTTGGAATGCTCAAGAGTAATCCTACGAATGACCCTCTCTCCTCCTCGGATCTGCTAATAACCCACTTGAGGCCCTACCTACACTAAACATGGTGTCCCCAGATGCTCAAAAATGTCCTCATCGATCCTAGGTTAGTTTCGTCCAATGATACACCTATTTTCCTTGTCCATAAGTCTCCCTAGAGGTAGTGCTCCAAGCGCCCATTACGCTGCATCATATGTCACTACATACCACCAAGTACCACCGCACTCCTCGGCATGCCACTGTACACCACAATTCGTCCCTCTACACCACTAGATACCCCCGACAACGACTATACCATCCTATACCATCCCATGTCTTACTTGTGCCACTACACCTGTCACTCGCTGCATGTCCTCAATGAGATTTGAGTCACTCCTCTTATCCCACAATGTAACCTACATGTTGTGATATACCACCATGCATCCCCATGCTCCTCTGCAGGCCAATGCTCCTCGCTTCATATCCCTGCACACCACTATGTGTTATAGCCTAGAATTAGGTATGTATGCATCAAGCCACATCCCTCAATATAACATTGGACATTATGACCTAACTCAGTGTAGTCTTGTGTACCACTACCTACTATCATACCACCCTGTAACATATGGTATCTTGCATGTTCCAAAGTGTTTTCCACTATGCTAGTGACCCCACCATGACACGTGTCATGTCCCCTCATCCATCTTGGTAGACCTGAACACCCTAACTCCACTCCTTCTAGAGGGGATAGCTCTATTGTGTCGATCCTCTGTGACCTCTAAGTCCTAAACCTCAATGGGAGAACATCGTCTCCATACAATATCTGGTACGGTGGCCTACCCATGCCACCTCCTCTAACCAGATCATGTCAAAGAATGCTAACCATCTTGTGCCCCCATGCGCAACCAACATACCAAAACAACCAATGGATTCTTCTCACAAACCATGTGGCCACTAGTGTCGATTGGAACTCCCCTAATGAATGCATGCATTTAGGCACTCGGTTGACTACCTCATCAATACCATAGCTATCCCGCATGTCTAATATCGAATAGGAAGCCCCGCTTGGATCCCAATGCCAACCTGAGCCTCTAGTACCCTCGATCTCTGAGAGTTCCCACTGAGCTTCACTTCGGAATATGACCATCTCCATGAGTCTATCCCACTCCACCTGGTACCAACCCATAATATTTCGCCATCCAACCCTAAGAGAGGGATCGAATGCACATAGAACAAGCCCTCCATCCTACGAGTGTTGCACCCTACGGAGCTCATGTCACCTCAACTCGCCATCCTGGTCAACACATAAAATTTATCGAGGGGTCTCTGCATCTCTCTCTCTGTGGTGCAAATGTAGTCTAGCAATGTTGCAAGCCCCATATATATAATCCCATAGAGATATACTATTTGGAAGTACTGTAACTTTGTTAACGGTTTGTGCATCTATCTTCTCTAAGTTAGTGGCTGGCCCCAAAGAAGGCTACTCATCCTCCTCCACCCTAGGCTCAACATGAATCACAGACTGCCCCTCCATGACTAGTTCACACCCTTCTATGTGTTCTCCGTGTTGTTGAAGGTGATTGTCATCTCGCAACTTTGTTATAGATCTAGGTGCCTCTTTTTGTGAAACCAACTCCAAAAATAGAAGAAAAGAGATATCAACGCCTTAGAAATGAGCCACTTCGAGGGGGAAACCTCTAATACATTACATGAATGAACAATTCTTGGATTATACAAATGACAAAACGTCCTTTTCATATATAGGAGTCCATGGGGCCACAATGTAATCCTAGTGGGGCCACAATGTAACCCTAGCCGACCTAACAATAATAATGTAAGGGCACAATAATAACAATATGGGGGTTACAGGGGTACAACAATAACAATAAGGGGGGCTACACTAACATAATAAGGGACTATACTATTAATATAGGGACTTAACATGCCCCTCTCCTTCAAAAAATTGTTGTCCTCAACGCTTGAGTAGCTTTGGGTACTTCTGTATAAAATTCTCATCCTCCCATGTAGAATCTTCTGTGGGTAAGTTCTTCCACTTGATGAGATCCTCTGAATTGATCGATTTCGTAGTTGTCGAGTTCTTGTTTCCGTGACTACTTCAGGTTCCAATATGATTTTTCCTTCCTCGTCAAGTTTTGGCAATATTGTTTGAACTGGAATATTTTCACCTATAACCTTCTTTAAGTATGAAACATGGAAAACTGGATGCACTCATGAAGAAGCAGGAAGCTCCAATTTGTATGCAATAGTACCAATATTTCGCAACACCTTGTAAGGACCATAGTACTTTGGCGATAATTTATTATCATTCTTAGCTTGCTTGACAGACATTTTTTTGTATGGTTGTAGCCGTAAAAATACCCAGTCTCCTACATCAAAAATTCTCTCGCTGTGATGTTGATCTTCCTGTTGTTTCATTCGATTTTGTGCCAAATTCAGGTTATCCTTTAAGAGTTGGATAACTTCTTGTTGATGCTCGATGTGATATTCCACAGCTTGAACCTTCGAATTTTTTCTTAAAGATGATGTGATGGACGTGGATGATATCCATAAAGTGCCATAAATGGGGTCATTTTTGCTGAAATATGGTAGGAAGTGTTATACCACCATTCAGCGAGAGGTAACCACTTGACCCATTATTTTTGTTTATCAGATACAAAACAACGAAGATATCCTTCCAAACATTTATTTACTATCTCAGTGTGACCATCAGATTGAGGATGATAAGATGAGCTATGAGCTAATTGAGTACCCAAACAAGAAAATAACTTCGTCCAAAAATTTCCAGTAAAAATGGGATCTCTCTCGCTCACAATAACCCTTGGGCTTCCATGTAGCTTTTGAATTCTGTCCATAAATGTAGTAGCAACTGTACTTGCTTTAAATGGATGAGATAATGCACAAAAGTGTGCATACTTGGTAAGTCTATCAACTACCACCATGATGACACTCTTTCCTTCGGACTTAGGTAAACCTGTGACAAAATCCATTGAAATCTCCTCCAAACGTTGACTTGGAATGGATAAAGGTTGTAGAAGACCCAAGGTCTTAATTGTCTCAACTTTATTCTGCTGGAAAACCAAACATTCCGCCACAAACTTTTGAATATCAGATTTAAGGCCATCCCAAAAAAATTCTTTCTTCACCCTGTGGTAAGTTTTTCAAAATCCTGAGTGTCCTCCTAAAGGAGAAGTGTGCAATTCCAGAAGAATATTTTGTTTTAATTGGGAATTCTTACAAAGATATAAGCGATCTTTGTACCATAAGGAATCAATTTTCCAACTAAATGTATCAGATGTACTAGGATCTTGCTGCAACTTTTGAATGAGTATCCATACATCTTTGTCCTTCTTCCATTCATCTCTTGCTTCAGTTATCCAATCTGGTTGGATAATAGAAATGGCACAAAGCAATGCTTCCACCTATTCATTCTTTCTTGAGAGTGCATCTACAACAACATTAAGCTTTCCTTTTTTGTAGATTATTTCAAAGTCATAACCCAACATCTTTGTGACCCATTTTTGCTGCTCTTCTGAAGATAGTCTTTGTTCCAAAAAGTGTTTAAGACTATCATGATCAGTTTTTACCTTGAAGTGTCTTCCCATTAGGTAAGTTCTCCATTTCTTTAGTGCATGCAGTATTGCTAACATTTCCTTCTCATAAATAGGTTTCTGTAAATACTTTCCTTTGATTGGACGACTTTCAAAAGCAATGGGCCTTCCTTCTTGCATTAAAACAACACCAATTCCATTTCCTGAGGCATCACATTCCACAATAAAGGTTTTTGTGAAGTCTGGCATAGCTAAGACCGGTGCTAGGCACATTTCCTCTTTAAGGTGTTCAAAGGCCTTAGTTGCTTCAAGAGTCCATGAAAATGCATCTTTCTTCAATAATGTTGTTAGAGGTATTGCTATTCTCCCATAATTCTTAACAAACTTGCGATAATACCCTGTTAACCCGAGAAATCCTCGCAACTGCTTTATGGTTGTGGGGACTTTCCATTCCTTAATGGATTTAATTTTGTTAGTGTCTACCTTAACACCCTCGTGAGATACAATATGACCCAGATATTCCACCTCTTGTACTCCAAAGAAACATTTGGATGTTTTTGCATATAATTGTTTCTCCTACAATAGTTTGAGCACTCTGTCAACATGTTCAACATGATCCTTCCAAGACTTGCTATAGATTAGTATATCATCAAAAAATACTAGCACAAATTTTCTAAGGAAGGGTTTGAAAATGGAATTCATCAACCCTTGAAAAGTAGAAGGTGCATTGGTAAGGCCAAAAGGCATGACCAAAAATTCATAATGACCCTCATGAGTTCGAAATGCTGTTTTTGGAATATCTTCAGTCTTCATTCTAATTTGATGATATCCCGAACGAAGATCCAACTTGGTAAAATAAATTGCTCCATGTAATTCATCCAATAATTCATCAATCACAGGAATGGGAAATTTGTCTTTAATGGTGAGCTTATTGAGCTCCCTATAATCCGGACACATTCGCCATGATCCATCCTTCGTGTGTACCAATACTACAGGAGCAGAGAAAGAACTTTGACTGGGTTGAATTATACCCGCCTCTAACATTTCTGCAATCATACGTTCAATTTCGCTCTTTTGGAAGTAAGGATATCTATAAGGCCTGATGTTTGGAGGAACACTTCCCGGAATCAAATGAATAGCATGATCATGATCACGAATAGGTGGGAGTCCTTTGGGAGTTTCAAACACCTTGGAATGATTGTCCAAGACTTGTTGGAGATCTGCAGAAATAGATGATTTTAATGTTGGAACTTCAGTGAGCATAATTGTGCAATTACGCCTCGCTGTTCTTTCTTTAGAAGCTTTGTCATGACATTAGAGCTTATTATTTTTCCCAACTTCCCTGCAATACCCCGTAATTCAACTTCCTTTCCTTCTGAAAAATTTTTCAAGAAAAGTTCTTGAAAATTAAAAGCTACCGTCCCCAAAGATTGTAACCATTGTACTCCTAGTACAACATCAGCACCTCCCATAGGAATGGAAAGCATTGGACTATTCAATACATATTCCCCCATGGTTAGCTTGATATTATGACATTTTCCCGAGCAATTTATAGTTCCTCCATTTGCAACCATCACTTGACATTCTGGTGCTGGGTATAGGAAACAATTCAATTCCTTGGCTACCTTACAATGAACAAAATTATGGGTACTACCTGAATCAATCAACACTATTACCTTTTTCTTCTTGATATGTCCTTCTATCTTGAGAGTTTGAGGAGTGGTAATTCCTGCCAATGCATTACACGATATGGTGGGACTCATTTCTTCCTCTTCTAGGGCTGGTTCCTGGTGTATATCCTCTTCTTGTTCATTTTCTTCTTCCTCTTCACAATCTATGTAAAATAATTTCTTCTCAGCACACTTATGACCTTTAGTGTATTTGCTATCACAACTGTAGCAAAGCCCTTTTGCTCTTTTTTCTTCCAATTGTTGTGGTGTCAACCTTGTAGGTTGTGGAAATTTAGGTGTAGCAACACTTCCTTCTTTATAGAAGTGAGTGGTAGGCTTCCTTGTCGCCATAATTTTACATTCAATTTTTCTTGCCAACTTGAATGCCTTCTCCAATGAATCGGGTTCCAAAACGCGAACTTCATGTTGGATGTTATCCTTTAAAGTACCTATGAAGAGATCAATCCTATGTTCCTCTGGAATATCAGTTACCCTTATATTCAATTTTTGGAAGTCCTCGATGTGCTCCCCCATTAAACCCTTTTGTTTGAGATTTATCAATTGGCTAAAGAAGGTGTTGCTCTTTGTATCCTCATAATGTGCTATCATTTCCTCCGTAAAAATTGACCAAGTGACAATTTTTTTACGAGAGCAAAGCCATCGATACCATACAAATGTATCTTGTTCTAAATGTAAAGTTGCAATGCGTACCTTTTGTGTGTTTTGCACGTTATGGAGATCAAAATATTGCTCCATCTGTAGTATCCATGTTACAGGATCCTTTCCATCAAACTTCCTCATATCCATTTTTGGAATATGGTGGTTCTTCCCTCCAACATTAGAGCTTATGAAATCACGATTAACATTTATTTTGTTCTCATCATGAGTTTCCTCTACTATCTTTTCACCATTAGGAAACATTTCTTGTATCAACTTTTCCAAACCTTCGATGTCTACTTTTAGATCATTCTTATTATTGTTTCCATCTTAGCTTCCATGTCACCCATCTTAGATTCCATGCTAGCTTCCATGCCATCTATCTTAGATTCCATGCCATTCTTCTAACCATCCATCTTATATTCCACGCCTTTATTCAAACCATCCATCTTATTTTCCACGCCTTTCTTTAAAACTTCCATGTCATTTTTTGTTGCTCTTTGCGAGAGCGAAATTTGTTGCACTTGCTCTTGTAATTTTGATATGTCATGTTGCCATTCTTTGTCTTCATGAGTCATATTAGAGCCTTCTAAAGGCTTAATGGGTGTTGAATTATTTTTAGGGGCCATTTGAGAATCCAATATTGATATATATTCTATAATATGCCCTTGGAATCAATTCAACTTGATTCTTCAAACAAGACTTATGCAATTCGGAAAAAAAATACACACCTTTTACTTGCTTTTGAGGAGCTCGATGTTGAAATTGATTTATCTATATACTTGAAAATCCTCAATATCTGAAATTCGGCCCTGTGGTAGTCCTCTGAAGCTTCTTTCAAATTCCATAGGTCTGACTTGATTTGGATTCTTCAAGGAAAAGTTATGTCCAATATCCCACAATGACCTAATTATGGACTAGTTCGGTCGAGCGAACTTATGCGACTTGCCACGTGTCCTTGTTTGTCCTTTAGCTCTGAAAATTTATAGACGAGAAACTACTGTCCAGCAGCACTTTGATCATTTCTTACAGAATTCAATCCGATGCCCAGAGAGAGAGTTATTGAAATTTTCCCACGATCACCTCTTTGAGATGAAATTCAGGAGCCTGAAAAAGCACTACCTTCCACAGGTCATATCTCCAAAAATATTGCGAACCAAGCTCTGAAATTTTTTGACGACTTTCTTCAGGATTTCAGCTTTGCACCATATGAATTTCAGATTCTGAACCTTCGTAGAAAAATTTTTATAGTGAAAATGCCACGATTACCTGTTTAGGAGCATGAACAAATACCTAACTTCCACAGATCATATCTCCGAAAATATTGCGAACCAAGCTCTGAAATTTTTAGAAAAACTTCCTCAAGATTTCAGCTTCGCACCCTAAAAATTTCAGCTTCTGAAGCTTCGTAGAAAAAAATTTATAACGAAAATTCCACGATGACCTGTTTGGAGCAGCGAAACCCTAGAATCCAAAGCTCTGATACCAAATGTTGTGTAACCAGCTCCAAAAATAGAAGAAAAGAGATATGAACGCCTTAGAAATAGGCCACTTCGAGGGGGCAACCTCCAATACATTACATAAATGAACAATTCTTGGATGATACAATTCACAAAACCTCCTTTCTATATATAGGAGTCCATGGGGCCATAATGTAATCCTAGTGGGCCACAATGTAATCCTAGCCGACCTAACAATAATAATGTGTGGGCACAATAATAACAATATGGGGGTTACAGGGGTACAATAATAACAATAAGGGGGGCTACACTAACATAATAAGGGACTATACTATTAATATAGGGACTTAACACCTCTGTACCTATCGGCTCCTCATCAAGGGTGGTGATGTCTCTCTGCACCTCTTCATCATATCGTGCACTTTTATCACCTAAAAACTTGGTCATGGCCCCAGATACCTCATTAATGGATACCTCAACAACAAATGGAATCTCATCAACAGGTGTAAGCTCTCATTGCTAACCATGGCACCTTCAACTACTCTTTTGTGTGGTTTTCGTTAATCACTCCTCAAACTCCTCATCATTCATGCATAATTCGCACGAATTCCCCATTACAGTTGTACATGTCTCTGCTAGGTCCCTATAATACTAGTGTATCCACTTATTGTTATTGTTAGTGTAGCCCCCTTATTATTATTTTTGTACCCATGTAGTCCCCATATTGCTATTATTGTGCCCCATATAAGCCCACTATTGTTATTATTGTGCCCTTACATTGTTATTGTTATGCCAGCTAGGACTATATTGTGACCCCTTGGACACCTATATATAGAAAGGAGGTTTTGTCATTTGTATCATCAAAGAATTGTTCATTTATGTAATGTAAAGGAGGTTTCCCCCTCGAAGAGGCTCATTTCTAAGTCATTGATCTATCTTTTCTTCTATTTTGTGAGATGGTTTAATAAGATTTGGTATCAGAGCTTTGGATTATAGGGTTTTGTTGCTTCAAACCGGTCATCATGGAATTTTAACTATAAATTTTTTTTCTACGAAGGTTCAGATGCTGAAAAAGAAAACCCATTTGAGCCAAAATCTGTAGGAACTTTGCGTAAAAATTTCAGATCTTGGTTCTCTATATTTTCAAAGATATGATCTGAGGAAGTTAGGGTTTTCGCAGGCTCCTAAATTTCATCTCAAACAAGCGATCGTTGGAAAATCGTCATAAATTTCATTTCAGGAATTAGATTGGAATTCTGTAAAAGGCATCCGAAAGTGGACAGAATTTAGTTTCTTGTGTATAGCTTTTAGAGCTGAAAGTAAAAATAGTGACACGTGGCATGTTGTACAAGTTCACTCTGCTGAACCAGCCCATAATTAGGACATTGTGGCAGATTGGGCATAACCTTATCTTGAAGAATCCAAATTAGGTCTAACCTGTGGCATTAGAAATAAGACTCAGAGGGATACTACAGGAATGAAGATAAAATATTAGGGATCCTAAATTATAGATATACATCAATTTCAATATCGAAATCCTCAAAAGCAAGAAAATGGTGTCTATTTGGTTTTTTAAATTACATAAATCTTGTTTGAAAAATCAGTTTGAATTGATTCCAAGGGCATATTAACGCATAGATATTAGTATTGGGTTCTAAAATTCCCCCTAAAAATAATTCCACACCCATTAAGCCCTCAGAAGGCTCTACTATGACTCATGAAGTGGAAGAAGTGCAACATGATATATTAAAATTACGAGACCATGTGCAAGAAATTTCGCCCTGACAAAGAGTAAAAAAAAATGAAATGGAAGCTAAGGTGGATGGTTTGAAGAAATATATGGATGGATTGGAGAAAGGCATGGAAGCTAATATGGATGGTGTGGAAGCTAAGATCGATGGTATAGAAGAAGAACTGAAAACAAGCGTGCAAAGTTTGAAGGAAGTTTTGACAAAGTCGTTACAAGAAATGATTCCTAATGGTGAAAATATAGTAGAAGAACCTCATGATGAGAACAAAATAAATGTTAATCATGATTTCATAAACTCTAATGTTGGCGGGAAGAACCACCATATTCCAAAAATGGACATGAGGAAGTTTGATGGAAAGGATCCTGTAACATGGATACTACAGATGGAGCAATATTTTGATCTCCATAATGTGCAAAACACACAAAGGTACGCATTGCAACTTTACATTTAGAACAAAATACATTTGTATGGTATCGATGGCTTTGCTCCCGTAAAAAAATTGTCACTTGGTCAATTTTTACGGAGGAAATGATAGCACATTATGAGGATACAAATAGAAACACCTTCTTTAGCCAATTGATAAATCTCAAACAAAAGGGTTTAGTGGGGGAGCACATTGAGGACATCCAAAAATTGAATATAAGGGTAACTGATATTCCAGAGGAACACATGATTGATCTCTTCATAGGCACTTTAAAGGATAACATCCAAAATGAAGTTCGCGTTTTGGAACCTGATTCATTGGAGAAGGCATTCAGGTTGGCAAGAAAAGTTGAATGTAAAATTATGGCGACAAGGAAGCCTACCACTCAATTCTATAAAGAAGGAAGTGTTGCTACGCCTAGATTTCCACAACCTACAAGGTTGACACCACAACAATTGGAAGAAAAAAGAGCAAAAGGGCTTTGCTACGGTTGTGATAGCAAATACACTAAAGGTCATAAGTGTGCTGAGAAGAAATTATTTTACATAGATTGTGAAGAGGAAGAAGAAAATGAACAAGAAGAGGATATACACCAGGAACCAGCCCTAGAAGAGGAAGAAATGAGTCTGACCATATCGTGTAATGCATTGGCAGGAATTACCACTCCTCAAACTCTCAATATAGAAGGAAATATCAAGAAGAAAAAGGTAATAGTGTTGATTGATTCAGGTAGTACCCATAATTTTATTCATTGTAAGGTAGCCAAGGAATTGAATTGTTTCCTATACCTAGCACCAGAATGTCAAGTGATGGTTGCAAATGGAGGAATTATAAATTTCTCTGGAAAATGCCATAATATCAAGCTAACCATGGGGGAATATGTATTGACTAGTCCAATGCTTGCCATTCCTATGGGAGGTGCTGATGTTGTACTAGGAGTACAATGGTTACAATCTTTGGGGACGGTAGCTTTTAATTTTCAAGAACTTTTCTTCAAATTTTTTTCAGAAGGAAAGGAAGTCGAATTACGGGGTATTGAAGGGAAGCCAGGAAGGATAATAAGCTCTAATGTCATGACAAAGCTTCTAAAGAAAGAACAACGAGGCTTAATTGCACAATTATGCTCACTAGAAGTTCCGACATCAAAATCATCTATTTCTGCAGATCTCCAACAAGTCTTGGACAATCATTCCAAGGTGTTTGAAACTCCCAAAGGACTCCCACCTATTCGTGATCCTGATCATGCTATTCATTTGATTCCAGGAAGTGTTCCTCCAAACATCAGGCCTTATAGATATCCTTACTTCCAAAAGAGCGAAATTGAACGTATGATTGCAGAAATGTTAGAGGCGGGTATAATTCAACTTAGTCAAAGTTCTTTCTCTGCTCCTGTAGTATTGGTACACAAGAAGGATGGATCATGGCGAATCTGTCCGGATAGGGATCTAAAAAATCTCACTATTAAAGATAAATTTCCCATCCCCGTCATTGATGAATTATTGGATGAATTGCATGGGGTAATTTACTTCACCAAGTTGGATCTTCGTTCTGGATATCATAAAATTGAAATGGTAGAGACATTACGAAAACAAAATTTCGAACTCATGAGGGTCATTACGAATTTTTGTTCATGCCTTTTGGCCCTACCAATGCACCTTCTACATTTCAAGGGTTGATGAATTCCATTTTCAAACCCTTCCTTAGAAAATTTGTGCTAGTATTTTTTGATGACATACTAATCTACAGTAGGTCTTGGAAGGATCATGTTCAACATGTTGACAGGGTGCTCAAACTATTGGAGGAGAAACAATTATATGCAAAAAACTCTAAATGTTTATTTGGGGTACAAGAGGTCGAATATTTGGGTCATATTGTATCTCATGATGGTGTTAGGGTAGACCCTAACAAAATTAAATCCATCAAGGAATGGAAAATCCCTACAACCATAAAGCATCTTCAAGGATTCATGGGGTTAATAAGGTATTATCACAAGTTTGTTAAGAATTATGGGAGAATATTGAGGCCTATAACATCATTACTAAAGAGAGTTGCATTTTCTTGGACTCCAGAAGAAACTAAGGCCTTTGAACATCTTAAAGAGGTAATGTGCCAAGCACCAGTCTTAGCTACACCAGACTTCACAAAATCCTTTTATTGTGGAATGTGATACATCAAGAAATGGAATTAGTGCGATTTTAATGTAAGAAGGAAGACCCATTGTTTTTTAAAGTCCTCCAATCAAAGGAAAGTATTTACTGAAACTTATTTATGAGAAGGAAATTTTGGCAATACTACATGCACTAAAGCAATGGTGACCTTATCGAATAGGAACACACTTCAAGGTAAAAAAAAATCATGATAGTCTTAAATAATTTTTCAAACAAATATTATCTTCAGAAGAGCAGAAAAAAAGGGGTCACAAAGATGTTGGGTTATGACTTTGAAATCATATAGAAAAAAGGGAAGGAAAATGTTGTTGCCGATGCACTCTCAAGAAAGGATGAGGATGTGGAAGCATTTGTTTTTTCCATTTATATTATCAAACCTGAGCAGATAAATGAAGCAACAGATGAATGGAATAATGATG
The DNA here is from genome assembly GCA_034641835.2 of Pinus albicaulis. Classification (NCBI taxonomy): domain Eukaryota; kingdom Viridiplantae; phylum Streptophyta; class Pinopsida; order Pinales; family Pinaceae; genus Pinus; species Pinus albicaulis. The sequence continues at coordinate 1,199,243,828 of CM076574.1, forward strand.
AAGAGGTGTGGACACTCATTCAAAAGTTGTAGTAAGGTACCAATACATCTGAAACATTTATCTGGAAAAATGATTCATTATGGTATAAAGATTTCTTATAGATTTGTAATAATTCCCAACTCAAAAAATATATTCTTTTAAGATTGCACACCTCTCCCTTAGGAGGGAACTTAGGATTTTTAAAAAATTACCACATGGTCAAGAAGGAATTTTTTTGGGATGTTCTTAAATCTGATATTCAAAATTTGGTGGCAAAATTTTTGGTTTTCCAACCAAATAAAGTTGAGACAATTAAGACCCCAGGTCTGTTACAACCCTTATCCATTCCAATTCAACGTTGGGGGCAGGTTTCAATGGATTTTATCACAAGTTTAAACAAGTCTGAAGCAAATACTGTCATCATGGTGGTAGTTGATAGAATTACCAAGTATGCACACTTTTTTGCAGTATCTCATCCATCTAAAGTCAGTACAATTGCTTCTGCATTTATGGAAACAATTCAAAAGCTACATGGAAACCCAAATATTATTGTAAGCGATAGAGATCCCATTTTTACAGGAAATTTTTGGATGGAATTATTTTCTTTTTTGGGTACTCAATTAGCTCATGGCTCATCTTATCATCCTCAATATGATTGGAAAACTGAGATAGTGAACAAATGTTTGGAAGGATATCTCCGTTGCTTTGTATCTGATAAACAGACACAATGGTTCAAGTGTTTACCTCTGGCTGAATGGTAGTATAACATTTCCTTCCATACTACAGCAAAAATGACCCCATTTATAGCAATTTATGGACATCATCCACCCTCCATCACATCATATTTAAGAGAAAATTCTAAGGTTCAAGCAGTGGAAGATCACATCGAGCATCAACAACAAGTTCTCCAACTCTTAAAGGATAACCTTAGCTTGGTGCATAATCAAATGAAACAACAGGCAGATCAACATCACAGCGAAAGAAGTTTTGATGTAAGCGACTGGGTATTTTTACGGCCTCAACCATAAGAGAAAATGTCCCTTAAGCAAGCTAAGAAGGATAATAAATTATCACCAAAGTATGATGTTCCTTACAAAGTGTTGCAAAATATTGGTACTATGGCATACAAATTGGAGCTTCCTGCATCTTCCCAAGTGCACCCAGTTTTCCATAATTCATGCTTAAAGAAGGTTATAGGTGAAAAGCCTACAATTCAAACAATATTTCCAGAACTTGAAGAAGAAGGAAAAATCATATTATAACCTGAAGCAATCACGGAAACAAGAACTCGATAGCTACCAAATCAATCAATTTCAGAGTATCTCATTAAGTGGAAGAACTTACCCGCTAAATATTTGACCTGGGAGTATGATAATTTTATACATAAGCATCCATAACTACTCAAGCGTTGAGAACAACTCTTTTTTGAAGGAGAGGGGCATGTTAGGTCCCAATAATACTAGTGTAGCCCCCTTATTGTTATTGTTAGTGTAGCCCCCTTATTGTTATTGTTGTGCCCATGTATTCCCCATATTGTTATTTTTGTGCCCCATAGAAACCCACTATTGTTATTTGTGTGCCCTTACATTGTTATTGTTATGTCGGAAAGGATTATATTGTGACCCCTTGGACTCCTATATATAGAAAGGAGGTTTTTTCATTTGTATCATCCAATAATTCTTCATTTATGTGATGTAAAGGAGGTTGCCCCCTTGAAGAGGTATATTTCTAAGTCGTTGATCTATCTTTTCTTCTATTTTGTGAGATGGTTTCATAACAGTCTCTTAGTTCACAAAACTCCCAAAAAGAGAGAGACGTGTGAATGCCATGTCCTAATGATTGGTATACCCTCCAATTTTCTACTAGTAACTCCCCATCAGTTGCAATAATATCTTTCCATCTTGATGCATTATCCAAAATTTTGGGCATATTGAATTTGTTGTATAATTGAGAATGGTCATGATTTCCAATTGTTGTATGAATTAGTTTCTTCCCCAAATCAATCATCATTTGTTGCATCCTAATTACCTCATTCAAGGTTATTTCCATGTTGTTTGATTTTAACCTTTCTTTGGATCCCATGATTTCTTAGTTTTATTCTGGTCTTGTCATAGAATGAAGTGTTTCCCACAGGCTAAGCCAAGATTATGGCTCTGGTACCACTGTAATGTTCCAAAATAGGAGAAAAAGTGATGTGCAAGCAAATAACAAAATTTCACCACAAAATGTTTTAAACAATTCGGTAAACAACCAGAACAATAATAAATATGGAAGCAATCAAGCGATTTTATTATAGAATGGAGCAAGAGTACAAATATATGGAAGAAATGCACACGTGCTTGCCTTTTTAGCAAGTGGAGAAAAGCCTAGGTGAAACAATGATAACCTAGAAACTGTCCAACTATTGCTTTGCGTTGTCCCAACAGTTTTGCACTGTCTGCTGCAAAGAAATGGCTAAAAACCCCACCTTCAGTGCTCATAAAATTCTGCAAAATTATTTCTAGGCTCATTAAGTCAACCCCACCAAAACCCAGAAATGGTTTGGCCTGATCTTGACCTTCCAAAATCTACCCCCAAAAGCCCTACGCTCTCCAATAATTGTTGAAGCACGCAGTCTACACAAACACCAACAAAATCCTCCACAAAAACTCCTAAAATGCAGCAATCAACTCCACCAATACTTCCCTTGTTTCTCCCGATAAGAAATAACCCCAATGGGTGAGACTCTATCTCCCTCGTGTGGCCGGTTTCTCTCCTCTGCGTTGGCCCCAAAGACTGCAAAATCACTACTGAGTATTGCTTCAACTTCCAGCACTCAAAATTTCCCAATAGCCAACAAATCTATTAATCATTCTTCTCCAAAATTCTCCTGATAATAGTCCTCTGGAATAATGTTGTAATGGTCACACAAGATCCACTACTACATCCTCCAGAAATACGCACTGCTAGGGAAAATTGAATACAAATGCTGGAAATATCTCTATGAAACTTCTTCGGATTATAATGGATGAACTTATCCAAGGGGGCTCCCAAAGTCCCCCAAAAAAAGGGTGATTTCTTCGCTTGGAAAACTCTTTCTAAACAAAAAGTGACCCAGCTAAACAACTCGAGAAGCAAAATCAAAATCAATACGCCAAGAATGCCAAATAAGCTGCCTTCCTTTTATAACTTTCATGGAGCCTTTCTTCCCGCCTTTTCTTCCTTCGCAGGTCCCTCACCAAGCCTTCGATTTCCCTCTTATGAATTTTGAATTATTGGCTTAGGGGGTGTGTATTTCTTATGTGGGTGGTCCCCACATATCATTAACAAAAAATATAAAATTAAATTAATTTGCCTCTAACTCCTAAGACTTCTAGCGAAAATCAAATGGGCCCCGTCTTCACCAAAATTGGCCCCCAAAATGTAGAAATAAATCATGTTCCAAAATAATTTAGGAAGAGACATTACATCCCGACTCTCTCCGTTTGAGCTATCTCCTATGTTAGCTATGGGGGTGGTCCCTAAAGAAAAACTAAGTTAAAGATGTGAGGTTCTAGGAGAGTGTTATAATGAAATGGTACTCTTAAGGATTTATAAACAAATATGATGTGAGCAATGTGAAATAACAATGACAACCATGAACATGAGAAAATCATAAAAACCAGTGCCTTATAAATAATTTTCTCAACAAATAAAAGATATATTTGCTCAAAGTAAAATTAAATGCTTCCAAAAGAGAAAGCAAAGTAACCCTGAAATGTAAAACAAAATATTGTTAGCACAAGATATTGCGAGATACAAATTTTCTTTTGAGATAAACAAATTTATGAATCAAAACATGTGAAACCATCTTGCCAAAATTCAAACAATTAGTAATCTACTTTGGAAAATCTAAAATGGAAAATCTAAAAGGAAAATGCTAATTGCTAAACCAAGATGTGAATATGGAATTAGACATGTAGCATGAAATGAAAGCACTTGTTGAAAAATTGAAATAATTACAATACTTGCTTTTCAAATGTCTTTTGAAATAGATTTTACATATGAAAACTCAAACTATCAAAAATGCGAGTAAAGTAAATATGATGGAATAGTGTTCATGGTCAATTCTATTAGTTACCTCTAAAACAATATTGCAATTAAACTCTTCAATCCTCAGACCTCATCTCGCCCAAGGATTTGGGTCTCACAATGAGGAGTCCAAAGAGGTGTAGAGGGTCCCTAAATGTCTATTCAACCAACTTAAGTTGGAGGTAAATTTTAGTGAGGCTTGGGGCTTTTCTATGCTAATATGTCTAAATGAGATGCAAGTTGTGTTAATTTCTCAATTAAATACTAAATGCAATGCTTCAAAGTAAGAGGAATGAGATAGTGTTCATTGTGATAATGATTTAAACATGAGAAACTAAAGTGGAAATGAGCTCACATGTGTTGCAAAAGTGATGGAAAGTAGACAAACTAAATGAAATAAATTGCTTAAGATAAATTATTTCAAGTGAAAGATAATGCTCCAATAGTTACCAAAACATATAGCATAAATTTACCAAATAATGAAGCATATGTCCAAATAGTTATGAAACAATTAAAACTTTCTAACAAAATAAAGTGTTTACACATAAAATAATTTATTTTTCTATTTTATTTTATTCTAGCCTAATTAATTGCCACATTTTCCACTAAACTTGGGAAAGTGGGTTTTGGAGTCCTAAACATATTTTTTACCCCTCAAAGTGTGTCATAATAAAAATTTGAGGGTGAGAGGTGAAAATTTTATTACTCATGCCCCATACAACTTCTCTAGACATCACTTAGTACATTACATATACATTTTTTACTGCAAATTTTGACCTGCGGGAAATCTAAAAAATTAAAAAAATGACTATCTAGACCTAACCAAATTCCACGAAATTTTTTGTGTGATTGTGTATGGTAAGATAATCAACTCTAGACACTAGAACTTGTTGAATCTTTAATTAAACTGAGAGGGGGGGGGGGTGAATCAGTTTAATACATACATAGGCCTTTCCAATTTTCACCAAACTTATTTACAGCTTACTATGTGAACAGTCTTAAAATGTTGCAGCTAATATTAAATTAATGTGACACCATACTTATGTTGAGAGCAGCAAACAATTAAGCAGATTGAAAGAATCACATCAACACATAAGAAACACACATAGAGACAGTAGATGTAAGTGGAAACCCATAAAGGGAGAAAACCACATCTTATTATTGTTGTGATGCAAAGGCAAGCACCAACTCCCTCTCACCACTGTTTTTCTGCAGGCACCAACCTACAGGAGGCTCCTACCTCAATTCTGCAAGCTAAAACTTGCAAGGAAGCACCAACTCCCTTCAATTTTCTGCAGGCACCAACCTACAGGAGGGTCCAACCTCAATCAGCGACAACTGACAGCTATCAAGCTGCAACTTGATAGGGAAGCTCCAACTTCCTCAATTTATCAAACTGAATGTTTGCTGATTTACCTCAGATATCAGCTCTGTTTTGTAGCTTCTCTTTCTGCTCTTCTTTTCTTAGTGTTCTCTGCCTCACACTTCTATATTCTGGCTTCTCTAGATTTACTCTCTCTAACCTCTTTTTGCATATCAAGATGATATTATTTATAAGGATTTTCTTGTGACTGTTAGCATTCCTCAATGAATTTGGAATGGACAGCCATGCTTCTTTGCCTTCTGCCTTCTCATTTCTTTTCCAGCTCACTCAGAAAAATGTAACTGTAGGTGCTTATTTTAATCTAACAGTGGGATTTTGTTTTCTTCCGGAGACTGGCCAATGCATCACAAACAATAAAAAATTCAATTACAATATTTACATTCACATAGAATGAAAACTTCAGCTCAACTCATTTAGTCTTTTGGTTCGCTGCACATTTGTCTATTCTTTGACTGTGTCTGTCTTTTCTATGACTGTGTTTTATCTCTTTTCAGCTCCGTTTGCTTTTCTGTCCTCTGTTGTGGTGTAACTGCTGCATACATGTAACTGAGCTTTTTATATCAGTGAATTTTGTAAATATGTGTGACTGCTGACTGTAATTCTGGGCCAATTCCAACCCTTTACACGCAGCAAGTGTCTTGTTGATGTGGGAGTTCCGCAAGTAGAACATACATGCATCGCAATCATTTTATATTACAAATCACCCTCCACCTTAAGCCGAGGCCCGTGGGTTCACAGACCACGCAGCATCTTTTAATACAATCGCAACAACGTGTTATATATATATATATACCAGCGCCTTTTTATATATATAACGTAATTTCAACTCTCGGCATAGTTATACAACATTTTAACAAACAAACTGCCATGTCCACTTTGACACTGAAGAATCATGTTTAATACATAACTAATGCCCTTTCGGGCCCACTAGCCACGCTTTCCGATGCAATATGCTACTCCTCCAGCGATTTCCGATTGCGATTGATCGCAATCGCAAGCTACCTTGCTCCGATGCGATTGATCACTGTTCACTGTTCTTTGCCGATGCAATTGGAACTCAAATACTTATTAATCATAGTTTATAAGCCCATCGGGTCCGGGCTTCAATCGCAATCGCAAGTCTTTTAATATATGTTCCGACGGTCTGTTTCTTTCCGATCCGATTGACCATTGTTCACTGCATTTTGCCGATGCGATTGGAACTCAAATACTTATTAATCATACTTTATAAGCCCATCGGGTCCGGGCTTCAATCGCAATCGCAAGTCTTTTAATATATGTTCCGACGGTCTGTTTCTTTCCGATGCGATTGACCACTGTTCACTGCATTTTGCCGATGCGATTGGAACTGGAACTCAAACATTTGTTAATCATAGTTTATAAGCCCATTGGGTCCGAGCTTCAATCGCAATCGCAAGTCTTTGTTACCATGTTCCGCTGCCCTTATAATCTCCGATGCGATTGGAAAGGGTCCCACCTTATGGCTCTTTGGTTCTACTAATAAAGAGCTCCATATATTTTAATATATATATATATACTTACCGCTTGGGTTAAGATTCCCGGAATTTGTTTGTATTTATATACTTGTCGCTTGGGTTATGATTCCCGGAATATTGTTTATGTATCCTTCCGCCTGGGGTAATGATTCTCGGAATAAGGTTTGTATATATATACTTGCCGCTTGGGTTAAGCGATTCCCGGAATATTCTATTCTGCCTCTGCTCGTGATAATGGCTCTGCCTCTGCCTCTGCCTCTGATATAACGGCTATGCCTCTGCCTCTGCCTCTGCCTCTGTTGCATCTGTCGCTCGACCTCTGCCTCTACTGATGTGATAACGGCTCAGCCTCTGTATTCGCTGCCTCTGCCTCTGCCTCTATTGCCGTAAATGAAAATATTTCCAACAGAACTCACCCAAGGCCTCACCATCAAGTCGTACTTAAGCTTTGAGGTAAATTTGGAGGAAAAAACTCGATTTATTATTAAGTCCTGGTAGGGAGATGATAATTTACCAAGTGAAAAAAACCTCCCAGAGTAATACTCACTTGTTGGAAAGGTTCCAAACTACCTAGGCTTGTTACAGACTAAAAACTCATCATTACTAGATCACTTATTACAATTCCCCGTAGGGTGTGGAATATGGGTACAAGAGAAAATGATGAGAAGTAGAAGTAGAGTTTAAAAACTCTAGTAATATGATGATATCTGATGGTACAAGTGTCCTTTAGTTTATCCTTGGGCATGGAGTCTTCATATAATCATCAAGTGTCACTGGAGTAAATGACCCCTCTCGCTCTTGCCTTCCCTAAAACTTGTAATTTTATTAGTAAAAACAAAATTACGTATTGTATGTGTAAAACTCACGCGAAAGACATACTTGTCTATAAGACCAAATATAATGTATCTCTCAAAGTGATTGAAAGACAAACCATATCAATAACAACAACTAAATATTTGAATATAAAAACCTTATACTCCCATTTACTTTATATTTTCACATAATTACCAAATAAACCTTAAAAACAAAACTAACTATTATATATTTTCTTTTACTTAAAAAAATATTTATAAAAATATAATATAATTTTAAAATCTCCCCAAATACTTGAGCTAACCATAATAGAGAATGGAACAATGAATCATGATAATAAGATTATCATTATAACGTAACCCAATGAAAAATATAATAAGCAAACTACTTTGTTTAACAATCACATGTAATATATATAATATTTAGGTTTCTATTATATTTAAATAGAAGATAACACTTATTATTAAACTAGTTCGGCTATCTATTTTGTTTAACAATAATATATAATATCTGTGTTTCTGTTATATTTAAATGTTAATAAGTTTGAGACATTTATATAAATAAAAAATAAATGTGACAAATAAAATTAGCAAAAATTAATAATATTTATTAAACTAGTTTAACTATATATGCATGATTGATGAATGTTATTAAGTGTAATCTAGTCATACAAATAATAAAAAAACGTGACAATAAAGTTGATAAAAATTCAAATTTTAAGATGAGAGGTGAGTTATATGAGTATAATTTTTTTAATATTAATCACAAATTCTCATCTATTAAAAAGAATAAAAATTATATTTATTAAATTTAATTTAGGAATTTTTTGAAAAATAATTTATTAAGTTTATTGATGTTTATACATGTTTTTTATTTTGTTATATATTAATATATTTATAAATTTAATTTTTTTATAATTTTAGCTTAGATTTATCTTAATTTTGGATTTATCAAGTATAAATATGGATCAAATTTCTTTTCATTCTAAAATAGCTTTGCATTTCAAGAGATTTGATTCCTCTCAATGGTTGGTAGATCTAGAGTTAAGATGGATCTAGGCTACTTTTTTTTGGTTTGTCAAGTGGTCTGAGTTCATCATAAATTACATCAGGCTTGACCTGTGACTTGAGAAACCACGACTCAGGGGCATCTAAGCCTATCAAAATCACCTAGGGATCACACTCGGCCTAGGCCACACCAACCCTTAACATGACTGGATTTTTTCCCACAGTGTTTCGAACTCGTGACCTTCACATCACATAGTAACTTAACAGTACACCCCATGGATTGATCTAGGTTGGTTTAATTAGTAAAATTGCTAATTATTTATTTTATTTTAATTTTTCTTAAATGTAAGTCAAAATGTTTTAATTAGTAATTATAGTTATAATTATAATTATTATTTTTGTGTAATTTAACGAAGTCAAAATGTTTACATAATATAATAACACAAGACAATGTCTCTTCCATATTGAGTTGGAGAGCACCTTGCTAAATAAATTTATTTTTTATTATTTAAATATTATATTTTTATTAAAAATAATATAATGTTTTATTTAGTGTCTTCTTTTTGGAGTTATAATGTAAATTAAATGTGAGTACAAGGTTCCATGTTCAAATCCCGGGTTGTTTATCTATGCCTATGTGATGACGATAGTGTAATTCGCCTAGGAATTATAGTGATATTGGTCGGAATTGATCACATGTCATGCGAGTAAAAGACCGACCCAATTACACAATCCTCTTAACACACACATATACACATATATATGGAAAATCTATCATAACTCGATTGTCAAACCAACAATGGGGACAACCATCATTGACTGCTATTTGCGAATGCAGACTAACTCATCAGTGTTATTCACGGAAAATCATGTCACCTAGAATTACCCCCTAATAGTCCATAAGGAGGCGGGATTTCACTCTTGCACAATGCCAATGAATCTTGGGTCGTTAACCTGTCTCCTTACATCTGAGAAAAATGAACTCTTTATATATATATATATATATATATATATATATATATATATATATATATATATATATATATATATATATATATATATATATATATATATATATATATATATTCATTTTATTTTATTTTATTTTATTTATATAAAAATATTGTATTCCTTTCTTTCTTTCTTCTTTTTGAAAATTTCAATTTTTTTAGCTGTGGTGAATCGGTAACTTGGGTATTTTTGAAGGATTCAAATAGTTTCATATATATAATATTGTTGGCGACTATTCTAGTTTGAAAATACATATGTATAAAATGTAGACGAATATTCAATAAGAAACATGTAATTTACTATTAAAATGGGTAAATTTTTTCGAAATATAATCCATTTAATCATACGTGTGTGTGTAAAAAAGAGGTGAATTTTTAACCAAATTGGCGAATAATGTCCAAAAATAGCTCATTTCCTAAATTTTACCCCTAATGTGGGTAAGATCTAGGATCAAACCTCGTGGTTATCACTATAACACCAAGAGTATATCCAACAACTCCCAAGACATATATACTATAAATTTATAACTTAATAAAAATTGAAACTCCACAAATTAAAAAAATCTTACTCTTTAAACCTTACCATAATGAGCCAAAAATACCCCCATAAAATTTAAAACTAAATGAAAAATATAAAAAAGAATGTAAAACTTGTACAATAAGTCTACATATAAAGTAGTCATATATCCGTGTATATGTATTTCTGTTTATTCTAAAATTGGTTGACAATAAGAGTATAGTAATATGCTATAGTATTTTTCTTTTCAAAAATTTGATGATCACAAAAATGTGGTTTATTTGTTAATGAGATTTTGATTTATTTGTTAAATACAAATTTTATAAAAAAGATATAATTTATAATTAAAATTAAAATATTAAAATTTTTAAAATTCTTAATTATAAAGTGATTTTTATTATATATGATATATAATTTATAAATTAAAATTTTCATGATAATGTTAATATCTTTAATTAATAAAGGTTTTAATAAAATTTTCAAAAATATAAGAGGATAATAAATGCATTGTATATTATTTTATATAAGAGTTTGTAAAATATTATATTATAAAATTGTAATTTTAAATATTTAATATTTTTAAATAGTTTTTAAATTAATAATAATATTTCATTATTTTTTAATAATTAGGTTATAATAAATTATTAAAAATCCATAACATATCAACTCAATATTATATCAAAATCTTACTTACTGGAACCATGGATCTTATTATTATTATTATTATTATTTCAATAATATATTTTGTTAGTAAATGCATTGTAGGTTATTTTATATAAGATTGCGTATAATATTATTTTATAAAATAGTAAGGTGGGTTTGATTATGGGGAAAACTCCGCACTTAAGAGCGCTTCAGTCAAAGGCGATCTGGGATGGGTGACTTTCTAGGGAGTCCTGGTCACCGGGTAACGCTATGTGATTCATTTCGCTAGTTTCAATCTCACTTCTTCATCCTTGTGAGCATCACCCGATGCAATGGGTGTTAAGTGGACTATTCAAAAATCATGAGAAATTAGTCAGTTACCACTAACTCTCATGGAAATGGTCATAGAGTTTGTCGGAATGCTCAAGAGTAATCCTACGAATGCCCCTCTCTCCACCTCGGATCTGCTGATAACCCCCTTGAGGCCCTACCTACACTAAACATGGTGTCCCCGAATGCTCAAAAATGTCCTCGTCGATCCTAAGTGAGTTGTGTCCAATGATACACCTATTGTCCTTGTCCATAAGTCTCCCTAGAGGCAACGCTCCAAGAGCCCACTGCAATACATCATGTGTCACTACATACCACCAAGTATCACCGCACTTCTCGACATGCCACTATACGCCATAACTCGTCCCTATACACCATTGGATACCCCCGGCTATGACTATACCATCCTATACCATCCTATGTCTTGCATGTGTCACTGCATCTGTCACTCCCCGCATGTCCTCAATGAGATGTGAGTCACTCCTCCTATCCCACAATGTAAACTGACATGTTGTGATATACCACCATGCATCTCCATGCTCCTATGCAGGCCACTGCTCCTCGCTTCATAGCCCTACACACCACTATGTGTTATAGCCTAGAATTGGGTATGTATGCATTAGGCCACATCCCTCTGTATAACATTGGACGTTATGACCTGTCTCAGTTTAGTCGTGTGTACCACTGCCTACTGTCATATCACCCTGTAACATATGGTATTCTGCATGTTCCAAAGTGTTTTCCACTATGCTAGTGACCCCACCATGACACATGTCATGTCCCCTCATCCATCCTGGTAGACCTGAGCACCCTAACTCCACTCCTGTTAGAGGGGATAGCTCTACTATGTCGATCCTCTGTGACCCCTAAGTCCTAAACCTCAATGGGAGAACATCATCTCCATACAATATTTAGTCTAGTGGCCTACCCATGACACCTCCTCTAACCAGCTCCTGTCAGAGAATGCTAACCATATTGTGCCCCCATGCGCAACCAACATACCAAAACAACCAATGGAGTCTTCTCACAAACCACATGGCCACTAATGTCGATTGGAACTCAACTAATGAATGCATGCACTCAGGAACTCGGTTGACTACCTCATCAATACCATAGCCATCTCGCATGTCTAATATCGGATAGGAAGCCTCGCTTGGATCCTAATGCCAACCTGAGCCTCCAGTACCCTCGATCTCTGAGAACTCCCACTAAGCTTCACTTTGGACTACAACCATCTCCATGAGTCTAGCCAACCCCACCTGGTACCAACTCAAAATCTCTCGCCATCCAACCCCAAGAGAGGGATCGAATGCACATAGAACAAGCCCTCCATCCTGCGAGTGTTTCACCCTACACAGCTCATGTCATCTCAACTCACCATCCTAGTCAACACATAAAATTTGTCAGGGACTCATTGCATCTCTCTCTCCATGGTGCAAAGGTAGTCTAGCAATGTTGCAAGCCCCATATATATAATCCCATAGAGTGATACTATCTAGAAGTATTGTAACTTTTTTGATGGTTTGTGCATCTATCTGCTCTAAGTCAGTGGTTGGCCCCAGAGAATACTACTCGTCCTCCTCCACCCTGGGCTCAACATGAATAAGAGACTGCCCCTTCGTGACTAGGTCACGCCCTTTTATGTGCTCTCTGTTTTGTTGAAGGTGATTTTCACCCTGCAACTCTGTTATATATTTAGGTGCCTCTGTACCTATCGACTCCTCATTAAGGGTGGTGATGTCTCTCGGCACCTCATCATCATGTCGTGCACTTTTATCGCCTGAAAACTTGGTCACGAACCCAGATACCTCATTACTGGATACCTCAACAATGGATGGAATCTCATCAACGGGTGTATGCTCAATTGTATCTTTGCTAACCATGGCCCCTTCAACTACTATTTCATCTTTTTCCTTAATCCACCTCATCATTCTTGCATAATTCCAGTGAATTTCCACTATAATACTAGTGTATCCCCTTATTTTTATTGTTAGTGTAGCCCACTTATTATTATTTTTGTTCCCATGTAGTCCCCATATTGTTATTATTGTGCCCCATAGAAGCCCACTATTGTTATTGTTGTGTCCTTACATTGTTATTGTTATGTCGGCTATGATTATATTGTGACCCCTTGGACTCCCATATATAGAAATGAGGTTTTTTCATTTGTATCATCCAAGAATTGTTCATTTATGTTATGTAAAGGAGATTTCCCCCAAGAAGAGGCAGATTTATAAGTCGTTGATCTATCTTTTCTTCTATTTTGTGAGCTGGTTTCATAACATTTAGTATTAGAGATTTGGATTCTAGGGTTTCGCTGCTACAAACAGGCCATCTTGGAATTTTCGCTATAACTTTTTTCTATCAAGGTTCAGAAGCTAAAAAAAAAACCATTTGAGTTGAAAGCATGAGGAACTTCTTGTAAAAATTTCAGATTATTTTTTGATATATTTTCGGAGATATGATCTGAGGAAGTTAGGGTTGTGCAGGTTCCAGAATTTAATCTCAAACAAGTGGCCGAGGGAAAATTGTCATAACTTTCATTTCAGACATCGGATGGGAATTTTGTAAAAAGTGACAAACAATGCATAGAATTTAGTTTATTTTATATAGCTTTCATAGCCGAAGGTAAAAACAGTGACACGTGGCATGTTGTACAAGTTCACTTTGCTGAACCAACCCATAACTAGGACATTATGGGAGATTGGGCATAACTTTCACTTGAAGAATCCAAATTAGGTCTGACCTGTGGCATTGGAAAGAAGACTCAGAGGGATACTACAGGACTAAAGATCAAATCTTAGGGATCCTAAATTACAGAGATACATCAATTTCAATATCGATCTCCTTAAAAGCAATAAAATGGTGTGTATTTAGTTTTTTAAATCGCACAAGTCTTGTTTGAAAAATTAGTTTGAAGTTATTCCAAGGGCATATTGAAGCATAGATATTAGTATTGGGTTCTAAAATTCCCCCCTAAAAATAATTCCACACCCATTAAGCCCTCAGAATGCTCTACTGTGACTCATGAAGAGGAAGAAGTGCAACATGATATTTCAAAATTACGAGACCATGTGCAACACATTTCGCTCTCACAAAGAGTAAAAACAAATGAAATGGACACTAAGATGGATAGTTTGAAAAAAGACATGGATGGATTGAAGAAAGGCGTGGAAGCTAACATGGATGGTTTGAAGAATGACGTTGAAGCTAAGATCGATGGTATAGAAGAAAAATTTAAAGCACACATGGAAAGTTTGAAGGAAGGTTTGACAAAGTTGCTACAATAAATTATTCCTAATGGCAAAACGGTAGTAGTTGAAACTTATGATGAGAACAAAAGAAATTTTAATCATGATTTCATATAATCTAATGTTGGATTAACACCCACCATATTCCAAAGATCGATATGAGGAAGTTTGATGGAAGGGATCCGGTAACATGGATACTACAGATGGAAAAATATTTTGATCTTTGTAATGTGAAAAACACAGAAAACGTACACATTGCAACTTTATATTTAGAACAAAATACATTTGTATGGTATAAATGGCTTTGCTAACGTAAAAAAAAATCACTTGGTCAATTTTTACAGAAGAAATGATAGCACGTTATGAGGGTACAAAGAGAAACACCTTCTTTAGCCAATTGATAAATCTCAAACAAAAGGGTTCAATGGTGGAGCACATTGAGGACTTGCGAAAATTGAATATAAGGGTAACTGATATTCTAGAGGAACACAGGATTTATGTCTTCATAGATACTTTAAAGGATAACATCCAACATGAGGTTCACCTTTGGGAACCTAGTTCATTAGAGAAGAAATAGGTTGAAATAAAAATTATGGCAACAAGGAATCCTACCACTCACAAATGTAAAGATGGAAGTATTGCTACTCCTAGACTTCCACAACCCACAAAGTTGACACCGCGACAATTGGAATAAAAAAAAGCAAAAGGGCTTTGCTACAGTTGTGATAGAAAATACACTGAAGGTTATAAGTGTGCTGAGAATAAATTATTTTCCATATATTTTGAAGAGGAGGAAAAAAATGAACAAGAAACTTCAAAAGAAGAGGATATACACCGGGAACCAATGCTAGAGGAAGAAGAAATGAATCCGGCCATATCTTGTAGTGCATTGGCAGTAATTACTACTCCTCAAACTCTCAAGATAGAAGGACATATCAAGAAGAAAAATGTAATAGTGTTGTTTCATTCAGGTAGTACCCATAATTTTATTCATTATAAGGTAGCCAAGGAATTGAATTTATTCCTATACCCAGCACTAGAGTGTCAAGTGATGGTTGCAAATGGAAGAACGATAAATTTCTCTGGAAAGTGCCATAATATCAAACTTACCATGGGGGAATATGTATTGAATATTCCAATGCTCTCCATCCCAATGGGTGGTGTTGATGTTGTACTAGGAGTACAATGGCTACAATCTTTGGGGAGGGTAGCTTTTAATTTTCAAGAACTTTTCTTGAATTTTTTTTCGAAAGGAAAGGAAGTTGAATTACGGGGTATTGCAGGGAAGCTAGGATATATAATAAAATATAATTTCATGAAAAATCTTCTGAAGAAAGAGCAACGAGACGTAATTGCACAATTATGCTCACTACAGGTTAAAACATCAAAATCATCTATTTCTCCATATCTCCAAAAGGTCTTGGAAAATCACATTCCAAGGTATTTGAGACTCCCAAAGGACTCCCACCTATTCGTGATCATGATCATGCTACTTATTTGATTCCAGGAAGTGTTCCTCCAAACATCACACCTTACAGATATCCTTATGCTCAAAATAGTGAGATTGAACGTATGGTTGCATAAATGCTAGAGGCTGGTATAATTCAACCTAGTCAAATTTCTTTCTCTACTCCAGTAGTATTGGTGCACAAGAAGGATGGATCATGGCGTATGTGTCCAGATGATAGGGATATCAACAAGCCCACTATTAAATATAAATTTCCCATCCCCATCATTGATGAATTATTAGATGAATTGCATGGAGCAATTTACTTCACCAAGCTGGATTTTCGTTCTAGATATCATCAAATTAGAATGAAGACTTAAGACATTCTGAAAACAACATTCATAACTCATGAGGGTCATTACGAATTTTTGGTCATGCATTTTCGCCTTACTAATGCACCTTCCACATTTCAAGGTTTGATGAATTCCATTTTCAAACCCTTCCTTAGAAAATTTGTGTTAATATTTTTTGATGATATACGAATCTACAACAAGTCTTGGAAGTATCATGTTCAACATGTTGACATGATGCTCAAACTATTGGAGGAGAAACAATTATATGCAAAAACCTCCAAATGTTTCTTTGGAGTACAGGAGGTGGAATATTTGGGTCATATTGTATCTCATGAGGGTGTTAAGGTTGACCCTAACAAAATTAAATCCATTAAGGAATGGAAAATTCTTATAGCCATAAAGAATCTTCGTGGATTTATGGGGTTAACAGGGTATTATTGCAATTTGGTTAAGAATTATGGGAAAATATCGGCACCTTTAACATCTTTACTGAAGAAAGATGCATTTTCTTGGACTCCATAAGCAACTAAGGCCTTTGAAAATCTTAAAGAGGCAATGTGCCAATCATCGGTCTTAGCTACACCAGACTTCACAAAAACCTTTATTGTGGAATGCGATGGCTCATGAAATGGAATTGGTGTAGTTTTAATGCAAGAAGGAAGACCCATTGATTTTGAAAGTCGTGCAATCAAAGGAAAGTATTTACTGAAACCTATTTATGAGAAGGAAATGTTGGAAATACTACATGCACTAAAGCGATGGCGACCTTACCTAATGGGAAGACACTTCAAGGTTAAAACAGATCATGGTAGTCTTAAATGTTTTTTGGAACAAAGATTATCTTCAGAAGAGAAGAAAAAATGGGCCACAAAGATGTTGGGTTATTACTTTGAAATCATCTACAAAAAAGGGAAGCAAAATGTTGTTTTAGATGCACTCTCAAGAAAGGGTGAGGATGTGGAAGCATTGCTTTGTGCCATTTCTATTATCCAACCTGAGTGGATAACCGAAGCAAGGGATGAATGGAATAATGATGAAGAGTTTTGGACACTCATTCAAAAGTTACAGCAGGGTCCAGATACATCTGAAACATTTAGCTGGAAAAATGATTCATTATGGTACAAAGATTTCTTATATATTTGTAAGAATTCCCAACTCAAACAAAAGATTCTTTTAAGATTGCACACCTCTCCCTTAGGAGGGAACTCAAGATTTTAAAAAACTTACCACAGGGTCAAGAAGGAATTATTTGGGATGGCCTTAAATTTGATATTCAAAAGTTTGTGGCAGAATGTTTGGTTTTCCAACAAAATAAAGTTGAGACAATTAAGACCTCGGGTCTATTACAACCCTTATCCATTCCAAATCAACGTTGGGAGGAGGTTTGAATGGATTTTATCATAGGTTTACCCAAGTCCGAAGGAAATACTATCATCATGGTGGTAGTTTATATAATTACCCAGTATGCACACTTTTGTGCAGTATCTCATCCATCTAAATCTGGGACAATTGCTACTGCATTTATGGAAACAATTCAAAAGCTACATGGAAACCCAAATAATTGTAAGCGACAGAGATCCCATTTTTACAGGAATTATTTGGATGGAATTATTTTCTTGTTTGGGTACTCATTTAGCTCATAGCTCATCATATCATCCTCAATATGATGGGAAAACTGAGATAGTGAAAGAATGTTTGGAAGGATATCTTTGTTGCTTTGTATCTGATAAACAGACACAATAGTTCAAGTGGTTATGGCTGAATGGTGGTATAACATTTTGTTCCATGTTGCAGCAAAAATGACCCCTTTTATGGCACTTTATGGATATAATTCACCCTCCATCACATCATCTTTAAGAGAAAATTCTAAGGTTAAAGTAATGGAAGATCACATCGAGCATCAACAACAAGTTCTCCAACTCTTAAAGGATAACCTCACCTTGGCGCAGAATCAAATGAAACAACGGACAGAACAACATCGTAGCGAAAGAAGTTTTGATGTAGGCAACTGGGTATTTTACTACTGCAACCATACAAACAAATGTCCCTCAAGCAAGCTAAGAAGGATAATAAATTATCACCAAAGTATTATGGTCCTTACAAAGTGTTGCAAAATATTCCTTACAAAGTGTTGCAAAATATTGGTACTATGGCATACAAATTGGAGCTTCCTACATCTTCCCAAGTGCACCCAGTTTTCCATGTTTCATGCTTAAAGAAGGTTATAGGTGACAAGCTCCCTGTTCAAACAATATTGCCAAAACTTGACGAAGAAGGAAAAGTCATACTGTAACCTGAAGCAATCACAGAAACAAGAACTCGACAACTATGAAATCAATCAATTTCAGAGTATCTCATAAAGTTGAAGAACTTACCCGCTGAAGATTCGACCTAGGAGGATGATAATTTTATACATAAGCATCCAAAACTACTCAAGCATTGAGGAAAACATTTTTTTGAAGGAGAGGGGCATGCTAGGTCCTTATAATACTAGTGTATCCCTTTATTGTTATTGTTAGTGTAGCCCCCTTATTGTTATTGTTGTGCCCATGTAGTCCCCATATTGTTATTTTTGTGCCCCATAGAAGCCCACTATTGTTATTTTTGTGCCCTTACATTGTTATTGTTATGTCGGCTAGGATTATATTGTGACCCCTTGGACTCCTATGTGTAGAAAGGAGGTTTTTTCATTTGTATCATTCAATAATTCTTCATTTATGTAATGTAAATGAGGTTGCCCCTCGAAGAGGAATATTTCTAAGTCATTGATCTATCTTTTCTTCTATTTTGTGAGTTGGCTTCATAACAGTCTCTTAGTTCATAGAACTCCCAAAAAGAGAGAGACACGTGAATGTCATGTCCTAATGACTGGTATGCCCTCCAATTCGCTACTAATAACTCCCCATTAGTTGCAATAATGTCTTTCCATCTTGATGCATTATCCACAATTTTGGGCATAGTGAATTTGTTGTATAATTTAGAATGGTCATAATTCCCAATTGTTGTATGAATCAGTTGCTTCCCCAAATCAATCATCATTTGTTGCATCCTAATTACCTCATTCAAGGTTATTTCCATGTTGTTTGATTTTAACCTTTCTTTGGATCCCATGATTTCTTAGTTTTATTTTGGTATTGTCATAGAATGAAGGGTTTCCCACAAGCTGAGACAAGATTATCACTCTGATACCACTTTAATGTTCCAAAATACGAGAAAAAGTGATATGCAAGCAAATAACAAAATTTCACCACAAATTTTTTTAAACAATTCGGTAAACACCAAGAACAATCAGAAATATTGAAGCAACTGAGCCATTTTATTATAGAATGGAGCAAGAGTACAAATATATGGAAGAAATGCACACGGGCTTGCCTTTTTGGCAAGTGGGGCAAAGCCCGAGTGAAACAATGATAACCCAGAAACTGTCTAACTGTTGCTTTGCGCTGTCCCAATAGTTCTGCATTTTCTGCTGCAAACAAATGGATGAAAACCCCACCTCCAGTGCTCATAAAATTTTGCAAAATTATTTCTAGGCTCCACAAGCCAACCCCACCGAAACCCAGAAATGGTTTGGCCTGATCTTGACCTTCCAAAATCTACCCCCAAAATCCCTACGCTCTCTGGTAACTGTTGAAGCAGGCAGTCTACACAAACACCAACAAAATCCTCCACAAAAAATCCTTTAATGCAGCAATCAACTCCACCAATACTTCCTTTATTTATCCTGATAAACAATAACCCCAATGGGGGAGACTCTATCTCCCTCGTGTGCCCAATTTCTCTCCTCTGCGTTGGCCCCAAAGACTGCAAAATCACTCTCGAATATTGCTTCCACTTCCAGCACTCAAAATCTCCCAATAGCCAACAAATATATTGATCCTTCTTCTCCAAACTTCTCCCAATAATAGTCCTCTGGAATAATGTTGTAAGATCCACTACTACGTCCTCTAGAAATATGCACTGCTGGGGAAAATTGAATACAAATGCTGGAAATCTCTCTATGAAACTCCTTCGGATGATAATGGATGAACCTCTCAAGGGTGGCACCTAAAGTCCCCCAAAGAAAGGGTGATTTCTTCGCTTGGAAAACTCTTACTAAACAACAAGTGACCCGACTAAACAACTCGAGCAACAAAATCAAAATCGATAAGACAAGAATTCCAAATGAATTGTGTTGCCTTCCTTTTATAACTTTCGTGGAGCCTTTCTTCCCGCATTTTCTTCCTTCATGGGTCTCTCACCAAGCCTTTGATTTCCCTCTCATGAATTTTTAATTATTGGCTTAGGGGGTGTGTATTTCTTATGTGGGTGGTCCCCACATATCATTAACAAAACAAAACAAAACAAAATAAAATTAACTTGCCTCTAACTCCTAGGTCTTCTAGCGAAAATCAAATGGGCCCCGTATTCACCAAAATTGGGCCCCAAAATGTAGAAATAAATCGTGTTCCAAAATAATTTAGGAAGGGACATTACATCTGACTCTCTATATTTAAGTTATCTTTTATGTTAGCTATGGGGGGTAGTCCCTAAAGAAAAACTAAGTTAAAGATGTGAGGTTCTAGGAGAGTGTTATAATGAAATGGATTACTCTTAAGGATTTATAAGGATTTATAGACAAATATGGTGTGAGCAATGTGAAATAACAATGACAACCATCAACATGATAAAATCATAAAAACCAGTGCCTTATAAAGAATTTTCTCAACAAATAAAAGATATATTTGCTCAAAGTAAAATTAAATACTTCCAAAAGAGAAAGCAAAGTAACCATTAAATGTAAAATAAAATATTTTTAGCACAAGATATTGCAAGATACAAAATTGTTTTTGAGATAAACAAATTTATGAATCAAAACATGTGAAACCATCTTGCCAAAATTCAAACAATTCGTAATCTACTTTGGAAAATCTAAAAGGAAAATGCTAAATGCTAAACCAAGATGTGAATATGGAATTAGACTTGTAGCATGAAATGAAAGCACTTGTTTCAAAATTGAAAGAATTATAGATTTTCAAATGTCTTTTGTAATAGATTTTAGATATGAAAACTCAAACTATCAAAAATGCAAGTAAAGTAAATGTGATGGAATAGTGTTCTTGGTTAATTCTATTAGTTACCTCTAAAACAAGATTGCAATTAAACTCTTCAATCCTCAGACCTCACCTCGCCCAAGGATTTGGGTCTCACAATGAGGAGTCCATAGAGGAGTAGAGGATCCCTAAAATGTATATTCAACCAACTTAAGTTGGAGGTAAATTTTAGTGAGGCTTGGGGCCTTTTTATGCTAATATGCCTAAATGAGATGCAATTTGTGTTAATTTCTCAATTAAATACTAAATGCAATGTTTCAAAGTAGGAGGAATAAGATAGTGTTCATTGCAATAATGATTTAAACTCGAAAAACTAAAGTGGAAATGAGCTCACATGTGTTGCATTAATTGATGGAAAGTACACCAGCTAAATGAAATAAATTGCTTAAGATACAATTATTTCAAGTGAAATATAATGCTCCAATAGTTACCAAAACATATAGCATAAATTGACCAAATAATGAAGCATATGTCCAAATAGTTATGAAACATTAAAAATTTCCAACAAAATAAAGTGTTTACACATAAACTAATTTATTTCTCTATTTTATTTAATTCTAGCCTAATTAATTGCCACATTTTCCACTAAACTTGGGAAATGTGGGTTTTGGGGTCGTATACACATTTTTGACCCCTCAAAGTGTGTCATAATAGAAAGTTGACGGTGAGAGGTGCAAATTTCATTACTCATGTCCCATACAACTTCTCTAGACATCACTTAGTAAATTACATATACATTTTTTTATTGCAAATTTTGACTTGTGTGAAATCTAAAAAATTAAAAAATGACTACCTAGACCTACCAAATTCCACGAATATTTTTGTGTGATCTAGTATGGTAAGATACATCGACTCTAGACACTAGAACTCTCCCAAGGCCTCACCATCAATCCGTACTCTGACTTTGAGGTAAATTTGGAGGAAAAAAATCGATTAATTATTAAGTCATGGTAGGGGGATGATAATTAACCAAGAGAGAAAAACCTCCCAAAGTAATACTCACTTGTTTGCAAGGTTCCAAAATACATGGGCTTGTTACAGACTCAAAACTCATCATTACTAGCATCATTTATTACAATTCCCAGTAGGGTGTGGAATATGGGTACAAGAGAAAATGATGAGAAGTAGAAGTAGAGTTTAAAAACTCTAGTAATATGATGATATCTAATGGTACAAGTGTCGTTTGGTTCATCTTTGAGCATGGAGTCTTCAAAGTGTCACTGGAGTAAAAGACCCATCCTGCTCTTGCCTCCCTAAAACTTGTAATTTTATTAGTGCAAATAAAATTGTGTATTGTATGTGCAAAACTCACGCAAAAGACATAATTGCCCATAAGACCAAATATAACGTACATCTCTCGAAGTGATTGAGAGACAAACCATATCAATAACAACAACTAAATATTTGAATATAAAATCCTTATACCCCATTTACTTTACATTTTCACATAATTACCAAATAAACTTAAAAAACAAAACTAAATATTATATATTTTCTTTTACTTAAAAAAATATTTATAAAAATATAACATAATTTTAAAATCTTCCCAAAAACTTGAACTAACTTATAATATAATTTTAAAATCTTCCCAAAAACTTGAACTAGCCCTAATAGATAATCTTAACATGAATCATGATAATAAGATTTCCTCTTTGAAAATGAATATGAACTTATAACTTTCGTTATCATTTTAAAGTAACCCAATGAAAAATATAATCTTAACCTGAATCATGATAATAAGATTTCCTCTTTGAAAATGAATATGAACTTACAACTTTCGTTATCATTTTAAAGTAACCCAATGAAAAATATAATAAGCACATGTTTAACAATCACATGTAATATATATAATATTTGGGTTTCTATTATATTTAATAGAAGATGAAACTAGTTCGACTATCTATTTTGTTTAACAATGAGATATAATATTTGGGTTTCTATTATATTTAAATAGAAAATAATATTGTTTAACAATTAGATATAATATTTGTGTTTCATAGAAAATAATATTTATTAAACTAGTTCATTTATATTAATGGTTGAAAAATGTTAATAAGTTTTGGACACTCGTACAAATAAAAAAATTTGGCTATTTGGTTTATTAAATTAGTTTAATTATATATAAATGGTTGATGAATGTTAATAAGTTTAAATAAAAAATAATACTTATTAAACTAGTTCAATTGTATATAAATGGTTAAAGAATGTTAATAAGTTTAAGACACTCGTACAAATAAAATAGTTTGGCTATTTATTTGGTTTATAAAATTAGTTTAATTATATATAAATGGTTGATGAATCTTAATAAGTTTAAGATATTTATATAAATAAAAAATAATGTAATAATAAAATTAGCAATAATTAAAATAATATTTATTAAACTAGTTTAACTATATA
The DNA here is from genome assembly GCA_034641835.2 of Pinus albicaulis. NCBI lineage: Eukaryota > Viridiplantae > Streptophyta > Pinopsida > Pinales > Pinaceae > Pinus > Pinus albicaulis. The sequence continues at coordinate 1,199,267,600 of CM076574.1, forward strand.
TAAATGATGGATGAAAGTTACTAAGTGTAAGATATTTATACAAATAAAAAAATAAACATGACAATAAAGTTGACAAAAATTCAAACTTCAAGATAGGAAGTGAGTTATATGATTATAAAACTTTTTAATAATAATTACAATTTCTCATTTGTAATTAATAATTACAATTTCTCATTTAATTTAAGAATTTTTTGAAAAATAATTTATTAAGTTTATTAATTCATTTATGTTTATAAATTTTTTTTATTTTGTTATATATCAATATATTTATAAATTTATTTTTTATAATATTAGCTTAGATTTATCTTAATTCTAAATCTACTAAGCACAAATAGGGATCGAATCTCTTTTCATTTTAAAAGAGGTTTGCACCTCAAGAGATTTGATCCTTCATTGGTCGGTAGATACGGAGTTAAGATGGATCTAGGCTACTTGTTTTTTTGGTTTGTTAAGTGGTCTGAGTTCATCATCATAGATTACATCAGGCTTGACCTGTGGCTTGAGAAACCACGACCTAGGGGCATCTAAGTCTGTCAAAATCACCCAGGGATCGCACCTGGCCTAGGCCACACCAACCCTTAACATGATTGGATTTTTGCCCACAGTGTTTCTAACTGGTGACCTTCACATCACATAGTGACTTAATAGTACATTCCATCACCATCTATTCTACACCCCATGGATCGATCTAGGTTGGTTTAATTAGTAGTTAAAATTAAAATTTTGTATTTTATTTTAATTTTTTTAAATGTAAGTCAAAATGTTTTAATTAGTAATTATAGTTATAAATATAATTATTATTTTTGTGTAATTTAATGAATTCAAAATGTTTACATAACATAATAACACAAGACAACATCTCTTCCATATTGGGTTGGAGAACAACTTGTTAAATAAATTTATTTTTATTATTATTTAAATATTATATTTTTGTTAAAAATAATATAATGTTTTATTTAGTCTCGTTTTTTGGGAGTTTACTCGTCTATGAAAATGTAAAGTAAATGTGAGTACAAGTTTCCATGTTCAAATTCAGGTTGCTTATTTATGTCTTTGTGATGACCATAATGCAATTCCCCTATGAATTATAGTGATAATGGTTGGAATTTACACTATGTCATGCCAGTAAAAGACTAACCCAATTAGTCATTCCTCTAAACACACACAAATACACATATATATGGAAAAAATATCATAACTCAGTTGTCAAACCAACAATAGGGACAAATGGGACATCCATCATTGACTGTTATTTGCGAATGCAGACTAACTCATCAATTTTATTCAAGGAAAATCATGTCACCTAGAATTACCCCCTAGTGGTCTGTAAGGGGGCTCTTGCCAAATGCCTATGAATCTTGGGTTAATTTCACTCTTGCCAAATACCTATGAATCTTGGGTAGTTAACCTGTTTCCTTACATCTCAGAAAAATCAACTCTTTATATATATATATATATATATATATATATATATGAGAGATTATGATTTTATATTTATTCATTTTATTTTATTGATATAAAAATATTATATTTTTTTCTTTCTTTCTTTATTTTTGAAAATTTCAATTTTTTTAGCCTTGGTAACTTGGGTATTTTTTAAAGATTTAAATATTTTCCTATATATAATATTGTTAGCCACTATTCTGGTTTGAAAATATATATGTATAAAATGTAGATGAATAACATGTAATTTACTATTAAAATTAGTAAAAATTTTGTAAATATAATCCATTTAATCATATATGTGTGTGTAAAAAATAGGTGAATTTCAAAAAATAGCTCATTTCCTAAATTTTGCCTTTAATATAGGTAAGACCTAGAATCAAATCTAGTGGTTGTCACTATAACACCAAGAGTATATCCAACAACCCCCAAGCCATATATACCTGAAACTTATGACTTAACAAAAGTTGAAACTCCATAAATAAAAAACAAAACAAACAAACAAACAAAAAAACAAAAACAAACAAATAAAAAACAAAACCAAAAAACAAACTTACTTTCTAAACTGTATCATAACTAAGAAAATCAAAAATTTATATATAATGAATGTATATATTAAGTACAAACCTATACCTTTTCTGTTTGCATTTGGTTTATTCCAATAAGAGTGTAAAACTTGTACTTAATAAGTCTACATATGAATTATCCATGTATATGTATTTCTGTTTATTCTAAAATTGGTTGAAAATAAGAGTATAGTAATATGTTATAGTATTTTGTTTTCAAAAAAATGATGATAACAAAAATGTAGTTTATTTGTTAATGAGATTTTGATTTATTTGTTAATTAAAAATTTTATATTTTTCTAAAATTAAAATTAAAATTAAAATATTAAATTTTTTTAAATATTTTTATAAATTTTATTTCAAATTCTTAATTATAAAGTGATTTTTTTATGGTTGAAAATAAGAGTATAGTAATATGTTATAGTATTTTGTTTTTAAAAAAATGATGATAACAAAAATGTAGTTTATTTGTTAATTAAAAAATTTATATTTTTTTAAAATTATAATTAAAATTAAAATATTAATTTTTTTTAAATATTTTTATAAATTTTATTTCAAATTCTTAATTATAAAATGATTTTTTATTATATATTATTTATATACTTTATAAATTAAATTTCTCATAGGTTTTGATGATAATGTTAATATTTTTAATTAATAAAATATTCAAAAATACAAGAGGATGATAAATGCATCGTATATTATTTTATATAAGATTGTGTATAATATTATATTATAAAATAGTAATTATAAATATTTAATATTTTTGAATAGCTTTTAAATTAATAATAATATTTTATTATTTTTTAATAATTAAGTTATAATAAATTATTAAAAATTTAATATTATATCAAAATTCTACTTACATATTTATAGGAACCATAGATCTTTTTATTATTATTAATTTTTTCAACAATATATTTTTTATTATTATAGGAACTGTACATTTTATTATTATTATTAATTTTTTTAACTATATAATTTGATAGTTGTAACATACACCAATAGCTTCACATGGAAATGTAAGGAGTTAATTTCTTTTTATACAAGTTACTCACAAGTAACTATCCAAATTCAATATTAAATATTACTTACTCATCATTAGATAGAAGATTCACTAGTTCATAGTGAAACCTTAGTATAAGCATAGTAAGTTGCTTAACCATTAACAACCTCTATTATAGTACATTAACATAAAACTGCATGAGATACCTTGCATTCATTTCATTATTCATGTAGTCATCACATACTTGACATCATGAACATCACAACAAGAAAGGAATCAACATCATCAACTTGACACAATAATCAATCACATCATTGAACACCAATATACCCTGGAAACCCCCTAGGGTGAAAACCAGCAAAAGTTTAATTTTATTATTAAATGTTCGTGAGGGTGTTCAGCCCTCACTCAATGGCTTATAAGGGAGACCATCCCTTAACCATCGTTATAAATCTTACAAGGAAATATACAAATATCTAGCTTAAAGCCATTACAATAAATATGATAGCATTTACCCACTAATCTTCATATCTTCATATTTTGGTGGCATGGATGTACCTACAACGTACCAACGCACAATGGACCATCCTCCAGCTCACACTCAAGTGCATGAACCACTACACCCATCTGCATGAACCATTAATCATTTACCTGCCATCATTAAGCATATAATATTTCATTTTCATAAGTCATCATCGCTTCCTGTTATTGATGTCATCAACAAGCTTTTATAGCATGATTAGATAAAGCCTTAATCAATAAATAATTAATATCTAAGTGATCCATTAACACTTATTCATGTGCATACATGAGATGTGATTACAATATCACAACATGCTTTCTTCTAACAACACATACTGCATATGTGCTAGTTATAAGTCATCACATTAACTAATGTTTCCCTCGCATAAGCACACATTCCTGCAAGACAATAGCTTCATCTCCCAAGATTTTCTTTAAGGAAGCTGATACATTAGTTACGATCTTCATGCATGCGATTTACATAAATTTCATCAAAATAACCAACTCTTAAGCTATGAATTTTGGTGCATGAAAGGAAAGCTAACATTACAATTGTTGTTCCCATGCATGAAAATGCATATAGATTCCAAAAGATCTCCCTAATAACATTATCTTTCTAAAAGATTGACATAATACCAATCTTTTCAAGAAATACACAAATTATGTCTTTTACCATGGTATATCTTTCTAAAAGATTAAGATAATAGAAATTATTTATTACTTTCAGAAAAAGCTAAAATATTAACATGATAGTAATCTTTATTACTTTTAGAAAAACTAACAGTCTTTTACCATAGTATATCTCTAAGAACAAACATGTCTTTTTGTTGTATAACAATTCATATGAAATATTTTATTTTCTTTCAAGAAAATGGGTAAAAGATTCAAAAGCATACTATATTTTTTTAAAGAGAAAAACCATTCATAAGTTTCTTCCTCCAAAGAAAAATGCATAGTTACTTATCTCGATATTTTATAAACCCCTTATCTCAATATTTTATAAACCCTTCTTGAACTTCTCACGTCAACTCTTCCCTTCCCATTCAACATTATTGTTGGCAAGTCAAGTCAAGTCCAGGCTTCAAGACGGAATTTTGGCAGAGAGTTCAGGCCAGCGTGACCCCCTTCACGTATCTCCCACCTCTCCGTAATAAAAATTGAAGGTTTCTTTTGTCTTTGCTATTCTCTTCCAAATTGTAGTACTCGTTATCTCGTTGGCACGAGGCGGCTCAAAACAGATTCTCGCTATCTCGTTGGCACGAGGTGGCTCGAAACAGATTTATTGCTGCAACTGTATGCTTTTTCCACTGCTCCCCTATCCAAAGGTCAAGCATGAATAGAAACAGAGAGATCAATAGCGTTTTCACCATTTTACCCTTCTCCGAATTGGGACATGGCTTCAATAAAAAATGTTTTTAACTGCCATCAGACTGGGAAGGACAGGTGAATAAAAGATCAAAACGTATTGGTAATTTGGCTCTGAGATCGTTACCAAGATCCCAACTGCACAAACCCTAACGACTTCTTGAAAAACTAACTTCATTAAATTAACAATATTTTTTATCAGCGAATAAGGAAAACACGTGGGTATATGGATGCTACAATAGTAAATGTATTGTAGGTTAGTTTATATAAGATTGTGTACAATATTATTTTATAAATTAGTTTAGATCCATATCAAGTCCAGAGAGGGATCAAATCTCTAGAGGTGTAAACTTCTTTTTTAGTGTAAAACTTGAGGAAATGTTTGTACCTAGAAAGATTTGATCTCTTTAGGGGCTTGATAGAACATAAATTAAGATGGATCTAGGCTAGTTTTTACACATTTAAAAATAGATTATTGAAATCACTTTGTTTTAGAGATGGATCTAGGCTGATTTTTTACACATTTAAAAATAGATTATTGAAATCACTTTGTTTCAAAGGGTAGAAAATAAAATAAAATGGAGGAGCAAACTAAATCAAACCTAAAAATCTATAGGAGTTCTTATGTGAAATCATTTCCCACAAATATTATTTTCCACTCCCCACAACTCCTAAAATCCTTACCGAAATCCTTTCTCACAAATATTATTTCACTCTTGGCACTGTCACAAAGATGCTTCCTCACAAATACAATTCCACATTGTATTTGTGTTAAGTCTATATATTTAGGGAGAGAAGTTATTTTTCATTAGGGACGACATTCATTTAATAATATTAAATGTTAAACATTGCTTTTACCAAATTCATTAAATTTAATAATATTAATATGAATATTATATTAATATTAAGGTATTTGGCCGTTAGTATTCACTAAATAAAACATATTTTCTGAGTGTTTGTAAATATAAAGAGGAGTATGGAGTAAATATAAAAAGAGGTTTTATTTTTTAACGTATCTCTTGTTTATTTATATTTATATTTATTTACCATACGTCTTTTATTTACCATGGTATTTGGCCCATAGGCTTGGTATATGCTTAGATGTTGATTTCTAATCACATTTGATATATTTTTATGCATTCACCATACCTCTCTATACCTCTTTTATATATATTTTTTTTTACCGTACCTCTTTTATAAATACTGTATTTGGCCCATAGTATTAATAATAATTTGTTCCATGGTATTTGGCTCTTAAGCTTCACCTAAATAAAACCTCATTTTTTAGTTTTCATAAATATAAAAAGGTTTATGGAGTAAATATAAAAATGTGTTTTATTTATTTACGATACCTCTAGAGTAAGCATAAAAAGAGGTTTTATTTATTTACCATAACTCCAATTTATTTATATTTTTATTTATTTACCATACATTTTGGAGTAAGTATACAAAGAGGTTTTACTTTTTATTTACCATACCTCGGGTTTATTTAGTTCGTAAATATACTCAGGCATTTCAAATGTTTACTTATATTACATTTCCTACCTTACATTTCTCACATTACATCTACACATGTCTTATACTCCAAAGTGAGTGATTCATTTCACTAGTTTCAATCCCACTTCTTCACTCTTGTGAGCATCACCAGATTCAATGAGTGCTAAATAGACTATTCAAAAATCATGGGAAATTAGTTAGTTACTACTACCTCTCATGGAAATGATCATAAACAAATGACTCTACCTCTCATAGAAATGTTCATAAACAAATTATTTACTTAACCTAAATAAATCCCAAATTGATATTTAAAATAATAATTATAAATATTTAATAAGTTTAAATAATCATTAAATTAATAATAATACTTTATTATTTTTTAATAATTAAGCTATAATAAATTATTAAAGCCTTACTTACATACGTTACATACGTTATAGAGAACAATAAACTTAATTTTTCTATTAAATTTTTCAAAAATATACTTTGATAGTAAATGCATTGTATATTATTTTATATAAGATTGTGTACAATATTATATTATAAAACAATAATTATAAATATTTAATATTTTTAAATTAATAATAATAATGCATTATTTTTTAATAATTAAACTTTAATAAATTATTAAAGATCCTAACATAGTAACCTAATATTATATCAAAATCCTACTTAATTTTTCTATTTCACTTAATTTCTTTCTCATTCGTTATAATCAACACTAAACTTAATTTTTTCTTATTTTCTTAAATTACTACAAATAGCATTTTAAATTATTTTGAAAATTTTAACTCTAATGATGTGCTTTTAGTCCTTACACATATTTCTACACAGAAAGTGATCACGTGGTTGAGCTGAAAAGCAACCATGTGCGAATCCCGGGGTAAATAATATTCAATTATATTCTCCATTTGATTAATTCGATATTGTTCTTTATTTAATTTTATATATGTTGATGATAAAGGTACTCAATAGTGTTTATGAAAAAAAATATTAGCGTTTACGAAGAAAAATGTTATAAATATAATAAATAATTTATTTAGTTGTTTAATGATGGAGAGTATATTTTAGTTTAATTTTTCGTGTTATGAGGGAAATTCCTCTTAGGTGTGATTAGGGAATTGGCAATAAGTTTGTTTGTTTTTTTTAATTAGTGAAATTGGCATTATTTTAAAATATTTTATAGTTTTAGTTGAAATTAGATTAGATATATTTTAATGATGTTTACGAGATTTAAATTCCACATCATATAAGATATGATCTTCTTAAGTTTTTCTCTAGAATAATTTTGTTTTTCTCTAGAACAATTTTTTTGATGTGAATTTTGATCAAGAAATTTGTAGTTTTGTGAAGTCTTGCTTCCTCGAACAACATGTTCAAACTGTCTATCTTTAGACCACTTTCAAATTGATTATGAATGTCCTCATAAGCTAGAAATTCCATGATAAAGTGTCACTCAGTTTCAACTGCTCCTATTCTGCAAAAGATACAAATTCTTTCTTCCCATTGTTCCTTGGGGGTTATCCATCTACTTGTTTCACACTTAAGATGGTGAGATCTGGTCCTCAGCTGCGCTATTAAAATGTTAGCATTTCCCTTGATTGCAACACTCAAATAAGTCTTTTCTTCATGAAATTGTGATGGGTTGAAGTTTTTGACATATATCGTTTTTTTTTCGGCCAACCTGTTTTCCCACATGGCAGTACTGAGTTTTTCAAACACCCAATTTTTTATCTCCTCTTTAGAATTAGGAAAATCTTTCCAATTAATTCCCCATTTTCTCATCCATTTGTCATTTTGCTTCCTCCAAGTTTTCTTCTTACGCTTTAGCTCCTCTGCGGCAATCATCTTGGGCCAACGATGTGCCTCAATGTTTTCAACCTTTTTTAGATAACCTAACAAACGAATGATTGTTGAAGCCTCCATCGGGAACATTCCAACCTCAGCTAGCAGGATTTCATATGGGACCATTGCCTTGACTCTGAGGTTACTAAGTATTCAGTGCTTTTGAATTCTTTCTATTTGTCTCCACTTGTGATTTGACATGTTGCTCCCCCAAACTTCACATCCATATAGGACAATCGAAGTAATCAACACTCCAAAAAGAGTTTTCTTGGTTCTCCAGTCCCACAATTCTGCTTTCCTGCAGCTGTTCTAAAGAAGGTAAGAAGCTATCCAACCCCCTTGGATCCTTTTAGTTATTCATATCTGCCAACTGAGCCTATTGTGAAAAACAATTCCTAGGTACTTGTACTCTTCCACTATCTCCAAGGGTTTTTCCTCAAATATGAAGCTAACCTGTTTCTTTTTCTGTTTCAAAGAGAAGATCATGAATTTAGTTTTGCTAGTGTTTACTTGCATCCCAACTTCCTGACAGAAGAGCTCTAAGGCTTTCAAATTCTCTCTCAAACCATGGGCAGATTTTGCAATTAAGATAATATCGTCAGCATACAAAAGTAGCTTCACGACATACCCTGCTAGTTGAATACCCTCTCCATTGGTGTTGTTTAGCCATTCTTCTAGCTTATCAATATATAAACCAAATAGAGTGGGGGAAAGGGGGCAGCCCTGCTTGACCCCTATGTCACTGCCAAAGCATTCTAAAAATCCCTCTTTAGTATTGATTTTAGCACTAACTTTCTCATACAATTTATGGAAAACAACTCTATATTCATTTGGGATTCCAAGCTCTTACATTCTTCTTCAAAGCTTATCCCTAGGAACAGTGTCAAAAGCTTTTTTGAAATCAACAAAGCAACAAAAGGACCCAGAATGTCCCACGCTTTTTCGATGAAGTACCTAAGAGTGATGCAATGATGAATTGTAGAATGCCTTGGCTTAAAACCAACCTGCCCTTTTGCTCTTTTACCCTCTTTTTCTTCCAAACTGCTAATTCTACGCTCCATCATGCTCCCAAACAATTTTCCAAGAACAGGATTGACCATAATAGTGTGATAATTAGTGGTATTATTGATGTATCCACTTTTGTAAAGACGGATAATGACACTTGTTGTCCATTCAACTGGAAAATTGCCTTGTGTGATGTTGTTGAAGATCCTTTTGATGATTGAGGCCAAGATCTCAACACCCCATTTTAAGAATTCTACCTATAACCCATCAATGTCTTGGTATTTACCACTTGTTAATTTTTTTATACCACACTTGACTTCCTCCCTGAAAATAACGCAGTTGTAGATTTGATTATGGGGGGGCTACTTTTCTCTTGATTTCTCTCATAGAGAAGCTTTGCATATTCCAACCAATGAGTATCTGAAATATTATTATCTATTTGTTTTCTCTTTTGTTGTAATTCCCACCAAAATCCTTTGGGGTTTTCACTTTCCCAAAGAGATGAATTCATTTCTTCTTGAAGTCACATAATTTTTTTTGTTTTTTGTTTTTATCATATTTTTATACTTTTTCTTGCTTTCATTGTCTTCCTCCTTCTCCTTAAGGGATCTTTTAGCATCTTTGCACTCTTCAACATAACAAGGATTAGTTGGAAAGGTGTTTGAGACCCTCTTCTTAGGCCGAGATCTTTTGCATGCCATCAAGGCTTTGTGGATTAGAGGGATCAACATATTGTTTCCCATGCATTCTATTTCTACATTGTCTTCTAGTATTTTTGTGTTGATTTTTTTCCCACTGAAAGTGTTCTTCTAAAGCAACAACAAAGAGCTCTTGGTTTTCTTGATTTATGAGGATTCTTCCATTTGCATGCACTTTCTTATGGCATTGTTGGGTTTACCCTTCCTGTATCCCACTTGAGTGTATGCCCAACTTAATACAGAGAGGCATGTAATGAGAATTCATCTCTATAGGCCAAGCCTCAATATTGAACTCTAACAAATTGCAAATAAATCTTTGAGAGCATATTACATAGTCCACCACACTTTGACAATTGTATGTTTTACACATGATGCCACCGTATGTTAGCCAAAATTTCATGCCATTGCAAATTACCAAGTCATGGAGGCTACATAAGCCTAACAACTCAACTCCAAAGTGTGACACACTCCCATTCCCATCTTGAGAAGTCCTTTTCCACGTGTGCTCTTCATTCTCCTCTAACCAAAGAGGATTTTTTGTCCAAATTCCCATCACTTCCAAACTGAATGCATTGATTGCTTGCTGTCCTAGCATTAAAGTCGTCGATTAGAACTATACCTCCTAAACTCTTGAAAGCAAAAATATCTCTTTTTAAAGTAGCATAAGAGTCTTCTTTATCTAAATTTTTCCTCTTGTAGAACTTTGAGTTTTTTGGGGCAAAGTAACATGCAACCAGCCTTCATGTTACTTTGTTGTCTGTTATCTTTAGCCATATACATTGCTTCTCTGGATCCTCTTTTTCCACTTTCACAATTCCGCTCCACATTTCTCTTATTAGAACGATGATCCCTCCATTCCCTTTCCCTGTACTAATCTCTTCGTTCCACACTGAAATTTTATTGTATGCTTCGAATTATGTAACCTTGCAACCATCATGATCATGGGTTTTTGTAAGGATAATGATGTTTTTCTCTTCTACTATAGGCCCCAATCCCGATCCTCTCCTCAAACTTTACATTCATCACAATTATATCTAACCGTTTTTAAACTAATTTGCTTTAATATAAAATATATTAAAATTAAATATATATTTTCATTTTATTTATAATATTTAAACAAGATTAAGAAAATGTAAATGGAATTGAGTATTCACCTTATTAAAATGATTTAGAATTTACATTAATTTTAATTATTTTAAAATAATTCGTTTATATAAATAATATGATTTTTTTTTAAATAAATAAGAAATTAAATTAGATTAAAAAATAAATTTGGTTAATGTATAACATCAATATTTTTTTAAAATAATAATAAATAGATATTTTATTATAGTGATTTGGGTGCTAAGATTGGAATTTAGACAATGGTGAGCATCAAGTCAACTATATGTGATTTGAATTTAAATTAAATATACTAATTATTTATGGCTTAGCAAGATATGATATGTTTGCAAGAGAGTTCCATGTTCAAGGGGTGATTAGCTAAAACTACTTTTTAGCTTTATCATAATGGCTCAAATGTTTCATGGGGAAGTTGAATCAAAGTGAAGAGAGTGCATGACTTACTTCCTAACCATTTTATCTATGCCTCTTGACAAATTAAGGCTAGATGTTATTTAAAATGGCATGATTCAACTTGAAGTAGTCTTGGCAATGGCCAAGAGGAAGATTGACTTCCTATAGTATCTTGACCAGAATTTCATTTTGATCTAGGAATAAGATTTGAAACCACTTTGATTAGTTGAAAGTTTATCTTCCTTTAACTTTAAAAAACAGATTAGTACTCTAAAATAAAATAAAAACCAATAATTTTTTTAAAATGATATAACTTTTTTTAAATAACAATAATGATTACCTTCGGATAATATGTTACACATATTGAAAATATAGTCATACCAAACTTTTAAAAAATAACAATAATAATTAATCTATATTCCAAAACCAATAATCATTGTCTCCATTATTAATTTTTAATTAAATTACCATAAATTTTATCATTTTTAATACATATAAAATCTGATTATAGATTTTATCACTTTTAATATATATAAAATCAGATAATAAGCAAAGCACTATATTAATACAAAAAAATTTTATTTTCAACCATACCAATAATCATTATCTTCATTATTAATTCATAATTAAATTACCATAAATTTTATATTTTTAATATATATAAAATCCGATAATAAAGAACTTTTGTTTTTAACTATTTATCTTGTTTAATGGAAAGGCAAAATATTTTGTTTTGTACCATTTATTTTATGAAAAGGTAAAATATTTTGTTTTCTACCCTTTTAGGAAAAATGTATATTTTGATGTGAAAGATGATGTTTGTTGTTTATGACGGTTAATATGTATATAACAAAAGAAAATTCACAAAATATTTTTTCCCACATCAAATGTACATTTAGCATTTATATACAACATTATATCATACTATATACTCACCACTACATTTTACTAGATTTAACAATCTTAATTCTTTTATTTGGAAAAATAATTTTAATTTTACTTTAAAAAAAAATCTTTATATCTTTTTATAATTTTATTTTTTTTAACTGAAACGGTTAAGGATTTTTATTTAATAGAGAAATCAAGTTGGGCCTAGGCCAGAACAACCATCAGTACAAGGTTGCAAATATTGATTTTGTTACAAGTTGGATTGTTACTCATGGAATGCATATTTGTGAAGGATTTCTGTTGTTTATACTGAGGTCTCCTTGTGGGAGGAGGCATCCTTTGTTGGCGTAGTTGTTAGCTTCTTTGTTTGAATCTCTGAGGATGTGAAAGCATTTAAAAGAAGTGAATTCGAGAAGAATGTATATTAGCCCATGTAAGCTTTTATTTAGGACAACATCATTAAACTGATCTTTCAAATGTATCTTTTTAATCAAAATTCTGGAGTCTCTGAATGCTTGCAGCTCTCTGAATCCTCTTTCTCTAGCAATTTGGCAAGCTTTTAACAGGCTCAGGATTTCTGCTTGGTTGTTTGTTCGCTGTCCTAAACCCCAACTGAAGGTTTCTCTTATAGTGCCATCTGGTGAATAAATGAGGCCTCTAGCACCCGTTGTCCCGGGGTTTCCTTTAGAGGCACCATCGAAGAAAACCGTTGTTGTACCCTACTTCCTCCACCAGCTTTGAAAATTTTCGTCTGTGTCCCTTAACCTCCACTCAGGATTGAGAGGGGGTTTGACAACACTTTGAATCATGTGCTGGAAGACAAAGGTCCCAAACCATTTCTTTTCCTCAGGGAGTAAAGTGATTTCAGATCTGAGGGGTTGGTTGCTCAAAGTTTCAAAAATGAGAGCTTTGGCTTTAGCAGCTACAACGGAGGGGGTCCAAGTATATTATTGAAGATATGTTCATTCCTGGCGAGCCATATTTTCCAGCAAACAAAATTAGGGATGGTGATCGAAACATGGGCCCAAAGGATCTTGTTGGAGATGGCCAGAGGGTATCGCTCCTTCCATGAGGAGAAGAGGTCCACTACTGAGATTTGGGAGGGGGCGACAGTGTTGAGGCCATGAAGGGTGAGGGTCCATACTTCGTTGGCGAAAGGGCAGTCAATGAAGAGGTGGTCTGAGGTTTCAAGAGCTTGTCTACAAAGGGCGCATCTGTGCGGACCAACAATACTTCTTTTCAAGAGATTTTCACCTATTACATTTTTTTTGTGCATTAGCGTCCAGAAGAAGAAGTTTATTTTGGGAAGGCCCATTGGATCCCATACCTATAGCCAGAAGTTGGCAGGTAGAGACCTTTCACACTGGGGTTGCAGAAGTGAATAACCCTTGGTAATAGAGTAAGAGCCAGAGGGTCCCCAACCTCGAGAATCTTCTGCAAGCATGTGCACCGGGGCAGCATCTTTGAGCTCTGTTTTAAGAGTTTCCACCTGTTGTAACAAATTCTACGGGATATTGCTAAAGCTCCAGGATATCCATCTGCCAGACTCGTCCCATTCTGAGATGTCATGGGCTGTTTTAATTCCTCTCTCCTTCAACCAATCTCGGATCTTGGCAAGACCTGCAGAGTTTGCAAGAGGGGCATGGCCCATGATGTTGTTTGTCCACAACTTCACTTTTTTCCCATTGCCATGGATTCGATACAGATGCAACTAAAAAAAAATTGTGCCTTTTTTACATAAATTCCATAGTTGCGTGCTTTTTTTATTGCTTACCTCTTGTAGTTGTCTTAACGTTGCCCCTTGAATGTATTTTTTTCTGAGAATGCGGCTTGCTGGATGGTTGGAGTCGACATGCATTTTCCAAAGTATCTTACATCCTAGGGAGATGTCGGCATGATCTGGATCCCTTATCTGGAGGCCGCCATCACGCAGAGGACATTTTACAGTTTCCCATTTGATCAAGTGGAACTTGCGTTGGTTCCCTTTACCTTCGTGCCAAATAAAATTGCGCAACAGCTTGGTGATCTGACTACTGATTGATTTGGGTGCCATTAGAAATGAAGCTTGATAAATCGGGAGGGAAGAGAGCACCGATTCAATCAAAGTGAGTTTTCCTCCATGCGTGAGCCACTGTCCTCCCCAGGAATCGATTTTGGATTTAATTTTGTTCTTCACACCTTCCCATAATGAACTCCTGTTGATGCCTAGCATTAATGGCAGTCCAAGATAATTCATTTTGTCCCATTTGGCATAACCAGTGAACCCCAATATGTGAGCTACTCTCTGAATGTCATTCTCATTAGCATTCTAGCTATATACATCACTTTTCCTATCATTTATCAGAGCTTCAGATACACAATAGTAACCTTGGAGGGTGGTTTTGAACGCAGAGGAAATTCTACAGGAGACACTTCCCAACATCAGGGAATCATCTGCAAAGAGAGCGTGGTTAATTGGATCCGGCCCATTCATAATTTGAAGGCCAGGAGTAGACCCTGCAGCCTTTTCCATCTCCAGCGTTCTACTGAGTGTGTCCGCCAAGAGGATTTACAGGAAAGGGGAGAGAGGAAATCCTTGCCTCAATCCCCTCATAGCTTGGAAATAGTTGGTTGGCCTCCCGTTTACAAGTGGAGCTATCCAAGGCTTGTTGGTACAGGCTTTAATCAAATTGACAAATTCTTGTGAAAATCCAAAGGAGAGGAGGACTCTATAGAGAAAGGACAAGTTAACCCTATCAAAGGCATTGGCCATATCCAACTTGACCAGCATACCTTTCTCCTTCCTTAGATTGTTGGAGTGCATGGTTTCCTGAACTTGAATGATATTATCCAGTATATGTCTTCCTTTGACAAACCCTCCTTGCGAAATGGAGATGAGGCTTCTAAGGAGCGGCTTAAATCTATTGGCGAGGAGTTTTGCAATGATCTTGTATGAGGCATTTCAAAGAGAGATGGGCCTGAACCTTTCGAACGTTCCAGGTTTTGATTCTTTTGGGATTAATGCAAGGAAGGTTGAATTGGTGTTGCCCCTTATCTTTGCTTTTTGCAGGAATCCTTTGATCATTCTAACCAAGTCGACTTTGATTATGTCCCAGCAAATCCTATAGAAATGGATTGAAAACCCATCAGGTTCGAGTGTTTTATCAGGCTCCATTGACTATATGACATTGCTAATATCTTCCTTAGTGATCTGCTTAGTGAGAGCTGTATTGTCATCTTTGGATACCAATGAAGGAAGGTTGTTGAGAAATTCTGTGATGTCCTCATCACTACCATCATTTCCTTTGTTGTATAGTTTTTGGAAATGAGTGGTTGCTGCATCTTTAATTTGGTTTATGCCTTTGCAGATCATCCCTTCAGAGGTAGTGATTTCCGAGATATCGTTGCAGAAGAGACATGCTCTAAATTGTCGGTGAAAATAAGAGGTGTTCCTATCTCCGGATTCCAGCCAAAGACTACGGGACTTTAATCTCCAATAGTCCTCTTCATTACGAAAGGAATGGTAGGAGATGCATTGGGCAGTTTTCTCTTTGGCCAGTTCAGCTGTTGTGATTTCTTTGGTGTCCATTTCCATCTGAAGATCTTCCAACTGCTGCACTACTTCCTTTCTTAGACTGTTAGGTGTGTTTGAAAGCTTTTTGCTCCATTCCTTGATAGTTTTCTTTGTGGATTTTAACTTCTGTTACCACACATAGCTGGGAGAGCCAATGATAGTGGTGGACCAAACCATTCAGACTCTATCAAGGAATCCATCTTTTCTACTTCAAAGTGGACTAAATTTGAACGGAATTGGACCCAAATTTTCTTCCTTTTCCAGTGAAAGAAGAATGGGTTTAGGATCCAAAGTGAGCTTAGGAATAATTTTTGAGCAGATGAGCCTCCTTTCCATCAACATTGTGCTTTGGACAAGAAATATGTCCAATATGGACGAGATGTGATCTTCCCCTATCCTGTTATTGGTCCAAGTGTATAATCCTTTCTTTGGCTTGAAGTCCATTAGATCCCATTGGAGGACTATGTCTTCGACCACATGAATCATTTGATCCCTACTACTGTCGCCTCCTCTTTTTTCTTTTAAATTCATTACTATGTTAAGATCTCCAGCAATGATGATGTTATTTGGAGAGTGAAGTTGAAGAAATGCACTTAAGGATTGCCAGCATTCTTTCTTCTCTGCATACATTATCAAAACATATAAATTGAAAAGTGTGAAGGTTAACTTACTTGCTATATGCCTCAGCTCAATGAAAATCCAATGCTGGGTCTCGGAAGAGTTGACAAGCGTAAATTGGTTCTCCTTCCACAAGCTGGCAATTCCTCCTGAGGAACCCCTTGAACTTACTGCTTTTCCTGCATTCTTCTGCCATTTCTTTTTACTGATCTCTAGAAGGGTTTCCCCTTCAATTTTTGTCTCTTAGAGCAAGAGGATATCTGTTGGTTCCATTTTCATGAGGTCCTTGACAACTTCGGCTTTTGACGGATTCCCCAAGCCTCTGCAATTCCAAGAGACGATATGCATTACTTACTATTGGGGGTGGTTGGAGTTCCTTTAGAGGCCTTGTTCTGGTGCTCCTTCTGATGGACATCTCAATTGTGAGCTGGCTTCCTTGTGTTTTTTGTCTTTCTGTCTCTTCCTCCCTTGCTTCTTTGCGGGACTTTCTGCTGGCTCTTTTTGCAGGCCTTTCGAGGATCTCATCCTCCGAGGAGCTGGGAGAGTCTACTGTCTTCTTTCTGGCTATGTCTGCGTATGTGGGAGAAGGGGAGATTTCAGGGGTTACTGCTGGTTTCCCTTCTTCCTCGCTGCCTTTTCCAATGGGGGGAAGCTTCGACTGATTATTGTTGTCATTATTTATTTCTGCTGCTTTGTTGGTCTCTGTATAAAAAGTTCCTGCTATTAGTGAGGGGATGGAACTCCCAGCCCCTTAATCTTGCCTAGCTGGCAGGGATTTTTTCTCTTTTTCAAACCCTTTTCCTCGAGGTTTTGCTGGCCCTCTTTTCTGCGCTATGGTCCTTTGATCAACTTTCAAATTTTCACTTTCTTCGGCAATCTTTTTTTTGCAATGCCTTGCAAAATGGCCATAGCCATGGCAGTGCTGGCATTTGAATGGTAGTTGTTCATAGTCTAGTTCTTGAATGTGAGTCCAATCTGCAACTGTTAGTTTTATTGCTTCTAGCAGTCCAACTTCCAGATCCACCTCAACACATATGCGAGCACAGGAATATTGATATTTTCTCACTGCTTGATCTATGTACCTTCTAGAAAATTACCAATGGTTTGCAGAGAATTTTGGTTCCAGCAGTGTAGAGGAAGTTGGGGAAGATGAACCCACACTGGGACAATAGAAGGCACGTCTTGTGCAGGGTCGAAAACGAGAGTCCATTTGTTCAGGTATAGCCCTTGAGGCCCCATGAAGTATGACCCATTTCTGAAAATGAGACTCTTATCTTCTGCATTCCCAAAAACAAAAACGAAGAAACCTTTCCCTACAAAATGGCTTTTAATTCCTTCAAAGATAAGGGGAGACCAGTTCCTTTGAACCCAGTCCTCCACAGCTTTGAGGGAGGGCCAGAGGCGGGTAAACTAACCAATAAGCCCTCTATCAGCTAGATTAAGAGTAGATCTGCAGGTTTCTTCGACAGGCAACGCCATTGAAGGGATGTAGTCGAGTTTTTTCATGAAATTCTGCTGAGACTCGGTTAAAGGCCTCTTGTTCCCTCTTGCAACTAATTTTCGAAAGGTAATGACATCTGGCTAGGGGGGAGGGGTTCGGCACCCCCACCAGCGTCCATGGTGGCTGGGGCCGCAGAGGAGGAAGATGCGCAGTCAGAGGCAGCGCAGAAGCTAGGTCAGGCTGCGACAACAAAAAAAATAATGTATTTTCTTTTATAATTTAAAAAATATATATTAATATAATAAATTTTTATTTTATAAAAAGTTTAAAATATTTTTATAATTTTTATCATTTATAAATAAATAAATTATGACTTTTATTTATAAAATTTAAATTTAAGAAAGTCTAATTATTTATATTAGATATGCCCTGTGAGCATCACCTTATGCAATGAGTTCTAAGTGGACTATTCAAAAAATCATGAGAAATTAGTCAGTTACGACTACTTCTCATGGAAATGGTCATAGTTGAATCACTTACTTAACGCAGTTGAATTCCAAAAAATGATATCTAAAGTCTAATTATGTTTTTTTAATGAAAAAGTTTCATATTTTATTTTCAAAATTATAATAATGTTTATTTTTAAATGTTAATTATTACAATAATATTTATTTTTAAAGTTAATTGTCCATGAGGTCTTAGATAGACGGTGATCAGGTACTCTGTTAAGGCACTCCTTGATGTGAAGTCGTCAGTTCAATTCCCCACCACGATTGGGGTGATATATTGGACATGTTGAAGATATAGTCTTGCTAAGCTCACAAAAAAATGTTAATTATTTATTCTAAGCAGAAATTTAAACATTTTATATTTTGATTATTCTTAAGGGGTGGCACTAAAGGGAGAAGTACTCTATAGCCTGTAGGAGGATAAAGTGATCAGGGACTCATGGGGTCTTGGTCATATGATAAATAATCAAGAAAATATATATTGTCTACTAGGGACTTTTGTAAGCCTTAGGTGGACACACTTACGATTATGGGAGTTTCTCTCTTAATTCTGCATCATCTGGTCAAAGGCTCTCTCCCAAAAGAGAAATCTATGGAAAACATCATGAAAAAAATCACGAAAATTGTGGAAGATATCCCATCCAAAGCATATTTCCATATCATAAGAGACTTCAACGGAGAAGCAAACAAGCATGTTAAGCGGTGTAAATTGAAGATATGCCAATTAAAAATTAATGGTGAAACTAGGTTGCTATAATTCCCTAATGGCTGATGAAGTCTATTAAAAACATTTCCCCCTAATGGCCTTATGTGTTGTAAATTTTGTGTTATGTTGTGGTAGTTTTGTAAGGTATTCACCTACAAAACCCCTTTTTTTGTTGCTCAGATCTATTCTCCTAAGGAGAAAACAATTGGAAATTTTTGATATATTAGCTCTGTAATAACTGATGTATTTGCTTCCCGACCCAAAATTATGTAATACAAATACTTTTTTATGGTAAAAAAAATGTGATACAATTCTTGACGAGATCTTAATTTTGTATTAAAATGCATTTTAGAATACATAAATGAATTCAATGTTCTAAAAATCTTTAGACTATTTAATTTGTAATGATTTAGAACTCAAATTTACAATCTGAGTAGTTTTTAACTAGTTTTAGATAAAATTAATTGACATATAACTATAACTAGAGCATGTGTTTCCTCCTAAGAGGTCACATGTTCAAAACCAGAGGGAGTAGAGTATGTATGCCTTCGTAGACTTAGCAGTCGTAGGTTTAGTAGTCAAATCGCTGCGCGGAGGTGGGTCCCTTGTCCCACAAACAAGGAGGTCTCATACACCAATTTGGTGTCTGGCTTCACTGTGACCTTAAATTAACTGATAATAATAATAATAATAATTTTAATATAGTTTAACCAATTAACGATTTTGACTTTTTTAGAGCATATTATTTGATTAATTTTGTTTAAAATTTGACACAAAATTTCTTAAAATGATAAATTTAACTTCTAGAATATGTTCAATCCAAGTAACATAAAGGTTTTTTGAAATGTTAAATCCATTATACATTCAACAACAAATTTTAAAGAACAAAATTTTACATTCTAACAAAATCATCAAATTCCAAACCAAAAAAAATAAAAATAAAAAATATAATATTAATTAATTAACCTTCGCCACTCTAACTAGTAAGTTACAGTGACTTCTAACAATAAAAATAAAAATCAAAAATAAAAAATCAAAGCCTGATTCTAAGAATTTCGAATCTCTAAAATCTAATATTATATTGTGATTACGATGTAAGCAAGATGCTACATGGTTCCCCAAAAAATAAATAAACTATTACATGTAAAGCTTAATTTCTTAATTTATTAGGTTAATTAAGTTGACTTGGTATGAGTGATTTGGACCAAGGTGGCATGCATAATTCAATATCATTGCAAGGTGTAGGGCCTACAAAGCCAGGTTTCTTTAGGCTACAAGTCATGAAGAGATCATCATTTTTCCTTAATTGTACAAAGCCACATAAAACAATTCTAAAGCCAAGCCCAATGCACTCAACTTGAAATAAAAGGCATCATCACGTTGGGACTCTTTCCAGTTGAATATTTAATTAGTGCCAAGATTCTATTTATTTCCTCCAGTTGAATATTTAACTAGTGACAAGATTCTATTTATTTCCTCTTTGAATGCAACCATACATCTCTAAAGATGCCAACTACCTAAATAGGCCCCTTGGTGAGGGGCCTATTTTATTGGTGCATATTCGTGAGTGCACATGAAGTCAAGCTGGTGAAAATTAGATTCTCACCACACTAAGACAAGGATGGATGGAATCTATAATGATCACGACCTTAACCCCTCTAATGTTTACTTTTTATAAGTAGTTACGAGAAAGGTCCACGAGACCAACTTTCCAACAACCTCTTGGTTTCACTATAACAAGGACCATATTGGAGTTGGTGTCACTTTTCCAAGGTACGTGATCCGTAGTTCCAAAGCATTTGTAATAAAATTATCCTTGAATGCCTATTATTATTATTGATGATGAGAATTATTATTAATAATAATAAGAGATAATTAAGGTAAATCATTAATTGGATTATTATTTAACTGGATATTGAATATTAAATTATCAAAATTTATTATTATATTATAGAGATGGTTAGTTTGAGGATTTGGTCTCGAGACCATTTACTTTTAAATCATAATATTTAATTATTTGAACAATTTATTAGGCTAAAAGAATTCTCTTAAAACAATATTTACAAGTTCTAACAAACTTGTTTATACGTTTAATTCATGGCACTAGAGTGAACTTTATGACAATTGTCGTTAGGTTCAACTCATGAATGTAAAGTGACCTTTATGAGAAATATCTTTTTAAGAATAATTTTGACCCAAAGAGATTGTTACAACCAACTTTAACTATAATTTATGACCTTGAAATGACTCTTACAACCAACTTTAACTATAATTTATGACCCCGAAATGACCCTTACGACATGTAAACAAATTACTTTTAGTTCGAATCCATAGGCTTAAAGTATTTGACAAAGTGATTATCTTTAGGTTCAATCCATGGTCCTAGAGTGAAGCTTACTACATATGCACTTGGGTTTGATTTATGACCCCAAAATGACTATTACTACCCATAACAAAATTGCTCTTGTCTCTAATCTATGGCCCTAAAACAACCCTTACAAGCCCCAACAAACTTGTCGTTCAAAAATAAAGAGGAGTATGGAACGAAATTTTAAAATGGGGATATACCATCATAACAAGATTGCATATGATATTGTACAAAAATGATCATAATCTAAAGACAACCTAAAAGGCACAAATAACTCGCCCCATTAATAAATAGTTTTGGTGAAAAAACTATAGTAATGATTAGGGATCTTTATAAAATACAACTTTTTAGTGAAATGAAAGTAGACCAAAATTTCATGCTATTTCAAGGGTTTTAATAACATCTTTGCTATGGATTATTCTTTGACGATTTGTATGCAACTCACTAAAGTGTAATGAATGATGGTTTATATTGCAAAGAATAGGAAAAACTTTATTGCTTTTGAGTTCGACCCCATCATTGCCTCTAGAAATGCAATTGTGGTCTATATTGCGAGGGACTTTATATTTACAGCATGGATTTGTTTCAACTCAAAGTGAGGTGACTATTCTCCATTGAAAATTAGTAGATTCATATTAAAGCACTTAAATTTAAATTTCAATGAATAACAACATCATAGAAGATATAAATATATGAATTTAAAATGTAATCATAAAATAGAAACATATCATTGTAATAAGATAACTTGTAAACTCAAATATATAATGAGTTTGTCAAACCACCTTCCTTTATGCTTTACGACTCTAGGAGCTCTTGGGTTCAAGTCATTTTGCTACTTATTCTACATACTCATGCTAACTCAAAGTATACTTCAAAAAGTTGTTTTTTTTTTCCAATGCAATAAGAAGACCCTGAATTATCTATTAACATCAAAAGAATTGATGAAAAAACAAAAAAAAAACAAACAAAAAAGACAAAGAAACTCCAATACTTAATATCTACAAAACCAAAAAGAACCGCAAAATAACACACCTAAAATATCCACCATTTTATTACCCATGCTTATTTTTTCATAAAAAATTCACCATCTGGTTATCTATGGCTGAATTTCCATATAATAGTTCAATTTCATACACTACCATATGGTAGTTTATAAACATTGTTTTTAAATTGTTTTATTGGTGGTATGACATCATCCTACCATAATCTAGAATTGCTATTTTATGAATAAATACAATGTAATCTTATGAGATTATTAAGTTTAAAGATTTACCACAAAAAAAATATGAATAAGGTGGGTTAAAGAATTTTTCTCAATGAATTCAATTTGGTCATGTTGATATGTCATTTGTAGGATTTGTAGACATTCAATCTCTCAACAATTTAAATATCATATAGGCATGTTGTAAACGAATTACATAAAAACCCAATGATTACAAATCCATTTCTTCCAATTTTGTGGCAATTTGGTTTTCATATTTTTTTGAGATTTGTAGGATTCAAGAGCTAATGGCATTAGGAGAACATGTGTTATGCATGGCGAACATTGGTGGGACATGGAAATTAGGATTACATTGGACTTTTAGGGCACTCAATTTGGGCATAGAAAATATCAAAATATTAGGTGTTGTAAGACATAGCAAATGGCCATATTAGAAAAGAGCTTCTAGGATCCCCAACTTGGTTAAAATTTATTCTGAGAGCCCCTTGGGGACTTTGGAGTTGAACAAATGTAAGCAAATGTTTTTGATTGGATTTGATGACTAACATCACATGTTATGCACATATCGCACTGATTATATTGTCATATAAACTTTGCATAGCATGCAAAATAATAAGACAATGTTTGTATTAAAAAGATAATGAAATTTTCGTAAGCATTTGTTTCTTATTTTCACTATTTCTACTTTGTCTCAATTTGTATTAATTTTTGTATTGTTTTACATGATTTGTACTATAACTTTAATTTACACATTTTCTCATTACTTTTTCTATCTTAATATTTGCTTCATTTAATTAATTTATAATTACTTTTTTTTGGGTTATAATATTTACTTTTTCAACTTGCTTTATTCATTTATGTATGAATTTTATTTAATCCAGAAAACTATAAACTACCTTTACTCTTCTCATAGAATTACATTTTTTTTCTTTATCTATATAATTTATTATAACTTTATTTGATTATTTTATTTCATACTTTTTCAACTTCTATCTTTCGTCGGTACTTATTCAACTTCTATTTTTCCTTGGGTACATTTATATTTATATCAATAAAATCTAAGTTCAATATATTATTTATGTTCTATAACACATCAACCTATATCATTGATTGTGAATTCGATACATTATTTTTGTTCTAGGATTTATGAGCTAAACATTAAGATAATTTCTCATATATATATATATATATATATATATATATATATATATATATAAAACAATACATCCCATCACCATATATTCTATGCTCCATAAACTCTTATATATATACAAATTATTATTATTTTTTTCATATATATATTATATACAAATAAATATATTTTTCATATATATAAAAACCTATGTGATGATAATAAATTATAACAGAGATCATTGTCTTAACTTTTCAACTAAAATATATAAAAATACAATAATTAATAAAATACATTCAAAATTTCACTAATTCAAGTTTAAGATTTTCCATTGGTTTTATAAGCCTCATAGAAGTTATTATTTAGGTGTGAGAATGTATGTGGTGGAGGTTGACTATTTAGGTACGTGGTATATAATAAAATTAATGGAAGTTGAAAATGATGATAGGGAGATTGAAGATAATAACGTTATCTTATTATTATTATTATTATATTTTAAATGTGTGGTTCATGAATACTAGAGATAGATGACCACCATATCCACATAAATTATCCAGATCCAACCAGCTCATTAGTAGAACCTAACAGTAAGAGGGTTAAGGGGAATTTACCTTGTAACCTCCCATTAACAAGGTGATTTAATGGCCAGAACTTAACCAATTGAACTAACCTTTGGGGTTGATAATAATGTTATCTAATTACATGAAGAATGAAGGAAAATATTAATATAAAATGAAACCTGACATAAAAATATTTTATAGTACTTTCACATTGAATCTACAATTATAATAGTTATCATATAAATAATGTCTAACTTAATTTATTTTTCAAAGAATAACTTAAAACTATTAATGATATTAATATCACCCTGAGGAGTGAGGAAAGATGCTATGCCATTTATCTCTTACATTTAAAAATTAACTTGTTAATTTGCAAAGTGTTTGGTGCCAACAATATTTAAATTTTTTTTTTTTTTCACATTAATAAATGTGCTTGAGTGGGCTTGATAATAAAAACATATGTTTTCTCCTAAAAAGTTCAAATCCAATGCCAGTATAAGACAATACAACAATCCTTCTCATACACCAATTATTCCATATATAAAAAAGTTTCATACACCAATTTAATATTTTAAAAATAAATTATTAACATAAATATTATTATTATTATTATTTTTTAAAATTATATATATAACAAAATTTTAATTATATTTAATTTTTTTAATTAATCTTCCTAAAAGAGTCCCAAAAGTCAAACTCTTAATTAGCTATTCCTCTTAAAGTAAAACTTCATTAAACAATGAATATATTCATCCGTCAGGTTTTAGTTGATGCAAATAGTTCAACATCGAGCCTGGCTGACCAACCTTCATGTGACTCTCCGCTTAAATTTCCGATAAGCTCAAGAGGAAAACTAGTCGAAAATTGAACGCCCCTACCAACCCCAGCAAAGATTTCAACGTCGAACTATGTTGACCAAACTTGTTGAGGTGACTTTGCACTTAAATTTCCAAAAGCCCAGAGCCAATCTAACCGGAAATTTAGCACCCTCATCAACCCCCTTCATGGAAATATTTCATAGCCAAGCTAACCGGAAATTTAGCACCCTCGTCAACCCCCTTCATGGAAATATTTCATAGCCAAGCTAACCGGAAATTTAGCACCCTCATCAACCCCCTTCATGGAAATATTTCATAAATCGAGCACTGTTTAGAAACCTTGTTCATGTGATCCTGTGCCTAAATTTCCAATAAGCCCAACAACAAAGAAAGTTTAGATCCCTCCCCACCCACTCCGCTACAAGGCAAGAAATCTAATGCTCTTCAGATACCCATTGAATATTCACTCCACTAACTCATTCAGGTAGCTTGAATTTAATGCCAATAGTTGTCAGACACAACTCAATCTGGATTTCCTCTGTTCCTCTCTTCATTGAATAGCCAGTGGGTGCAGCATACAGAGCTCAGACACCTACAGAGCTCAGACACCTCATATATACATGTGCTCAGAGAATCCCAAAAAAACTGGAAGGCCTGTTGCAGAAAATAGCCAACAGCAATCCACAGCTTTCACTGGCACTCTCAGCAAGTCGGCAACACGAGTGACCAATATAACAACAGAAACATGCTTGTAAGCATGGCAGGCCTATTGATACCAACCTGGTGGCTATTATGATTCAGGATTCTGTTAACATATGGGAATTCTCAGGATCCAAAGGCTGCTATGGGTTATTGCAATTTCAATCCAAGCGCTGAAATTCAGAGTCCAGTCCCTGCAGTGCCCATACCCACCACCAGCAGAGAAACCTGTTGGGGACTTTGTGCAGCTCACAGACAGGTTCTGGGCTTATGACTCTGATTCCAAGCAGTGGAAAAGATTAGAATTGCCCTATGATTTACTGAGCTGCATAAATGACAGCTGCATAAAAGTAGGTTCTATTGAAGACAAAAACCGCAGTCCATATGACCATAACTTAATTGTCCATCAGGAGGAGGCTCCAGATGATGAGAATTTGAATTTGAATCCTCATCTTCCTCTGAGGACCAGGACTTCCCTCAGAGCCATATCGGAATCATCGGTGTGGATCACTGGAGAAAGTGGGTCAATCTATGAAAGGTTTTGGAATGGAATACAGTGGGTGATAGCTCCTCATGATCTGCCTGCTTCTGCAGGATATGCCATTTCAGTTTTTCCTGTCAACGAGACATTCATGGCCTTATCTGAAGCTGGAGTTCTGTTCCAGGTGCAAGAATAATTATGATCGTTAGACCTCATTTTAATTTTTAAATAAGTTCTATGCCTCTGTTTTGAATATTTTTTCATTTGATTTTGTAAGACCTCATACGGATATCACAGTGTAATTGCTTGATGGCTTCTTAAGGCAAAAAATGATCAATAGACATCTGCTGAAAAAGAGGTTCTCATTTCTCAAGCACATATTTCATTAACTTGGGCTACGTCCGCCGGTCCACCAAGCCCCCCTTCTTGAGTAAACGTTTCATTGGCTCTGTGAATTTCTCCCAATTTATCATGTGTAGGATTATCTTTCCAATATAAATAAGCTGGGACTGTATTTCGTTCACGTGTTTTTTATTTCTAAATTTTTGTTTTGATCCAGCGGAGCTCTTAGGAGGTTCACACTGGCCACTTGTGAATTTTCAATCACCATGGCCTTTCTGTGTAAGTTTTTGCTCATAGTGGACCCAGTGACCTGAGACACTCTCCAAATCACCTTTTTTGTTGACTCTCCCTTTTTTTTAAGGAGATTCAGTCTGATAATTAGTATCTACATAATTTGTTAAGCCTATCTGTTCAGTGACCAGTCCCAGTTTTCAATCTTCCAACGTCATTTTGTTTGTAAGCTATTTAATCTGTTCCCCTGGTCCACTATTATTTCAGATTCAACTTTGTCCTAATAGAAGAATGATAAAGCGAAAGGAAGAGAATCAAAAGCTGGGATGCTCTCACAAACGGGTTTGGTAGCTCTTAGTGGGTGCGAAGAGAGTTCCTAAATTTCTTTTTTTTTTTGAGAGGAACTTTTTTATTTTTGAACATACCATGGGCCATGATTCCGTAGGATGGCATGCCTCACAATTTTGCAAAGGAGCTTGTGTATGCCCTGTGTTTGTCTTTTGCTTGGGTTTTTAAAATTTATTTGATATGTCTAGCTATAGTGGCCAGACCCATTGAATTTACAGAGGACCAGTTTCATCATGAGTTTGTGTTATCCCAGAATTCAAGTAGAGATTGATGGTATGGGAATTCAATTCCTTTAGGTGCTCTGATCAAGATATTTCCTGGTTTTATAATTTATTTCAGTCTTCAATCTCTTCTCCATTTGTTTGGAAAGTATTAAACTTCATTGTTGCTTAATGCTTATCTCTACATCTGCAACCTCTTTTTATTTTCCCTTGCCTAGAATCATTCATGCACATATATAGTTCTCATCAAGAATGTTTGTTTAAAACCAATAGATATAAATGGAACCGTCATATATTATGGTTTAAAAGTAATATATCCAAACACGACAAAGAGAACCTTCACAGTCCTAAGTGTCATATATGCCCATGAGAAAAATAATATCCAGTTCCAGTGAGATACATATCATTGAGTTATTTTGTTTGCACAGAAGAAAATGTGCAGTATTCTGAGATCATAAAACTTACTAAACATCAGATTTAGCGGTCAATTTGGAGAGGGGCACCGTTTAAAAAGCAAAGAGCTCAGAGCCCAATAAATATTTGACAGTTAAATCTTGCTTATGCATGTTAAAGCTGAACATGTGGATATGCTTCAACACAATGTTGGGCGAAGTGGGGATGTTTTTGGAAGTGAAGTGTCGGAAGCGAAGCGTCTCGGAAGTGTCTATTATATATATTTAATATTTATATATATTTTTTGCATTTATATTAAAAAAAAATCCAAGATACCAAATTAGTTGCAGAAGATATGAAAACATGCATTTTTGTACATAAATCAAGATAGATATGGCATCCATTGTGTTGAAAAGTATAACTAGGATTGGTCTTCATATTGTCTATGTAATTATGTATTTATGTAAAGAAGAAGACAAAGATAATAAAATGTGTTTTTGTTGTACTTGCTTCATGGGTTTCATGAGCAAGATTTTATTATAGGTCAATATTCTTCTTCTTGATGTCTATTAGTATTTGTCTTCTGTTTATAAATGTAATTAAGAAAGATGTTTATGAAGTGACTAGTCCAAAGAATGTGCTCCAAGACCTTTTGGAAGAATGGCTTATGACAACCCTCCTAACTGCCCTCACTCAACGCTGGAGACAAGCATAAATGTACCTCTTCAAGTCGGCCTATTATTTGTGGAGTTGGCCTACAAGGCAGCATGTAAGGTCAGCCTAAATGTGGAGACAGTGCACTATATATAGTGCTGGAGCTGCGGCTCATTAGACATTAAAACATGCGTATTTTCTCTGTGAAGAAATGCGAATAAGAAGTGCGGTTTTTCTGTAAGGAAAAACAGTGTTAAGTTCAGGAAGAAGTGCAGATTTCTTTATGGCATAACAGTGGTTGTATGCAGACTTAAGATCAGGACTAAGTGCGGGTCTAATACAAAGACAGAAGTAGACATATCTGTGATCAAATGAGGGTTCAAGAACAGAGGAAGATGCGAATACATCTATGATCAAATGTGGTCTCAAGGATGGGGTTCAGTGCGGACTTCAGGAAGAGGTCAACTCTGATATGTATATATTCGGACCAGGGTCTAGATTGCGGATTAGTTTGAAGACAATGTATGCGGATCATTGTGATGAATGTTGTTGTCAAGTCTGAAGAAAAGATACGGTCAAACACACTAATATACACCTGCAATCTATGACAGAATCAGGTCTGTGTTCTATGCGGATGCAATGTTATGTGAAGGTCTAAAATGGATGATCATGCTGTGATGCGAAGGTTAAGGGTCATTGCAGGATGGGAAAAGGGAGGAAGGTAAATCCTACCTTCCGACTCACAGTTCATAAAAGAAAGGTCAGTGCAGGTTGATGAAGAAAAGAAGGATCAGCTCTGAAAGAAGACTTAGAAGTAGTAACAAGGTCTTGGAGTCATTCATAGGTCAAGGGTCTGAGTCTTGGTCATGGTACTTGTCATTTGAAGATCTATAAGAAGAATTTCTTTCGGGTTTTCCTTTCCAAGAGGGAGAGGTTTTTGCCCTGGCTCTAGGAGCCTAATTTTTGTGTCTCGTGTATTTTGATAATTGACTTGATGAAAGACTAAACAAGTTAAAGAAGAGAAGACATAAGTAACTCAAGTAAGCTCACAAGTAATTATCAAGAAGAGAATTTGTATTAATATCCGGACCTCCAAATTCTCAACATGGTATCAGAGCTAAGGTGCTAAAGACAAGGGCTACTTAGCAAGGAGACACTCAAGGAAGCAAGAATCAAAGTCAAAGTCAAAGTTTGCATTGAAGAGCCAAATCAATTTGCAAGGAAGACATTGTTAGAAGAGGACATCATCTTTTGAAGATATCCTTTATCATCAAGAATCCAAATACACCTACATTGGAGATTTCAATCTTAGAAGAAGCTCCTGACTTCATTTTCATTATCATCAAGGAAGCTGCAAGCCACTCTACTCAAGTAAGTATCTATGACCTTACTTATTGTAAAGAGAGCAACAAGTTGGTTGGGTCATCAAACTTTAGTGCATGGAAGAAGAGGACAATTTTGAATTTAATTGAAGATGAAGTTATGGACTACATCGAAGGATCTACAATTCAACCACCAAAAGAAGATGCTCCAGCTCATGCCAAGTACATGAAGGGAGAAATTAGAGCCCAGACGATTCTCATAGAATCCATTAAGGACTCTCTCATTCCCTATGTATCAAAACTAAAGTTTGCAAAAGAAATATATGAGGAACTGGTGGAGCTATTCTCTAAACTAGGAGAAGTAATGTTTGACACTGAGATGACTACGGTGGTGCTGAATGCTCTACCAAAAGAATGGGGAAACTTCACTTCAAGTTTATACGGGAAGAAAGAAGCCACACCATTCCATGATTTATGGTCTCTATGTAAAATAGAGGAAACAAGATTGAAAGCCAAAGCTGATACAAGATCAAGTGAAGGGAATCAATGTAATATTCAAAGTAGAAATAAACAGCAATATAAAGCAACATAAACATGAAACTACAACAAATAGAGAGACATCATACATAGAATGCAAAACATGGAGAATGCTGAGCCATTTTATTATATAACTGAAAGTGAAATGAGTACAAAGGTGATCAGAATGATGGCACCTTGGCTTGCACAAGGCAAGGTAGAGATACTCCTAGAAATACTCCTGGAATGGCTGCTTAGCAATGACTGCGTTATCTCCAAACTGCTGCTGCTGCTACTGCCGGACTGTTGCTGCTACTGGAATAAGCTAACTCTTTGGGGCTGTTCCCCTGCTTAGAAAAATATGGGACTTTGGGAATGAGCTCCTCACTCAATACCCAGAAAAGCCTAGAAAGGGTTTCCGGAATGGATGACCCCAGAAAATCACCTCCCTAGAGAAATCACGCTGTCCCAGTGGAATACGCTGGCCCTGAAGATGTCTATGCAAATGGTGGCCTCCTCCTCTAACAAAATGATGGAATAGCTAAGGGCTGATCCCTCCTCACTATTCCAGGCTGAATCCCCTGATAAATCTCAGCTCCCGGCACTACCTCCTCCAAGAACTGCGTGGTCTCTCCTCAAGACTGCACTGCCCAAGCAAGTGCGTAATCCCTGCTGTAGATGCTATAGCTCCAACCTGAAGATCCAATGATAGAACTCCTCACCCGAGCAAGCACTCGAAGTCCCGCTGGGCTGAGGTTGGGATCTCCGCTCGGAGACGCCCAGTGTGCTAAAAAACACTTGCAGACTTTTCTCAACAGCAAAAGCATGCTCAATGTCAATAGACAAAACAAAGATGCATGATAGAATGAGCAAATGAAGGGCCTCTCTCCCTCTTTATGCTTGGAGTGCCTTTCTCTCCCCTAGGCCCCACCAAAACTGCGTTGCCCCTCTTGGCCACGTTGTCCATCCACCTCTGCGTTGCCTAGGACCCACGCTGCCCACTCTGCCACTATTCCCACGCAGTCACTTCAACCCCTTGGGCCCCACGATGTTAAATAAAGGTGCTCAAGTGACTTTAGGAAGTGTTTTATTTCCCTAAGTGTGAGTTGAGTGTCTCCTAACCCACTTTATTTATTGACTTTAACTTTATAAAGTAGAATGGCCAAAAATTAATATGACCAATTAGCTGCTACTAATTGGGAATATCGCAATCAAGCCTTTGCAGCGATATCTATGAAGAAAGGAAGATTCGGTAAATTTGGTCCTCAGAATAAAAGAAGAAATATGGACAAAGTACGATGCTTTGGATGTAGTGAACTTGGGCATTATAAAATAGATTGTCCTAAATCTAAAAAGGACAAGAGGAAAATGGAAGAAGCCCATATCTCAGATATGAGGGTAGAACCTGATGCAAAGAAATCTAAGAAAGAAGAAGCGAGGGATCTCTACTATGATTGAGATCATCTTCTCCTTTAAGTGATTTCTGTTGGTTGCAAAATAGGATAATAGGAAGCGACATATATTAATAGCATCATGATAGAAGCATGGTAGGAGCTCTTGGTAAAACAACCCTTGGAAAACCTCACTAATAACAATATTGATGGAAGGCAGTCATCAAGATCAAGGGTCATCATGGAAACAAGTGCTGACATATTCTAATGGAGTTCTCTATGAATTCACTGATTAGAAAAAAAGCAGAATGGTTTCATCAAGAATTCTATGCTACAGAATTCTGGGATGTGATGACATATTGATGAAGTAGGTCAAGGGAATGAAACTCTTCATTCTAGTGAAATTGCTACAGGATGACTCAAAGGAAAAAGGTATGAGGTGTATATATATATATATATATGCTAAAACTGGGTGCTGTGAAGTCATGTCATATGGTTGCAAGTAATGGACTTCTATATTTAGAAGTATGATCTATGGAGGAGGATCTCTCGGTGCACTGACAGATGAAATCAACATAATACATCCTCATACGAAATATGAGGTGGTTGTATATGAACAAGGTACTGTAAACTGGAAATTCGCGGGAATGAAGATGTGCAGAAAGGAAGAGATCATGAAGTGCAACCATGTCAAGGGGCAGTTATCATCTGGAAGCCAAGAAGATGTGACTAGAATATCTCCTGGGAGGATATGTAGACTCTGATAGAAGTCTGGTAAAGAAGAACACCCTTGACAAAACATATCATTAGGAGATGTGTCAATTTGAATAAAGGATGTCGATGCCTACAAGAAGATGTCATGGTGAAAGATCATCACTGAGGTAACTTTTGTTTTAAAAATCCATACGTATATGTTTATCTGGATGAATTTGTGCAGGGTTGCTAATCATAAGAAACGATGTAAGATCCTTGGAGATGATTCGAAAGAAAGCAGCGTGGCATAAAAGGTGGACCAAATAAGAAAGACAAACGAATCACTTTCTGGTAGATGACATGATTCATGAATGAAAGTGATGGATGATTTGTGCCCTATGGAGCTAAAATTGAAGATTCCTCAATATCGAAATCCATGACATTGAGGGGAGGAATTCTTCATGAGCGGCTAGGTGTCTCACCATTGCTGTTGCAGGTCCCTAATTGAGAGGGAGCCTAGTGATAAGTCTCTTACTTGGAAGAAACTGGGTAATTCCTAAGAATGAGCTTAGGTACATTCCTTATACAGGAATGAGTACATTCCCTTGCGGAATAGGTCCTCCCTAGCTGAGAGGGAGAGATAGACACATCATTTTGGTCTTCACTTGGGAAGACAGGATGGGGGATTGGGTAATCATCTGGCATTCGATACTCTTTGAGAATGTATTAGGGCATTCAAGATAAGAGTAGTCGGGGACCGATATTCTTTGAGGGCTAGCTACCCAAGAGAAGAATAGTCCAAGAAGGTCATACTTTGGGATCACCCAGGTGGAGTATGTACCTTGGAGAGACAATGACTATGGTGTCTATAAGTCATGTGTCTCGCCAGCATTGTAGCCCATTGTCTCGTTGAGAGATGGGGCTGTTAGTCAATGCCTTGCACTAGGACAATGCTGTTGATATGATCCTATACAAACGCGATTACCAATCCGATTCTTCTTATGAGATTCTTCAGTTTGAAAGTGACCATGTACCAGTATGAATACCTCCCTAGTTACGAGGGAGTGTTGAAAAGTGTAACTAGAATCGGTCTCCATATTGTCTATGTAATTATGTATTCATGTAAAGAAGACAAAGATAATAAATGTATTTTTGTTGTACTTGCTTCATGGGTTTCATGAGCAAGATTTTATTATAGGGCAATAGACTTCTTCTTAATGTCTATTAGGATTTGTCTTCTATTTATAAATGTAATTAAGAGTCATGTTTATGAAGTGACTAGTCCAAAGAATGTGCTCCAAGACCTTGTGGAAGAATGGCTTATGACAACCCTCATAACTTCCCTCACTCAACGCTGGAGACAAGAATATATGTACCTCTTCAAGTCGGCCCACAAGGCAGCATGTAAGGTCGGCCTAAATCTGGAGACAGTGCACTATATATAGTGCTGGAGCTACGACTCATTAGACATTAAAACATGCAGATTTTATCCCGTGAATAAATGCGGATAAGAAGTGTGATTTTTCTCTGAGGAAAAACAATGTTAAGTTCAGGAAGAAGTGCAGATTTCTTTATGGTATAACAGTGGTTGTATGTAGACTTAAGATCAGGACTAAGTGCGGGTCTAATACAAAGACAGAAGTAGACATATCTGTGATCAAATGAGGGTTTAAGAACAGAGGAAGATGCGAATACATCTATGATCTAATGTGGTCTCAAGGATGGGGTTTAGTGCGGACTTCAGGAAGATGTTGTAGAAATTTCTTAATCTTAATTCTTATGCAAAAATTATTACTGTTAATCCGGTTATGCTCCTCCTACTTATATAAGTTATCGACTTAATAAATTCAAGTTAACATCGAAGCAAAACAAATAACAGATCTCTACCAATTTAGATCTAGAATAAGTACATGCACACATTGACAAAGTGACACAATTATTTTTGGACAAACTGTCCCCTAAAAAACTCAAGGTGGGAAAACCGGTCTCTGGCTGCTGGAGGGTTCTATTATTAAGAATATTTCTGAATACACAACTCTGGGTTCCAGATCTGGAAAACCCAACAGAGAAAACTCTAGATATGCAACTCTTGGATGATCTAGGGCCACAAATACTGACTGATCCACACCCTCAAATGGGATTTACAGAACTCGGACAGATTTAGGCCTAGAAACCCCAGAACTGCCCCTGAAATGCACTGTGTCAGCCTTTGAAGCCCCTGAAAGCCTCTGCGTCAGCCTCAGATGGCCTCCAAACCCTCAGTACTGCTTCTGGAAGCGACCGCATTACCCCAGAATGGGTGACGCAATCACTACGCTGCCCCTGGAGGGTCTCTACGTAACCCCTAAAGGGTTTCCTGAAAATTGCGCTATCCTTGCTGCTACTGCTGCCTTCTTCTGCGCTGTCCTTGAGCTGATCTCTTCTTTGTTTCTTGTGTATTCTAGACCTTGGGATCAGATCATCCCCTTGGTCTAAATTCCCCTCTCTGTAGCTGAAGCACTTCTGAGTATTCTTAGCCAACCTTGCCTTAGAATCTCAGCTTAGCTTCAGTGCTCTGCCTCTGTGTGTCTTTACAAATGACCCCAAGCCTTTCCTTTATACTTTTGTCATTGAAAAATCAATGGCCATGATCAGATCTTGAATCAATGGCTAAGATTAAAAGAAAGCTTGATCTGTGTGGCTTAAGACAATTTCATCACATGTTTAATTAAATTCACTTTAATTATTTTATTTTCCTAAGTTTTAACTTAGGAAATACATTAAAATAATTAATTAATTTAATATCTCTTAAACTAGATGAAATTTCCCAAATCCATTTCTGGGCCTTGTAGATCAGGTGAACTCTAGTCCTTCCTCAAAATTTGGGACCTTGAGCACAACTAATGCTACCCCAAATACACAAAATCTCAACACTCCGTCTTAGCATCAAGGGTGTGCTCTAGTAACACATCACACTTATGCATTACATGATTTTGGGCACTGGTTCTGTGCTGCTGAAGCTTGGCCTCCTGCCACTCAACTCTGCACTGCTGCTGCCATTCTGTATTGTTGCCCATGACTCTGCCATTGCCACTGCAATCACTGTACTGCAGCTCCCTCTCAATATGTTGCATCTGTGCTACTCAGCACTCGCCACCGCCGGGACCGCTATACCGCAACTTCAACAAGGAGAGAAACAACCGAATCTCCCCGCCCAATCTTTCGACAAAATGAGTTCGATGGGCCGCATCCTCATCACCGAAGCTCCATAGGCGACAGATCTGTGTTGGCATCTAAAGAACGATGCACAACTACAGCTCTGCCTGCGTAATCAGACTTTCTCTGCACTACTGAAGTCACATCAGCCCCTTGTGTTGAAATCTATCACGCTACTATTGCACTGCGTTGTCCCTCTGAAGCTTTCTGCGCTGCTACAGCTCTGCATTGCGTAAGCAGCACTGCTCTGCGTTGTTGAAGTCACATCAGCCTCTACGCTGGCCATCGCTTCTACGCCGCCGGGGCCGCTTGCTCAATGGTGCTCCTTCCGTGCCCTTCAACCGCTATTTTCCGCTCATCTGTGATCTATGCACCCACTACTCCACTTGTCCCGCTACTGTCTTAAGGCTGCCATAGCTCGCTTGTGATCTAAAAGATGAGCTGCTCAAGGATCTCGCCTCTCCTCCATGTAGCTCCTCTACATGTCCATGTCACCCCACCTCTGTGGTTCATGAGCACTCATGGCTACATCATCTCCTGACCCATCATCTGCCATTGTTGCTTTGGAAGAAGATGCTTCCATGTCCTTTTTCTTCTTTGGACAATGGTTGGCAAAATGTCCCATTTCGCCACATTGGAAGCACTTGATCTTTGAAAGATCCTTCTTCTTCTTTGGCTGCTTCTTTGATGCCAAGGCTGGATCTTCCTCCTCTTCCTTCTTTACTTTGCTCAACCCAAGGCTGTGCTGCTTCTTGGTGAATCTGCGTAGTTCTTCTTGCCGCAGGATTGACCACAAGCTGTCCCAATCTGGGAGGTCCACTCTGCCCAAGATACTTTGGACAAAGGTTTTCAACTCATTCGTTACTGCATTGAGGGCAGTCCTGACTATCACTACATCATCTACGGTTGCATCCGTTGCAGTCAGCTGATCCCTGATTGACTGCAATCTGAAGAGGAAATGCTCGATGTCTTCTCCCTTGGTCATCATGAATGACCTCATTTGGGCCTCCAACAGCATCTTTCTTTGGACTGATTTTCCCTCATACAGGGAAGTCAAGGCCTTCCACATTTCGTTAGTTGTCCTCTTCCAGCTATGTGTGGCACAATATGATCCTTGATATTGTCCATTATCAGCCGCTTGGCATGCCCAACAACTTCCCTATGCTTCCGTAGGAGATCCGCATCTGTCGATGTGGCCAGAGTCTGCTCTGCATGGTCTCTTAGACCGTATGCCTCAAGGACAATCAGGATCCTTGCTTTCCACACCGAAAAGTTTGAGAGGCCCTCTAGCCTATCCTGATCATGCAGTCCATGAGGATGTGTCGGAGCTCCTCCTCTCTATACTAGAGATCTGGATTTAGGGTCCTTTACGAACTGGGCACCCTCTGCTCCCTCTGACACTTGATTTCCCTCCTTGGAAATCTACCAAATCAACTATGATTCAGCTTCTTCTTTGATCCTCTGATCAAACTGCAAGTTTCCTTTGGCAAGAAACTCTCTGAGAAGCTGATCTCTTCCCAATCTTTGTCACTTGTGCTAAGGCTAAAAATCTGAAAACTTCAGAAATTGAACCCCACCAGCTCTTCTGAATTTCTGCAGCTTTTCTGTGGACTTTTCTAGATCTGACAGATTCAGATCTGAATCACACTGGCTGGCTTCAGACACAACCAGCGCTGTTTCTGAGCTGCATCTGCGCAGTAATTGCGTGGGCTTGCTAGGACACAGCGCTGGATAGCGTCACCCTTCCCTCTGCGTGAATCTGCTCCTGAAAACTGTGTTGTCCCTGCCTTTCTCGCTGCTTTCTACAACTAGATCCTTCAAATTCTTCAGCGGGTGACCCTTCTAGATTTGCAATTGCTCTGATACCATGTAGAAATTTCTGAATCTTAATTCTTATGTAGAAATTATTACTTTTAATCCGGTTAAGCTCCTCCTACTTATATAAGTTATCAACTGAATAAATTTAACATCGAAGCAAAACACATAACAGATCTCTACCATTTCAGATCTAGAATAAGCACATGCACACATTGACAAAGTGACAGTTATTTCTAGACAAACTGTCCCTGGAAAAACCGAATGTGGGAAAACCGGTCTCTGGCTGCTGGAGGGTTCTATTATTAAGAATATTTTTGAATACACAACTCTAGGTTCCAAGATGGGGAAAACCCGACGAGAAAAAATTCAGATCTACAGCCCCGGCCGATCTAGAGCTACAACATCGACCGATCCACACCCTCAAATGGACGCGCAACTCCGGTATAGATCTAGGCCTAGAAACCCCGAAAGAGCACCTCGAAATGCGCACCCAAGGCCACCCTCTCGAAGCCCCTTGTGCCACCGCCACCTTTGATGGCCTCCAAACCCTTAGCGCTGCTCCTGGAAGGGACTGCATTACCCCAGAATGGGTGACGCAGTCACTGCGCTGCCCGTAAGGGTCTCTGCACAACCCCTGAAGGGTTTCTTGAAAATTGCGCTGTCCCTGCTACTGCTTCTGCTGCTGCCTTCCTCTGCGCTGTCCTTGAGCCGATCTCTTCTCTGCCTCTTGTGTATTCTAGACCCTAGGATCAGATCATCCTCTTGGCCTAAATTCTCCTCTCTACAGCTGAAACACTTCTGAGTATTCTTAGTAAACCTTGCCCTAGAATCTCAGCTTAGCTTCAGTGCTCTACCTCTGTGTGTCTTTACAAATGACCCTAAGCCTTTCCTTTATACTTTTCTCGTTGACAAATCAACGACCATGATCAGATCTTGAATCAATGGCCAAGATTAAAAGAAAGCTTGATCCATGTGACTTAACATTAATTTCATCACATGTTTAATTAAATTCACTTTAATTATTTTATTTTCCTAAGTTTTAACTTAGGAAATACATTAAAAGAATTAATTAATTTAATATCTCCTAAACCAGATGAAATTTCCCAAATCCATTTATGGGTCTTGTAGATCAGGTGAACTCTAGTCCTTTCTCAAAATTTGGGACCTAGAGCACAACTGATGCTGCCCCAAATACACAAAATCTCAACAGAGGTCAACTCTGATATGTATATATTCGGACTAGGGTCTAGATTGCGGATTAATTTGAAGCCAATGTATGCGGATCATTGTGATGAATGTTGTTGTCAAGTCTGAAGAAAAGATACGGTCAAACACACTAATATACACCTACAATCTATGACGGAATCAGGTCTGTGTTCTATGCTGATGCAATGTTATGTGAAGATCTAAAATGGATGATCATGCTGTGATGCGAAGGTTAAGGGTCATTGCAGGATGGGAAAAGGGAGGAAGGTTGATCCATGATTTACCTTCCCACTCATAGTTCATAAAAGAAAGGTCAGTGCAGGTTGATGAAGAAAAGAAGGATCAACGCTGAAAGAAGACTTAGAAGTAGTAACAAGGTCTTGGAGTCATTCATAGGTCAA
Source organism: Pinus albicaulis (assembly GCA_034641835.2). Classification (NCBI taxonomy): domain Eukaryota; kingdom Viridiplantae; phylum Streptophyta; class Pinopsida; order Pinales; family Pinaceae; genus Pinus; species Pinus albicaulis. The sequence continues at coordinate 1,199,306,788 of CM076574.1, forward strand.
GGGTCTGAGTCTCGGTCATGGTACTTGTCATTTGAAGATCTATAAGAATAATTTCTTTCAGGTTTTCCTCTCCAAGAGGGATAGGTTTTTTCCTTGGCTCTAGGATCCTAATTTTTGTGTCTCGTGTATTTTGATAATTGACTTGATGAAAGACTTAATAAGCTAAAGAAGAGAAGACATAAGTAACTCAAGTAAGCTCACAAGTAATTATCAAGAAGAGAATTTGTATTAATCTCCGACCCTCCAAATTCTCAACACATTGTACTCAATAATTAATTATTTGAGCATCAACCATCTAGATTCCAGCAATTACAAATTTCCATCAAATTTTTAAGCATATCAAAGATAATAGAAGGTAGAAAGTATCAAAATTTTAAGCATATCACATATAATAGAAGATAGAAAGTATCAAAATTTTAAGCATATAATAGAAAGTAGACATTTAGAAGATAAAACATTCAAATAACTTATCTAGCAAGTGAGCAACTGTCAGCATGAGCCATGACCAAATAATAATGTTTACAAAATAGCCACCTGGCCACCACCAACTACACATTGAACTAGGAAGGCTGAAAAGTTCAAATTCACAACACTAAAGTCTAACACTCTAATCTATCATCTATAGATTCTAGACTATGACAAAAGAAATAGTGAACTGTGAATATATCTACTAATCTCTCCTCCTTGCACCAAGACGACTATGCGAGCCTCCACGTGGTGGAAGTGAAGAAGATGGTGGCCATGGAAGTTGTGGAATTGAAGATGAAGCCCTTGCTGCTACTATTGAAGAATGGAACATGGGGACCATGGCACCGGATGGGGATCTCGTCTCATATTGATCAACATCATCCTGGATAAGAGCATCCTCCAATTGCTCTAAATGCAACACTCTCCATCCTCCAAATTGGCCTCCTTTGGATTTTTGTCCCAAAGCTTAAGGTCTTTATTATTCTTTGCCTCCTCACAGTAATGGGACAACAATTGCAAGTTGTAATGAACATAAACCAAGCTCTCTGCTTGATTTACATTTAACCCGTTTCTTTTAACATAGTGGATGAAACTATAGGTGCTCTAACACCTGTTTGCAGAAGAAGTGTTTGCCACCTATGATATCACTTGTATTGCCAAAAATTGTAGATGTGGAGTAGCACCTCCATGCATGTTTCACCACTCAGGAGAAGACAAATTCCCTCGATCTCTAACTGCATGATTGGTCCTAGATGCACCAGTTCCAAGGATATAGTTGCTCAATTGTTTCTGTACCATGTCACACTCCTCCTCATCAGGGACTAATCTATCCAATGCTTTCATATAAGCAGCCAGAACCTTTGGATCTTGGTGTGGATTTCTCTTGGTCCCCCCACCAGGTGTTGGTATTGAATGTTCATTTGTGTAGCTTGGGAGGTACTCCAAGCCCTAGGGTCCAGGGTTTGGAGGGAAAGGCACCACAAGGGCAGCTTGTGGGCTTGGAACCCAAGTGAGGGGTTTTGCACCCATTGTGATTTGGGTCAAAACTGTGATGAAAATACGGCATGTGATGGATGAGGATGATAGTGCTCGACGATACGATTCTAACACATCAATAATTTTCCAAATCCGAGTTTTCGTTAGAGAGAAATGAATTTTTGAAGTTGACAACATTATTATTGGTTACCAAGTCATGTAGGCTTGGTGTAAAAAGGTGCCAATAGTTGTGTCTCTTCAAATGAATTCATGGAGCATTAAAGGCTATAAATAGAAGATGACTTGGATTCATTTTAGCATCCATTTGTGAGTGCAATACACCAAGGGTACCTTAGAAATTTTCAGTGGAGAAAGGTTGCAGCATAGGAGTGACAAGACAATCGATGATAAGCCTAGAAAACCAACGAAGAAATTCAGGGTTTGTTGTAGGTGACAAAGCAGGATACTGGCCGGCTAGGCATATTTTGTTGTTGCTGATGCGGCCAGGAAGAGGAAGAGGCCGCAAGTAAGAGGAGAACCTTGTTGCTGTTTTGGGCTATGTGGAGGAGGATTTAAGGAGGGACGCAACCTCACCTTGTTGTTGGGCTAGGCCACATGCCATAGCCAGGAGCTGGGATACCTTAATGCTGCATTTTAGGGTGAAAGAAGACAAACAAGTGCAGCGTGGGTGTGGAGGAGGGTCACCTTACAAGATCATAGTTCTTTGGAGGTATGGTTGTTGAGTTGCGTGGATAAATAGGGCTATAGGTCATGCCCTAACCAGAGAACAACAGTGTAGCAGGTCAACGTGGTGACAAAAATAGACTTGGAGGTGTATTGGGTCAAGTGTTGACCAATGATGGATCACATTTGTTGAGAAACATGTGGAAGCCGTGTATTGGAGTTGATGTGGGTGTCGGGAAGACTTCAATTAGGAGCATATTCCTTAGTGACGATATTGGGAGCCATAGGACTGTTGGTTTCAGAGCGTGTTTGAGCTATTTGGAAGCTAGTAATTCAGAGTTTGCGCAACGAAGTACAACGTGAGAGGGAGTTGATCACATTGTGAGTGAAGGAGTCACTACAATGTTGAAGTTACATGTAGGTCTCCGGTATGAGGATAGGTTGGAAGGGTTGTCCAACTACACTCCTTTGAAGGAAAGGATCAAGTTGGTCTTGCAGGTCAACAAAATCCGGGATTTTGCTGAGAAAGAGGTCAAGCAGGCAACCGACCCTAAGGAGCTGGAAATATGGGAAGATTTGGATACAGAAGTAAGGATGATCATCCTTGATGGTGTGAAGGATTCCTCTATGTGCCTAGGAAGAACAATGCACATGAGATGTGGATGGATCTTCAGAATTTGTTCTGCATCGTTGATTTTTGCAGCACTCCAAGTTTTTGCAAGTCTCAAATTTTGTGGAGAGGATTAGGCACTTGTATTCCAAATAACCCAGAAACCGTTTGTGAAAATTCCACTCGAATTATGTTTTATTGTAAAAATTAATTATTTTAACGGGGACCCTAAGTCTAACTTAGGGAAATTAAATAATTAAAGGGTATTAATAAAACAAAGTGAGAATGATCTAGAAAGTGAAGATCAAGTCATGTTATAATCTTAGACGTTGATTAGAGATATAATCTCGGTCGTTGATTTCTCAACAAGAAGGCTATAAAGGAAGGCTTGAGGGTCATTTGGAAAGACACACTTAGTGAATCAAGTGATCAAATTCTTTTGACGAAGCAGGTGCTCGGACGAAGATCAGATCTAAGTGATTCCGCCATGTGAGTGGGCAAGAGATAGTTATTGGCTCTGAGGGGATCTCCAGACCAGACCACATACAGAGAGGCAGAGAGGCATACAGACCAACAAAGGAAGCAACGCAACCTCCAGAGGGTGTGACGCAAGCCCTAGAAGGGGTGACGCAGACCCACGCAGGGCCCATGTAGAAACTGGACAGTGATTTCAAGAGACAGTCTGATATTTGCTGGAGATCGGGGTTTCTGAGCCGGGAGGGCTGAAACTCGACTTTCCGAGAGAAAAATCGATTTAGAGAGGAGGTGACACAGTCTACAGAAGTCCCCACGCAGGCCTACACATCTACTGCACAGAGGCAACGCAGAGGGAGCTGGGGTTTCGCTAGTTCAGATCCAGAATCAGTCGGGACTTGCAGTGTGAGGTAAAACTCACTATATTTTTTTTTGCCATTGATTTCTCTGCACTAGATAGCCAACAAGACATCCATAGATTGTATTTAGAAATCGCCGCTTAATAATATCAAACCCTCAGATCTGCTGCACCAGTTTTCCCGCATTGGGTTTTTCCAGGGGACTTAGTGTGAAAATTTCCGAATGTTACTAATGCAGAAATATACTGTTAGATCTGGGTATGCTCCTCCTACTTAATTAAGTTATTAACGGAAAAAATTCAGATTAATATCGAAGCAAAACACATAACAGACTTTCACCAATTCAGATCTAGAAAAAGTGCATGCGTACATAGAAAAAGTGACACAAGGATTTTCTGGACAATAGTCCTCGGAAAAACCCAATGCGGGAAAACCGGTCTGCTGGCTACTGGAGGGTTTTATTATTAAGAGTTTTCTGAATACAACAAATTTGGGTTCTAGATCTGGAAAACCTGACAGAGAAAATATAGATCTGCAGCTACCCTGTTGTTCTGAATCCAAAATATTGACTGATCCACACCCTCAAACGGGATTTATAGGACTCAGCCATTTCTTAGCCCTAGAAATCCCAGCGCTGCACCTGAAGCCCTTGCGTTAGCTTCTACAACCTCTACATCCCTCTGCGCTGGGCTAGAGAGGGCTGCCTAACCCCAGATTGGGTGATGCAGACCCTCCGCTGCCCCTGAGGGTCTCTGCATAACCCCTAAGTGTTGGGAAAAATACTGAGAGGGGGGGGGGGGGCGGGGGGACGGTGAATCAGTATTTAGTGCAGACTGAAAAACTTTTTACTTTTTCTTTCTCTAAAACCCATACGCTACTTTCCTGAACCCAAGTCGCGTATACACGCGGATATTCTTAATGAAACATGCGTATTACCAGAGATCTCATTATGCAGATAATACTTTACTTAGATCATTGCATCATTCATTCATTAGATGTTTAGTAAGCAGTAAACATGTGCAGTAACAACAGAATAAATCATCACACATAAGCAACACACATGAACACCAGGATTAAAGTGTGAAACCCACTCCGGAGAAAACCACCACCGCCGTCGTCTGCCGTCGTATCCGTCTTCAATATTTATTATAAAGAAAACTTCTACAACCATGTACCGCGCCAGACCATACCAAGACGCAGCACCCACCGGCAGTATGTTTACAACCTTCTCTCGCTATCACCCTCCCCGGAAGGGAGCTACTACCCCCTGTTCTCGTTTACCAGCCTCTCCTGGAAGGGAGCTACAACCCCCTGCTCTCGTTTACCAGCCTCTCCTAGAATAGAGCTACTACCCCTTGCTCTCGTTTACCAGCTACCACTGGAAGGGAGCTACAACCCCCTCACTGAAGGCTTCGACCTTCAGCACCACCATGGACCACGTTTCATCAATTTTCATACTGGATCCAACAGCTTCCATACAACACAACTTGTAGGCCTCTTTTCATCAGATTTTCAGACTGGACCCACTCCACACATTTAAGCTCATCATATATCAAACTGAAACTTATAACCCCATCAATTCATTCATTGAATCATCAACCAATCAACCAACAACTTAATCTTCAATTAACATAATCAGCAGCATATTCATTATTCAAACAATCCAGTTCTGTATGAATACATCATTGACAGATAGTAGTAAAACAACAAAACAGATCAGATAGTTCATTCCACTTACTTCAGCAAACCCTAGATTCCATACGCGCTTTTACTTCACTGAACCTGCGTATGTACGCGCTTTTATGCACACCAACCCGCGTATACTTCTGTGCATTTTTCAGAAAATTCTAACTGCCCATACGCGCTTTTCCTTAAGCAGAACCGCGTATACACGCACTTTTAATGAATCGAACCTGCGTATAGATCTGTAACTTTTCAGGACTGTGCATCTCTTCAGATCAGATAAACAACTCAGATTTCATCCTTTACTTCAGAAAGTATTTCGCCTCATCTCAGATCTAAACATTCCATAAATAGATCTAGAAAATACATATACATTTCAGATCTAGAGATCCCTCTTCATTATTTTCTTCATAGGTGCATTAGTAATTCAGATCAATCAATTCATTCCATGCAGATATACTTCAGAGTGAAGTATTCATTCAATACCCAGACTTGCACACCCTTGCACCATGATTTTCTTCTCCTTAAATAGATTTAGCCTTTGTCAATACCATGAGTCAAAACCACTCAACTACTAATGGTATTCCTGGACGAGATCAAATAGATATTCCAGCACTCAATACAATGGGTCAATATCATGGTATCACCCCTTGGTATTCTAAATTTAGAGCGTAAATGGGCATACGCGACTTGGCACGTACTTTTCCGCGTGTATACGCTACTTCTCCTTAACAATCCCGCGTATGCTTTGTGACACATCATATTTATCATTTTTCTGGCACTTACTGAAATTCCTTTCTTCTGTTACTTCTGAGCTGATCTATAGATACATCATCCTTCCTTTTAACACAAGATACATCTTCCTTACATATTTAACACATAGGTTGCTTATCATAGGCAACTCATCAAGTAGGTTTCCATCAAGAACAACTTCATCTAGTAGGTTGCCATATCGAGGACAACACATTGCATCATATTGCCAACAATCTTGCTTCATCAAGTAGGTTGCCATCAAGGTCAACACATCAAATCAGTTTCCATCAAGGACAACTTCATCAAGTAGGTTGCCATCAAGGACAACACATGCCAACACTAAGGGTCAGAGACTGCGCAACACTGCCCTGGGAGAGACTGCGCAACATCTGCATAGCTGAAGCTGCCTCTGCACTGCGCAACTGCTACCCTCTCTGTTGCTGCTTGTCCTGCTTCTCTGAGCTGCCTCTGGAAGTTGCTCTCTGCCTCTTGCTGATTCTAGACACTGGGATCAGACCATCCCCTTTTCCTAAACTCCCCTCTCTGCAGCTGAAACACTTCTGAGAATTCTTAGCAAACCTTGCCCTAGAATCTCATCTTAGCTTCAGTGCTCTGCCACTGTGTGTCTTTAGAAATGACCCCCAACCTTTCCTTTATACTTTTCTCATTGGGAAACCAATGACCATGATCAGATCTTGAATCAATGGCTAAGATTAAAAAAAAGCTTGATCCGTGTGACTTAAGACAATTTCATCACATGTTTAATTTAATTAACTTTAATTATTTAATTTTCCTAAGTTTAGACTTAGGAAATACATTAAAATAATTAATTAATTAAATATCTCCCAAACCAAATGAAATTTCCCAAATCCTGTTTTGGGTCTTGTAGATCATGTGTACTCTAGTCCCTCCACAAATTTTGGGAGCTAGAGCACATCTGATGCTACCCCCACTACACAAAATCTCAACACTTAGTCCAAAATAAAGATGTCCTATGTGTGATTTAATTCTTGCCTAGTTTCCTTGTTTCAAAATCATAAAGTATTAAGTGTAGGTTGCTTCAGTAATTCATGAAGAAATAGGAATTAATTTTGTAATGTAATTTACATAATAGGAGAAGTAAATTCAGTTAGTTGCAGTAGGATTCCTAAGATTGTCAAATCTAGGAATTTTCACACAGAATAAGACCGAGAACTGGGTACTGGTATTGGAGGATAAATTGAAATCGACCAAGATGATAAAGGGTGTGTTGATTTTTGTAGCATCAGAAAGTGTTCCAAGTCTCAAAATTTGTAAGGAGGCTTGCAAATTAGTATTCCAAAGAACCCAGAAACCGTTTGTGGAAATTCCACTCGGTTTATGTTTTATTAAAATAATTAATTATTTTAATGCAGACTCTAAGGGTAATTAAATAATTAATGGGTATTAATAAAACAGAGTGTGAATCTTCTAGAGAACGAAGATCAAGTCAAGTTTTAATTTTGGCCATTGATTAGACTTCTAATCGGGGCCGTTGATTCGTCAATGAAAAGATTATAAAAGAAGGCTTGAGGGTCATATGGAAAGTAAGTCGGGCATACACTCAGTAACCTGAAGGAAGTCGATTCTGAAGGAATAGAATTCGATTTCAGAGGGAGAGATGTAGAGCAGAGTTGCAGGGGAAGAAGAAGGAGAGGGAGTCAGTAGTGACTCAAGGACTGCGTAGAGAAGCACACGAAGTGATGCAGAGGGAAGCAGTGGGTCTTTCGGGTGTCCGAAAATCTCTAGAGGGTTCCAAAGAATTTATCTCAGGTGTTTTCTAAAGAAGTCTGCCAGTCTTTTCCTTGTAAAGAATTTCATTGCTGAAGAATAATTTATAAACCCTCATCTGCTGCATCGGTTTCCCGCATTGGGTTTTTCCGGAGACAATTGTCCAAAAATAAGTCTGGACATGTGATTGTTTCTTATGCTTGTATTTCTTACTGTTCCTTTCTCTGCATATACTTAAGTGCCTGTTGCAGTAGTATTTATTTCGAAATTTACTGGAAGAATTCCGTAAATGACTTATTGAAATAATAAGTAGGAGAAATAAATCTATCACTGCAGAAATATTTTCTGTATTGAATTTTTCACATGGTATCAAAGCCAAAGATGAGTAACAGGAGCATAGAATCGGCGATAGAACATAGATCAGATGTTGCTGCAGTAGCAACTCGGAAGTGTTCACACAGTTCTCCAGAGAAGAAGGGAAGCATGGAAGAACAAATGGATCACGATGTTTCTGTTCTGGCATCCAGATTGGAAGAAGAATTTGCTTTTGTGTCAAGCTCTGCTTCTCCTGAGATCTGGTACATTGACAGTGGGGCTTTTGCTCACATGATGGGAGTGCGAGAATGTTTCTCAAACTACCAAGAAGAGTAGATGAACTTTAAAATCACCATGGGCAATAAGACAAAATGTACCTCTATTGGAAGAGGTGCCATAGTATTTCAAACAGAAGATGGTAATAAGCTTCAAGCCACTAATGTACTGCATGTGCCTGGTTTGCGGATGAACTTACTCTCTGTTTCGCAGCTTCAAAACAAAGACTATAACGTTTACTTCATTGGAAATAGAGTATATGTCAAACACCCAAGTTGCAAGAAGTAAGCACAAATCAAAGTCAGGAGCAATAAACTCTACAAGTTACAACTCGAATCCACAATAGCACTGATAGGCAACACTAAGGAGAAGGACTTGAATGAGCTATGGCATAGGAGAATGGGGCACTTGCATCATGGGGCATTAAGAATTCTCAAGAAGACTATCGCGAGAGTTCCAGAACTGAGCACCAAGTGAGACAATGTCTGCAGAGGGTGCGTATTGTGAAAGTATGCTAAGGCAACACATCATAGAAGCAACAATAGGGCTAAGAGTGTGTTGAGCTTAATACACTCAGACATCTGCGGACCAATGTCCACTAGAGCTCTTAGTGGTGCTGAATATTTCGTCACCTTTATTGATGGCCATTCCAGGAAGACTTGGATCTACTTTCTGAAGACCAAGGACGAAGTCTTTGGTCGATTCAAGGAGTTTAAAGCTCTGGTAGAGAATCTGACGGGAAAGCAGATCAAGACATTGTGATTAGACAATGGTGGAGAGTACACGGATAAAAACTTCATAGAGTTCTGCACAAGGGAAGGCATCAAAAGAGAGTGGATTGCTCCGTATAATCCAGAGCAGAATGGAATTGCATAGAGGAAGAATAGAACTATTGTCGAAGCTGCAAGGGAAATGTTGTACGATCAAGACATGCCCAAATTTTTGTGGGATGAAGCTTGTAATACAACTGTCTATGTATAGAATAGGATTCCTCATAATGCATTGGGTAAGATCATTTCAAAAATTGTCTTCACTGGCAGCAAGCTGAGCCACTTTAGGATATTTGGCAATGCGACATATTGTCATGTGCCCGAAGAGAAGGGGAAGAAGCTAGATAAGACTGCGGAAAAGGGATATTTGGTGGGATATAGTGAGCAAAGAAAGGCTTACAGTATATACATTCCTGAGAGCAAGAAGATTGTAGTACGGTGGTATGTGAAATTCATGGAGGAAAGGGCCTTCAGAAAATCTAGGGAGATGCCTTCTGCTACGCAATCTGTGGAGGATCCGCTGGTCCAACCACAACTACCTGTGGACGGTAATACGAGTGCCTCTCCAAGGCATGGAGATCCAAGGGATACATCTCCCGAGGACTTGCAGGAAGGAGAGCAGGTGGATCCACCCACTACCAGTGGTAGGAAGAGTAAAGAATTACGACAGATTCCGAGGGATGCAGAAGAGTTTTTCGGAACCCCCCGAAATGAGAAGACGCAGCACAAACAACCTGAAAAGTACCAAGCTTTGGTAGCGCAGGTTGGGGAACCATCTAGTTTTCGGGAGGTAGCTCAGCACCAGGTATGGGTCGATGCGATGGTGGAGGAATACAGCTCTATCATGACGAATGATGTCTGGGAAGTGGTTCCCAGGCCTAAGGAAAGATCAGTTGTAGGTTCGAGATGGATCTACAAGATCAAATATGCTGCAGATGGCAGCATCAAGAGATTTAAAGCCAAGTTTGTGGCTAAGGGGTACGCTCAGAAGGAAGGGATATATTATGAAGAGACCTTCGCCCCAGTAGCCCGATATACTTCTATTAGATCCGGGATATCCCTTACTACGCAGATGGGATGGGAGATTCACCAGATGGACGTCAGGACTGCGTTCCTGAATGGGGTGATAGAAGAAGTATATATTGAAAAACTAGAGGGCTTTGAGATGCATAAGTAGAAAACTCATGTGTGCAGGCTCAAGAGAGCCTTGTATGGAATGGAGCAAGCCCCTAGAGCTTGGTATGGTCGAATTGACAGCTACTTGCAGAATGGGATTTGTCAAGAGTGATGAAGATCCCAATCTCTACTATTTGAGAGTAGGGGATGAGCCTCTTATACTGTTGTTGTATGTAGATGATCTATTCCTAATAGGATCATCTAGGCTCATCAAGGACTATAAGGAGAATTTAGTTGCGGAATTTGACATGAAGGATCTAGGGCTGATGCATTATTTTCTGGGGTTGGAAGTTTGGCAGTGGAAGGGTTAGATTTTCCTTGGTCAAGGAAGATATACTACAAAAATTCTGAAAAGATTTCAGGTGGAGGACTGTAGACCCATGGCTACTCCAATGATTACCAACTGGAAGAAAATTGACACGTCCGAAGATGATGAGGCTGATCCTACTTTGTACAAGTAGCTCATGGATTCTCTGATGTATCTGGTAAACATGAGACCAGACATTTGTTATGTTGTCAATACTCTCAGTCAGTTCATGGTTGAACCTAGGAGGGCTCATTGGGCAACAACGAAACATGTTCTCAGATATCTACAAGGAACATTCGACCTTGGACTGAAATACACTAGAGATAAAGAGTGGGTTCACTGATGCACATTGGGCTGAGAGTATAGTAGATTGGAAAAGTACTAGTGGGTACTATTTCAATGTTGGATTAGGGATGACCTCCTGGTGCAGTAGGAAACAAAAATCCGTGGCCCTGAACTCCGCAGAAGCTGAATATATGGTAGCAAGCATAGCTTTGTGTGAGGCCCATATGGCTTCGAAAATTGCTTGTGAACTTACTCAAGGAGAAGATGGAGGCGACCAACATTCTATGTGATAATCAAAGTTGCGTTAAGCTCTCTGAGAATCCCGTGTTTCATGATTCGTCGAAACACATTGACATCAGGTGTCATTTCATCAGAGACTGTGTCCAAAGGGGATCTATACAATTGGAGTACGCTCCTACAGGAGAGCAAGTGGCAGATATCCTCACAAAAGCTTTGGAAAAGACTAAGTTTGTCTGTTTCAGAGAAAAGATGGGGATGATTAAGAATCCATTTTAGTAGTATGAATGGATAGGTTCAGGATTCAGAGGGAGCTACAGTACAAATGAGGCAATGACAGTGACAGTGTCATGAGCAAGCAGTACAGAAGGCAACAGTGCAGTAGGTGAGGGGTAGCAGCCAGGCATCAACAACGTAGAGGATACTTCAAGACAGAGCAGCATGCAACAGACATTTTGCTAGAACACTTTCCTTGCTAAGAGGGAGTGTTGATTTTTTTAGCATCAGAAAGTGTTCCAAGTCTCAAAATTTGTAAGGAGGCTTGGACACCAGTATTCCAAAGAACCCAGAAACCGTTTGTGGAAATTCCACTCGGTTTATGTTTTATTAAAATAATTAATTATTTTAATGTAGACCCTAAGTTTAAACTTAGGGAAATTAAATAATTAATGGGTATTAATAAAACAGAGTGTGAATGTTAAAATTGGACAACTAGGTCCAAACTCCATGTTGTGATGCTCAGATGAAGATACCAATATTTGTATTAGGTTCCTCTTTCGGAGAGGTGTAATATCGATCTAAAGTGATCTTAATTTGATGAGCAGAACATTTATTTTGAATTTATTTTTAATAATTTCAAATATGTGCAAGTCGGCCTTAAGGTTTTACACCCCTAGCAGATGTGTCACACACCTCAGTGATTGATATAAATAGAGTCAATGTTGGAGGACTCTTTCACTCATCTCATCCTCAGACATCATCTCCTCCTTTGATTTAGTACGAGCTCCTTGGAAGCAGTTTCGGTTCACATGTGGGAAGAAGGACGAATTTACTGCAGCTAGGGTTTGGACGAATTTACTGTAGCTAGGGTTTCCACGCAAGTTTGACTAGCGTTGACTTTGGTCAACGCATGGTCCAACTAGGCTGAAAATTGGGGGAGACTTCGATTTTGGAAGGCCGTACATATCGGCACAAGAACCAAGGTCAAAAGGTTGACCTAAGACTGAGATGCGTTGACTTTCTTGCTGCTGTCCTGCGTTGACTTTTCTGGACAACATTGACTTTTCTAGGGTTGACTTTGAGTTGACCGTGTGGCTGTTGTGACACAAGCTGGGTTGGCTGACCAAGGAGACTTTGCTGGTTGAAGCATCTTCTTGACCACTATAACGTACCACCACATTTTTCTGTTTCTGGTTTGTCTTCTTTAGATCCAGTGGTATGTTCTATCAACATTTTACTTAATTGTTTATGTGATCGCTGTAGTGAAAATTAAAGTTGCATCAAGCATAGAACATCTACATAAATTTACATGGTATTAGAGCTGAGGTGAAGACAAGCCCTATTTGTAGCAATCACCGAAGAAGGAAATGGGTTCCACAAACTATGGCTTCAAGGAGGATGACAAATTGATTGGGAATGATGACTTCCATGCTTGGAAGATGATATTGGATCTCAAATTGGAAGACCAAGATGTCATGGACTATGCGCAGGGTAAAATTCAAGAACCTCCATCCACTGCTACTGCTGCTACCAAAACAAAGTACAAGAAGGGGGAGATCAAAGCAAAGCTGATGATCAGGGAATCCATTCATAAGAGTCTGGTGGCCTACATCTTTGAGCTAGGCACATCCAAAGAGATGTATGATAAATTGATCCTCACGTTCAAGGCCAACAATGCAAATCAAGTGCTATTCTTCAAGAATCAATTGAAGAATCTGAAGAAAGGCACGGATGAGTCTGTCCAATCATACTTTCTGAAGCTGATCGAGATCAGGAACAATCTGCTGGCTATTAGGGAGACAATAGCTGATCGAGAGATGGTACTCACCGCACTTGGAGGGCTCCCATATGAATGGCATGCATTCAACACTACCATTCTCAATAATAATGTGATACCTGACTTTGACGAGGTAATGTCGAGATGCATTCAAGAAGAGACAAGAATGAAGGAGTATGAAAATGAAGGAAATGTTGCCTACGCTGCTCATTCTAGAAAGAAGAACTTTGGTGGTCCAAAGAACAAAGGAAGAGCAGGGGCACAAGGAAAGAAGGGCAAGTGTTACACTTCTCATAGGCCAGGTCACTATGCTAGAGAATGCCCTTTCAAGAAGGATTCTCCTGATGATGATGACACAACAACAACTGGAGGGATGGCAATCAAAGGAACAATAGGTTCCAGGGAAAGAGGAAGGCTCCCTTTGGCGGAAATGATCAACCTTTCAAAAGGTCAAGAAATTCCAGGTATGAGGAATCAAATGTTGTTGATAAAAGAAATGAATTCATTCTTGTATTTTCCCTCTCTACTGCATCTCCACCTGACACTATGGATGTCTGGTTGATAGATAGTGGTGCCTCAAGGCACATCACTGGGTTCAAGGAAGCACTCTCTGGTATGGTTGAGAAGGATACTAATCTGGAAATTATCCTTGGAGATAATGCCACATATCCCGTGAAAGGGAAAGGGACTGTGACCCTCCACTTGTCTCAAGGTCAAGTCCTTCGCTTGCAGGATGTACTCTATTTATCTAATTTGAAGAAGAATCTTGTGTCTATATCGGCCATGAAGACAAAGGTTTCAATGTGGCATTCACTGATGGAAAGGTGTGCATGTGGAAGAAGAGCTTCAAGGAAGCTATCATGTTTGGGTCTAGAATTGATACACTCTACCAGGTTAGAGGAAGTCCACTAGGAGCAATGACATGAGATGCTATCCGACAAACCGATAATGGCACTGAATATGAGTCGAATGAGTTCAAGAACTTTTGCAGAAGAGCTAGCATTAAGAGGGAGACCACAATGTTTGTGGGCTACAATGAAACTTTTAAGGCCTATAGATTCTATGTGCTCGGTCAAAGGGAAGTGGAGATATGCCATGATGTCACCTTTGATGAAGATGCTTCCCTGAGGAAAGTAGTCAATCTTTTGAGATTTGAGGAAGATCATGAAGCAAGGCTTGGAAATCAAGAGGAAACGAAGGATGAGACGATGCCTGATGTTGAAGGACCAATGAACCCGATTGATCCACCTCCTTCACTGGGAAAGAGACCATCATGGCTCAGGGACACTCTCGAGGATGCTGAGGGACATATGGCCCCAACGGGGACATTTCGTGAAAGCAAGAAGCCGAGTAGATACCAAGGGTATCTAGCAGCCATGAGTACTATTGTACAATCTGAGCCTGGATCTTTTTGAGGAAGCTGTAAAGCATCAAGTCTGGAAGGATGTTATGCATGAAGAGTATGAGTCCATAATGAAGAATGATGTCTGGGATGTGGTTCCTAGACCGAAGGACAAAGCAGTTGTCACCTCAAAATGGCTCTACAAGATCAAGCATGGATTTGATGAAAGTGTTGAAAAGTTCAAAGCAAGATTCGTTGCCCGTGGCTTCTCTCAAAAAGAAGGCATAGACTATGATGACATATTTGCACCTGTGACCACCATTCGATCTATCATAGCCCTTGCTACTACACAAGGATGGAGTCTTCATCAGATGGATGTAAAGACCGCATTTCTGCATGGTGCGATAAAGGAAGAGGTGTATGTAGAGCAACCTCTGGGGTTCAAAGTCCAGGATCGGGACACCCATGTCTGCAAGTTGAAGAAAGCCCTTTATGGGTTGAAGCAAGCACCTAGAGCTTGGTATGAGAGGATAGATAGCTACCTGATGAAGTTGGGCTTCACTCGTAGTAATGCTGATCCAAACCTTTACTTCAAGTATGATAGATAGAAGCCTCTCATTCTGGTGTTGTATGTGGATGACCTCTTCCTGACAGGTGCTGACCCTCTCATTCATCAATGCAAGAGGGAGCTCGCTGCTGAGTTTGAGATGAAAGACCTAGGACTGATGCACTACTTCCTAGGCCTAGAGGTCTGGCAGAGACCTGGCGAGATTTTCCTTTCTCAAGGAAAATACATTGTGAAGCTTCTAGAAAGATTTAGTATGGTGGACTGCAAGTCCATGTCGACACCGATGGAGCTCAACTTCAAGAAGTTGAGTGGCAGCGCTGCTAGGCCCGTATTGACAAATCCTAGGGGCCCTGATGTTCTTAGTGAACACCCGTCCGGACGTATGTTTTGCAATGAACACTTTGAGTCAACACATGGTTGATTATAACATTCACTGGGTTGGTGCCAAGAAACTCTTGAGATATCTCTGGGGCACGATAGACCTTGGGCTGAGATACACTGCTAGGAGCATGGCACTCCTTGGTTATACTGATGCCGATTGGGTTGGCAGTGTGGTGGATCGCAAGAGCACATCTGGATGCTACTTCACACGTAGATCTGCTTTGGGCAGGAAACGAAAGTCGGTAGCCTTGAGCATAGCTGAGGTTGAATACATTGTAACATGTATGGCCTGTTGTGAAGTCACTTGGTTGTGAAAGCTCTTTAGTGAGCTGTTCGAGCATGTGCTAGATGCCACCGTTATCCTTTGTGATAACTAGAGGGGGATTCGTTTGTCATAGAATCCCGTGTTCCACGATTGATCCAAGCATGTTGATGGTTGGTACCACTTTATTCGGGATATGGTACAGCGAGGCGCCGTAAAGCTCGATCATAGGAACTGATGAGCAGGTCGTGGATATTCTCACTATGCCCTTGGGGAAGGTCATGTTCCTAATCTTCCATGAGAATCTTGGAATCGTGGAATGACCCTATTCTGAGGGTCCTGTTGGACGATGAGCTCTGGGAGCTCTGGGGGGCTTTGGGGATAGCTTCTCGGAGCTATAAGCAACCACAGGGCTAGGCTTGCCGAACCTTGTTGGTGTGCTTGGGCCCCACCGTGATGATTAAGTTGATTCGCCTCTCACTATTTGTAACCTGTATGCATCCTACCCATTTGAGTTCCGGGCTCATGGGAAGTACCTCTCATTTGGCCAATGAGGTGGGAAAAGCTAGAGACTAGTAGCAAAGATTGATGGACGCATCAGAGATTGTCGTACTCTCTATCTAGGATGACACGTGTCCAACCACTTGATCTAGGATCAAGTCTAGTGAGGTTTCGGACCTCCTACTGACTTCGGGTCAGATAAACCAACTTTGGGTTTGCTATGTGACTCTTTGAGTCCATGTGAGGTTTCGGACCTCCAACTCACTTCAGGTCAATGAGACTAACTTCGGGTTAGTATATATGACTCTCTTGAGTCCAAGTGAGGTTTCGGACCTCCTACTGACTTCGGGTCAGATAAACCAACTCCGGGTTGGTATGAGACTCTTTGTGAGTCCTATAGAGGTTTCAGACCTCTGGGCTGAATTTGTCAGCCGGGAATGATGTCTTTGTGACTAACCCACTTCTGTTCTGAAATAAAGAGGCCAACAAAGCAAGTTACAGTGGGATGATGCACAATGTTTGATTGCACAGGTGGATGGAGTTCTCCCTAGTTGAGAGGGAGTGTTAAAATTGGACAACTAGGTCCAAACTCCATGTTGTGATGCTCAGATGAAGATACCAATATTAGTATTGGGTTCCTCTTTCGGAGAGGTGTAATATCGATCTAAAATTGATCTTAATCTGATGAGCAAAACATTTATTTTGAATTTATTTTTAATAATTTCAAATATGTGCAGGTCGGCCTTAAGGTTTTACACCCCTAGCAGATGTGTCACACACCTCAGTGATTGATATAAATAGAGTCAACGTTGGAGGACTTTTTCACTCATCTCATCCTCAGACATCATCTCCTCCTCTGATTTAGTACGAGCTCCTTGGAAGCAGTTTCGGTTCACACGTGGGAAGAAGGACGAATTTATTGCAGCTAGGGTTTGGACGAATTTACTGCAGCTAGGGTTTCCATGGAAGTTTGACCAGCGTTGACTTTGGTCATCGCATGGTCCAACTAGGCTAAAAATTGGAGAATTTGATTTTGGAAGGCCGTACATATCGGCAGAAGAACCGAGGTCAAAAGGTTGACCTAAGACCGAGCTACATTGACTTTCTTGCTGCTGTCTTGCGTTGAATTTTCTGGACAACATTGACTTTTCTGGGATTGACTTTGAGTTGACTGTGTGGCTGTTTTGAGGGCTGTTGTGACACATGCTAGGTTGGATGACCAAGGAGACTTTGCTGGTTGAAGCATCCTCTTGACCACCGTAATGCACCACCACATTTTTCTGTTTATGGTTTGTCTTCTGTAGATCCAGTGATATGTTCTATCAGCATTTTACTTAATTGTTTATGTGATTGCTGTAGTGAAAATTAAAGTTGCATCAAGCATAGAACATCTACATAAATTTATAGTGAATCTTCTAGAGAACGAAGATCAAGTCAAGTTTTAATCTTGGCCATTGATTAGACTTCTAATCTGGGCCATTGATTCGTCAATGAGAAGATTATAAAAGAAGGCTTGAGGGTCATTTGGAAAGTAAGCTGGACATACACTCAGCAACCCGAAGGAAGTCGATTATGAAGGAATAGAATTCGATTTCAGAGGGAGAGTTGTCGGGCAGAGTTGTAGAGGCTGAAGAAGGAGAGGGAGTTAGCAGTGACAAAGGTCGCAGAGGGATACAGAAGGCAACGCAGAGAGCCCACACAGAGCCCATGCAGGGTGACGTAAGGACTGCGCAGAGAAGCGTGCAGAGTGACGCAGAGGGAAGCAGTGGGTCTTCCGGGTGTCAGAAAATATCCAGAGGGTTCCAAAGAATTTATCTCAGGTGTTTTCTAAAGAAGTCTGCCAGTCTTTTCCTTGTAAATAATTTCATTGACGAAGAATAATATATAAATCCTCATCTGCTGCACCGGTTTTCCCGCATTGGGTTTTTCCGGGGACAATTGTCCAAAAATAAGTGTGTACATGTGATTGTTTCTTATGCTTGTATTTGTTACTGTTCCTTTCTCTGCATATACTTAAGTGAATGTCGCAGTAGAGATTTCGAAATTTACATGAAAGAATTCGCAAATAACTTATTGAACAATAAGTAGGAGAAATAAATCTATCAACGTTAAATATTTGGATTGAAATTTTCGTGTGAAGGAACGACTTTGTATCTGACGAGGTTGTCTATGGTTGGAGATGAGCTTGCTGCCGTCAGCGTCAAAGTTTCAGATGCAGAGATGGTAAGGATTGCCTTGAAAGGGTTCACTTAGGAATGGAAGCCCTTCATCAAAGGAATCAGTGCTTCAGCAGTGCTGGTGGGGTAGAGATTCTGCAGGTGCAGAATTGTGCCTAGCTAAGGAAACAAAGGCGGGAGGAAGATAGTTATTCAACAGATTTGAGATTCGATTAGGAGGATTAGAGAATACTGTTCGTCTGAAATTTGGTGGAAGACTTCCAGGAGGGAAGTTAGTTTATTCAGATCTGAGCAAAGATGGCTCGATATGGACTGAGGGATCAAGACAGATTGGATGGCATGTCCAACTATGTCATCTGGAAGGCCAAAATCCTCTCAGTTTTGGATGAGTATTGTCTCAAAGATCATGCAAAACAAACACTTGCTATACCAACTGATGCAAATCCACTCAAGAAGTATGAAGAAAACCAAGCACGAACAAAGCGGTTGATCATAGACGGAGTCAAGGACCACGTGATTCTGCATATTGCTGGTAAGAATATAGCAAACACTATGTGGAAGGCTTTGGAGGTGATGTACCAAGGAGGCTCTGTGCAAAGAAGAATGCTTCTTGAGAATCAAATGCGGATGTTTCAAATGATGAAGGGCGAAGAGATAGATCCATTTCTCTTCAGACTCCAAGCTATCCGTGACCAGCTAATTGGCATGGGTGTTGCTCTAAATGAAGGGCTCCTAGTGAGGACAGCCCTGAATGTTGTCTCCGAAGAATGGGAAACATTTGTCTAGAGCATTCTGGGAAGGGCAGCGTTACCATCATGGGCAGATATGTGGGCTATTCTCCGCCAAGAGGAGATCAAGAGGATCACCAAGAAGTCGTTTAGTGGAGGAAGCAAATCAGCCAAAGTAAAGAAAGAAGAGGAGGAGGATGCAACCCTTGCATCAAAGGAAAAGAAGCAAGGTAAGAAGAAGAAGGACCTCTCCAAGGTCTGGTGCTTTAACTGTGGTGATCTTGGTCATTTTGCCAGCCGTTGTCCTAAGAAGAAGGACAAAGGACCTTCTGATTCCAGGGCTGCAACAGCAAATGAAGATGGCTGTGATGATGATGCAGCCATGAGTGCTCATGCACCTCGAGAGAAGAGGTGGGGTGACATGGATATATAGAGTATCCATAGACAGTGGCGGGATCCTTGAGTCAGTCGTACTCTTGGATCACATACGAGCTACGGGAGCCTTAAGACGGTAGCGAGATGAGTCGGGAGATGGTTGCAAATGACCACATTGAAGAGCAAGAGGGAGCTGTAGAGCTGAAGAGGGAGCAGCGAGATGCAGAGGGCAAGAGAGTGTGGAGGCATCAAAGCAAAGAGAGGCTGATGGGACTTCAACAAAGAAGAAGTTGGGCTCACGTGCTGCGTTGTTGCGCATGACAAAGGTTCTGGGGACAAAGACATCTTCTCAAAGATCCAGAGGCCTCGGGCAGGGAGGGCAACTTGGACTTGTCCGTCAAACAAGCCCAAGTGTAGTTATTCAGCTTGTTATCTCGCCAACCGAGCTGCAAACGCTAGAAGGGCAGAAAAGTTATGGGCGCATGATGCAGCAATTTGGAGAGGGAGTCAGTAACACAAGATGTATGTGTTGGCATGGGCACAAGACAGAGATGGAGAAGTGGCAAGAGATGGAGGGCAACAGGATGGAGGGCAACAGACCAAGCATCAACAACACAAATCCAATACTCAAGATCTTGTGATACATGGTGTGATGTATTGCTAGAGCATACTCTTGATGCTAAGAGGGAGTGTTGAGATTTTGTGTATTTGGGGTAGCATCAGTTGTGCTCTAGCTCCCAAATTTTGAGGAGGGACTAGAGTTCAGTTGATCTACAAGACCCAGAAATGGATTTTAGAAATTTCAAGTTGTGTTCAAGTTATTGAAATAATTAATTATTTTTAATGGATTTCCTAAGTTAGGAAAATAAAATAATTAAAGAGAATTAAATAACACATGTGCTGAAATTGTCTTAAGTCACATGGATCAAGTAGTATTTTAATCGTAGCCATTGATGGATGATTTAATCTCGACTGTTGACGGGTTCAACGAAAAAGTATAAGAGAAAGGCTTGAGGGTCAATTGAAGAGACACAATTTCTGTAGAACTGAGGAATAGATCTGGAATTTTAGGGTGGGTTTGCTAAGAATTTCCGGTGGAATTTCCTGTAGTGAGGGGTAGTATTGGCCAAGGGAATGTTCTGATTCCAGGGCCAAGAGACAACAAGAGGCAAGAGGAGCAGCAACAAGGACAACGTAGAGAGGCTTTAGAGCCACATAGAGTAAAAGGGACAACGCAGAGGCAGCTAGGGCCATGCTGGGCTGACGTTGGCCAAGCAGAGGCAACGTAAGGGCAGCACAGATCCTCCAAGGGTGACGGATGCGCTCCTAGAGCCACATAGTCCCTCCATGGCAACACTGGGGCTTCAGAAGCAACGCTGAGGCTTTCTAGGGTCAGATCCGGGCTGAGTCCTATAAAGTCTGTTTGAGGGTGTGGATCAGTCAATTATTTGGCACTAGATCTTCAGGTTAGCTGTAGATTTGATATCGTTTATTCTCTGTTGGGTTTTCCAAGGTTGGAACCCAGATTTGTTGTACTCAGAACTACTTAATAATAAACCCTCATATCTGCTGAACCGGTTTCCCGCTTTGGGTTTTTCCGGGGACTTATGTCCAAAAATCCATGTGTCACTTTGTTGCATGAGTGAATTATTCAGTAAATGATCTGCATTTGTAGGCTGTAGTTGTGTTTATTTTCGATATTTTCTGAATCTCATTTATGAAAATAAATTTTATAAATTAAATCAAAGTAGGAGAAAGTAAACCAATACACTGTAGTAAAATTTTCACAGAGGATAGCCAGAAGGGTTTCCTTGTGTTGATCCTTTGATTTCTCTTTCTTAGTCTTGGATCTGGCTTTAGGGAGGGTCATCAACATTCATTTTTGAGGTACGAAGGTTTTATTCAACTTGCATTGCCATTTCTTTGGTATCGGTCAACGTGGAAGGTTTCTTGTCCCTTAAGGCATAGGTTAGGTGACCCCTAACAGCTTTGACAAAATTATCAAGGATGTTGGCATCGGAGGGCTTTAGGTAATCAGGGATATCCCAAACCACCCTATCAAACTTTTGAATGAATTCCCGAATGTCTTCCCTTCGCTTTGATATTTGATAAAACTTCTCAATGTTGAAGGTTCCTTGAGCATTGCAAGATTGCCTCTTTATGAATAGATCCTTAAAATCATCGAAGTCACTAATGCAACCAGGGAGAAGACTAAGGTACCATTATCTAGCTTTTCTCTCAAGTGACAAATCAAAAAACATCATGATTCTATCTTCATCAAATATTATCCTAAGGGATAACTACTAATAAAATTCTTCAACAAAGTCATGGGCACTCATAGTGGCAAATCCTTTGAACCTGGGTAACCATCGGTTGTACTTTTCAGGTAATCATTTGGGATCATCACTCATGTTCAAAAGATCAAATACACTAACCAAATGTCTTTCACTTTTGGTCATCTTGTTTCTGTCAGTGTCAAAAGTCTCCGTCATTTTTGGGGTGGGGTCACTGACTTTTTCAAACTCAGGGAAGAGAGCGGTTCCAACAGGTGATGGTTCACGCTTTCTTCTTGCAGCAGCCCTAGTTAAAGGAGGAATATTGTCACCTTCAAGAAAACTAGGGGTTTTGACAATGAATGGAGTCGCCAAAGGAATAATGAGTGTCATCAATGAATTAATTCCTCAATGATCCACTAGGGAGACAGACCTGCTTCCTCCCCGGCAATGGCGCCAGAAATGTTACCACTCAAACCAGTAGGGGACATAAAGGGTTTCCTAAGAGAGCCATTTCCAGGCTAAGGGCAATGGTGGAGGCTTAGCCCACTGTCACCACGGTTAAGACTCCCTGCTCTTTATGGACTTTCACCGATGGGAGGAGTCCCGATGTTTTTGGGAAGTCACTTATAAAGGATAAATCAATGAATAAGTGTGAACTTTGAAGTGATCCCAGGAGCCCTTTCTCAAGGAAGATGTAAAGAGTGGAGCTTGCTTCTGCTCTTAAAGCAAGGGGCCTGATCTTCTAGGGGGAAGGGAGAAGGATTAGAGGGTAAGGATGAAGGGTATGACTTGTAGTGGTAATCCCCCGATCCCTAAAACCCTATAAGAACTTAGTTTCCCAAATGGCCCTTGATGATTAATTTTTTATAGGAAACGAGACCATGCGAGACCAAGTGGACCTAGCACAGGTTCGAGGATGGAATATAGCATCCAATGATGTTTTATCCTGGACAAGGTGAGGGGAAAGGATCAAACAAGAAAATTTGCTTCTAAAGGTCAAATTGATTCTACTAGGGTCTAGCCTTGGGGATACCTAGGCAAAACTTGGTCCTAGAGCTAGGGCTTGAGGTTCCCAAATATTCAACCATCGAAATTGCCTCAAATTTGGAGGAGAGTGAGGGGACCCAACAGCGCAGTAGCCTGTAGGAGATCGAAGTTTTCCTGTGGGTGAATTCCCGGAAAAGTGATGCCCTAAGTGACCTATTAGGGCTAGACCTAGGAAAAGGGGGGAAAAGATAAGGAAGAACAGGAAAATGACCACCCTTTTGAGGGACCAGTGCCTAATTCCCTCGGGGATATGGAGTCAAGGATGATAATGATTGAGAATTTGGTTTCTTGATCAAGGAGGCTTGGAAAGTCAACTTCGTCCAATGTTGAGGAAAAGAGAAGAAAAGTGACCTTCAAGCATTTATACTTCATACAAATGGTGCAAGCTTATCAAGACAAAACAATCTCTAGGAAATTTCATTCATCTAACAATGGCCCATACATTAAACGAGCTAAATAGACACTTAATTCCACATTCCAATCATGCAGCAATTAGCCCTAATTATAGCGAAGTTCAACAGTATGCAGCGACAAAAATATATCATCAAAATTCACTTATAGTGTTAGAGAGTATATCCAACCAGCATCACATATGCAAAAAACAAAGCTCCAAGATAAAAATGGCCCAAATCCATAAATCAAAATTCATCCATTATCCAAAATAATCCTCCAAGAAGAAATGTGAAGTTATTTAAAGATAGAGAGATCCCAAGTGAAGTGATGATATAAATGAATGTAGCTAACATCAATTTAAACCCCTCTTATGAGTTCGAATTAGCCTATGAGCTTACATTAGCCCCTACTAATAAAATAATGTGCAAATAAAACCCCCATTGGTGACAAGTCCACCAAACTAGCTCATAAATGGAAAAATAAGCCTCTCAGGGGGCCAAATAATAATATGTACATGTCGTGGGGCCCTCCAAAGGCCTAATTATATCCTGCACTGCCACAATGAGGAATAAACTCCTCAAAATATGATGGACAAGGGGGTGGCCCCTTGTCCTCCAAGTAGTAGACCTGTGGTGGTCCCAGTGGGTATGGGGGCACATAAATGACCCCATGGGTCTCCATATGAGTTGAAGATGCATGTAGATCCTCTGCAAGGGCTTGAGTGATGAAATGAACACGGTCATGACATCGTACAAGTCCTGGGACATCTGCCAAGAGTGTGGGGCTCTTGTACGGCCTGCTGGGCATAGTGTACCAAGCACATCATCATCATCCCAAAAGTGGATCGCTAGTAGTCTCTGAATATTGATGGGGATCCGTGGAGTGTTGTTTGCTGCTGTGGAGGCCCATGGCTCTCTATGCACACCCTATATGTGCCAATGTAGCCGTCTGGGGGTTAGGACCCTGTATAGGGAGAACAAACCCAAATGGAAACCATCTGCAATGTTGTATAAGATCCAATGCGTCCCCTAGGCTTCCAGTACAACCAGTCATTAGAGTAATCGTGTAAAAGAGCTTACAAATCATGGATAACAAAGTGGGCACTTCACAATGGCATGCCCTTCCATAGTGGGCTTTGGCGTGTGCTAGTGTCTCCATGCTCCAAAGGGGGTTAGCCAAGTACCTTATTAAGTGGTTCCAGCCCTTAAAGGGGATAGCAGGTCCAAGATACATCCCTCCAATGGGGGTGTAAAGTGATAAATAAGTGAAATGGAGTAGGGAATGAGAGGGGCTATCCCGGGCCACATATTGGGGCATAGGGGCAGCCAGATAAGGGGAAGCCCACACGAGGGTATATAATGTGTAGGAGGGAGCAATGTGGTACATGAGGTGTCCTGCCTTGATTTTTCCACCCTTCTTTATATGCCTTTTTCCTTTTAGTAATATTCTTTTATTAACTACTTGGGGCTCAAGGATAAGAGTATGATGTGTCAAATATAGCCGTGATTACCCCTTTAAGGTAGGGTGGTTCGTTGCTCCTCAGGGGTTGGGACAATCATGGGTTCCTGAATGAAAAAGGAGGCTCATCTAGAGCTTATGGAACCACGGTGATGGTCATGGGTATGGGGTAGAGCTCATGTATTGGCTTTTTCCCACTTGCTAATTATTTTTGTCCCGACCATCTTTTGCAATTTGTGGTACACGTGTCAGAGAAGATCTTATGTCTGAATTGTAGAAGGAGTATAACACATATGGCTGTAGGATGCAATATTTGGTTTGGTGATAAAATAACAAATATGGCTGTAGGATGCACTATTTGGAATTCCAGGAGACTCTACATTGGGAACTCTGATAATTATGATTGTAAGATAAGCTGTAAGTAAATTCTGTAAGGTAAATATTCTGGGTTATCTATTGGTTTTACAAGATAATTTTTGGTGCTGTATCGAACTCAGATTGAATACATTTTAGTCACTCGTGGACACTAATATGACTTTGCTCTTTTCAAATTTGTTTTGAAATCACAATTGTGATTTTTTTTTATAAATTTCCTTTCAGATTATCATTGTTGTATTATGAAATCACTAAGACTAAGATTTTTAACTAAGTTGTAAGCTTTTTCCATGTCTGAAAGTTTTCCTATCTCTCCATGGCATTCCGATTTGAAACTACCGCAGTATGGCAACTGCATAATTAATATGACTCCTTGGTTTATTTATGCTACAATATGTGAAGGGCGTTGATATATTCATGAACTGACTGCTATAGTTAGGGAACTCAAGTGACCTATTTCAGGTCAAGTCCCATCAACTAGGACACCATTATTCTACCTATATAGCAGAAAACAGTCTATCTAACAATTAAAGAAAAATGAGAACGATTCATGGAAGTTCACAACTATCTTGATATATAGATTTATCAGGATTTCAAAATTATCAGTTGTTGATGTTGGATTCTAACTGTTTTCTATTTGTTTTCAGAACCAGTTTTTTGATGTGTGCTACATATTAAATATTTCCCTTTATATATTTCTGATTTCAATCCAAACTGTCTATTCTCCTTTTCAGTTGACAGTAGATGCTAATGCACAGCCTTTGTGGGTTGAAACCGGACCATCATTCCCATCGACTTCAAGCATAGATAATTCAGATGAAGACTCAAATAGGAATGTGCGTTTGAGATCTGGAATTCCATCAGCAGATGGCACGTAAGCAAAATTTGCACTATAATTGGTCTTTCATAAAGGGATATGAAAATGGGGACAAAGTGAAATCCAACTGGAAGATGTTATAGAATATATAATATGGTGTTGGGTGTAAGAAAGACTGAAAGAAAGAATTTGTTTACTTGGAAAGCAAGCAAAATAAGGAATTATAGTCTAAGAACTTGTGCGGAAATTTTAATGGATCTTTATTATAATCATCTAACCAAGTGCATCTTTTCTGTGTTTTGTTGTCAGGTTATTATACTTCGCAACAGAGGATGGATCACTTGTAGAGCTCTCAGAATTGCATCCTGTTAAGTAAGACATCATCTTTACATCTTGTCCTGGTGCTTCATTTTATCTTATTTAGTTCTTATTTCTTGTTAGAGAAGGCTGTATCCGTGTATATGTTTTGGCACCAGATAGAATCCTGTGTACGAAAAAATGAAATTTTGCATTTAGGCAGGGAACTTTGAATGATTATTCTGCAAGTCCTTAAAAAAGACAGTGGGTTTAAATATTGAATGACCATATAAACAATAATAATCTTTCAGTGATGTCGTGTATATATCATGCAATTTTATTTTTTGAAATTGGTAACATTTGAGTTTTTTACTAGGTGGATAAACCATGGTCGACCTCGTGGTGGTGATGTTGCAGCTATTGTTGATGCTGGGACCTTGAGATCAGAGGTAATATTTACTGTGAGGTATGGATAATAGCCTTTTTAGATAGTGTTTATCTCAAAGTAATTTGCATCTTCATCTTTTTTCATGATGAATTATATACAAATTTTTGTTGGTCTGCATTTGTCTTCAACATCTTAGGAAATGGATCAGGTTTGTTAAAATATTATGGATGTAACGAGTTGAAAACAATGTCGTTTCCAAAATGTTCGACATTTCATTCCAAAACACTAAAAAGAGACTAATGTTTTATTGACTAATAGAAGAAAATGAACTTGTTGATTATGATTTTTGCAATAGAAAGCCAAGCAGCATTTGACAACCTTAAGTTCTGCCTGTCTGTGGGTTTTTGATTAATAATCTCCTGTATCCAACCTATATTGAACATTGAGAGGAGTGCAGGTTTTGAAATCCCACAAACATTCATTCAATATGTGAGTATATCAATGTGAAACCACATATTATAACTACCATCTCTTAAACCTATATGAAAGGATTAGGAAGCAACTTTCCGATATCCTAGCAATTCAAGTTGAGGATTGTATATACTATATCGAATGTCTCAGTACCTTTTTCTTGAGTTCTTTGAGGACCATAGCTGGTGCAGGTTATATTCTTTCTCCTCATTTATTTGTATGATTCATTAGCAACTACTTGGTGGTTAATGCCTTGTTTTTTCATGAGGATCTAATTTTGAAATTGCCAACGGATAAGTTCAAGCTTTCAAATATGACAAATGTTGTTAGCTTGTTAGGATAGAGACTTATCCATTGGACTTAGGTTGTTAGGATGCTTTTTGAAACAGAATACTTTGGGATTGTGATTCTAAACTAGAGACCTGGTTACATTTTTTATGGAAAAAATATGGTCAAAAGTCTTATAAAAGTGGACACTTGATCAGTATAAAATCATAGGTAGAATATTCCTCCATGGGGCCTCCTGAATCTGCATTGGATCCTCAGTTTAGTGGATTTGATTTGTTCGACCCCCAGTTCCGGGGTTTTACAACAGATCCATTCCTCACTGCAGGAGATAAATCCCTCAGCACAGGAGGTGGTTCCTGTGGTAGGAAACACCTCCTATGGATACATACTCATGCATAGACCACTTCATATATATATATATATATATATATATATATATATATATGCTCATGCATACACTTGAGTGTATACCAATTGTAATGCCCTTGATTTTGTGAGTGCAGAAATTAGTAAGGAGTTTGCCCAAAGTTTGATGATATTAATAAAAAGGGGCAAATATTATTTTATTAGAAAAGGGTGACAAATATTATTATATTAGAAAAGGGGTGGCAATATTATTTTATTAGAAAAGGGTGGAAAAAAGTCACTTAGTGGAAAGTGGCCCCCACCAATAAAATAATATTAAAAAGGAGTCTAGAAGCTTGGGGAGAGAACTCATTGATATTTTATAAAAGGAGGTTGGGGATCAGTTGTTATTCATTCTGTCTGATCATGTCTCATTGTTATTGAAGAGAAACTCAAGCGAGTTTCAGATTGAGGGTTTCAAGCGAAATCCTCACCTTAGTTTTGGTGGATCTCATTGCCACCCTAGCTAGTTCCTCTCCAATTTCGGTGGATGATCTTTGCCACCCTAGTTGGATTAATTTCCAGAGATTATTGAAGATCTAATTGTCTAATTTGCAGGCCATTTCCAGCAACTTGGTCATTTTGCAGGGGTTTGAAATTGTAATGTTCTTAATGGAAAATTAACAATGATAACCAAATACATGCAAAGAAATCCAACACAAATATTTTCAGCAAACACCCGTGAGACAGAAAATGCACCAAACACGCCAAATGGGCAATTTTAATATATATATATATATATATATATATATAACTGTTGAGGCCCAATGTGAAGTAGAAAGAGTGCACGTGGGCTTGCACAAGGCAAGGTACAAGCCTCAGGTGGTCAATGTATCAATGCCCAATTGCT